>JAKSZU010000022.1:2989966-3585305 GCA_026018925.1 Tupaia tana | reverse complement strand
TCAGCCCCCAAGGTAGCAAAAGCATCTCTGTGATGCTTTGAATGGCTCCCAACCCCTGAACAACCACCGGCAGGCGGCATGGTGGTTGGGACGCTAGACTCCCACATGGCTGACCGTGGTTCGAGTCCCAGACCTGGAGGCTTACTTTCTCACTTCCCTCTCACTCCCGAGTGAGTGTATATGCCCTATAGCAAATTTAAAAATAATAATAATAATAATGAATAAAATTAAGTAAGTAGTTCTTTTTTAAAAAATGGAATTAAATAAAATAACTTTAAAAAAAATAAAATGGCCAGCAAGCGGTGTGGTAATTAAAGGCACTGGACTCCCACATAGCTGACTGTGGTTCAAGTCTCTGACCTGGTGGCTTGCTTTCTCACTTTCCCTCTCTCTCTCGCTCTCTCTCTCTCTCTCTCTGGTCAAATTAAAATAAATAAATAAATGGAGTTAAATAAAATAATTCTATATTTAACAATTGCTTAGAGATTTCCGAGCCTTCGGACCAGCTCTGCTGCTGGGATCCTACATGCCCTGACCCTTCTACTCTCCCCTGCGTGTTCGTGCCCGCTAAGGACCTGACTCACTCCACTCCCTCCAATCTAGTTATGATCTTTTGTCCCAGTCATGGGCCCCCTCCTCCTCACTGTCCGTTTGCCATTATTCCGAGCAGCCAGGGCCCAGCCTACAAAGACCCCCTGCTCCGAAGGACTTTGCCTCAGCTCCCAAGGTCATTTCTATTCTCATGTACCCAAACCTGCCTGCCCTACGTCCCTGTGTACTGCCATAGAATTCTAGAACATTAAGAGTTCAAGGGAACCAGGAACCAGCAGTTAGCGTAATGGCTATGTCGCTGGACTCCCATGTAGTCGACCGCGGTTCGCGTCCCGGACCCGGGTGGTTTACAACTCACGCCGGGCGCGTGTGCGTGCATGCCCAAGATCCCGAGAGGAGAATGGAGGAGAAGGGATTGCGGCGTGACCATCCCCCTGGGGGGAGATTTCTCGCTTTCTGTCTCTATGTCTCTCTCTCTCTGTCTGGCGAGCACACACGCCCTGTAGCGAAAAACCTCTCCAAAAAAAAAAAAAAAAAAAAAAAAAAGAGTTCAAGGGAACCAACCTACTCATTTGACAAATGAGGATTTAAAAAATTAAGTCACATGCCCAAAGGTTTGGGCCTGTAGGTGGCGTGGTGGTTAAGGATACTGGACTCCCAAGTGGGCAACCCCAGTTTGAATCCCAGACCTGGAGGCTTGCTTTCTCACTTTCCTTCTCTCTCTCTCCCTGTTCCTCTCTGGTCAAATTAAAATAAATAAATTAATTAAATAAAGTTAAATCATTCTTTTTTTTTTTTTTTTTTGAGAGGTTTTTGCTATAGGGCACGTTCACTCACCAGAGAGACAGAGACAAAAAGTGAGAAATCACCCCCTAGGGGAGATGGCCACGCCACAATCCCTTCTCCTCCATTCTCCTCTCAGGATCTTGGGCACGCATACACACACACCCGGCGTGAGTTTAAACCACCAGGTCTGGGACTCAAATCGCCGTCAACTACATGGGAGTTCAGCGACACAGCCATTGCACTAACTGCTGGTCCCAAGTTAAATAATTCTTTAAAAAAAAAAAAAAAAAAAAAAAGCCAAATGGCCTAGAAGACTACTTAATTTACCCAGAGGTGTTTCATCCACACATACGCTTACAAACATGAACACCGCCACCCGGGCACCCCCAGTTTAAAGAGGATCTTGACGTGGTGAAGAACTCAAGTACTTGAAGAGCATGTCTGCAGGGGGCCTGAAGGAAGGGGAACTCAGTTCTAGGAGGGTCAATAAATGGCTGCTGTTATTAGAAACAGCATCTGGTGTGGACTTCAGGGCTACACTGATCTGGGACCTGCAGATGGCACAATGGTTACGTTGCTGGACTCTCACATGGCCCACCGCGGTTCGAGTCCCAGTAGCAGAGGCTTGAAACTCATGCTGGTACCTGTGCCTGCGTGCCCAAAACCCCTAGAGGAGAATGGAGAAGAGGGGATTTTAGTGTGTCCGTCTTCCCAGGGAGTGATTTCTCTCTTTCTGTCTCTCTGTGTCTCTCCAGTGAGCATGCACACCCTATAGCAAAAATCTCTCTAAAAAAAAAAAAAATTCTAACTCCACAATCTACTTGCTCTATGACCTTATGGCTCTGCCAACTCTTAACCTCTTTAGGCCTTGATTGCCCTCACATGTAAAATGAGATCCTAATACCCCTCATAAAGGGCTATGGTGAGCTTGAAATGTAATAATGGTCATAAAACTCTTCAGCACAGTCTCCTGGCGCGCCTTAAGCAGCCAATAGTGCTGGCTGCAGGTGACGTAATTGCTGCTGTTATGAAGTGGCCTTTGTGTAAGTAGGTATCCTAGGCCAGTTGGTAGTTTGGTGGTTAAGGTGACTGGATCCCACATGGCTGGCTACACTGTTCGAGTCCTGGACCCAGCGGCCTGAAAAACACACCAGGTGCGTGTGTGTGCATGCCCAAAAACCCAAAAGGAAAATAGGGGAGAAGAGATCGCAGCGTGGGGAATGATTTCTCTCTATCTCTCACTCTCTGTCTCTCTCTGGTGATCACACGCACCCTCTAGCAAAAACTAACGAAAAAGAAGGCGTCCTGGGCCCATGGAACAGGCCCTTCATGGTCCACTCTGGGCCTCCCCTGAATATCCTGTCAGTTCAAAGCCAGGTAAAGGGATTGAATTTCAGCAGATCACAGTAGAATAAAAAATACGTTCTCTCAAAAGATGTAGCTTCCAGTCCAAAAGTACTAGAAGAAAAAAACTCGGTTTGAAAGACGACTGCTGTGCTCTGAGTCAGAACAAATGCTCAGGGTAAGAAGGCTGCAAAAACATTTCCTCCAGAAGTGGTGGGGCCGCTCTCTCGTGACTTACGCTCCTAATTTTAGACTAATATTGCATAGTTTGAATTTCCAGAGGGGTCATAAAGACTCAGAAAATTGCTCATCTGAGTCTGGAGGGAGTGGGTTGGGACATTTCCATTCCCTCTGGAGTTTGGTAAGTATGTTCTGGGCCTCCCGTTCCCAAGGGACTGCTCTTCCTGGGATCTCTGCGGTGGTGCCCTGGACTGGTCTCAAGGACAACCCAAGTGGCTTTCTGCAAGAGCTGGAACCGTGTGTTCCCCCGGAATGTTCCTCGGTCCTGGAGGCTACAGAGTGTACCCAGAGCCTCCACGGTCAGCCTGAGACTCAGCTACGCCACTGTCTTATGTGTGGGCTCGGGCAAGTCACTTTCCTTTCTGGGGACATAACACCTGGTCTATAGCAATCCCTCAGCAACTCACATTTAATTCGTTCATTGTAAATTAAAAAAAAAAAAAACTCGGGGACCAGCAGTTAGTATAATGGCTATGTCGCTGGACTCCCATGTAGTCGACCGCGGTTCGAGTCCCGGACCTGGTGGCGTAAAACTCACACCGGGTGCATGTGTGTGCGTGCCCAAGATCCCGAGAGGAGAATGGAGGAGAAGGGATTGCAGTGTGGCCATCTCCCCTGGGTAGTGATTTCTTGCTTTCTGTCTCTCTGTGTCTCTCTGTCTGTCTGGCGAGCGCACACGCCCTATAACAAAAACCTCTCCAAAAAAAAAAAAAAACTGGGTCTCAGTTTCCCAATCTAAAGTGGCAATAGCAGGATCAATCCTGCATGTGTTAAAGAATATTCAGTGAGGACCGGCAGGTGGTGTGGTGTTTAGGGCGCCGGACTCCCACATGGCCGGCCATAGTTTGAGTCCCGGACCTAGCAAGCTTGTTTTCTCACTTTTTCTCTCTGGTCAGATTAAAAATGTAATATTAATAAATAGAAAAGAGTATTAAATGAAGGCAGAGCAGGCCTGACTACCATCAGAAAGTTAGGCCCAGTGAGGTGAGACCCAGCCTGAAGATACGCAAAAGGAAGGAACAGACGGCCGAAACTAGACATCAGGTTTTGAGGCCACGTGAGGATTCTTTCTTTTAGGGTTCTGTCATAGGGCGCACCACGCGCTCGCTGGAGAGAGACAGAGAGAGGGAAAGTGAGAAGTCACCCTCCGGGAGGGTTGGTCACACTGCAATCCCTTCTCCTCTCCTCTCCTCTCAGGATCTTGGGCACGCACACATACACACGCCTCGCATGATTTACAGAGTGGGCCCAGGGCTCGAACCAGTCAGCCATGGGAGTTCAGCACCTGAACCACCATGCCACCTGCTGGTCTGAGGGCACTGTTTTTTTTCTAAGAGAGATTTTTGTTATAGGGCACATGCACTCGCCAGAGGCCCAAAGAGAGACAGAGACACAGAAAGCAATAAAAATAGCCACACCGCAATCCCTTCTCCTCCATTCTCTTCTCGGGATCTTGTGCATGCACGCACACGCGCCCGGCGTGAGTTTTAAGCCCCTGGATCCAGGACTCGAACCACAGTCGACTACATGGGAGTCCAGCAACGCAACCATTACGCCAACTGCTGGTCCTCTGAGGACCTTTTCTACTGTGCTGTGTTCTCTGAGGAAGGTCCAGACTGCCAGAAGGTAAGCTGCGGGCATAAAGCACAAGTCTGAATCGGCTCTGCCTCGACCAGCTGGGACCTCAAGCAACTGCCTCCTGCCTCTGGGCCCCAGCATCTCGTGTGTGAGATGCCAGCTCCTCTTCCAGGGTCATTGTAGAATGAGAGGGCATGTAGAGATGAAGTGCCTGGAGCCCACCAACAGCACCGAGATCAGCAGATGGCATAACTGTTACGTGGCTGGACTCCCACACGGCTGACTGCGGTTCGAGTCCCGGACCCAGAGGCTTGAAATTCACGCTGGGTGCATGTGCGTGCGTGCCCAAGATCCCGAGAGGAGAATGGAGGAGAAGGGGTTGCAGCGTGGCCATCCCCCCTGGGGGTGATTTCTCACTTTCTGTCTCTCTGTGTCTCTTTGGTGAGCACCTATGCCCTATAGCAAAATATCCCTCCATAAAGGGACCAGCAGATGGCATGGTAGTGAAGGCGCTGGACATTCTCACATGGCTGACCACGGTTCAAGTCCCAGACCTAGTGGCTTCCTTTCTCTCTTTCTCTCTCTGTGTGTGTCTCTCTCTGGTCAAATTATTTTAAAACTAATAAATTAATGAATACATACAATTAAATAAATAATTCTTTTTTTTCACAAACACTTAGCATTTTCAAAAGACAAGTACCTCCTGCCTCGCAGAATCTGTGAGCTCAGCCTGAGCGGGGGCCACGGTGGCCAGCATCTCTAACCAGAGGAGAAACCCTGACGCTCCATCCCGCGAGGAGCCACCCACGGTGCTCTGCAGTGGGCATGGGACAAGTGTTTCCCCTGGGCCTCAGTTTCCTCATCTGCACAAGGTTCAGTCTGCCCTTCCAGCTCCGACGTCCCAGGGCCTGGCTGGGGGCATCTCGGGAGGCTGGCAGGAAGACCGAGTCCTCCCTGGCTGACCATCAGAGGCCTGTGTTCTCTGTGCCTGAGATCTGTCCTCCCCTCGCTGCAACCCGGCCAAAGCCAGCGCTCACTCCAGGCCTGGGGCTGGTCCAGCCGAGGGCTAGCTGCCTCCAGTGGGGAGGGGAGGGGACACCGGATGGCGGCTTGGTTCCCACCCACAGCCAGGCTGCTGAGAGAGGGGCGTTGCGCTGAGTCAGCGAGTTGGCCACTCCTGGCCTGGGGTCCCTGGCCACGGGCGCCTGCCAGATGGGATGGAGCCAGGGAGGCCTCCGAGGAGCCCGGCGTGTTATCGATGACGCTGCCACAGCAGTGGGAAACGCGCCCTGGAAAAGCCTCTCCCCAGCCAGGCCTCCCAGGGCTCCCCGCCTGGGGAGCGGTTGTTGGTGAAGGAGGCCATTTTTTAGGAGCTGCCTCCCACGGGCAAGGTTCTAGCCAGGCCAGCCCTCACCCCCCTGCCTCCCGGCTCTGTCTCTAATGACAGCGTTGATTCCCCTCAACTCGAAGTGTAAGCTTCACTTGGAAATGTCTTCCACCCCTTCCATCTTGCACAGGCCCAGGGAGGTGGTTTATCATCGGGATCCCTTCAGGGAACACACCGTGCGCTCAGAAGGGGTAACCGGAGGGCGCTGGGTGCAGGGACAGCATACAGAGTGACAGAAGGTTCGAGAAGCCAGGAAGGGACAGAGAGATCCCCCCAGCCCTGCCCCTCAGGCTAGCCAGGGCAGAAGCCTTTACCACCCCCCAACCCCTTAGGAGAAGAGGAGGAAGAAGTTACTAGAACCCCAAAGAACTAGAGCCAGAGGTGGGCTGAGCTGTAGCTTGAGGCCGAGCAGATCAACGACTGCTGCCTCCAGCAGGCAGAGAGGACTCTGGGAGATGGATGCCTGTCCTCACCCTCCTCTCACTCTCCTGTAAAAGCCTCCCATTGACCGAAGCCAGCTAGAAGCCAGAGCACAGAAGAGGCAATGAGCATAGTCCATGGGACCCAGCCTCCTGGGGTGCACAGCCTGGCAGAGGGGAGCGGAAGGGAACCTGCGAGGGCAGGCCCGAGAGTTAACACAGTCACGCGACAGTGAAGAGGACACGGGGACTTCGGCCGGAGGTCCCGGGGTGGTCAATGTCCTTCCGGGCCTTCCCGCTCAGCTCCGAAGTCATAGCTCTTCTAGACCAGCTGCCAGAGAAGACCGGGCGACCAGGGCAGAAAGAAGGGAAAGGAGGGAGGGGGCCCCATTCGGGTTCTCCTCGCACCCCTAGCTAGAGTGGGCGCTGGGAGCTGGAACCAGGCCCAGGCTGTGCGTCCTACTATTCCCGGCAGGTTCCCTGGACACAGGGACGGTGGCTGAAAGCAGACCTTCTGTGTTTTATCCTGGAAGTTAATGTGAGTTTTGTGGTTTAGTTCTAGATCGATAGAGAAGTGTCTGAATAATCGATAGAGGAGAGAAAGCTACATAGACAACAGCTACATACAGAGGTGATAGAGAAAAATATCTTACTAATTAAAAAAAAAAAAAAAGGCTTGCCACAGGGTGCTTGAACTTCCAGAGAAAGATAGAGAGATGTGGAAATGGAGGAAGAAAGCACCCCTCGGGGGCCAGCAGGTGGCATGGTGCTTAAGGGCACAGGACTCCCTCGTGGCCGACTGCGGTTTGAGTCCTGGACCTGGCGGCTTGCTTTCTCACTTTTCCTCTCTCTCTCTCTCTCTCTCTCTCTCTCTCACTCACTCTGTCCCTCTCTGGTCAAATTAAAATAAAAAAATAAAATATTTTCTTTAAAAAAAAAGAAGGGACCAGCAGTTAGCATAATGGCTACGTCGCTGTCGACTGCGGTTCGAGTCCCGGACCCAGTGGCTTAAACTCACGCCGGGCGCGTGTGCGTGGGTGCCCAAGATCCCGAGAGGAGAATGGAGGAGAAGGGATTGCGGCATGGCCATCCCCCCTGGGGGGTGATTTCTCTCTTTCTGTCTCTCTGTCTCTCTCTGTCTGTCTGGCAAGCGCACGCATCCTATAGCACCAAAAAAAAAAAAATGAAAAAGAAAAAAAAACTATAAAAAAAAAAGAAAAGAAAAGGAAAGAAAGCGCTCCTCACCCCCAGTGAAGTGTGGTCATGCCGTAGCCCCTTCTCCTCCAGCTCTCCATCCTGTTGGGATTTAGGGGACTCGGGGGCACGCACCTGGCATGTTTTTCAAGACAGAGGGGCCAGGATTCAACCACATGGTCAGCCCTGTGGGATCTAACTCCCTTAACCACCAGGTTATGGGCTGGCCTCTTCTTCAATGTTAAATTAACATTAAAAATATCTTAAATTATTTAGGAGTTAATGACTTCATTTATTTCTTTTTTTTTTTAAGGGGTTTTTGCTATAGGGCGCGTGCTCTTGCCAGACAGACAGAGAGAGACATAGAGACAGAAAGCGAGAAATCACCCCCCAGGGGGGATGGCCACGCTGCAATCTCTTCTCCTCCATTCTCCTCTCGGGATCTTGGGCACGCACGCACACGCGCCCGGCGTGAGTTTAAGCCACCGGGTCCGGGAAACAAACCGCGGTCGACTACGTGGGAGTCCAGCGACATAGCCATTACACTAACTGCTGGTCCCAATGACTTCATTTATTTCTACCTATCCCAAAACTTCAAGAATAGACTTGGGGCCATGAGGCGGCATAGTGGTTAAGGTACTGAACTCCCACAGAACCGACCATGGTTGGAGTCCCAGGCCTGGCAGCTTGAACATCACACTGGACATGTATGTGCATGTGCCCAAAATCCCAGGAGGAGAAGGAACTGCGGCATGGCAATCCTCCCAGGGGGGGATTCTCATTTCCCCTCTCTTTTCCTCTCTCTCTCTCTCTCTCTCTCTCTCTCCAGAGAGTACCCATGCCCTATGGCAAAATCTTTAAAAAAAGAAGAAGACGAAGAAATAGACTCTCCTCCCCAGGATGGGTGTTACATTTATTTATTTATTTATTTATTTATTTATTTATTTAATGTCTTCAAGTTCCCCTAAGGTAGGGTTGTGTATTCACTATTGTTTTAAGTTTATTTCTTTCGTGAGAGTGGAAGACACAGAGAGAGAGAAAAAGGCAAGCCCTTCAACACAGTTTCCCTCTGGGATCCCCTGGCAGCCCCTCCAGCCAACCAGGATCGTGGGGGGTACAGGTCAGCCGGGGAACTGAACCAGCGATCTTCCATGCAGATCCGGCCTCCTGGAACTGCACCTCCAAGCCAACCCTGCATGCCCCACTTCCAGAAGCACAAGACCTACTGTCCTTCAGGGAAAGGAGTGACTTGCCCAACCTCATACAGCTCATAATCACATTTCGAGTCCCATGACCTGCTCCTTGCGTGGTTGAAACTAAGGAAACCTCGCCAAAATGGAGCCCAGGGGAGAGCTTCAGAAGGAGAAGGAAAGGTCCTGGTTGGCCTGAGAGGGGCGAGGACGGACAGATTGGAGCTCAGTGTCAGCAAACGTTCACTGACATTCTCTGCACCCAGCTCTCCCCAAGTTCTGGGGACACAGAGAAGCCTGCAGGACTGTGCCACCAACGAAGTCACACTGTCGTGGAGGAGATAAACACACGGCTGGCAACCAGCACACAGCCTGGCAGTGCGCAGAAGCAGAAGGGCCTGGGCGGGAGGCAGGGTCGAGCCCCATGCTACCATTTCTGTTGTAATAACCTTAGGCAAGCCCTGTGACCTTCCAGGGGAGCGCTTTGTTAACTGGGCCAGTTTGTACCCACCTGAGAGGTCATTGTGAGGAGTCAAAGATGCAGTATGAGGACCAGAAGGTGGCATGGAGGTTAAGGCACTGGATCCCACATAGCCAACTATGTAGTTCAAGTCCTGGACCCGGAAACAAGTCTTGGACCCCGTGACTTGAAAAATATACCAGGCATGGGGACCAGCAGTTAGCGTAATGGCTTTGTCGCTGGACTCCCACGTAGTCGACCACGGTTCGAGTCCCAGACCCGGTGGCTTAAAACTCACGCCGGGCACGTGTGCGTGTGTGCTCAAGATCCCAAGAGGAGAATGGAGGAGAAGGGACTGTGGTGTGGCCATCCCCACTGGGTGATTTCTCACTTTCTGTCTCTCTATCTCTCTCTGTCTGGCGAGCGCACGCACCTATGGCAAAAATCTCTCTCAAAAAAAATAATAAAATACACCAGGCATGTGTGTGTGTGCATGCGCCCAAAATCCCCAGAGGAGGATGGAGAAGAGATCTCAGTATGGTTGACCCCCTCTGGGGTGCTATTTCATTCTCTTTCTTTCTCTCTCTCTCCCTCTCTCTTTCTCTCATTTGTCTCTGGCGAACATGTGCACCCTATAACAAAAATTTATTTTTAAAGATGCAGTCTGGGGAACCAGCAGGTGGTATGGTAGTTAATGTGGCTGGACTCCCACATGGCCTATCGTGGTTCGAGTCCCGGACTCGGCAACTTGAAAATCACTTCAGGCACGTGTACGTGCGTGCTCAAAATTCCAGGAGGAGAATGGAGAAGGGATTGCACCATGGCCATCCCCTCTAGGGGTGATCTCTCACTTTCTCTTTCTCCAGTGAGCACCCAGACCCTGACTCAGCAGCAAGTGCTCGCACAGAGGACTGTGCACGTCAAGCCTAAAAAAGACAGCTGTGGATAAGCAGATGGCATAATGGCTATGTCGCTGGACTCCTACGTAGTTGACCGCAGTTCGAGTCCCAGACCCGATGGCTTAAAACTCACGCCGGTCGTGTGTGCGTGTGTGCTCAAGATCCCGAGAGGAGAATGGAGGAGAAGGGATTGCAGCATGGCTATCTCCCCTGGGGGGTGATTTCTCGCTTTCTGTCTCTCTGTCTCTCTCTGTCTGTCTGGCGAGCACATGCGCCCTATAGCAAAAACCTCTCAAAAAAAAAAAAAAGGCTTTCCACAGGGGAAGGCCTACGTCAGTTCATTCCTTGGACACCGTGACCAGTGTTTGCCCCTCTCACAGGAGGGTAAAATAAGGCCCAGTGACCAAGCGGAGACGTGGACTCGGGTCTTCTGAATCCAGTACAGTGACTGTCCTTCAAACTGGCAGGGCCGAGGACCTCCAGGAATTGAGGGTGGGAGACCCCCATCAGGGGCTCCTCCCCCCACGGGTGTTTCCATCCAAACTCTCCACGCACACGCACACACACACATGCACACACACACGCCTCACTCACAAGACGGGCCGTGCTCTGGCTTCCCTGTATTATTTATTCTTTCCAGTAACTCCCAGGAAAACTCCGGAGCTCCTATCTTACCTTTTAGGGAGAGAGGTTTTTTTATTATCAGGAAGCAGTGGCCCAGACAGATGGCAGGGCCCCAGAGGGCAGAGTCCTTTCAGTTGTAGATTCCTTCCTCCTATAGGGGCTCCCGCCCAGGTTCCCAGCCCAGGTCACACCCCCACCTCACCCCTACCCTGCCCCTGGCCCTGCGCCAGAGCCCAAACCCAGATTAGCTGTGCTTACAGTTCGGCCCCCTGGTCTGACTGGGCATATTCTTCCCTTCCACCCGGGGCTTCAGACCTGGAACCTGGGGGCCTCCATTTTCTTATCAAGACCTATCAGGGCTGTTGGGAGGATTAAATGAGATTATGGGAGGAGAAAGTGCTTTGCAAACACGAGCCAGAAAGCGAAGGCCCCTGGGTTATCGTTCCCCTGAAGGAGGCTACTGCTTCTACACCTGCTCTCCCAGCCGGGCCCCAGGGCACGTGCTTCCCAGGCAGAAGCACAGACCCTTCATCCCCGGGTGGGCTCTCAGCCATGGCCGTCCAGGGCATCTGCTTCTTTCCCCGAGCTCCCCGGGGTCCCACACACGGCTCTGCCCAGGTTTTATGAGTCCAGCGAGAGACTTGGTGCTATGACTAATGGCCCATCCTCCTTGGTCACCACTACCTGCTGGGCAGGAAGTCGGCAGGGCCCGACCCCCTTAATCACCGCCACCTCCCCATGACCCGCCTCAATCACGTCTCTTTACAGTCGGGCAGAGCCGGCCGGGCCTCCTCAAACTTCCATATCTGTGCAGGGAGATCACTGATAGGGCTAATGGCGTTTGCTCGCCTCCACGCCCTGCGCCCAGCGCTCCCGGGAGTCACGCAACCCCACAGGCCCAGGGCGGAAGCCGTCCCCACAGCGAGGCCCTGCAGCCCGGGAGCCGCCCCCACCCCATAAAATATCTGAAGCCTTTCTGCATAGCCACCTGGCCAGCCAGCCTCAAAGCCAAAGGACCGCCTTCCCTCTGCCCAATGGCTGCCTCCTCGTCCCCTCCTGGGCACCCCCCGCCCACCTGCTTTCTCTCTCCCTGCGTTGGCCTCCTGGGGTCTTCAGACCCCTAATTTCTTCTTCTAGGGAGGAAAAAAAATTGCTAACCTGGGGCCAGATGGTGGAGCAACAGCAAAACACAAAGCTCCGCGAGGCTGGTCCTCCTGGGAAGGTTCTGGGGTCCAGTCTGGAGACCGCCCTGGTTATACCAGGCACGCACGCGCTCAGGAGCTGGGGCTGGTGGAGGCTGTGGGTGGATCGTGGCATGAGTTCCCTGCTGGGAAGGCCTGTCTCTCTCTCTCTCTCCCTGTCTCCCTTATTCATGGAAGAAAGAAAGAATGAAACTTTAAACAAATTATTTAAAAATGAGGGGCTGTGGACCAGCAGACGGCATAATGGCTATGTCACTGGACTCTTACATAGCTGACTGCGGTTTGAGTCCTTGACCCAGAGGCTTGAAACACGCCAGGTGCATGTGTGCACGTGCCCAAGATCCCGAGAGGAGAATAGAGGAGAAGGGACTGCGGTGTGGCCATCCCCCCTGGGGATGATTTCTCGCTTTCTGTCTCTCTGTTTCTCCAGAGACTGCATGCACCTTCTGGCAAAAAATCTCTCAAAGAAAAAAAAAAAAAAAAGTGAGACTGTTGCCGAAGAAAAAGAAAATGGTTTCTTTTTTTTTTTTTTTTTGGAGAGGCTTTTTCTATAGGGCACGTGCACTTGCTAGAAAGACAGAGAGAGACAGAGAGACAGAAAGCGAGAAATCACCCCCCAGGGGGGATGGCCACGCCGCAATCCCTTCTCCTCCATTCTCCTCTCGGGATCTTGGGCACGCACGCACACGTGCCCTGCATGAGTTTAAGCCACCGCGTCCGGGACTCAAACCGCAGTCGACTACATGGGAGTCCAGCAACATAGCCATTACGCCAACTGCTGGCCCCAGGAAAAGAAAATGGTTTCTAGAGAAGCAAATGCCCTGCCACCAGCCCAGTCCCCTGGGAAAGCGTGTGATTTACTCCACCCACAGCAGGAGCACATTCACACGTGTCAGGATCCCGCCAGGGAGCAGCAGGCACCCTCAAACAGAGTCACCTGAAGAGCATTTGGAAAGATACTGTTTGCAAATGTGCGGGCGGGTGCAGGGAAGCTGTCGGACTGTGCAGAACCGAGGGCTCGTCCTCAGTACCCAGGTGTCACCCGACCCCAGACAGAGAGACAGCACGGGAAGAATGCGGCGCCCACAGGGGAGGAACTGGGAGCATCACCCCAGACTCCTCTCTTCCCCACTCTGGCTTCCTGCACACAAGCTGTTGACGAAGCTGGCCAGGAACCAGAAGGCAAGGCTGCCGATGCTGCAGGTCACCCCGAGGTGCAAAACGGGGGTAGGGATCCACGGCGGAGTGGGTGCAGAGAGGCGAGGGAAGGCATCCTTCCTTCGGGTGCGGCCCATTGGTCCCCTAGCTGGGAACTTCTCCAAGCAGCGTCCCCGGTATCACGGGGCTGTAGGCAGGAGGCAGCTTCTCACCCCATGGCAGCTGGCTTTGCCCGGAGAAAGTAATTGAGAGGGACAAGGTGGCACCCGCAGTGCCTTTATGGCCTAGCTGTGGAAGTCATATTCCGCCATTCCCACAGGATCCCACGGGTCCCACAGGCTAGCCCTGTTCCCTGTGGGAGGGCCAGCAGGACCACCAGGACAGTGGAATCACAGGCAGCCATCTTAGAGGCTGGCTACTAGCCCTGAGCCAGCACAGAGCTGGCATGGAGGGGCTCAGTCAGTATTCGGGGGCTGTCAACTGTGCCCTAGGCCCTATCTTTTCTTTTTTTTGGAGAGTTTTTTTTTTTGTTTTGTTTTGTTTTGTTTTGTTTTTCTCTAGGGCTCATGCGCTCGCCAGACAGACAGAGAAAGACAGCGAGACAGAAAGCGAGAAATCACCCCTCAGGGGGGATGGCCACGCCTCAATCCCTTCTCCTCCATTCTCCTCTCGGGATCTTGGGCACACACGCACACGTGCCCAGCGTGAGTTTAAACCACCGGATCCAGGACTGGAACCGCGGTCGAATACATGGAAGTTCAGCAACATAGCCATTATGCTAACTGCTGGTCCCCCCCTAGACCCGATCTTCAGCCCCTTCCCCCTAGGGCTTGTACTGTGTTTAGAAAAGTTAGGGTAGAGATTGAATACGGAGAGGCCAGCGCGTGCTAGCGCTCAAGAGAAACCGAAGTTGAGAAGACTCGAGTGGCCAAGGCCGCCTGGAGGTGCAGCACCACACGACCCTCTGAGATGCTGCACCCACGGGGGAAGGTCCTGGGGTTCGTGTCCCAAAGCCTCCCTACACACACCGAGCACACGCCTGGGCCTTCACTCGGGGCTGGCTGGGGCGAAGGATGAACCACAGCACAAAGACTCTGTTGGGGGTGTCTACCTCCCTCTGTCTCTTTCTCTCATGAGAGAAATAAATCTAATAAACTTGAAGAAAAGAAAAGAGAAGGCTTGAGTGGCTCAGAGTGGGTCCAGGAGAGGATCCGAGTAATGGCGGCCGGAGGCTCGGCTAGGCCCTATTTGCTCCGTACTGCTTGGAGGTTGCAAGGAGGAAGCCCCAGGCCTCCCTGGACTCGCCTGGAATGGCCAATGACATGATGACATCGAGCTGGCTCTGCCCCCTCTGTTTGCTGCCTAGCGGCTGGCACCTCCTCAGCATCGCCGTTCCAGTTTGGACAAGCCTGGCGACCCTGAGCGTGGGACATGCCCCTAGAGGCCATCGGGTCCCCTGTCTGATGTGAAGAAACCGGAGTCCGGAGAGAACAGAGGTTATCTAAGGTCACCGAGAAACGAGTGCATATTCGGCCCCCTCCTCGGGGCCAGGTCTTGGGACTGGACCCCTCTCCCCTATCATGTCATTTCATCTTTACAGCAACCCTGAAATAGGGGTGATAAACCCGACTTGACGGATGAGGAAAGCAGGGCCCTGAGACGGGACGGGAGGTCTCCGCGGCTGCAGCGCTAAGACGTAGGGGGGCCTAGATTGGACACAGGTCTCTCTGGGGGTAAAAGGCGGAAAAATGACAACTGGAAAAGATGAGCGGGCGGACACAGGGGCCCCTGCTCGTGGTGGTCCTGGGGAGAGCGTATGCCTCCGGCCCTCTCCAGCCCTGGCATGAGCAGGGCACACGTGATCGTATTTAGCAACCCCCAAGCAGGGCAGGCTCGCTCTGGGATGGGACACACAGAGGTGACGGCGCCAAGCTCTTGGCCCCGCCATCTCCCCATTGCGAGAGAGCGGCCGCCGTGTGAGGCAATGATTACCACACAGCATGGAGCCCGGCATCTTAGGGTAAGGCCACGGAGACTCGGGGGACCTGAGCTCTGGTGCAAAGGCTCATATGATCAGGGCTAGGGTTGTGCAATGGTTTGGGTGAAGGGTTTGCCAGTCAGAGGCTCCAATAAACAGCGCTGGGGCCTTAGATACGAACACAACAAGCCTTTGCTGGGTGTCTTGGAGTGGCAGCCTCAGGTGGGGGTGTTGAATGTACGTTCTTGCCTATGTCCGCAACAGTCCCGGGAGGGGGCTGGCGTCGCTGCCTCTTACAGAGGAGGAAACTGAGCCCCAGCGAGGGTAGGTAGGACACACCCAAGGTCACAGAGTTACCAAGTGCCTGTCAGACTTTAGATACAAGGGTTCCCTCCACCTCCAGTCTTAAGGAAAGGACCCAGAATGCAGGCTGGGTGGGAGGCCATGTATTTATTTACGTAATATTTTAAAAAGAATTATTTCCTTGGGGCCGGCAGGTGGCATGATGGTTAAGGTGGCTAGACTCCCACATGGCTGACCGCGGTCTGAGTCCCTGATCTGGCAGCCTGCTTTCTCATTTTCCTTGTCTCTCTCTCTCTCTCTCTCTGGCTCTCTCTGGTCAACTTCAAATAAACAAGAAAATAACAACAATGAATAAAATTCAATAAAGGAATTCTCTAAAAAAAGGAATTATTTACTTCATTTTATTTATTACTATTATTTCATTTGCTATAGGACACATGTACTCACCAGAGAGAGAGAGAGAGAGAAAGAGAGGGAAAATGAGAAAGTAAGCCTCCAGGTCTGGGACTCGAACCACCATTGACCGTGTGGGAGCCCAGAGCCCTAACCACAACACTGTCTGCTGACCCCTGTTTCTTCATTTTTTTTTTTAATTGCCAGAAGGTGTGTGTGTTCACCAGAGAGAGACAAAGAAAGGGGTATGGTCACCCCACAATCCTCTCTCCTGTGCCTCCATCCTGTCAGGGCTTTGGGCATGCATGCAAACTTGCCCCGTGTGTTTTTTTCAAGCCACTGGGGCCAGGATTCGAACCTCGGTCAGCCATATGGGATCCAGCTTCTTTCATCTCAAGGCTCAAGAGAAAACATCTTCTTACGTTATCAACAGGATCCCTCTTGAGGTAACGTGTAGATTTGCAGTGTAGCCAGAGGTTAAACGCAGGGCATTAGGGGCTGAACAGACAGGCATTCCAGCCCGGATCTGCCCCTTGTTAGTCAGGTGGCTTCCGGCAAGCTCGTGACTTGCCGTGAGTTTCCTCATAGCGCCCGGGGTGAGGACTTGGTGTTGCAGGTCGTACGGGTTGACCTGACGGGGTGTTTTTGTTTGTTTGGTTTTTTCAAACTCATTTTTTTTAATTGACAAAATACAATGTACGCATTTACTCTGCACATCACGGTGTTTTGAACTATTGTTTACAAGAGGTCTTCAAAAAGTTTATAGAAATGCGGTTTGAGAGACTATGGATTTCGATTTTTTTTACACTGAAATAAACTCACACTTTAAAGTCACTTTTCCATTAACTTTTTTTGTTTTGTTTTGTTTTGTTTTTTTGAGAGGTTTTTGCTACAGGGCGCGTGCGCTCGCCAGAAAGACAGACAGAGACAGAGAGACAGAAAGCGAGAAATCACGTCCCCCCTCCCCCCCCCCCCCGCCCCAGGAGGGATGGCCATGCCGCAATCTCTTCTCCTCCATTCTCCTCTCAGGATCTTGGGCATGCATGAGCTTAAGCCACCAGGCCTGGGACTTGAACCGCATTTGACTCCATGGGAGTCCAGCGACATAGCCATTACGCCATCGTTGGTCCCTCCATGAGCTGTTTTAAGTCCTCTCTTACAGTACATACATGATGGAGTGGCTACATTGACTTAATTAATATACGAAAGGGGGTGGTCCCAAAGCCTAGCCTGGTTAAGAAAGCCAGATCCCGCGAGGCCCACCGCCGTTAGAATCCTGGCCCCAGTGGCTTGAAAAATATGCTGGACACATGCATGCACAAAATCCCAGCAGGATGGAGAACTGGAGGAGAAGATATCGTGACATAATCATTCCCCACTGGAGGGTTATTGCTCCTTCGCTCTCTCCCCCTCTGGAAAGTGCATCCACCCTCTGGTGGTTTTTGTTTTTTTGAGAGGTTTTTCACTATAGGGCGCATGCACTTGCCAGAAAGACAGAGAGAGACAGAGAGACAGAAAGCGAGAAATCACCCCCCCAGGGGGGATGGCCACGCCACAATCCCTTCTCCTCCATTCTCCTCTCGGGATCTTGGGCACGCACGCACACACACCCGGCGTGAATTTAAGCCACAGGGTCCGAGACTTGAACCATGATCGACTACATGGGAGTCCAACAACATAGCCATTACGCTAACTGCTGGTCCCTGGTGGGTTTTTAATCAGTTTAAGCTGTCATCCTAAAGAGTGGGGGAAAGGATGAGGTACCACTGACTCTGTGTTGGGGATCTTGAGATCCAGATGAGTCTGGGAACCCCTTATGGCGCTGGTCACCCTCTTAGGAATCCTTGCATCTACCTAACAGAGTCTAGCAAACTCCAGTGCACGATTCAAGGTGCAGTGCAAATGTCACCACCTCTGAGAAGCCCCCCTTGATTATACTGGCCCCTGCTGCCCTGTTCTCTTGTCTGTGTTCCCATAATGCCCAGGACAGAACTCTATTGACATTGATCGGTTTGGAGAATATAGTAGGATGGCCAAGAATGAGACAGATCCAGACCGGAGTCCCACCTCTGCCACTCTCCAATTGTATGGTCTTGGACAACTTGCCTGGCTTCTGACCCCAATGTCCTAGGAATGGTGACCCTGTTCCCATAAGAGGGTTACCATGACAACAGAATGCTCTTCAAGCTCTGGCACAAAAAGTGGTAAGAGTGACTGTTGTATAAATATTTTCTTTTGGGACCAGCAGTTGGCATAATGGCTATGTCGCTGGACTCCCATGTAATGGCTATGTCGCTGGACCACGGTTCGAGTCCCAGACCCGGTGGCTTAAAACTCACACTGGTTGTTTGTAAGTGCGTGCCCAAAATCCAGAGAGGAGAATGGAGGAGAAAGGATTACGGTGTGGCCATCCCCCCGGGGGGGGGGGGGGGTGATTTCTCGCTTTCTGTCTATCTCTGTCTTTTTGGCAAGTACACGTGCCCTATAGCAAAAACCTCTCAAAAAGTTTTTTTTCTTTTCTTTTTCTTTTCTTTTCTTTTTCCTCTCTTCTCCTCCTCCTCCTTCCTTTTTCTCCTCCTCCTCTTCTTTTTAACTTGCCAGAGAGAGAGAAAGTGAGAAAGCAACCCCCAGGGGATGGCCACACCACAATCCCTCCTCCTCCACTCTCCTCTCAGGATTCTGAGCACGCACACACACGTGCCAAGTGTGTGTACCCGCTCAGGCCACTGGGTCTGAGACCAAACCCTGCAGTGGGCCGGGTGGGATCCAGCCACCTTAACCACCACGCCACCAGCTGGCCCTACGCTGGCTCTGAAGATAGGGCTGGGGGGATGCAGGAGACCCCAGGGGACATAGGGGCACGGCCTCTGCTGAGCGTCTGTGATGCACCACTCCGACCCCACAGTGGGGGCGACACTGTTAGCCCACTTAACCCTGGTGACAGTCCCTGCAGAGAGGTCCCATTCTCATCATTCCGACAGAAGCTGAGCTGAAGCTCAGAGAGGTTAAGTCACTCGCCTAAGGTGGAACAAGGGCTCCAACCAGGTCTGTCTGTCTGAAGGAGCCCAAGCCCTTCCACCACCCTATCAGTTCATCTCTGCGTCCCAGAAACCAGCGCGAGAGCCCAAGAAATGCCTGTCGAATGAATGTGTTGAGTGACGTGTGAGAGGCCCAGTCTGGTTCTCAGGGCCCGGAGGCTGGAGGCCTCACAGGGGTGGGGAAGACGCTCACACAGGTCAAGGCAAACGCTTCTGGTAGGATGGATGGGATCTGATGGACAGCCTTCGGAATCCGGTCCTCCCCTCTCTGCCCAGCCAAACATTGCTCAATACCTGGGGACGCTCCTCAACTCAATCCGGGACACTGTCACCTCTGGGCCTTTCTTTAGACCACCCTCCCCCAGCCAACTGTCCTTCCTTCCTCTCTACTTCTCCCTTCAAAAGGATGTCATTTATTTTTGTCTTTATTGGACAACTCATTTTTTTAAAGAATAATTTTATTTATTTTTTTTTTTAATTTGACCTGAGAGAGACATACAGAGGGAATGAAAATGAGACAGCAAACCACGAAGTCTGGCACTTGAACCATGTTCAGCCATGTGGGAGTCCAGCGCCTTAACCACCACGCCACCTGCCAGCCCCTGTACAACTTATTTTATTGTAGAAAACACTATAGTCAAGAGAGGATGGATTGCTCTATTTACTTCAAATGATTGGTTTTTTTTAAATATGTATTTCAAAGTGAAAAATTAAAAGTTAACTACAGGGGACCAGCAGTTAGTGTAATAACTATGTCGCCAGACTCCCACATAGTTGACCGCGGTTCATGTCTCGGACCTGGTAGCTTAAAACTCATGCCGGGCGCGTGTGCGTGCGTGCCCAAGATCCCGAGAGGAGAATGGAGGAGAAGGGAATGCGGCGTGACCATCCCCCCTGGGGGGTGATTTCTTGCTTTCTGTCTCTCTGTCTCTCTCTATCTTACTCGTGAGTGCATGCGCCCTATAGCAAACAAACAAACAAACAAACAAAAACTCTACAAAAATAAATAAATAATAATTCCTGATAATTGTAGACAAAGTACCCACTGTGGCTAACACAAGGACAAAAACAAACACAACCCGCTTCTAATCGGCAGTGACAATCTCTTTCCAGTTGATTTGTCTATGCCTCTCTCATAGGGTAGAAAATTGTTTCATTACATACTTGAGTATTAAAAAAAGAAAAGGAAAAAAAAAACATTTGGGGCTAGTAGGTGGTTAAAGTACTGGACTCCCACATGACCAACCAAGGTTCGAATCCCAGACCTGGCAGCTTGCTTTCTCATTTTCCCTCTTTCTCTCTCTCTTTCATGAGTGCATGTGCTCTATAACAAATTTTAAAGTAATTATAATAATTAATAAAATTCAATAAATAATTTTTTAAAATAAGCATTTTTTTCTTTTTTTGGAGAGTTTTTGTTTGTTTGTTTTTGTTTTTTGTTTTTTTGCTATAGGGCACATGCGCTCGCCAGAGAGACAGAGAGAGACAGAGACAGAAAGCGAGAAATCACCCCCCAGGGGGGATGGCCACACCGCAATCCCTTCTCCTCCATTCTCCTCTCGGGATCTTGGGCACGCACGCACACGCGCCCGATGTGAGGTTTAAGCCACCGGGTCCGGGACGCGAACCATGGTCAGCTACATGGGAGTCCAGCGACATAGCCATTACGCTAACTGCTGGTCCCAAGCATGTTTCTTTCTAAACCAGAGAAGTATGTTCTCAGGGTGGGCCAACCTGGAAAGTGGAGGAAGGGTCCCTGGTGTCCATTTTCTCGTGGCTGTTTGTACAGCGTTCACTGGCCACTCGGAGGTGGCAGCTATGTCCCTGAAGGTCGAGTCAGAAGAAGGGCCCAGGTCACGCTGGAGTGTCTGTCCCCACAAGCCTCCATGCTGGCACACACGGCACAACCTCCAGGCCTCCACCTTGCTATGGACACGGCACTTTCTCTCTCTCTCTTTCATTGCCAGAGAGAGTGTATGTTCACCAAAGAGAGAGAGACAGAAAGCACCCCCAATGGGACAAGGTCATACCACAACCCCTTCCCCTCCATTCTCCTCTTGGCCATCTTGGGCACGCACGCACACACGCCCAGCATGAGTTTTCAGCTGCCTGGTCTGGGACTTGAACCATGATCGACTACGTGAGAGTCCAGTAATGTAACCATTACACCATCTGCTGGTCCCTTGTCTCTGTCTCTGTCTCTGTCTCTCTCTTTTAAATAAATTTCTTTTTTCTTCCAGGAACAAGACAGAGAGACAGCATCCTAACGACATCTCAATGTCATGATCTCCTCCAGCCTCAGCGCCCCAGGCCAGGGCACATGTGTGCCTGGTGTATGCCGGGAGGTCCCCAAGTGCAAACCTGGGACGTTTCCATGTGCCTCGGCCTCACCAAGCGTCATGTCACTGCTGGACCATCCCCCGGCCCTGGGCACAGCCCTGCCTTTCCTGTTTACCTTCCCTCTAAACTGGGAGCACGTCCCACATGGCCGACCTGGGTCAAATGCCAGACCTGGCAGCTTGCTTGCTCACTTTCCCTCTCTCCCTCTCCCTGTCTCTCTCTGGTCAAATTAAGAAATAATAATAAGGGAACCAGCAGTTAGCGTAATGGCTATGTCGCTGGACTCCCACGTAGTCAACCACGGTTCACGTCCCGGACCTGGTGGCTTAAAACTTACGCCGGGCGCGTGTGCATGCGTGCCCAAGATCCCGAGAGGAGAATGGAGAAGGGATAGCGACATGACCATCACCTCTGGGGGGTGATTTCTCGCTTTCTGTCTCTATGTCTCTCTCTGTCTGTCTGGAGAGCGCTCGTGCCCTATAGCGAAAACCTCTCCAAAAAAAGAAAGAAATAATAATAATAAATAAAATGGAGGGACCAGCAGTTAGCGTAATGGCTGTGTCGCTGAACTCCCATGTAGTCGACCATGGTTCGAGTCCCGCACCCGGTGGCTTAAAACTCACGCCGGGTGTGTGTGCGTGCGTGCCCAAGATCCCGAGAGGAGAATGGAGGAGAAGGGATTGCGGCGTGGCTATCCCCCCAGGGGGTGATTTTTTTTTCACTTTCTGTCTGTCTCTCTGTCTTTCTGGCGAGCACATGCACCCTATAGCAAAAACCTCTCCAAAAATTAAAATGAATGAATTAATTAAATAAATAAATAACTCTTTTTTAAAAATACAAAAAGCCACTCTGCTTCACGGGGCGGATGTTACCTAGACCTCATCCCACCAAGGACTGTAGGATTTGGGGGGCTCCCTACGTAGGTCAATCACCCTCTGAATTTCAGTCTCCTCATCTGTCCAAGAGGCACGATCTGAGTGTCCTCCCCGGCCGGGCTGACAGAGATGTCACACGCCGGGCAGGCAGCACGGTGGTGACTGCTCCTTCCTGCCGGGGTGCCTGTCCACCTCTGTGCAGCCCAGATGCTGTAGAGACGGTGCAGAAATGCGGGCCGGGGGAGGACAGGAAGGAGGGCCTGATTGCTCCTGCTATCAGGTCGCCAGACCAGCCTCCCTCTGTGGGGGCCGAGGGAGCCAGGCGCCCCTGGATGTTGCTGAAATGCGTCTGTCGCCGGCCAGTTGGGAAATGCTGAAAGTGGGGAGGAAGGAAGGCCAGCGTGGAGAGGCAGCTTGAGCAAGCCCCCAGCGGTTGCTCCATCCGCCAGTCTGGGTGACGATGCCCCAGGGCCGGTGTTGCACCACGTTCTTAGAAAGCCGCTCCCGCACACGTGTTTGCACTTGGGGCCTGGGCTGCTTTTGTTTAATCGCTGTCTTCTCACTTCCAGCTTTCAGAGGGCAAACCGGGAGACAGCGAGCTGCTGAAACGTTCGCTATCAGCGAGTGTCCCCTGAGAGCTGTGCCGTGCTGCCGCGCCAGGTGGCCTGTGCGGGGCCTGCAGGGGTCCACGGAGAGGCCACGCAGCCATGCACATGGACCCACGGGGCAGGGTCCTGGGTTCGCATCCCGGGGCACGCCAGCACGTGCACACGTACCTGTGGTCTGGGCGGGGATCGCGGCACAGGGGTGCCTGCGTCCCTGTCTCTCTATCTTTTTCTCTCTCATGGAAAAAAGCAAACTTTATTAAAAAAAAAAAAAAATAGAACAGAGCCTTGAGGCCAGCAGGTGCCGTGGTGGTTAAGGCGCTAGACTCCCACAAGGCTGATCACGGTTCGAGTCTCAGATCCGGTGGCCTGAAAATCATGCCAGACACATGTACATGCCTACATGACCAAAGTCCCAGGAGGAGAAGGGATAGCAGCATAGCTATCCCCTGTGGGGGGTGATTTCTCACGTTCCCTCTCTCTGTCTCTGTCTCTCTCCAAGGAGAGCATGTACCCTATAGTAAAAACCTTTGAGAAAAAAGCAAAGGAAAGATAAAAGAATATAGCCTTAAACAAAAGCCTTCATGGAAAAATGGAATTACAGTCTGTCTGAGTTTATTTTGATGCAAAAATTTGGAAGTCCATGAAGAGTGGGAGTTTTTTATAATTCTTTTATTTAATTTTTTTTTTTTTTTTTTTTTTTTTTTTTAATTTGAGCAGAAAAGAAAAAGAGAGAGAGAAAATCAGAAAGCAAACTTCCAGGTCTGGGACTCGAGGTCAGCCGTGTGGAAATTCAGTGCTTCACCACCACACGACCTGCTGGCCCGTGCATAGTATTTTTATATATGCATTTCCCATGAACTTGTTGAAGACACCCCTGCCCCCAGTGCATGATCTTGTAGAATCTACATACCAACCCTATAGGGTAGCTATGCTTGTCCATACTTGCTGATCAAGAAACTGAGGTCCAGGGGACCAGCAGTTAGCGTAATGGCTATGTTGCTGGACTCCCACGTAGTCAACCGCGGTTCGCGTCCCGGTCCCGGTGGCTTAAAACTCACGCCGGGCGCTTGTGCGTGCATGCCCAAGATCCTGAGAGGAGAATGGAGGAGAAGGGATTGCGGCGTGGCCATCCCCCCTGGGGGGTGATTTCTCGCTTTCTGTCTCTCTGTCTCTCTCTGTCTGTCAGGCGAGCGCATGGGCCCTATAGCAAAAACCTCTCCAAAAAAAGAAAGAAAAGAAAAAAGAAACTGAGGTCCAGAGAGGTTAAGCAACTTGTTCGTAGTCACACAGCTCGTGAGTGGTGGAGCTGCAGGCCAGCCCCACAGCTTAGTGGTTAAGGGAGTCAGATCCCACATGGCCTCCTGCAGTGTTAATTCTGGCCCTGGCCACTCGAAACACACCAGGTATGTGTGTATACGCCCCCAAATTCTGACAGAAACGGGGACACAGAGCCCAGGAAGGGTGCTTTCTCCCTCTCCCTCTCTCCGTCTCTCTCTCTGTCTCTCTCTGGCAAGCACATGTGCTCTCTGACAATTAAAAAAAAAAAAAAAGATGAGGGGCAGGCAGGTGGAGCGGTAGTTAAGGGTGCTGGACTCCCACATTGTTGACCGCAGTTCGAGTCCCGGGCCTAGCAGCTTGCTTTCTCGCTTTCCCTCTCTCTCTCTCTCTCTCTCTCTCTCTCTCTCTCTCTCTCTCTCTCTCTCTCCACTCTTGCTCTTTATCTCTCTGGTCAAATTAAAATAAATAAATATATAAAATTAAATAAAAACAATTTTTAAAAAGTGATGGAGCCACAACTGGAGCTGACGGCGAGTAATTCCAGGACTCTTTCTCACTACCCAACACTGCCTCCTATGGGTGAGAAGCACCTGGGCCCTGAGGCGGCGTCTGGCTGGGGGAGTCAGCCCTGCCACCGCCTCCCTGCGGCCCTCGGCAGCCTGCTCCCCTCGCTGGGCTGTCTCTCCACCAGCAGAACAGATCTCTGCCAGTTCTCCATGTTTATTTTCACTTTTTTAAAAACTAGAATTCCCCCAAGCAAAGACTGACCGCAGGCGGGCACGAGGGAACTTTGTGGAACGATGGAGACTTTCTAAAACGGGGCTGTGGTGAGGGTTGCACAACTCCGTCTATTTTCTTAAAATCCTAGAATTGGATACCAGCAGATGGCGAAATGGCTATGTCTCTGGACTGCCACGTGTTCAACCACGGTTCGAGTCCTGGACCGGACGGCTTAAAACTCACATCAGGCGCGTGTGCATGCGTGCCCAAGATCCTGAGAGGAGAATGGAGGAGAAGGGATTGTGACAGTGATTTCTCACTTCCTGGCTCTCTGTTTCTCTCTGTCTCTCTGGTAAGCACACACTCCCTATAGCAAAAATCTTTTTTTAAAAATCCTAGAATTGTACACTTACAACAGGTGAATTTTATGACACATAAATTATACCTCAGAAAAGCTATTTTAAAAAAAGATAGACTGCTTTATGAAACATCGGTATTTGACCCTCAGGATTCCACAGGATTGTCTGAAAACCTGGGGCCGGATGGGCCCACAGGCTGTGACCCGGGGTTCTGAGCTCACCGTGAGCACCTACTCGTTATGAACTGCTGAGCGTCACCGTGGGCAGGGCGTCCAGCTCCAGGGCTGTCACCCAGCCCCAGCACACGGCTGAGCATCTGTGGAAGGACTGCGTGATGCCGGAAGGGGTAGCTGGTACGTGTGTTTCGAGGGGACCCAGACGTGGCGATGCTTACTGGCAGGCCCTGGGTTTGCACTGCCAAGCCCCCACCCAACTTCTGACACAGACCTCGTACAGTGTAGGTCCTCACTAACGGTCTGCTGAGTGCATGCACGAGGGATCAGTGAACGGCTCAGTCCATGCCGAGCGAGGAATGAGTGAATGAATGAATGGCTCAGTCCCTGCTAAACAAATGAATGAGTGAATGAATGAATGACTCAGTCCCTGCTAAACAAATGAATGAGTGAATGAATGAATGGCTCAGTCCCTGCTGAACAATGAATGAGTGAATGAATGAATGGCTCAGTCCCTGCTAAACAAATGAATGAGTGAATGAATGAATGACTCAGTCCCTGCTGAACAATGAATGGCTCAGTCCCTGCCGAGCAATGAATGAGTGAATGAATGAATAGCTCAGTCCCTGCTGAACAATGAATGAGTGAATGATTAAATAGCTCAGCCCCTGCTGAACAAATGAATGAGTGAATGAATAACTCAGTTCTTGCTGAGTGAGTGAACACGTGACTGAAGGGCTCCGTTCTTGCCCCTGCGAACCGCTGAGGAGACAGGCTGTGAACCTGTCTACACGCAGGCTGGGTAGCGGTGAACCTCTGTGGAATAACATGCCTCTAACCATTTGGGTCCTGGTATTATTCCCCTGACTCAGGTTCCAAAAAAGAGCATCTCATTGTCTTATCTTTTTAAAAAATAATTATTTATTTATGGGACCAGCAGACAGCGTAATGGCTACATCACTGACTCCCACATAGTCGACCATGGTTCGAGTCCCAGACCCGGCAGCTTAAAACTCATGCTGGGCGCATCTATGTGTGTGCGTGCCTAAAATCCTCAGAGGGGAATGGAGAAGGGATTGCAGTGTGCCCATCCCCCTGGAGGGATGATTTCTCTCTTTCTGTCTTTCTGTCTCTCCGGCAAGTGCATGTGCCCTGTAACGAAAATCTCTCTGAAAAAAAAAAAGAACATTATTTTTTTAATTATTATTTTTTTAATTTGTTATAGGGCACATGCACTCACCAGAAGAAAGAGAGAAAGAGAGAAAATGAGAAAGCAAGCCACCAGGTCCAGGACTCAAACCACAGTCGGCCATGTGGGAGCCCAGCGCCCTAACCACCACGCCACCTACCGGCCCACAGATACCCTCTTCTTGGCCCAAAACAATCGGACACTTCCACTGACCATCAGATAAAGACTGAGGAGGACATGGGGGTGGGTCTCAAAACCCAAACTTGGGTTCTGGCTTTAGAAGGAGGAGAAGGAAACGCTGTGAAGATCCAAACGACCACTGACCTGACCCTCTGGGAAGTCCCATCGCAGCACGAGACGCAGAGGAGAGGTCAGCGACACGAGACACAGGGGTGCTCACAGCCAGGGGAGCTCAGAGCCACAGCGAGGGGCCGGGCGTCCTGGGAGTCGCGGTGGGACAGGGCAGGGGCAGACGGGAAGTGAGCAGTGGGCTGGGAAGCTCGGAAGAAGGGGACAGCGCCAAGTTTCTTCTTCTTTCAAAACCCTTGGCTGGGACCAGCAGGTGGCGTGGTGGTTAAGGTGCTGGAGACTCCCACATGGCCAACCACGGTTCAAGTCCTGGACCTGGTGGCTTGCTTTCTCACTTTCCTCTCTCTCTCTCTCTCTCTCTCTCTCTCTCTCTCTCTCTCTGTGTGTCTCTCTCTGGTCAAATTAAAAATGAATGAATGATAAATAAATCTAAAAAAAAAAAAAAAAAAAAAAAAAAACCCTTGGCTAAGCTACTGGTACGGAGAGCCGTCTCTGAGCACCGGGGCGCTTTCCTCTGTGTTCTGGAAACTTCAGGAGCCCAGTGGCTTCGATGAAATGGTCCCTGGGAAGACGGCTCTGATGGCTCTGCAGCCCTAACGCCGTTTGTCTCATACCCCCAGCCTACAAGTCCCAGCTCCACCACGTATTAAAGAGAAAACGGGTGGGGGGGCTGGCAGGTGGCATGGTGGTTAAGGACACTGAACTTCCACATGGCCGACCAATGGTTCAAATCCCAAACCTGGCGGCTTGCTTTCTCACTTTCCCTCCCTCTCTCCCTCTCCCTCACTCTGCCCCTCTCTGGTCAAATTAAAATAAATAAATAAATAAATAAATAAAGATAAATAACTCTAAAAAAGAGGGAGAGAGAGTGGGGGGAAAGGGACTAGCAGTTAGCGTAATGGCTGTGTCACTGGACTCCCACATAGTCAGCCGTGGTTCAAGTCCCAGACCCAGTGGCTTAAACTCATGCCGGGCATGTGTGCGTGCCCAAGATCCCGAGAGGAGAATGGAGGAGAAGGGATTGCAGCGTGACCATCCCCCCTGGGGGGTGATTTCTCACTTTCTGTCTCTCTGTCTCGCTCTGTCTGTCTGGCGAGCGCACGTGCCCTATAGCAAAAACCTCTCCAAAAAAAGAAAAAAAATTAATTAGTTAATTAGTTAATAAAAAAGAAAATGGGGGAAAGAATGAAATTCTCCACCTTCAGTGGCACACTCTGTACATCTATTTTCTTTTCTTTCTTAAATCTCTTTAGAACTATTTATTTAACTTTATTTATTATTATTATTATTTATTATTATTATTCAGTTTGACCAGAGAGAGAGAGGGAGAGAGATAGAATGAGAAAGCAAGCCTACCGGTCCAGGGCTCGAACCATGATCAGCCACATGGGAGTCCATTTCCTTAACCACACCTCCTGCCAGCTATTTTCTTTTTTCTTTTTTTTTTCTTTTTTTTTTTTTTTGAGAGAGATTTTTGCTATAGGGCATGTGTGCTTGCTAAAGAGACAGAGAGAGACAGAGAGACAGAAAGCAAGAAATCACCCCCCCCCCCCCCCAGGGGGAATGGCCATGTCTCAAACCCTTCTCCTCCATTCTCCTCTCAGGATCCTAGGCACACGTGCACACACTCCTGGCGTGAGTTTTAAGCCGCCGGGTCTGGGACTCGAACTGCGGTAGATTATGTGGGAGTCCAGCCACATAACCATTACGCCATCTGCAGGTCCCCCTGACTGGATGCTCATAGCTCGTCTGCAAGGTGGATATTATGAACTCATCTGGCAGTCAAAGCAACAGGGCTGACTAAGTGACTCACCCAATGGCAAAGGCAGGATTTGAACCCAGGACCAGCTGACCCCAGAGACCCTCTGTCCTGGGTACCATGCGTCTCCCCCACTGTGTTCTGCTTAGACGAGTCATGTAGCCCGTCTGGGCTTCCCCATCTGCAAACCACGGGCTGAAGGAGAACGCCCTCTCCTGCCCTTCCTCAACAGCAGCTTCTAAGGGGTGCAGCTGGGTGTGGTCTGGGGCCCCACCGCACCCCTGGGGGGGATGACCAATTTCAGTGCCTACAGCGAGGTGACAGCCAGCCCGCCACAGGCTGGAGGCCAGGCCTGAGCGCGTGAGTCACCCTGCCATCTCCCTGCCACCAGAGGTGGCGGGGACAGCTGTGCCTGCTCTCGGCTGCTCCCCACCCCCAGGGGCGTCCTGTCCACCGGGCACAGCCAGCGCCACAGTGATTAGGACTACGTGCTCAGACACACACGCCTCGGCGAACAATGCAGGGAAATCCAGCTCGCACAGGAAAACATTATCATATTGACTCACCGCAGACCCATCCACAGAACAAACCCCGGCTACCTGGGGCCGGCTGGGGCGGCAGAGCCCAGGGCGCGGGGCGGCAGAGCAGCACCCCCTCTCCCCGGGGCCTGGGAGGAAGTGGGTGCCGCCGGGGGGCAGGGCAACTTCCCTTGGCTGCTCTGATGTTGGCCTGGGATCCAACTTACTTGACAAAAAGAGAAAAAAAAAATGATATGGAAGAAAAGAAGAAGTCCCAGAGTGTGTGGCCTCCGTGCCGTGTCACAATCGTTCTGTCGCAAACCCCGTCCCGCATGCCATGCTCTTTTGCAAGCTGCTCGCCGTGGCAGTGAGGGAAATACTGGCCTCTCCGGAGGTCTGTGTCTTCACCGGTCCTCACCGAGCAAAGTGGGCTCCGCCACTGCCAGGACAGAGGGAGATTTCCAGCCAAGTCGGCTTTCAGGCTTGGGGAGGCAGCTAAGTGCCACTGCAGGGCACCGGAGGGGCAGGTCTTCACAGCGTGGACTCCACCGAGGTGGGTCTCGGTTTCCTCACCTGCACAGCAGAGGCAACCTTGAGAATTGCAGTAAAAAGCCACGTGTCTAGCGCAGGGCAAGGTGCTCATTTTCACGACTGTTTGTGAGAGGCCAGCTGAAATAATGATTCCGGAGAAGAAGCACCACCCCATTCTTTTTTTAAATTTATTATTATTTTTTAAAATAATTGTTTTTTTTAACTTTATTTATTTATTCATTCGTTTTAATTTGACCAGAGAGGGACAGAGTGAGAGAGAGAGAGAGAGAAAGCCGCCAGGTCTGGGACTTGAACCGTGATTGACCATGTGGGAGTCTAGCGCCCTTAACCACCACACCACCTGCCGGTCCCATTTATTTATTCTTTTTTTAAGAGGTTTTTGCCTTAGGGTGTGTGCGCTCACCAGAGAGATAGACAGACAGGGGAGCAGCATTGGCGTCATGGCTATGTCGCTAGACTCCCATGTAGTCGATCGCGGTTCGCGTCCTGAACCAGTGACTTAAACTCACGCCAGCGCGTGTGCGTGCACGCCCAAGATCCCGAGAGGAAAATGGAGGAGAAGGGATTGCGGCGTGGCCATCCCCACCTTGGAGTGCGATTTCTCGCGTTCTCTCTGTCTTGCTGGCAAGCGCACGCACCCTATAACAAAAACCTCTCAAAAAAAAAAAAGGATGAGAGAGACAGATGCAGTGAGAGAGAAAGTGAGAAATCACCCCCCCCCCCCCCAAGAGGGGATAGCCATGCTACAATCCCTTCTCCTCCATGCTCCTCCTGGGATCTTGGGCACACACGCACACGCGCCTGGTGTGAGTTTCAAGCCACCAGATCTGGGATTCGAACCACAGTTGGCCACGTGGGAGTCCAGTGAAGTAACCGCTATGCCATCTGCTGGCCCGACCTCTTTCTTAATCCAGGGAGCTTGGATGAGGCTAGGCCTCCCTCTGTACTTCGCTTTCCTCCTCTGAAATAACAAGGGGTCTCGCAGCTGCAGCCTCCATGCCTGTCCCCCAGAGCATTCGGTGGCTGGAAGGGAGGTGGGCTGTCAGCCAGGCTTAGGGTGCTGAGTCATGGGGGACTCGTGAACCAAGGAGACAGCGCCTGCACTGCTGAGGTCATTGCTGGGACTCCAGGGTCTGCCCTGAGAGGGGAGGAGGGTCAAGTCTCCCTCTGGCTACTGGGGATCCAGCTGGATGACACCGGGAAGAGGATGTTTGCAGGGCAACCTGCAGACTCTAACTTCCACCGGAAGTGCCGCCACCTACTTCCGGTCCCAGCTAGCTGACCCCGCGCTGTGCATCCCCTGCCCTTGGGCCACGCCCAGCATTGACGGAGGGTTTCACGTCGTCCTGCCCAGCCTCTTGAGTCCCATCCCCCTGGTGGAGGCCAGGGACCTCTCAAGAACATACTCACATCCCGGCTCCTAACTCTGCAGTGCTTTAGGCCTAAACCCCTTGGGTTGACCCTCAGGGTTCTTTGGCCTCTGTTGAACTCACCCGCTCTCCTCCTGCCATTCTCTCACCCACTCTAGGCCCTGGACTCACTCAAGGGCCCACAGTTTCCTGAACCTGCCCCAGTTTCACATCTCGATGCTTCAAACATGCTCTTCTGACTGGTAGGTTGGTCCTTCTGTTATCTTCCGACAGACTTCTGTTCATCCTCCCAATGCCCGAAGTTCCCTTTTCTGTGTCTAAGCCATCCTATGAAGAGTCGCCTTCTCTGCGCTTCCATAGTTCCCTGTCTGTCTCTCTGCCATGACACCTACTGGGTTGTTGGCAAAGATATGACATCTTTTCTGTTTTTCTAGGCAAAAATGTGTGATGACTTTTTCAATGACCCAATACCATCTCTACCCCCCCTTTTTTTTTAATAGACCATAGTTTAGTTTCTTTTTAACACCCATCATGCCATGAATTCATAGGGAACAATTCCAGTAGCTCAGGCTCCTTTCCATTGGTTCTCACAGTGTGCTTCTCTGGGTGGAGCAGGCTGGCGCCTCAGTTGAACCCAGGTCCCTTTCTTTCTGGTTTTCTCCTTTTTCTGGTCATTTTCCTTCACACGTTTTAGGAAGCTCTCTCTGCTCTTAGAATGTTTAAGATGCTCAATGCACACATTGAGTTTTTGGCAAGCATTTTATTTTGCCTTCAACGTGTTTGTTTACCACAGTGCCAACGGCATGCTGGGGAACATGGCAGACTCTTCCAGCTTGGCCATGGTAACACTGGTGGGGCGTTCCTTTTTGGACAGTACCCCTTCTCTTGATGTCTCCAATGTCACCTTTCCTTTTTTAAAAAAATAATTATTTTCTTTATTTATTTATTTTTATTTGACCAGAGAGGGACAGAGAGAGAAAGTGAGAAAGCAAGTCACCAGGTCCTGGACTCATACTGCGGTCAGCCACGTGGGAGTCCAGTGCCCTTAACCACCATGCCACCTGCTGGCCCCTACACTATCACCTTTCTTGTAGATTTGCATGTATGTTGTCAAAGGAGCCCCTGCATGTTTTCTAAAAGGCCTAGAGAACATAGATCAGGTGCCCTCCTCTTCCCCTTTGTGTTCGTCATTCTGGTGAATTCCATCCTGGAAGATGGCAGTCCGGCCAAAAGACCCTGTGGTCCCTTCTCACTCCTTTCCTTACGTGGGTCCCTCCCTGGATCACGAGCATAGCAAGGTAGGAATTGTGTCTGATCCGCAGTGCTCAGTCCAGGGCATAGTAGTTTAACAAATGGGTTATAGGGCTGACAGGTGGCGTGGTGGTTAAGGGCACTGGACTCTCACATGGCTGACCACAGTACGAGTCCCAGACCTGGTGGTTTACTCTCTCACTTTCCCTCTCTTTCTGTCTTTCTATCTCTCACTCTGTCTCTGGTTAAATTAAAAAATAAGTAAATAAATTAAGTTAAATAAAATAATTATTTAAAAATAAAATAAATAAATAAATAAATAAATGGATTATTTGTTGCAGCTAGGCCTTGGGCGTATTTACAGACCTTGTCTGATCTCGCTTTACCTACAGGACATGGCAATGACCCAGTCATTCCAGTTTCTTCTTCAAAATCTTCTTTAGTACCAAACATGATTTTGAGACCAGAATTTTCTTCAAACCCCAGGCCAGGTTGGTGGAACCAAGGAGCAAACCGCAGGCAAGAAGTCCAAGCTGGCCTTTGGCTTTCTGTCCTGCATCCATAGAGCCTCCTAGGCCAGCAGGTGGCGTAGTGGTTAACGCGTTGGAATCCCACATGGTTCACCGTGTTTGGAGTCCTGGGCCCTCGCTTCTGTCTCTCTGTCTCTCCAGTGAAAGCACATACACTATAGCAAAAATCTCTCCCCCCCCCCAAAAAAAAAAAAAAAGATTCCTAATCACATTTAGGATATTTTCCTTCCCCAAAACGGGAAACCGTGAGTTTAAGGAATCTCTTCTGATGGTGCCCAGACTTAAAACCAAGTGTCCTTCAAGAGACCCAACTTTGCCTTTAAGCTTCAGTAACTTGTTTTTCTACCAAACAGACTTCCCAAAGGCCTGCAGCAGCTGGTGCAGCAATGCCAGCAGACGCACCCTGCATTTGAGAATGTTTTAATGTGTAACTGTTTAATTCTCCCCAGGGACCTATTTTCTAGGGGACAGAGATATTTTGTAAATAATATACTTATTTAGTGTGGTAGGGAAAGCCAGGGATGAAAAGTCAAAGAACCAGGAGTGAAACTATTTTGCCAGTCCCTGTTAGGTCAGGGATGGGAAATAGGATGCATTTTAGCCCTAAGGAATGAATGTCTTGAGATGTCTGTCTGGAACACTTCCTAGAGATCTTGACCCATTGATGTAAGTGGAGAAGGCTAATTAAAGGAAATAAAAAACTAGTAGCCAGGAGATTCCAAGGAGCTGAAAAAACAAAGCCATCCAACTTGCAAATTGCTAAGTAAGCTCTCTGATTTGCCTCTGCCCAGTTCCTCCTCCCACCCACCTCTCTTTCTTTGCTTCGCCTGATTTTCTACTGCCAACACCTTCTCTATTCTGTTCGCTCTGAGGGATCAGCAGGCATAGTCTGTAACCTAGAGGCTAACATGGTAACTGAGGCCCTCAGATGCCAACAGTGGGCCCCTCCAAGGCTGACTCTCTCTCTCCCTGATCCGGGGAGAGATCACAACAAAGAAATGCCAATAGAAACCACGAGACACCACTGTCTCCATCAAAAAGACAGAAATGGAAAGACTGAGCATAGCAAGTGTTGATAAGAATGTGGAGCAACTAGAACGCTCACACCCAGATGAAAGATCCATTTGGGAAAACACTTTCGAAGTTTATTATAAAGTTCAATAAACACTTTCCCATATGACCCAACCAGATACTCCTAGGTTCTTTCAAAGTGAAATGAAAGCATACATCCACACAAGACCTGTATGTAAATCTTCATCACAGCATTCTTCGTAATAGACGAAAAGTGGAAACAACCCAACTATCAAACGACTGATGAATTAATGAGTAAAATGTGGTAAAGCCTTACAATGAAATATCACTTGGCCATGAAAAGGAATGAGGTGTTGACATGTGCTACAACACACGTGAGCCTTTAAAACATCATGCTGGGGCCAGCAGGTGGCATGGTGGTTAAGGCTCTGGACTCCCACATGGTCAACCATGGTTTGAATCCTGGGCCTGGGGGAGGTCACAACAGCAGAGACTGAGATTTTACCTGCTCCTACCATAGAGGGCAGGAAGGAAACAGGGCTCGCTCTCTCTCTCCCCACCTCGTGTGTGTGTGTGTGTGTGTGTGTGTGAGTATTTCTCTCTGGTGAGTGCATGTGCCCTATATCAAGAAATTAATAATAATAATAATATATTTTTTAAAAAGGGATCAGTAGATGGCATAATGGTTGCATTGCTGGACTCACACACAGTTGACTGCAGTTCGAGTCCCAGACCTGGAGGGTTAAAATTCATGCTGGGTGCATGTGCATAGGTGCCCAAAATCCCAAGAGGAAATAGAGGAGAAAGAATTGCAGCATGACCATCCCTCCTCAGGCTGATTTCTCCCTTTCTATCTCTGTCTGTCTCTCCAGAGAGTTCGTGTGCCCTATAGCAAAAATTTCTGTTAAAAAAAAAAAAAAGAATTATGCCAGTGGGGAGAGCAGATATCGTGGTTAAGACACTGGACTCCCACATGGCTGACTGCAGTTTGAGTCCTAGACCCAGCTGCTTGAAAGTAATGCTGGGCTTGTGTTTGTGCATGCCCAAAATCCCAGGAGAAGGGATTGCAGTGTGGCCATCCTCCTGGGGAGGAGGGGATAATTTCTCACCTTCCCTCTCTGTCTCTCTCTGGCAAACACATGCACCCTATGGCAAAAACATTTTAAAAATTATGCCAAGTCAAGGAGGCAAGACTCCAGAAGACCTCATATGGTATGAGTCCATTTATCCAAATAGAATAGGGGCCAACAGGTGGTGTGGTAGTTAAAGGCACCAGACTCCCACATGACCAACCACTGTTCAAGTCCCAGACTTGATGGCTTGCTTTCTCACTTTCCCTATCTCTATCTCTCTGATGAAGCTGGAAAATACTAATAATAATAATAGTAAATAAAGTTAAATAAAATTGTTTATAGGGACCAGCAGTTAGCGTAATGGCTGTGTCGCTGGACTCCCACATAGTCAGCCGCAGTTTGAGTCCCAGACCCGGTGGCTTAAACTCATGCCGGGCGTGTGTGTGTGCGTGCCCAAGATCCCAAGAAGAGAATGGAGAAGAAGGGATTGCAGCATGGCCATCCCCCCTGGGAAGTGATTTCCTGCTTTCTGTCTCTCTGTCTCTCTCTGTCTGTCTGGCAAGCGCATGTGCCCTATAGCAAAAACCTCTCAAAAAAAAAAAGTATATATATATACATATATATATATATATATATACATATATATATGTATATTTATATATATGTATATGTATATATGTGTGTGTGTGTGTGTGTGTATATATATATATATATATATATATATATATATATATATATTCCAAATAGGCAAATCCATAGAGATTAAATTAGAATTGCCTAAGGCTAGAAAAGGTGGGGAGAGTTTCTCTTGGGGGCTGAAAATGTTCTAAAATTGATTATGGTGATGGTTGAAGCACTCAGCAAATATACTAAAAGCCACACAACTGCAGTGTTAAGTAAGTGGATGTGTGTGTGGCTTCTAACCCAGTTAGGCTGCTGTGTAAATGAGTAAAGAAGTTCCTGGTGGCAATGCTAACCCTCTTTCGGCCTTAGTCCAGTAGCCATGCAGCTCAAGGGGTCCCGTAACTGGCAACCTACAGATGGGTTCGAGCTTTGGGATTTTATTATTTGATTTCTTTGCCTTCTGGCTGGGCCAGCTTCTCCAATCCTCTGCCGGGGCACAAAGGATTCATTCACTTCTATTACCTACAAGACTTGGCATGGTCACCCTTGCATGAAGGTGGGGGGCTCCTGGAAGCCTAGGAGAAAAGAGACAAGCCCCTGCCTGAAATGAACTGCCGTCAAGGTGACAGCGCCTGGCACTTTTTCGGGTGTGGCAGAACAAGAGGACACCACAGTGGCCAATAGGGCTGACCCATTTCTGAGCTGGAGAGAGCAGACCCTGGGGTTGGGCTCACGGGCAGGGCAGGACGGGTCTGATGCACCATCGCACACTCTAGCACGGCAGTAATAGACATTGGTGGAGCACTCAGTGTCTGCCCGTGGGAGAGGCAGCTCTCCGCGCACGGCGTCTCATACCATCCCCGCTCCAGTCACCCCTGCTGGGATGATGGCCTACGCTCCTCAAGGCCCCGCAGCTGGAGGGGTGGAGGGGGAATCAGAACCCAAGTCCAGACCCACGTGTGACCTCGCCAGGTCACGACAGCAGAGCCCAAGACTTCGCGGGCTCCTGGGTGGAGGGCAGGGGGGAAGCAGGGCTGGCCTTAGACTCAGTCGGGACTGGGCTGCTCAGTTCGCCAGTGCTGTGAGTGCCACAGGGCTCCGGACGGGGCACCCAGAGGAGCCGTGTGTCTCCCTGTGACCGTGACCGGCAGGAGAGGAAGGCAGAGAAGCACCGTGGCCCTTTCTAGCCTGGGAACGGGAAGTCGGACTCGGGAAATTGCCAGGCAGAAAGGGACTTCCAAGGGCAACCCGACACCCATAGGGAGATGGGGAGGGAAGAGGAGGGAGACAGGGAGGGGGAGAGGGGGGAGAGAGGGGGGAGACAGGGCGGGGGAGAGGGGAGGGATGGGGCGGGGGAGGGGGGGGACGGGGAGGGGGAGGGGGGGAAGACGGGGAGGGGGAGGTGGGACGGGGAGGGGGAGAGGGGGGAGATGGGGAGGGAGACAGGGAAGGAGGGAGGGAGGGAATGTTTTCCAACCCAGTGAATATTTAGAGGATGATGGTTTGGGGCCCGCAGGTGGTGTAGTGGTACAGAACTGGACTCCCACTTGGCCGACCATGGTTCGAGTCCAGACCCAGAGTCTTGAAACTCATGCCAGATGTGTGTGCATGCGTGCCCAAAATCCTAGGAAGAGAATGGAGGAGAAGGGATTGGGGCATGACCAGCCCCTCTGGGGGTGATTTCTCACTTTCCCTCTCTCTGTCTCTCTCTGTCTGGTGAGTGCACATGCCCTAAAGCAAAAATCTCTCTAAACAGGGGCCAGCAGGTGGCGTGGTACTTAAGGGCACTGGACTCCTACATGACTGACCACAGTTTGAGTCCTGGACCTGGTGGCTTTCTCCCTCTCTCTCTCTCTCTCTCTGTCCCTCTGGTCAAATTTTAATTAATTAATTAATTAATTAATTAATTAATTAAAAAGTTCAATGAAATAATTATTTGAAAGAAAATATCTCTAAACAAAAAAAGAAAGAGAAGAAGATAGTTTTATTTCTGAGTTGTTTGGGGGTTTCCTTAGGGGGAGGCTTGATTGGTTTGTCATTAATCGTGGACAAACCTAGGGTCATTGCCTCTTGAATTAGTTCCTAAACTTTCTTATTTAAGGAAAATTCTGGCAGCCAGACATGTAACTCCCTGAGTTTCATCTGACTTTTCCCTGACTTCTCCCACTCTACTTCCCTTTAAATAGAAAGCTTCAGGGGGCCAGCCGTAGCACGGTGGTTAAAGCACTGGACGCCCACATGGCCGACCACAGTTCAAGTCCCAGACTCAGCGGCTTGAAACTCACACTGGGCACATGTGCATGTGTGTCCAACATCCCAAGAAGAGAATGGAGGAAGAGGGATTGCAGCATTGTCATCCCCCAGGGGGTGATTTCTCACTTTCTGTTTCTCTGTCTCTCGGTGAGCACACATGCCCTATGGCAAAAATCTCTCAAAGAAATAGAAAAACTCACAATCAACATCTGGATTTTTGAAATCTGTGTCCATTGATAGAGAGGCTGAGTTGGGTTCACCCTTAGAAACTCTAGGTCACTTTATTATGTAAACTTGTTTTTTGTTTTTTGGTTTTGGAGAGGTTTTTCCTATAGGGCATGCGCTTGCCAAAAAGACAGAGAGACAGAAAGCGAGAAATCACCCCCAGGGGGGATGGCCACGCAGCAATCCCTTCTCCATTCTCCTCTCGGGATCTTGGGCACGCACGCACACGCACACACACACACACACCTGGTTTTTGTGTTTTTTTGTTTGGTTTGGTTTAAGCTTTTGCCATAGGGCACATGCACTTGCCTGAGAGGAGAGAATCGGAGAGGAAAGGCAAGAAATCACTCCCTGGGGCAGGAGAAGGGGGTGGCCATGCCACAATCCCCACAATCCCTTCTCCTCCATTCTCCTCTTGGGATCTTGGGCACGCAGGCACATGCTCCCAGCGTGAGTTTAAGCCAGCAGGTCTGGGACTCAAACCACGGTCAACTACATGGGAGTCCAGCGACATAGCCATTATACCATCTGCTGGTCCCCAGGCCTGTTGGAATTTGTACAGATGTATTTATAAGTTTCTTTCTCTTTCATATTTCATTAATGCAAATGACATGTTCTTTTCTGGTAGCAAGGCCGAGAGCACCATCACCCGGCTGCCATCTCTGCCTTGTGGTCATTCAAAAGTGTAATCAGGGGCCAGCAGGTGGCATAGTAGTTAAGGTGCTGGACTCGCATGTGACTGACCACAGTTCAAGTCCCTGAAACCCATGCCAGGCACGTGTGCACGCGTGCCCAAAATCCCAGGAGGAGAATAGAAGAGAAGGGATTGCAGTGTGGCCACCAGGGCCCAGCAGCTACCTGTGTTATGTCTCACTTTCTGTCTCCTTATCTCTTCAGCAAGTGTAGGCACCCTATAGCAAACATCTTTCAAAAAAGGAAAAAAATAGGGACCAGCAGTTAGCGTAATGGCTATGTCGCTGGACTCCCACGTAGTCGACCGCGGTTCGAGTCCCGGACCCGGCGGCTTAAACTCACGCCGGGCGCGTGTGCGTGCGTGCCCAAGATCCTGAGAGGAGAATGGAGGAGAAGGGATTGCGGCGTGGCCATCCCCCCTGGGGGGTGATTTCCTGCTTTCTATCTCTCTGTCTCTCTCTGTCTGTCTGGCGAGCGCAAAAACCTCACCAAAAAAAAAAAAAAAGAAAAAAAAAAAGGAAAAAAATAAACCAGAAAGTTTAATCAAGGACAGCTTTGGGGGGAAGGCCGACGCCCAGTGAGCACAGAGCTGGAGAAGGCCCAGGCCCCACCCTGCAGACCCCCAGGCTATGGGGCAGGGGGTAGTTACGGCTTGCTCAGTAATGCTCAGCAATGAACTCCAGGCTTAGTCTGCTAAGCGCTGTGAGGGGTGCAGAGAAGGACAAGGGCCTTTGCTATGGTGTGGGTCCCCTCCCAAATGCATGTACTGAGCCATCATAACCAGAAACGGGGTGAAACTTGACCTCATTATGGTGCAAAAGGGGGGCTTTTGGGGAGAAATTAGGATGAAGGCCATCAGGCCTGGCCTCCGGGAGGAGTCCCGGTGTGTTTGTAAGGAGAGAGGAGACCAGATGAGAGGCCCGTGGCAGCTGCTGGGCCCTGCACTTGGTCTCCGGAGGTGAGAGGGGCTCTGTAAGATCCCACCACCTTTGTCTTCTGGACCTCCAAACTGTGAGCTAAATAAACCTCTGCTTTGTTTGATTTTAATTTTTTATTATTATTTATACATTTCATCACTGTACGTCATTTAGATTGTAAAGAGACTTTACCCAGCATGATCTACGCCTCAGTCCAGCCCAGTTGAGAATACCATACATGTCCTCATCAACAGATAATTAACCCTTTGTGTCCCACAAATGTCTTACCTCTCTATTTTTTCCCAAAAATTCCTTTCCTTCGGTCTTCCCCTCTTACACTCTTTCCACTTTGTCTCTAGTGTCCATAACAATTTTTTCTGCTTTTAATTCCTCCAGTCTTTCAGTCTTTACCATAGAGTGTGGACAGTTGGTATGCGTTTTTGTATTTTGTATTTTTTTTTGAGAGGTTTTTGCTATAGGGTGCATGTGCTTGCCAGAAAGACAGAGAGAGACAGAGAGATAGAAAGCGAGAAATCACCCACCCCCCCGGGGGGATGGCCACACCACAATCCCTTCTCCTCCATTCTCCTCTCGGGATCTTGGGCACACATGCACACGCACCTGGCATGAGTTTAAGCCTCTGGGTCCAGGAGTCGAACCACAGTTGACTACATGGGAGGGAGTTCAGTGACATAGCCATTATGCTCACTGCTGGTCCCAGTTGGTATATGTTAAGTAGAGACATACAATGCTTCTCTTTCATATCCTGGCTTGCTTCACTCAGCAGCAAATCTTCCATATTCGTCTGCTTTCTATCAAATTCCAGGGCCATGCTGTTTTTTATGGCTGAGTAGTATTCCATGGAGTATATGTGCCACACTTTTTCAATTCATTCATCTGTCTGTGGACATTTGGATTGGTTCTATGTCTTAGCAATCGTGAATCAGGCTGCAATAAATAGAGATGTGCAAGCGCTTTTCCAACTGAGCGTTCTCCAGTCCTTTGGGGAGATACCCAGGAGTGCAATTGCTGGATCGTATGGTAGTTCTATTTGAAGGTCTTTGAGGAACCTCCATATTGTTCTCCATGGTGGCTGGACTCATTTACATTCCCACCAACAGTGTAGGAGAGTTCCCCTTTCACCACAGCCCCTCCAGCACTTATCATTTTTTTTTTTAATCTTCACCATTCTGACTGGGTTAGGTGGTATCTCATTGTGGGTTTGATCTATAAAGCTTTGTTTTGTTGTTTTTTGTTTTTTTTTTTTTTGAGAGGTTTTTCGCTATAGGGCGCGTGCGCTCGCCAGACAGAGAGAGAGAGACATAGAGACAGAAAGTGAGAAATCACCCCCCAGGGGGGATGGTCACGCCACAATCCCTTCTCCTCCATTCTCCTCCCGGGATCTTGGGCACGCACGCACACGCGCCCGGCGTGAGTTGTAAGCCACCAGGTCCGGGACAAGAACCGTGGTCGACTACGTGGGAGTCCAGCGACATAGCCATTACGCTAACTGCTGGTTCCCTATAAACCTCTGCTTTTATAAATCACCCAGTTGCAGGTACTTTCTGTCAGTAACACAGCGGCAGACTTAGGTGGCCTTGCTGCCTAGGGGTGCCAAGTGAGGCTGAAGGAGGAGTGAACGTGGGCTCTGAGGACGTGGGAAGCCCACCTTCCTCCCGCTCCTCACTACAGCTGACACACGGGGCCACAGGCCGCAGGCCGCCAGTGCACCCCAGCACTGCCCCCATGATGTTCGCCAGTCCTTGGAGCAACCCGCCCAAGCTGCTCCCATGCCTCCGCCTTCCAGGTTAGCAAGCTGAAGCTGCACGAGATGAAACCACGTGCCCGAGGTCAAACGTAAATTCCAGAAGCAGCTTCGAATCCAGCCCCGTTGGAAGCCAGAGCCTCTTCTCTTAGGCGGATCTGCTGTTTCAGAGACCTTTCACGCACGTTACCCTCTTCCGTCTTCCTGTACCCGGGGTTTCTCTCTGTCTCACCAGCCTGTGGGCACAGATGAGTCACCCTGCCCGGAACAAGGTGACTGTGACTTAATCAGCCCTCCCCCATCGCCCAGGTCCTCCAGCCACCTGCAAAGCCTCACCCACCTCGGGTGGGAGTCCCCAGGGGCAGTCTCCTCTCTCCTCCTCAGCCCCCTCACTGAAGCTCGCTGCCCAAGGGGGCAGTTGAAGGGGGCAGCTTTCCTGGTCCAAGCGTGGCCCTTCTGAGAACCCTCTCCCAGCGTCTGGGCTAGAAGGTCCACAGGACTGAGGACACCGGGGTTCTGGTTCCTGCTGAGTATGTGACCTCGGTGACAACTGTCCTTGTCCCTTGGGGAGCCTCTGCTCTCTTTTCTTGTCTTCTTTTCTATGTCAGAGGGCATGTGTGTTCACCAGAGAAAAAGAGAGACAGAGAGGCTACGAAAAAGCACCCCCAATGGGGCCAGGTCATCTGCAATCCGTTCTCCATTGCTCCTCGCCGTCAGGGTTTGGAGGACGCCCACCGTGTGTCCGGCACGTTTTTCAGGCCACGGAGGCTGGATTCGAACTGCAGGGTTAGCCATGTGGACTCCAGCTCCCTAGGCCGCTAAGCTACAAGGGCTGGCCCAACCTCGGTTTTCTTATCTGGGAAAGAAGGGTCCATTCTGTTCTGTACACGTCCCCAAGCTGTGGCTGCCTAAAACACAGAACACCAAGGGCCCTGAGGAAACTGGGAATTGGCCCTGGCCCTCGATGAGACACACACATTCGCAGTGACACCCACAGGTCCCCATGGGGGGGTAGATGCTGCAAGGGGATTTCTTTTTTTTTTTTTTTGGAGAGGTTTTCACTATAGGGCGTGTGCGCTCGCCAGACAGACAGAGAGAGACAGAGAGACAGAAAGTGAGAAATCACCCCCCAGAGGGGATGGTCACGCCGCAATCCCTTCTCCTCCATTCTCCTCTCGGGATCTTGGGTACGCACGCACAAGCGCCGGGCGTGAGTTTTAAGCCACCAGGTCCGGGACGCGAACCGCGGTCGACTACGTGGGAGTCCAGCGACATAGCCATTACACCAACTGCTGGTTCCCATGAGGGAATTTCACTGTTGTGGGCAGGGCTGGCCCTGGCTAAGGAGGGGCCCATAGGGCGGCCATGCATCGGGGGCTTACAGAGGCCAGCACCTGCATTCACAGTGTTCCCCACGTTTCCCCACTGAAGCCCCCCAGAGCCAGATGGGGGAGGATCCACACTAGGCCCGTGCTAGATACCAGGAGGCTGAGGAGGCTGAGAGGCAAAGCTGTGGCCCGAGGTCACGCAGCTCACAGGTGACAGAACCAGATCTGAGGGCCCCTCAGCTCGCGCTCAAAACGGATGTTCTTCCCGGAAGTGCTGCCAGTAAATACTGGCATTGAAAAGGCAGCTCAGGGGCCAGCAGGTGGTGAAGCGCTTACGTTGCTGGACTCTCCCATGGCTGACTGCGGTTTGAGTCCCGGACCCGGCAGTTTGAAACTCACGCCGGGCCCGTGTGCGTGCGTGCCCAAGATCCCGAGAGGAGAAGGGACTGTGGTGTGGCCATCCACCCTGGGGGGTGATTTCTCACTTTCTCTCTCTTTCTGGCAACCACACGCCTTAAGGCAAAAACCTCTTAAAAAAAAAAAAGAGAGAAAGGAAAAGAAAAGAAAAGAAAGGAAAGGAAAGGAAAGGAAAGGAAAGGAAAGGAAAGGAAAGGAAAGGAAAGGAAAAGAAAGGAAAAGAAAAGAAAGGAAAAGAAAAGAAAAGAAAAGAAAAGAAAAGAAAAGAAAAGAAAAGAAAAGAAAAGAAAAGAAGGAAAGGAAAGGAAAGGAAAGGAAAGAAAAAAGAAAAGAAAAGAAAAGAAAAGAAAAGAAAAGAAAAGAAAAGAAAAGAAAAAAGAAAAGAAAGAAAAAGAGAGAAAAGAAAACGCAGCTCCGCTTCCCCCCTACTTCCCAGTAGCTGGGATGGGATCACACACCGTCTCGCCATCTGCACAGTCAGCCGGAACAAGAATTCTTGGAGCTGGAGCAGGATCCACAGTGATCTACTCCCAGTTCACAGGAAAAATCAGGCGGATGGCCAGGGCTGTGTGGATGGAGTGTTTGCAAACCTCAGAGCCCGGCACCCTGCTCCTATGGGGCTCAGTGCCCAGCGGTCTCGTGCTGACCGGTAACATCACAGGGAAGGCCATCGCCCAGCATCGCCGAGCATTGGACTCACGTGGCCTCGTACAGCCCCCGTCCTGACCACACGGCCCGGCGTTTCATCTGTTTCACAGAGAAAGGAACCAGGTCTGCATGGCCCTTAGGCCTGTGTCTTCACCACACCTTGTAGGGAGTTTCTTATGTTCCATCTTCTCAGTAGTGCTCAACCCAGGCTGCACAATGCATTTGTTTCAAAGAATTATTTTATTTTATTTTATTTATTCATTTATTTATTTTATTTCGACTAGAGGAGGGGGGTGAGTGAGAAAGCAAGCCACCAGGTCCGGGACTCGAATCGTGGTCTACCATGTAGGAGTGTCCAGCGCCTTAACCACCATACCATCCTCTGGTCTCTTTTTTTTTTTTTTTAGAGAGAGATTTTAGGGCACATATGCTAGCCAGAGAGACAGAGAAAAACAGAGAAAGAGAAAGTGAGAAATCACTGCCCACGAGGGGATGGCCATGCTGCAATCCCTTCTCGCCCATTCTCCTCTCAGGATTTGGGGCACGTATGCACATGTGCCTGACATGAGTTTTAATCCACCAGGTCCGGACTCGAACTATAGTCAACCACACAGGAATCCGGCACCTTAACCACTATGCCATCTGCTGGCCCCTGGGATGTTTTTAAAAATGCTGTGGCTAGGCCCGTCCCACACTGATTAGCTCAGACTTTGCAGGGGTGGGCCCAGGTTGGAGGCTTCATCTCCAGGTTGACCAGGTCTGAACAGCCTCGGAACAAGCAAGAGAAGGGTGGGGCGCTGGGAGGAAGAGGGGACCTTCAGCCAGCTCTTCTCCCTCGCCTTCCCTTCTGTCTTCTTTTCCAGGCCACTCAGGAGGGGTCCAGCGTCCCTCGTCCCTCGTGGACTGAGGCCGTTTGGTATCTGCATGAAGAGCTCTGTGTGGCCCCTGTCCCCAGTGCTATCGGACAAGCCTGGCACACAGTAAGTGCTCAGTAAACATTTGTCAGACAAGTGATGAAGAGACCCCCTCAGCCCTTCCTCTCCGGCAGGGGAGACTGCCTGAGAGGAGCCTAAAGAACTCTGTAGGCGTCTAAAGGACAGACTCGAGGGGGCCCAGCTGCCCGCCCTAGGCCTTTCCCAGAAATAGGTATTAACCTAAATCCTTTCTCATTTCATACGTTGGAGACGATCTCGGTTTTGGTTTGAATTTACAATTCTTTGAATACTGGTTGAAGATGAACTTTCTTTTTTTTTTTTTCCTTGGGCTTATTAGTCATTGGTATGGCTTCTTCTGCGAGCTGTCTGTTCCCAATTTACTAATTTACAGTGAGGAGTAGCTGCCGAGGGGACCGGAAACACGTGTCCTCCAGCCAACGCATCAGCTCCCTGTAGGCACCCTCCACAGAACGCCGAATTCAGATCAGAACGGGAAAGGGAGGGGCTGGTTAGGGGTTCCAGTGCTTAATGGCCCCCCAGTAGGATGGGCCTCCCGCTGAGATCGCCCGATCCTTGGCCTGCGTCACCCTCCCCCTTGCTCGGTCTCCTGCCTTCCCGATCGCCCCATCTCTCAGCAGAAGGGCACACCTCTCCTTAGAGCTACTGCTGCATGTACTTAGGGCTCTGTGGCCTGGGCGCCCAACTCGGTAGTGTGCTTACACTCTGAGAGAGCACTCTTCACTTCCAATGCCTTTTCTAAGTTTATTCATTGGGGCCAGCAGGAGCATCGTGGTTAAGGCACTGGACTCCCATGTAGTCGACTGCAGTTCAAGTCCCGGACCAGGCAGCTTGAAACTCACACTGGGCACATGTGCGTGCATGCCCAAAATCCCAAGAGGAGAATGGAGGAGAAGGGATTGTGGCGTGGTCATTCTCCCTGGGGGGGTGATTTCTCACTTTCTGTCTCTCTGTCTCTGTGTCTCTGGCAAGTGCACAGGCCTTGTAGCAAAAATCTCTCTCTCAAAAAAAAAAAGTTTGTTGGGAACCAGCAGTTAGCGTAATGGCTATGTCGCTGGACTCCCACGTAGTCGACCACGGTTCGCGTCCTGGACCCGGTGGCTTAAAACTCATGCCAGGCACGTGTGCGTGCGTGCTCAAGATCCCGAGAGGAGAATGGAGGAGAAGGGATTGCAGTGTGACCATGCCCCCTGGGGGATGATTTCTCGCTTTCTGTCTCTCTGTCTCTCTCTGCCTGTCTGGCAAGCGCACGCGCCCATAGTGAAAACCTCTCAAAAAAAAAAAAAAAGTTTGTTAATTTATTTATGTATTTCTTCCATGAGTGAGAAAGAGCGAGAGACAGTACCCTCAGTAGGGTCTTTGTTTTGTTTTGTTTTGTTTTTTGGCGGGAGAGGTTTTTGCTATAGGGCGCGTGCGCTCTCCAGAAAGACAGAGAGAGACAGAGAGACAGAAAGCGAGAAATCACCCACAGGGGGGATGGCCACGCCACAATCCCTTCTCCTCCATTCTCTTCTCGGGATCTTGGGCACACACGCACATGCACCTAGCATGAGTTTTAAGCCGCCAGATCTGGGACTCGAACCACGGTCCATTATGTGGGAGCACAGCGACCCAACCTCTGCTGGTCCCAGCCCTCTTTATCTTTGATCCCAGACCTCCAGAGCGCTCTCCCGAAACCAAGACTCTCTGAGTCATTCCCAGCCTAGCCTGTGTCTCCGTCACCCTTGGGATCAGATGCAAATTCCTAAGGACACGTGTCAGGTCCTTCACGGTGGCATGTCCTTCACAGCCCGGCCCGACTTCCCCTGCTCCTCTCCACAGCAGACCTGCCTGATGGCTCCTGACCACCCCGCGTGCATTCACGCCTCCAGGCCTCTGCTCAGGCAAGTCCTTCTGCCTGGAATGCCCTCCTGCTCTGACCAGTTCCTCTTCATTCCTTTTTTTTTTTTTTCCTCGTTCGCTATAGGGCACGTGTGCTCACCAGAGAGAGAAAGTAAGAAATCACCCCCCACCATGGGGTGGAGGATGGCCACGCCACAATTCCTTCTCCACTCAGAATTTTGGTCATGCGTACACATGTGCCTGGCATGTTTCTCAAGCCACTGGGTCCGGGACTTGAACCGTGTAATCAGTCATGTGAGATCCAGCTGCCTTAACTTCCATGTTACTGGCTGGGCCATCTCAGTCTTTGAGATGCAGCCAGAAGTCTGTTCTGTGAAGTCAGTCCTGAGCCTCCTGGACCCCTTCAGCCAGAGCATTTAGCCTGCCGTGGGGGAGCTTACCTTCCCAGGGCGGCCTCCCTGCTAGACAGGAGAGCCTTAACACCAGCTGCTGTGCGTGGTGGCCTGGCGCCCCTGGCCTGCAGCATGGTGCCGGCGTGAAGGAACTGAACCAACAGGGAGGTTCGCCCAGGGCTTTGGGTAGGTCCCTTCCTCTCTCTAGACCGGTTTCCTTTTCTGTAGAAGAACACTGGGATTTGACTATGTATTAAGACTTACTGTGGGGGGACCAGCAGATGGCGTAATGGCTATGTCACTGGACTCCCATGTAGTCGACCACGGTTTGAGTCCCAGACCCGGTGGCTTAAACTCACGCCGGGTGCGTGTGTATGCGTGCCCAAGATCCCGAGAGGAGAATGGAGGAGAAGAGATTGCGGCGTGGCCATCCCCCCAGGAGGAGATTTCTGTCTCTCTGTCTCTCTCTGTCTTTCTCTGTCTTTCTGGTGAGTGCATGACCCTATAGCAAAAACCTCTCCAAAAAAAAAAAAAAAAAAATAGACTTACTGTGGGGGCCGGCAGGTGATACAGTGGTTAGGGTGCTGGACTCCCACATGGGCGACCCTAGTTCGAGTCCCAGACCTGGTGGCTTGTTTTCTCACTTTTTCTTTCTCTCTCTTGCTGTCTCTCTCTGGTCAAACTTTTTAAAATAATAACAAATAAAATAAAATAAATAATTATTTTTAAAAAGACTTACTCTGTATAAAGCCATATTCTAGGAATAGGTATACTTATAAAAATAATATTCTACATCTATAATAATGATAATACAATATATAACATCATAAAATAATGTATATAGGTAGAATTTTTTTAGAAGTTTTTGCCTTAGGATGTGTACATTCGCCAGAGAGAGACAGACAGAGACAGTGAGAGGGAAAGCGAGACATCACCCCTTAGGAGGGATGGCCATGCTGCAATCCCTTCTCCTCCGTGCTCCTCCCGGGATCTTGGGCACGCACACTCACCCAGTGTGATTCTCAAGCTACCAGGGAAGGGACTCAAACCATGGCTGGCCATGTGGGAGTCCAGCGATGTAACCGCTATGCCATCTGCTGGCCCCAAGTAAAACTATTTCTAGTAGACTGAAAATATAAACACAAAATCCTTGAAGTTATTTGCATTCTAATTCTGGAGCCAAGGAAGGCAGGACCAAGAACTTTCAGGAGAAGGGAATTTTTTTAAAAAGAATTATTTTTATTTAATTTTATTTATTCATTCATTTTATTTCAATTTGATCAGACACACACACACAGAGAGAGAGAGAGAGAAAGTGAGAAAGCAAGCCACCAGGTCCAGGACTCGAACCGCAGTCAGCCATGTGGGAGTGTCCAGTGCCCCAACCACCATGCCACCTGCTGGTCCCCGGAGGGAATTAAATTTAAGTATATTTATTTATTCCATAAGGGGGAGAGAGAGAGTAAAGCAGACCAGGACAGTACCCCCCATTGGGTCTTCACGCCACGATCCACCCCCCAGCCCGCCCAGGTCACGAGCACACACCTGCCTTGCAGAGGGAGGCTCAGAACGTGGACCAGGACCTTGCCACGCGGGTGCCGTCTGGCCCAGGAGGAGGGAATTTTAAACTTTGCAAGGAATGGGGTATTGTATACAGAAAATATTAAGCTCTTCTTGTTCCTGAGGAGGCCACGTGACCAGCAGCGCACAGCTCAGACCCCCACTATGCCTCTTCCCAGCTGTGTGACCTTCAGCAAGTCACTTCACCTCTCTGATCCTTGAAGACCGAGATAGTCTAGCTGTCTCAGAGAGAGTTGCTGTGCGAACTCAGTTGCATGGAGGATGTGGTGAATACCAGGGATCTTTTCCTTTGAGTCCGAAGGACTGGATGCCATGAGTGAGGACGAGGGACTTCACCCCTCTAAGCCTCAGCTTCCTCATCTGCCAAATGCACAGGTAAGATCGGCCCTGGAGGACTGGGGTGAGGTAAACTGAGATTACGGGAGCAGGCCACAGTGCTGGGGTATACAACCAACACTAGCTTCCCTCCTGGCCTGACAGCAGAGCGCAAACCCCAACTGCATCTTCTCGGGCAGAAAGCTCGCGATGAGAGAGTCTAAGACCCTCTGGAGATAGCCAAGAAAGGAACATAGTCAAGAAAGAGTGGGAACCAGCAGTTAGCGTAACGGCTATGTCGCTGGACTCCCACGTAGTCGACCCCGGTTCACGTCCCGGACCCGGTGGCTTAAAACTCACGCCGGGCGCGTGTGCGTGCGTGCATGCCCAAGATCCCGAGAGGAGAATGGAGGAGAAGGGATTGTGGCGTGACCATCCCCTCTGGGGGGTGATTTCTCACTTTCTGTCTCCATGTCTCTCTCTGTCTGTCTGGCGAGTGCACGCGCCCTATACCGAAAACCTCTCCAAAAAAAAAAAAAAAAAGAAAGAGCCAGAGGGGGACCAGCAAGTGGCATGGTGGTTAAGACACTTGATTCCCATACTGTCTGTCAACTGGGGTTCAAGTCCCAAACCCAGCACCTTGAAAATCACAGCCAACAAACAAATATTTTATTTTTTAAAGGTTTCAATTGAAAAAAAGAATCAGAGGAAGGAGTGACCATTTTGCTTTCTCCCATCAGAAAATGCTCTTGAGCAAACAGCAAGTTTCCTCCATTATTAAGTCCTGTGGAATGCAGATGAGATGTTTTTCCTCCTCTTTTTTTGCTGATTAAGTTCCCCCAAAACCCCCTTAAGAATTTTAATAAAAAATGCAAAAATCAACAAAAGTCCAGCAAACCCTTTCCTGTTATTAAATAAAGGGAAAGTAAATATTGCAAATTGGACATATTTCATAAGAGGATGTTTTGTTTGGGCAAAAAAAAAAAAATGAGAAAGAAAAGAGAAAGCTATTTGCTTGCTGGCAGCAAACACATGCCTTTGCTGAATTTTGGTTTCAAATTTGATGACTGGGGCATTATTCCTGGTTTGCCTGGAATTCGGGCCTTCTGACATCGGAGGGGGATGCAGCCAGGCGAACAGGAAAGCCAGGTTTGGGGCCACGGTGGGTCCCTTTTCCTCTCTCTTTGGTGAGCAGACCCAGGAAATTATGATCCTGAACTAAGAGGTGGGGAATCTCCAAATCACACATAAGATAAAAAGCAACTTAGAACAAAGATTTTATTTCATTTTGAGAGGTAAAGAAAAACAACCAGCCAAGCGACTCTCTATATCTTCTTTTTAGGATAAGAGACCATCGGATAGTCTGTATTAACTCAGCACCGACATAGGCAAAGGTAGTTGGAGAGCCACAGGTTGAAATCCCCCCTCTGCCACTTTTTTTTTTTTTCTTTTTCCTTTTTTGGAGAGGTTTTTGCTATAGGGCGCGTGCGCTCGCCAGACAGACAGAGAGATAGAAAGCGAGAAATCACCCCCCAGGGGGGGATGGCCACGCCGCAATCCCTTCTTCTCCATTCTCCTCTTGGGATCTTGGGCACGCACGCACACGCGCCCGGCGTGAGTTTAAGCCTCCAGGTCCGGGACTCGAACCGCGGTCGACTACGTGGGAGTCCAGAGACATAGCCATTACGCTAACTGCTGGTCCCTCTGCCACTTCTTAGCTGGGTTACCTTGGGGAAATTACTTACTTTCTCTGACTCACACTTTCTTCATCTTTAAAATGGAGAGAATTAGAGTGTGAATATTTACTCATGGGGTTGGGCCCATGGTCTAGTGGTTAAGAGAGTCGGTGCCACATAACCAAACACGGTTCAAATTCCAGCCCTGGCGGCTGGAAAAATATGCTGAGTACGCCTGCGTGTGGGCCCAAAAATCCCGATGGGGAGGAGAAATGGCAAAAGGAGGGCAGTGTGACCACGCCCCATAAGGGATATTCTCTTTCTTTTTCCTCTGTCTCTCCCCGGTGAGCACACAATACCTATGGCAATTTTTAAATGTAGGGACCAGCAGATGGCGTAATGGTTACGTCGCTGGACTTCCATGTTGTTGACCACGGTTCGAGTCCCGGACCCGGTGGCTTAAACTCACACCGGTCGTGTGTGTGCGTGCGTGCCCAAGAGCCCGAGAGGAGAATGGAGGGGAAGGGATTGTGGTGTGGCCATCCCCCCACCCGGGGTGATTTCTTGCTTTCTGTCTTTCTGTCTCTCCAGCGAGTATGGGTACCCGATAGCCAGAAATCTCTCTTAAAAAAATGTATTTAGGGAACCAGCAAGTGGCATGGTGGTAAAGATGCTGGGTACCCACATGGCTGACCACAGTTCGATTCCCAGACCCGGTGGCTCACTATCACTCTCCCTCTCTCTCTCTCAATCTGTCTCTCTCTGGTCAAACTGAATAATAACAATAATAGATAAAATTAAATAAATAAAAACGTTAAATGTATTTACTAATAGACACGCAATTAAAGAATAAAAGTATGGGAAAGTGAGCCAATGACAGTAAGGCACTAGGCTCAATTCGTAACCCGTATTTTTTTTCTTTTTGAGAGATTTTTGCTACAGAGCATGTGCACTTGCCAGAAAGAGAGAGAGAGAGACATAGAGACAGAAAGCGAGAAATCACCCCCCGGGGGGATGGCCACGCCGCAATCCCTTCTCCTCCATTCTCCTCTCGGGATCTTGGGCATGCACACACATGCACCCGGCATGAGTTTAAGCCACCGGGTCCGGGACTCGAACACGTGGTCAACTACATAGGAGTCCAGCAACATAGCAATTACGCCAACTGCTGGTCCCGGTTTTGTGGTTTTCTAACTTTTTATTTGCTTGCTTCCCTGAGGCATCTTTTGGTGTCAATATTAAAATGCGCAAGTGAATAACATTCATATTTAACAACCCAGTCTATCTTGACCACCCATATTTACTTCTTCTTTAACTTATTTTTTCTTTATTCATAATACACCAGGTGTACACGGAAGAGAAGGACAGTCAGAGACAGAGAGGAAGGTCCGGTCACGTCACGACTCCCATCCTCTGATCCCCCAGGTCAGATGCTGGGTGCTGGCGTGCGTGCCTGTGTGTTCAGGTTGCCTGGAGGAGAGACTAGAACCTCGGTCACCACGTTGACATGGTTTCTTCTGCACAGAGCATTCTGCTGTGTCCCAGAACTGACCCTCTTTATTTATTTATTCGTTTATTTTTAAGAAATGAAGCATTAGAGATAAAGCCGAAGGCCCCTTATCTCACAGATGCACAAATTCGGTGCGTCTCTTTCCTGCTATGCTTACCTAACCCCACACCTCTGTGTACCTTCAGAATGTGATACTGCTCTGTGTGTTTTTATTTCTATTCAGGGTATCATACAATTTGTATTGCTTTGTATCTGGCCTTGAGCAGCATACATTACATTTTTAAAATCTGTCCGTGCTGGCAGACCAGAAGATGGGTGTGATGATTACGTTGCTGGACTCCCACATAGTCCATTGTGGTTCAAAACCCAGGACCCGGTGGCTTGAAACTCAGACCGGGCCGCGTGTGTGTGCACCCAAAATCTGAGAGGAGAACGGTGGAGAAGGGATTGCAGTATGGCCATCCCCCCTGGGGGGTGATTTCTCGCTTTCTGTCTCTCTGTCTCTCTGTCTTTCTGGAGAGAGCGCACATGCCCTATAGCAAAAACCTCTCCAGAAAAAATTTTTAAAAAAAATCAGGAAAGGCATTTAGGTTGTTCCCTCCTCCCCTTCCCTAATTATAAACCACCGTGCCTTTTTAAATTTTATGTTTGGCTGACATATAATAATGGTACATGTCCGTGGTAAACCAACAAGCTTTGATAAAAAGGCACTGAACGGGTCTCTTCGCGCACCTATGCCCGACGTTCCCCGTGGAGATTTACACGGTGGTGGTTCATGGGTAGGCCGGGTTAGGAGTAGATGCGCCTGGGATTGGATCCCCCCTCTGGCGCTCACTCCCTGCGTGAACTTGGGCGTTCATTTCACCTCTCCAAGTGCGTGTCTTACTTGTGAAATGGCTACGATAATCCCTAACTCCCCGGTCGTTGGAGAGAATCGAGTCTGTCTCTTATCAAGCACCTGAAAACCGCAAATGGTCAGAGCCTAGATAGCGCTTATCGACTGGCCTCCAGGCCTTCCCAACACCCAACCTGTGCACAAAGGACCCTGGGCCCTTAGACGGGGCCTGCCCAGCACAGCAGCGCTTTGGGGGCTTGCGCTGCCCACCCCTTACCACACAGAGTCGTCGCCATGCCACCCGCAGAGTTGGGGATGGCACAAGCGAACCTCGGTTTCCTCACCTGTATAGTGGGACTGGTGACCATGCAAGAGCTCGCGAGAGGCTTCTGTGTCGGTCACTTCTGCAGGATATCGTACCTGCTCGTCGGAACGGGGTCTCCTTCAAAGCCATGAAATGATCCGAGGTGCCATCTCACCGGCAGGGTGGATCTGGACGAAATCCGCTTTGACGGTTGTTTCATAGCCCGTGCATTTTCTGTTGAGGATGCTGGGAGTGAACACAGGGAGGCTTAACCGGGTCCCTGAGCACGGTATGTGTTCAGCTCAGAAAAGTGGTGTCCCCATTCAGGGTGTTTGAAACTTGCTGAAACACCGCCATCTGGTGACTTGATGAAATACTGCAGGGCCCGGCCCTGTCTGGGGAAAACAATGAGGCGGCCACTGGGGCTGCCCTGCCCTGCTCAGAAACGCAGGTGGCTCCCCATTGTCTGCGGGGTAAAGTCCAAAAGCCAAGCCTGGAACCCAAGCACCTCCACATTCGAGCCCCCGCCCTACCTATCGGGCCTTATCACAGCTTCAACCTCCTGCCCCTGCCAGGCCCAGCTCCTCCCTGGCTGGGAAGCTCACCCGTGGGCCTGCCATGTGACCCAGAGCCATCTGCCCACCTCTGGCCACGCTCCCATGCTAACCCTCCTTCTGGGATCAGCTCACAGACCACCTCCTCCCAGAAGCCTTCCTGGCACTATGATCACCCTGGTCTTCCCTCCTGCCGACACCCATGTGTATCTTTTTTATATTTCTGTCAGGAGGGCCGGGAGTTGTCAACGTGCTGTCCTCGTGTGTGCAGCCTCATCGCGATGGCGACAAGCCCGTGACCCCAGGGCTCTGGGTCCTCCTCTGGCCTCCCCTGCTACTCAGCTCTGAGCCTGTGGCTAAGTGGGACTACCTCCACCATGAAGCAGGTGGGAACACCCATCTCACAGGCCTGCTCTGAGAAGTAAGTAAGATTTTGGGGGCCAGCAGGTGGCGCAGTGGCTGAAGGTGCTGGATTCCCACATGGCCTACCCTGGTTCAAGTCCAGACCCTGCTTTCTCACTTGCCCTTTCTCTCTCTGGTCAAATTTTAAAAAATAACGATCACAGGACCAGCAGTTAGCGTAATGGATATGTCGCTGGACTCCCACGTAGTCGACAGCGGTTTGAGTCCCAGACCCGGTGGCTTAAACTCACGCCGGGCGCGTGTGCGTGCGTGCCCAAGATCCCGAGAGGAGAATGGAGGAGAAGGGATTGCAGCGTGGCCATCCCCCCTGGGGGGTGATTTCCTGCTTTCTGTCTCTCTGTCTCTCTGTCTGGCGAGAACACGTACCCTATAGCAAAAACCTCTCCAAAAAAAAGAAAAAAAAGGATCACAAATGGGAATTTAAAAATGCATAATTCTTTTTTTAAAAAAAGAAAAGAAGGGAACCAGCAGTTAGTGTAATGGCTATGTCGCTGGACTCCCACGTAGTCGACCGCGGTTCGCGTCCCGGACCCGGTGGCTTACAAACTCACGCCGGGCGCGTGTGCGTACGTGCCCAAGATCCCAAGAGGAGAATGGAGGAGAAGGGATTGCGGCGTGACCATCCCCCCTGGGGGGTGATTTCTCGCTTTCTGTCTCTATGTCTCTCTCTGTCTGTCTGGCGAGCGCACGCGCCCTATAGCGAAAAAAAAAACCTCTCAAAAAAAAAAAAAAAAAGAAAAGAAGTAAATAAGATATCCCTGCGAAGTAGCCTGCACATGAAGACCCTGAATTGTCACTGGGGTGGTCAGATAAAATACAGGACCACATAGAACTGAATTTCAGATAAACAGCTTTCTTTTCTTTTCTTTTCTTTCTTTCTTTTTTTTTTTTTTAGTAAAGTATATCCCTAACATTTCAGAGATAAATAATGTTTTTGGGTTTTTTGAGAGGTTTTTTTTTGTTTGTTTTTTTGTTTTTTTGAGAGGTTTTCACTATAGGGCGCTTGCGCTCGCCAGACAGACAGAGGAGAGACAGAGAGACAGAAAGCGAAAAATCACCCCCCAGAGGAGATGGCCACGCCTCAATCCCTTCTCCTCCATTCTCCTCTCGGGATCTTGGGCACTCACGCACCACGTGCCCAGCGTGAGTTTAAGCCACCAGGCCCGGGACTCAAACGGCGGTCAGCTACATGGGAGTCCAGCGACATGGCCATTACGCCAACTGCTGGTCCCAAGAGATAAATAATGTTAAGAATCATGTTCATGAGACCAGCAGGTGGCATGGTGGTTAAGGTGCCAGACTCCAACATGGCAGATCATGGTTGGAGTCCCTGATCTGGTGGCTTAAAAATCACACCACAGAACCAGAGTAATGGTTACGTTGCTGGACTCCCACATAGTCGACCACAATTCGAGTCCTGGACCCAGCAGCTTAAAAACTCATGCCAGGGGGACCAGCAGTTATCATAATGGTTATGTCGCTGGACTCCCATGTAGTCGACCGCGGTTCGCTTCCCGGACCTGGTGGCTTAAACTCAGACCGGACGCATGTGCGTGCATGCCCAAGATCCTGAGAGGAGAATGGAGGAGAAGGGATTGCGGCGTGGCCATCCCCCCTGGGGGGTGATTTCTCGCTTTCTGTCTCTCTGTCTTGCGAGCGCACGCGCCCTATAGCAAAAACCTCTAAAAAAAAAAGAAAGAAAGAAAGAAAGAAAGAAAACAAAAACTCATGCCAGGCACGTGTGCGTGCGTGCCCAAGATCCCGAGAGGAGAATGAAGAAGGGATTGCAGTGTGGCCACTCCCCCCTGGGGGGTGATTTCTTGCTTTCTGTCTGTCTTATTCTGTCTCTCTCCAGCGAGCACACAGGCCCTGTAGCAAAAATCTCTCTCTAAAAAAAGGAGAGAGAGAGCAATCACACCAGCCAGGTGTGCATGCACACCTGAAATCCTAAGAGGAAAATGGAGAAGGGATTGCAGCACGGCCAGCCCCACTGGGGGTGCTTTCTCACTGCCCTCTCTGTCTCTCACCAACAAGCACACATGCGCCCTCGAGCAAATGAGGAGGTCCTCAGAATAATCATGACGCGTTTTTCTGGTTTTCTATGCAAAAATACAACATGACTTTCCTGATGACCCGTTAGAAAAAAGGAAAGTGCATTTAATACCCAGATTAACCCATCATAGAATTGAAAAGTCTTAAGGCAAACGGTTGTAAATCACGAACTGGCTGCGTTTGCCATTTCACCTGCTCACGACAACTTATTTGTGATGTTAACATCTACATTGTTGGCGTGATCATTTGTCGACTGCGCATGCCCAGAGCGGCTGAGCTTTTGACTGACAGGTATGCCCATCCCCAGCCGAGGTCCAACAAGGAGACACTCTGCTTTCTCGGTGCAGCCCTCATAATGTCAGCGTCGGTGCTTTTTGAGTTCTGAGTAATGCTCTGCTTGTTGCAGTTTTGTGCTTTTTGTTGGTGACTTTGCTGTTTAAAATGGCCCCCCACTGGGACCAGCAGTTGGTGTAATGGCTATGTCGCTGGACTCCCATGTAGTCGACTGTGGTTTGAGTCCCGGAATCGGTGGCTTAAACTCACGCTGGGCGCGTGCGCATGCGTGTGTGCCCAAGATCCCGAGAGGAGAATGGAGGAGAAGGGATTGCGGCGTGGCCATCCCCCCTGGGGGGTGATCTCTCGCTTTCTATCTCTCTGTCTGTCTCTGTCTTCCTGGAGAGCACACGTGCCCTATAGCAAAAACCTCTAAAAAAAATGGCCTCCATGGTATGCCCAAGTGCTGTCCTGTGTTCCCTAGCCAAGAGCTGTGCCTTGGTAAGGACAACACATTGGTAGGCACAAGCTTCTTTCAGGCATGAGTCACATAGTATCCTGAGCCATGAATTCAAGGTTAAGGAATGAACACTTGATATTACAAAAGGAACAGAAATTAAAGGGACCAGCAGTTGGCATAATGGCTATGCGGCTGGACTCCCATATAGTTGACTGTGGTTCAAGTCCCAGACCCGGTGGCTTAAACTCACACCAGGCGCGTGTGCGTGTGTGCTCAAGATCCCGAGAGGAGAACGGAGAAGGGATTGCAGTGTGGCCATCCCCCCTGGGGGGTGATTTCTTGCTTTCTGTCTCTCTGTCTCTCTCTGTCTTTCTGGTGAGTGCGTGCGCCGGATAGCAAAAGTCTCTAAAGAAAGGAAACAAAACAGACACCAGACAAAATTATATATTGATCTGATGATGAAAATGTCACGGGTGGAACTCAGAAACCTAACCGGATATTCCCCTGGGATCAAGGCTCAGCGTTTGCTAATTCAGTGTTTGCCGAGACTGTTCCGAAGAGAACGAGGTAAGCAATGAGAACTGACTACACCACTAGCTACGTTACACACGTGACAAGCCTAAGTGCCCACTGCATAGGAATAATACAGAAATACCATGGATGATGTTCTGCCTGGAACTGCTTTAAAATACTCTAGCAGTGGGCTAAAAGTGAGTACATGAAGAATGTAAAAGGAACAAGACGCCAAAAGTTGAAAGTTGTGGAAGAAATCCTTTATTAACTATTCTCCCTACATCTGTATATGTTTGAAGATCATACAAAGGTTTAAGATTCACATGGAGGAGAAAATCTTGGGGAAGAATCTCTTTTTTAAAAAACAATTTTTGGGACCAGCAGTTAGCGTAATGGCTATGTTGCTGGACTCCCATGTAGTCGACCGTGGTTCGTGTCCTGGACCCGGTGGCTTAAAAACTGACGCTGGGCGCATGTGCGTGCGTGCCCAAGATCCCGAGAGGAGAATGGAGGAAAGGGGATTGTGGTGTGGCCATCCCCCCGGGGGGTGGTGATTTCTCTCCTCTCGGGATCTTGGGCACGCACGCACACGCACTCAGCATGAGTCTAAGCCACCGGGTCTGGGACTCGAACTGCAGTCAACTACATGGGAGTCCAGTGACATAGGCATTACGCCAACTGCTGGTCCCGAAAAACATGTTTTTTAAAAAATTATTTCTTGGGGGCCAGCAGAGTTACATCGCTGGATTCCCATATGGGCAACTGTGGTTAGAGTCCCAGACCCAGTGGCTTGAAAATCATAGTGGGTGTGTGTGCATGTATATCCAAAATCCCAGGAGAATGGGAGAGAAGGGACTGGACATGCCCCTGGGAGGTGATTTCTCACTTTCTCTCTCACTGTCTCTCTCCCTCTCTCTCTGGTGAACACATATGTCCTATAGCAAAAACCTCTTTACAGAAAAGAATTATTTACTTAATTTTGTTATTATTATTATTTTAATGTTCTATAAGGCACATGTGCTCACCAGAGAGAGAGACAGAGAAAGTGAGAAAGCAAGTCGCTAGGTCTGGGACTCAAACCAGTTAGCCATATGGGACTCTAGCACCTTAACCACCATGCCACCTGCTGGCCCTCTATTATTATTATTACTATTATTATTATTATTATTATTATTAATTTGTTATAGGGCACATGCGCTCAGCGGAGAGAGTAAGAAAGCAAGCCCGCCAGGTCCGGGTAGTCAGCCATGTAGGAGACCAGCACTCTAACCATTATACCACTTGCTGGCCCCACCCAGGAAAAAAAAATTTTTTTAAGTTTATTTGTCTCTTGCATGAGCGAGAGAGAGAGTGCACGCACACACCCCCAACAGGGCCTGGACACTGTGCCCCACCTCCAACCTCAGCTGCTCCCAGGTCACGGGCACATGCATATCCCACACGTCCAGGGATGTCTCCAGATGGGAATCCAGAAGATTCCGGAACTTTCTCACATGGCTCAGCCCTGCAGAGCGTCCTATTATCATCCCTGTGCCCATCCGGACCCCACTTTTTAATAGTAGTCCAGACACTGTGAGGACAGGACTCCAGAAGAAATCCCACCATGAGCAAATCCCAAACCTCCAGTGCACAGGGCCAGGCTGGGATGTAGAACACTCATCTCGGCCCCACCTCAAACTTGCCATTACTCCTGGCAGCTCAGCACCTCTGAGCCTGTGTCCATATCAGTTAAATAAAGAGGTTGAACTGGACAACCTCTGGGTCTCCTTTCATCGTGAAACCGGTGTTCCCTAAATTGCCATATTCTGGTACAACATGACAACCCACCTCCGGCTCTCCTCCCTGCCCAGTTCTTATTTTTTCTTGGAGAGGATTTTGCTATAGGGCACGTGCTCTCGCCAGACAGAGACAGAGAGACTGAAAGCGAGAAATCACCCCCCAGGGGGATGGTCACGCCACAATCCCTTCTCCTCCATTCTCCTCTCGGGATCTTGGGCACGCATGCACACGCGCCTGGCGTGAGTTTAAGCCACCGGGTCCAGGACACGAACCGCGGTCGACTACATGGGAGTCCAGCGACATAGCCATTACGCTAACTGCTGGTCCCTCCTGTCCAATTCTTGCCTAGTTCATCTTGAAACCATAGTTCTAAGAGACCAGTGGGTGGCATGGTGGTGAAGGCGCTGGACACTCCCACATGGCCGACCTGGGTTCCAGTCCTGGACCTGGTGGCTTGCTTTCTCACCTTCTCTCTCTCTGTCTGTGTGTGTCTCTCTGATCAAATTAAAAATAAATGAATGAATAAATAAAGTTAAATAAATAATTCTTAAAAAAAAAAACAGTTCTATGAGTCAGTCAGTTATTTATTTATTTATTTATTTATTTATTGGAGAGGTTTTTGCTACTGGCGCGTGCGCTCGCCAGAGAGAGACAGAGAGACAGAAAGTGAGAAATCACCCCCGGGGGGGTAGCCACGCCGCAATGCCTACTCCTCCATTCTCCTCTCAGGATCTTGGGCACGCACGCACACGCACCCGGCGTGAGTTTTCAGCCACCGGGTCCGGGACTCCAACCGCCGTCGACTACGTGGGAGTCCAGCGACATAGCCATTACACTAACTGCTGGTCCCAGTCTTTTTTTTTTTTTTAAGAGAGATTTTTGCTATAGGTGCGCACATTCCCCAGAGAGACAGAGAGACAGAAAGTGAGAGATCATCCCCCAGGGAGGATGGCCTTGCCGCAATCCCTTCTTCCCTATTCTCCTCTTGGGATTTTGGGCACATGCGCACACGTGCCCAGAGTGAGGTTTACGCCACCAGGTCCGGGGCTCCAACTGAGGTCGACTAGGTGGGAGTCCAGCGACGTAGCTAATATGCCACCTGCTGGTACACAGTTCTGTAAATCTTGACGATATTCTCTCCTTTCTTGCCATACTCTATCAATGAAGCTCTTCGGATTTTGACTTATCAAAAGCCTCCGCTTCCTAGCTAGGGAAGCAGCACGCCCGCAGGGTGCCGAGTCTAGAGCTTGTTCTCTTTCTCGCGAGAACTCACAATCCAATTACAGAAGACCAGGAACCAGGTAACAGAGAAGCGAGTCGTCCATGCAAGTCTGGGAGGTGAGAAGTCTCCTGGAAGAGGTGACATCTGAGCTGGGACCTAACGGATGGCCACGAATTACCACAGCAGACAGAATGGCCCCAGCATCTGTGCAGGCCCAGAAGCCAGAAAAGGTGACAAAGGTCCAGAATTCAAAGTCTCTAATCACACCTAGCCTGGTGAATCTCTCTGGCATTATTTGTCCCCCTTTTTTTTTTTTTTTTTTTTTTTTTTGGAGAGGTTTTTCGCTATAGGGCGCGTGCGCTCACCAGACAGACAGAGTGAGACATAGAGACAGAAAGCGAGAAATCACCCCCCAGGGAGGATGGTCACGCCACAATCCCTTCTCCTCCATTCTCCTCTCGGGATCTTGGGCACACACGCACACGCGCCCGGCGTGAGTTGTAAGCCACCGGGTCCGAGACACGAACCGCGGTCGACTACGTGGGAGTCTAGCGACATAGCCATTACGCTAACTGCTGGTTCCCTTTGTCCCCTTTTTTTAAATGACTTATTTTGTCTTACTCATTATTATTCTGTTCATGCTCATCAGAGAGAAAGAGACAGAAAGAGAGAGAAAGTAAGAGAGCAAGCCCCATGGTTTGGGACTCAAACCCTGGCTGGCCATGTGAGAGTCCAGCGCCTTAACCACTATGTCAACTGCTGGCCTGTTCTTGTCACCCACCTTTCCCTCCTGCCCTGTCTGTACACTGGAAACCCTGAGCTTCAGTTCTGGGAGGGAATATGTTGGATCCCACCCTCACCAGGCCTCCTTTAGAACAAGTGGGTCATGGGGCCAGCAGGTGGCATGGTGGTTAGGGTGGTGGACTCCCACATGACCCACTGTAGTTTGAGTCCTGGATCTGGCAGCTTGCTTTCTCACTTTCTCTCTCTCTCTCTCTCTCTCTCTCTCTCTCTCTCTCTCTTCCTCTCTCTGGCTCTCTGGTGAGCATACGTGCCCTATAGCAAATTTTAAAAATAATGATGAATAAAATTAATTATTTTTAAATTATTTAATTTTATTATTACTATCTTTTTAATTTGTGATAGGGTACATGCACTCACCAGAGAGGCTGGAAAGTGAGAAATCAAACTGCCTGGTCTGGGACTTGAACCACAGTCACCCATGTAGGGGTCCAGTGCCTTAACCACAATACCACTTGCTAGCCTCTAAGTAAAGAATCCTTAAGGGAAAGAAAAGCAGGTCAGGTGAAATTGGTTCAGGAATCACTCAAGGTCACACTCAGTGAGGAGACAACGGGCCTCAAAGGCAGGTCTGCCTCTGCCCTCGCACTCCTCACCTGCCCTCCTCCTTACACCCGCCTGCAGCAGGACATGCAGCGGCCTTTGGCAGCTTTCTGCGACAGGCGCATCTTTACACAGATGCGCTCCCTGGATGCCCACGGAGAGCTGGGGTCAGTCCCCTCATGCCCGGGCCACTTAATACAGTCCAGTGGCTTCGAGCACCTCATGCCTCCGAGCGGTGAAGACGCAGGTCCACTACCCACGTGACTATGCACCATTGCGCGGGGAACTGCGCATCTCAGCGATCAAACGGAACTGGTGGTTCCGCGGGGAGGGGTAAATGAGAACCGCGTGGGCGCAGGGGGCTGTCCTACAATCCGGCAGGGTGGACGCACCACCTCGATGACAGCCAGTGGACCTGGCGGAGCAGGGGACCAGATCGCCCGCCCGCAGGCCGCGCGCAGGCGCACTCCGCCCAGACCCGGCTGGCCGCGAGCTCTGCGCCTGCGCACTAGCCAGGCTTTGCGGCCGCCCCGCTTGACGGCAACAGCGCCAAGGCCGGCGTTGCCGGGCAACGGCGCGCGTGGGGCAGTGGAAGGTAAGACTCCCGGACCAGGATCCGAGGTGTCCCCAGTCGCAGAGCGCCATCGCCGGAGATGCTCCTCTGAAAGGCCGCAGGGTCAGAGGGCAAAGGGCGCTTGCACTTCCTGATGTCGCACAGAGTGCACAGGGCCGAGAGGAGGAAGGGGCATTAACCCTGCGCCCCGTCTACACCTGCGGCGCCTCGTTGTTCCCGAGAACGCACAGCGGGGCTGGGGGCTGCCGGCACTCACTGCCCTCCAGGGGCTGCACTCCTGGCGGGTCGGGGTCACTCGGGGACAGAAGCCAAAGGCGGGTTAGAACGGAGCCAGGAGCGGGCCGGGCGCGCGTGTGGCCAGTACACGGCGGATCTTTGCGGGTGCGGCCGCCGCTGCGCCGTGTCCACGTGGGACCGCGCGAGGGTCACCCACGCACCCTCCAGCTCCCTCGGCCGGCGTGTGTGTGTGTGTGTGTGGGGGGGCGTCTCGGGTTCCAACTTGAAAGGGCCCCAGAGCCAGGACTGTCCCCGTTATCCCATTCATCCTTCCTCCGGAGCCCGGGCCGGACCCGCTGGAGTTATCAAACGGGTTTATCAGACGGGTTTAATCTTAATCCGGGACGGTGAGATTGGCGGGGTGGGAGGTTTTAACCCGGCTTGTTAGGCACCTGGTCCAGGGGGCGGAAAACTTTAATACATGGAGCCACTGCCTCCTGTCTTGAGTATTCTTTTTTTAGGGAGAGGTTCTTCCTATAGGGTGTGTGTACTCGCCAGAGAGACAGAAAGCGAGAAATCACCCCCCAGGGGGATGGCCACGCCGCAATCCCTTCTCCTCCATTTTCCTCTCGGGATCTTGGGCACGCACGCACACACGCCCGGCGTGCGTTTAAACCACCAGGTCCGGGACGCGAACCATGGTCGACTACATGGGAGTCCAGAGACATAGCCATTACCAACTGCTGGTCCCCCCATTTTGATTGTTTTTGGAATCGACCTTTGCTGAGCTCCTGAAAGGTATTGGGTTGGCAGCTCAAGGGGAGACAGGCACAGTCTTTGTAAGTACACCTTTGAATAGCTCTGCAGTCAGGCCTGCCAGGGTTGGGAAAACACAAATTACAGTTCCTTACAGGTGCACCCAGTCCTTTTGCACAGTGGGGAAAAAAATAATATTTACCCAAGGGGCTGTTGGGATTAAATGAGTCTGAATAGACCATAGGCTTGCTAGCCACTGGCAGTGTTGGCTAGTGTTGAAATCTGGGTCCCCTCCTTGAACTCGGTGTCACTGCATTTAAGGCCTGAGCATTTGGAGTTAAAGGGAACTGGGCTTGAGGGTGCTGTTATATACCATTCCCCGGTTCATTTTTTAAATCTTTTTTGTTTAAGAATTATTTATTTAGGAGACCAGCAGGTGGCATGGTGATTAAGGGCACTGGACTCCCACATGGCTGACCATGGTTCGAGTCCCGGACCTGGTAGCTTGTTTTCTCACTTTCTTTCTCTCTCTAACTCTGTCCCTCTCTGGTCAAATTGAAAGAAAGAAAGAAAATTAAATAAAATAATTCTTTTTTTTTTGGTAAGAATTATTTTATCTTATTTTATTTACTTATTGTTTTTTGTGGGTTTTTTTATAATTATTTATTTTATTTTATTTATTCATTCATTTATTTTAATTTGACCAGAGAGAGAGAAAGAGTGAGAAAGCAAGCTGCCAGTCCGGGACTTGAACCATGGTCAGCCATGTGGGAGTGTCCAGCACCTTAACCACCACGCCACCTGCTGGTCCCAACTTATTATCGTTTTTAATTTGGGCATGTGCACTCACCAGAGAGAGAAAGTGAGAAGGCAAACCAGCACATCCAGGACTGGAAATGTATGTGCGTCAAACGTAGCTCCTCTGTGGGCCAGTCCACTTACCAGGCCCTCTTCCCCTGCCCTTACCAACCTTTCACCCTCTGGGTTTTTTGTTTGGTTTTGGTTTGTTTGTTTGTTTATTTTCTTTAGGTTTTAGCCATAGGGCACATTTGCTCACCAGAGAGAGACAGTGAGAGGGGAAGTGAGAATTCACCCCGTAGGTGGGACAGCCACACTGCAATCTCTCCTCCTCCATTCTCCTCTCTTCTTGGGATTTTGGGCACACACACGCATGCCCATGGCAAATTTCAAGCCGCCGAGTCCAGGACTCGAACTGTGGTCAGCCATGTGGGAGTCCAGTGCCTTAACTACCGTGCTACCTGCTGGCCCACCGTCTGCCCTCTTGTGTTCTCTAGCACTGGGGCTGTGGGCAGGTGACTCACCCTCTCTGAGCTTTGGTGTCTTATGTCGGAAATGAGGGCTCTTAGCGTAGTACCCAGCAGTGCCCGGCACTTCGTACCCCCGTGACAGTCCCCTCTTCTGACGTCACTCACGTCGCACCACTCACATCCTGTCCCCTCACAGCACTGAGGACACATTTCCCGAGTGTCTGTAGAGACAAGCGTGGCAGATGCAGCCCTTTCTCCTCATCTTTGCCTTCCAGGGTGACTTCCATGAAATTAAAGATCTTTGGGTTCGTCCTGAATCTTCCCCCTTGGCACAGGAACTCGTCTTGCACGAGAGTTCCTGTCGATGTTTCCTAGAAGCCTCGGGCTGTTGTCTGTGAAGACATTCTTGCATTTCAGGGCCTGGGGGCCACCTTTCCTCTGTGGATTTTTTTTTTTTAAAGATTGATTTATTTAATATTTTTCAGTTTGACTAGAGAGAGAGAAGTTGAAAACGCAACCTGCCAAGTCAAGGACTTGAACCGTGGTTGGCCATGTCCAGTACCTTTAACCACTATGCCACCTGCCAGCCCCTCTGTGCGTAATTTTTTTAAATAATAGCTTTCATGAGATACCCTGTAACTCCATAGAATTCACTCTTTGAAAACGTCCAATTCAGGGACCAGCAGGTGGCATGGTAGTTAAGGCTCTGGACACTCCCACATGACTGACCACGGTTCAAGTCCTGGATCTGGCGGCTTGCTTTCTCATTATCTCTCTGTCTCTGCCTCTCTCTGTTCAAATTAAAATAGATGAATGAATAAATTAAATAATATAATTCTTTAAAAATAAAGAAAATGTCCAATTCAATGGTCTTAGTATATTTACGGTTCTACAACCATCATTTTAGCTCATTATTTTTTTCATTGAGAGATTTTTGCTATAGGGTGCGTGCGCTCCCTGGAGAGACAGAGACGGAAAGCGAGAAATCCCTTCCTTCCTCCCCAGCCCAGGAGTGGCTGGCTGGATCGCACGCTGTTGATGTTGAACTGAGTCTTCTGTGTGGCAGGATCTGCCGGGACTCCCACAGGAGACTCTGCTTCCTGCTTCCTTCCGTTGGTGCTCCTGGACTGCAGCCCGTTGCCTCAATAGGCTTTCGTGTTTCGCGCTCATGTCGTCTCCCCGGGTCGAGTACAAGACCTGGAAGCGAGGGACCAGCAGTTGGCGTAATGGCTATGTGCTGGACTCCCATGTAGTTGACCGCAGTTTGCGTCCTGGACCCAGGGCTTAAACTCACGCCGGGCGCGTGTGCACGCGTGCCCAAGATCCCGAGAGGAGAATGGAGGAGAAGGGATTGCGGCGTGACCATCCCCCCTGGGGGGTGATTTCCTGCTTTCTGTCTCTCTGTCTCTTTCTGTCTATCTGGCGAGCACACACGCCCTATAGCAAAAACCTCTCCAAAAATAACCAAAAAATGACCTGGAAGCAAGAGGTAACCAACTTACAGGAGTTTGACTTAAAATTTCTTGACTTGGAGGGACCAGCAAATGGCAAAACAGTTAGGTCGCTGGACCCCCATGTAGTCCACCGCAGTTCGAGTCCCAGACCCAGCAGCTTAAAACTTAAACTGATCAGGTGTGTGTGCATGCCCAAAATTCCAAGAGGAGAATAGAAGGGACTGCAGCTTGGCCTTCCCCACTGGGGGTGACTTCTCACTTTCCCCCTCACGGTCTCTGTCCCTCTCTCCAGTGAGTGAGTGTGCCCTATGGCAAAAACCTCACCACAGAACAGCTGAGAGCTATTGACCCAGGGCTTGGCGTGTACTTTAAGGTCCCTTTTTGAGGAACAAAGTCCTCAGTAGATTCATTTCACTGCGGACAGGGTGCTCTGGGTTCTGTCTCTCTGTCTCCAGCATCTCTGAGTATCAGGAGCCTCTGGTAGGTCCTCAGGAAGTGTCTGCTGGCTGCGAGAGAGGACGGGTCCCCAGAGGTGGAAATCCTTGTGCTTGCTCCCAGGAACCCTCACGTGGCAGCTGTGGGCAGGCACTGGGCCTTAGTGTGAGACACGTTAGAAACAGCACCACTCAGGACCAGCAGATGGTGTAATGGCTACGTTGCTGGACTCCCACGTAGTCCTCCACGGTTCCAGTCCTAGAACCAGCAGTTTAAAACTCAGTGCGTGTGTGTGTGCCCAAAATCCCGAAAGGAGAATGGAGGAGAAGGGATGGTGATGTGGCCATCCCTCCGGGGGTGATTTCTCGTTTTCCCTCTCTCTGTTTGTCTCTTTCTGGGTAGCTTACATGTCCTATAACAAATTAAATAAATGAATGAATGAATGAAATAGCACCACTGACTTCTGGGGGGGTGGTTATGGGGATTGAGCTATTCCAGGTGAACGAAGTTTGCACTGCTCGTACCAAATGTTATGACTCTGTATCTTTTAGTTTATGACTCTGTTTGGTGTTTCCCACGGAGCATAGCATTTTCTGAGTCTAGGTATAAAAGCGCTCACATTTCGTATCAGTGTTGATATTGACTGTCCATTCCTTTCCCCTTGTTGGCTGCTGTATTTAAAGAACACTTCCTCTTGAAAAATGGCAGAAGCCGTTTTCCACGCTCCGAAGAGGAAAAGAAGAGTGTATGAGAATTACGAGTCTCCGTTGCCGATCCCTTTTGCTCAGGACCACGGTCCCAGGAAAGAGTTCAAGGTGTTCCGTGCCGAGCTGACGAACAGCAGCGTGATCGTGAGGAACGCGGAGGACATGGAGCAGCTGTATGGGAAGGTGAGTGCTGGCCCCCGTGTGGGTGCTCCCCGCAACCCCGAGCAGGCTGGCACTGCTGCCCGCCACCGTCCCCGACACCACAGACAGGTCTGTCCTTCCTGGCAGCTCAGTCCAGTGTAGGAACCGAGCGGTTTGAATCAGATGCACAAAAGCGATACATCAGAGGTAGCTGGCAGTTAGAGTGCCCCACGCGCGAGTCTGTATTTCTTTCTTTTTATCCTTTCTTTCTTTTTTAATCGCCAGAGGGCCTGTGCCTCACCAGGGGAGGAGGGAGAGAGGAGGGAGAGCACACACACACACACACACACCCGCTTGCTGCCCAGTGGGGGTGGTCCCATAGTGGTCCCTTCCCTTCACTGCTCCTTTCAGTCCAGGTTTTTGGTGCGCGCGCGCGCACACACACACACACACACACACACACCCCAGCGTGGTTTTTAAACCTCCAACACAATCAGCCCGCGGGCGGGATCCAGCTCCCACCGTATACAGCATGCCAGGGCACTACCGGCCAGACCTCACAGGCACTTATTTCAACAGTGAAGTAGGGGCAGGCAGGTGGCATGGTGGCTAAGGGTGCTGGGCTCCTACGTGGACAACTGTAGCTTCAGTTCCGAACCTGGCAGTTTGCTTTCTCTCTGTCTCTGTGTCTCCCTCCTTCCATCCCTCTCCCTCTCTGTCTCCATCTCTCTTTCCCTCTCTGGTCAAATTAAAATAAATAAATAAAGTTAAATAAAATAATTCTTTTAAAAATAAAAGGGACCAGCAGATGGCGTAATGGTTATGTCCCTGGACTCCCACATAGTCAACTGTGGTTCAAGTCCCGGACCTGATGGCTTAAACTCATGCGGAGCATGTATGTGTGTGCCCAAGATCCCAAGAGGAGAATGGAGGAGAAGGGATTATGGCATGGCCATCCCCCCTGGGGGGTGATTTCCCACTTTCTGTCTCTGTCTCTTCAGTGAGTACACGTGCCCTATAGCAAAAAAAAAAAAAAAACTCTCTTTAAAAAAAATGAAGTAGGTTCAGTAGATTGACCATTCATTCATTTATTTTTCTATAAGACATGTTAAGAGACAGCAAAAGAGAGGGAGAGGGAGAGTGAGAAAGAACCCCAAGGGGAATGACTGTGCCACAGCAAATTCTCCCCCATCCTCCTCTTGGGACTTTGGGCACACGTGGACATGTGTCTAGCATGTTTTACAAGCCGCTGGGTCTGGGGTTTGAACCATGCATTTGACCACGTAGAATCCAGCTACCTTAACCACCGTGCCCCCTAGCCAGCCCTGGTTTGAGCTATGTTGTTGTTGTTGTTATAAGAGCAGTATGTAACCTCAGGGAAGACCCCGAAATGTAAGGGTAGAAAGTGGGAGTGTCCTGGGACCAGTCGATGTGTAATGGCTACATCGCTAGAATCCCAGGTAGTCGAGCGCGGTTCCTGTCCCGGGCTTGGAGGCTTAAAACTCACGCTGGGCACACGTGTGTAGGTGCTCAAAATCCCAAGAGGAAAAGGGATTGCGGCGGGGCCACCACCCCCCTGGGGGGTGATTTCTCACTTTCTGTCCCTCTGGCTTTCTCCGTCTCCCTGGCAAATGCACATGCCCAGTAGCAAAAATCTCTTAAAAAATAAGAAAAGCAAGTGAAGCATCCCGCTCACATCGTGTGCGTTCCCGCCGGCAGGCACAGAGGGCAGATCAGGTGATGTTTCAGAATGCCCCCAGCTCCTTCCCTGTGCGTTCTTCTGGTTAGAGCCCTCCTCTCACACGAGGACGGGTTTTAGTCTCCACTGCTTCCCAGCCATGACCGGTTGGGGTTAAGACTACTACCTTACTTTCTATTCTTTCCCCTCCCCTGGGGACTTTTTTTTTTTTAAGCGATTTTTGCTATAGGGTGTGTTCACCAAAAAGACAGACAGAATGTGAGAAATCACCCCCATTGCCCCCCAGGGGGGATGGCCACCCCGCCATCCCTTCTCCTCCATTCTCCTCTCGGGATCTTGGGCACGCACGCACAGGCACCCAGCACCAGGTGTTAAGTCACTGGGTCTCAGACTCAAACTGCAGTTGACCATGTGAGAGTCCAGTGACCTAACCATTATGCCATCTACTGGTCCCACTCCAGGGACATTTTTATTTTTTTATTTTTAAATTTTTTTGGAGAGGTTTTTGGTATAAGGTGTGTGCACGCACCAGAAAGACAGAGAAAGACAGAGAGAGAGAAAGCGAGATATCACCCCTTAGGGGGGATGGCCATGCCACAATCCCTTCTCCATTCTCCTCTCGGGATCCTGGGCACGCACACGAATGTGCCCGGTGTGAGTTTTAGGCCACCAGGTCCGGGACTCAAACCGCAATCAACTGCATGGGAGTCTAGCGACATAGCCATTATGCCATCTGCTGGTCCCAGCCCAGGGCTATTTTTAAAGATAACTTTATTGAGATATAATTTATAACCATAAGATTTGCCCACTGTGGGCCCAGCAGGTAGTGTGGTAGTTAAGGCACTGGACTCCCACACAGCAGACTACGATTCAGGTCCCAGGCCAGCAGCTTGCTCTCTCACCTTCTCTCTCTCTCTCTCTCTCTCTCTGGTGAGCACAGGCAAAATTTAAAAATAATAATAGTAAATAAAATTAAATAATTCTTTAAAAAAACGATTCACCCATTATAAATGTACAATTCAATGTTTGTCATAAAGTTAAAGAGGTGCGGGGCCAGCGGGTAGCATGGTGGTTAAGGGCGCTGGAAACCCATGTGGCCAACTGCAGTTCAAGTCTCAGACCTGGCGGCTTGCTTTCTCACTTTTCCTCTCTCTCTCCCTCTCTCTCACTCTGTCCCTCTCTGGTCAAATTTAAAAATGAACAAATAAAATTAAAAACAAAAAGTTATAAAGCTGTGTACCACCACAGCCCAGTTAGAACATTCTCATTACCACACAAGGGCCCTGGTGCCCACCACACTTGATCCCGCCAGCACAAGGAACCTCCAGTTGGCTTCCTGCCTATGAACGGGCCTTCTCTAGGCACAGAAAAGGGGAGGGCTTGGCCCTGGGAAGGTGGGAGTCTAAATAAGGCAAAGACTGTCTCTCCCCGGCTCTCCGGCAAGGCCTTTATTCACGCCCCACAGCAGTAAGCCAGAGGCTCTGTAAGGAGCCACGGCCCTTATTCTGAGCATTACGATGTCGGTCATATGCAAAAACCTGTCATGACTTTTCCGACCACCCAGTAAATCTAGGTAGAGGGTATTATTTCAGTTTTCTTTGTCTTTAAATATTTTATAATGAGAAATGGGGAAAAAACATACTGTTTTGGAATGAGCAGGAAGGAGATGGTTACATCAGTTCTGGAGTACGGCAGAGTCCGAGAAGCCTGTTCCTGGGAGGCCTGGCTCTGCGTCCAGTCGCACGATGTTCCTGAGCCACACGCAAAGGAGACATTCCTCTGTCTACACTGTGGCCTTCAGTTGATCAGACCCTGAGGTCATTAGTTATGAGATAAACAGGGTGTCTGAACATTTACTAGACCTCTCAAACCGTCAGAACATGTAATGCTAACATCGTCATTATAATAGTCAGTAAATAATCAGAGGGAATGGGGACCAGCAGTTAGCGTAATGGCTATGTCACTGGACTCCCACATAGTTGACCACGGTTCGAGTCCCGGACCCAGCGGCTTAAACTCACGCCGGGTGCGTGTCCGTGCGTGCCCAAGATCCCGAGAGGAGAATGGAGGAGAAGGGATTGCGACGTGGCCATCTCCCCTGGGGGTGATTTCTCGCTTTCTGTCTCTCTGTCTCTCTCTGTCTTTCTGGCGAGCATACGCACCTATAGCAAAAAAAAATCTCAAAAAAAAAAAAAAAAAAACAGAGGGAATGAAAAATGGAGAGGATTCCCCTGTGAAGTCAACTACCAGTCGAGCGTCCCCAGTCCAAAACGCCAGAAACCTCGGGCCAGCAGGCGGCATGGTGGTTAAGGCAGCTGGATTCCACGTGGAACCCTCCATTTGAGTCCCGGACCTGGTGGCTTGAAAAACACACCAGGTGCATGTGAGCAACCTCAAGGAGAGGATGGAATGGAAAGGATTGCGGTGTGACCGGTCCCCGTGGAGGGTGTTTTCTTACTTTCCCTCTCTCTGACTCTTTTCAGTAAGTGCACATGCCCTATACCAAATCAAAAATTAATAAATAAATCTAAACGCAAAATGCTTCAAAAACAACATGATGGGAACCAGCAGATGGCGTAATGGTTACATCGCTGGACTCCCACGTAGTCAACCTTGGTTTGAGTTCTGGACCCGGTGGTTTAAACTCAGACCAGGCGCGTGTGTGTGCGTGCCCAAGATCCCAAGAGGAGAATGGAGAAGGGATTGCGGTGTGGCCATCCCCCTTGGGGGTGATTTCTTGCTTTCTGTCTCTCTCTGACTCTCTTTCTGGCGAGCGCATGCACCCTATAGCAAAAACCTCTCAAAAAAAAAACAACATGAAGTCACAAGTGGAAAATTCTGTACCTGACCTTATGTGATGGGCGATAGTCAAACTGCTGCAATACAAAATTATTGTATAAAATTACCATCGGGGGCCAGCAGGTGGCATGGTGGCTATGGGGCTGGACTTCCACATGGACAACTGCGTTTCGAGTCTCGGACCTGGCCGTTTGCTTTGTCACTTTCTCTTTCTCTTTCTCTTTGGTCAAATAAAAATAAATAATAATAACAAAATTAAATAAATGTTTGGGACCAGCAGTTGGCATAATGGCTATGTCACTGGACTCCCATGTAGCTGACCATTGTTCTTGTCCCGGACCTGGTGGCTTAAACTCACGCCAGGCACATGTGCATGTGTGCCCAAGATCCTGAGAGGAGAATGGAGAAGGGATTGCGGCATGGCCATTCCCCCGGGGGGGTGATTTCTCGCTTTCTGTTTCTCTTTCTCTCTCTGTTTTTCTGGCACACGCTTGCACCCTATAGCAAAAACCTCTCCCAAGAAAAAGTTAAATAAATGTTTTATAAAAGGAATTTAAATTAAAATTTAAAAAATGCCATCAGGCAGTGGCCCGAAGGTGGTTTAGTGGCTAACATGCTATACTCCTGTGACCAGCAGATGGCAGAAGGGTTACATTGCTGGACTCCCACACCGTTCAAGTCCCAGACCCAAGGACTTAAAATTCACACCTGGTGTGCCTCCTCAGAATCCCGAGAGGAGAATGGAGGAGGAGGATTGTGTTGTGGCCATCTCCCCTGGGGGGGTGGGGGGGGATGATTTCTTGCTTTCTGTCTGTCTGTGTCTCTCTAGGGAACACACACTCCCTATAGCAAACTCTCTCCCAAAAAAGTTTTAAAAATAAAGTGTTGGACTCCCACATGGCTAACTGGGGTTTGAGTCCCAAACCCAGTGACTTGAAAATCACACTGACTGCGTGTGCCTACATGCCAAAATCCTGAGAGGACAATGGGGAGAAGGGGTATGGCCATCTCCCCCACGGGGTGGGGGTGGGGGCTTCCTCTCTCTCTCTCTCTCTCTCTCTCTCGTGAACACACACTCCCTATAGCTAAAAACTAAAAAAAAAATTTTTTTTTAATTACCATCAGGCTGTGTGTATAAGGTACCTATGGAACATAAAGAATTTGGAGAATTTTGTGTCGCGCTTGGGTCCCATCCCCAAGAGGTTTTGTGAATGTGCAACTATCCCAAATCAAAGCACTTCCGGTCCCTAGCGTTTCAAATGAAGGATACTCCACCTGTAACTGTATTCTGTCTTAGCCCGAACGCTGAAAACTAAATGTGAACTAACTTTGTCTTCTTTTTTCCCCGAAAGGGTTATTTTGGAAAAGGCATTCTTTCGAGAAGCCGTCCGAACTACACAGGCTCAGACCCCAAGCTGGTCGCCAGGTGGAAAGGTAAACTCACACGTCATGCAGCTCTCTTGGCAGGCCGTTGCTCCCCTTCATCTTTTACTCTGCGCCACAGCGTACTTAGGAAAGTTCTAGAAGAGAAATCGTGTGCACGCTGGCAATTGTACCACCCCGAAGAGCAGCTAGGGTTCTAAGCAAAGCTAACGTGTCCTTAGGACTGGTGAAAATGTGTTCTGTATTATTTTTGGAATCCTGTTGAAGCGGTGCCCAGCAGAGTGCTGTGCCCAGCAGAGTGCTGTGCATGTCGTGGGTCCTGGGGCTCACATGGCCCTGCTCCCCTGTGGTACGATACACAGTTTCGAATGCAAGTTAGAATTTATAGCTAACCAGCAGTTAGCGTAATGGCTATGTCGCTGGACTCCCATGTGGTCGACTGCGGTTCAAGTCCCAGACCTGGTGGCTTAAACTCATGCCGGGCGCATGTGTGTGCGTGCCCAAGATCCCGAGAGGAGAATGGAGGAGAAGGGATTGCGGTGTGGCCATCCCCCCTGAGGGGTGATTTCTCACTTTCTGTCTCTCTGTCTCTCTCTGTCTTTCTGGCTAGCACACATGCCCTATAGCAAAAAAAAAAAAAGAAAGAAATTTTTGTCTTCTCTAGATGTTCCAGTGTTTTTTCTCCTTGAAGATGTGTCTGAAACTAATAGAACTTCTTTGTCGTTACAGGTATGAAGAGAAACATGCCTATAATCACATCAGAGAAGTAAGTCATGCTAAACTTGCCTTTGGTGAAAATGACAGTTTAAATATGACCTTTGCTGATGGAACAGTCCGCATCTTTTTTTTTTTTTTTGGTAGTAGGTGTTTCCTTGAAAATTACGTCTGAATTTAATGTGGATCTAATCCTATTGAAATGCATGAAGAGAGTTATCATTTAAGTAATCCTAAAAGGAGTGCTCCTTGAGGTTGAATCCCTTTCCAGATACAAATAGCTACCCTGTGGCTTCAGCTCCTTGCTCCTCGTCCTCCTGGGCCGAGCAGTGGAAGCAGCTCGGCTGTAAGGTGCTGGGGCTGAGACCGAGCCTGGCCCCCGTCCTGCAGGGCCAGACACAGGCCTGCACGGAGCCCTCCCTGGCCTCTCCTACACGGCCAGGGCGTCTCTCCTGACCTTAGATCACACGGTGGCTGGCTCGGTCCTGTGCATCTGTGACCCTGCTCCCCTGGCACGCACACTGCGGGCCACCCTCGTGCGTAGGTTCAGGCTGTCGGTCCTTGCAGAGGTGGGCCCGGACCTCGCCCCCGTGCAGCTCCAGTGCGTGGCAGCCCTGCGTAAGCTGCTGCCCACCAAGTGTCCAGCCCTCCCAACCCTCGCCGCCTGTGGGGTGGCTCACGCCACAGCTCTCCCATCAAACCTCATGAAACTGCTCTAGTCGGCTCGCCGCTAGCACAGGCAGGCAGGATCCGGCGGCGTGTCTATGGTTACAGGCTGGCAGCCCCATGGCCAGTGCGCTGTCCGGGAGGCCATGCCCCCGGGATCTCACTGGCCTCTGGCTGTCCCACAGGCCACGGCTGGGTGAGATTCCGGCCTGTGGGAGGGACCCCTGTGAACCCAGCCCCCACCCAGGAGGGTCTGCAGCATGGCAGGTCAGCACGGCCGTGTCCTAGGGTGCAGAACCCACAAGCCCGCCGTCAAGACTGCTTCCTGGCCGGGCTGGCTACAGACAGCACGAGCTCACACCATGTGAGTGTGCAAGAGGCTCCCTATGGGAGGGCACCACCATTGTGAGTGTGCGAGAGGTTCCCTGTGGGAGGGCACCACCATTACGAGTGTGCAAGAGGCTCCCTGTGGGAGGGCACCACCCTCTGAAGAGCGTGCTTTCTTTTTTCTTTAAAAGAATTATTATATTTTTTTATTTTTTTATTTTTTTTATTTTTTTTCAATTTGACCAGAGAGAGACAAAGACAGAGAGAGAGTGAGAGAGTAAAGCCCCAAGTCCAGGACTCGACCGTATGAGAGTCCACTGCCTTTAACCACCACGCCACCTGCCAGCCCCTGAAGAAGGAAGTCTTTACCCGCCACCACCGCTCAGTGAAGCTGCCGTGAACGTTTTGGTTTGCCTCGTCCTTCTCTTCCACGTGCTTTGTCGTCTTTTCAGGTTCGAGGCGAGTGCCATTACTAAGGGCGTTTGTGTCCCGCAGGTATCGGCGTCACGTGGAGTGGGCCGCAGAGCTCCTGCGCAGACAAGGGCAGGATGAGGACACGGCGCACAGGGTCCTCGAGGGTTACACGGAGCCACTCGCGCTTCCCGGGATGGGAGGGGATGAAGCGGTTCCACTGGATTCTGAAGTGGTTTCCAACACGGACAGTGCAGTGGGGAGAGAGGAGCCTTCTGTGACGAGTGGTGACTCTGGAAAGTCAGAGGGTACGGAGGAGCCCAGCAGGGGATCAGACAGCCCGCAGGGGGGCTCTGGGGATGCCCCGCCACCCACAAACAGCTCCAGTGACTGTGCAGCAGGGGACAGTGCGCCTCCACCCCACATCCGTTGCTGCAAACAGGACCCGCTCACCCCCCAGTGTGGGCCTCAGTCTGAGGACGGCGGCCAGCAGGGGGGTCTCACCTGTGCCACCGAGGAGCCTGAGCACGAGTATGTGCTCGTGGAAGAGGAGGTGTGTGATGGGAGCCCAGATGAGGATGCCCCGAACAAGGAGGTAAGAGGGAGACGACGAGTCGCTTCCTCTCAGACACCTGCTCTGGCTCCTGGAAGAGGTGGTCTCACAGCGCATAGCAGACCCTTTAGGTACCTGTGTGTGGTCAGCAGGTGGTGTGGTGGTTAGGGGTGCTGGACTCCCACATGGCTGACTGCAGTTCGAGGCCCAGACCTGGCGGCTTGCTTTCTCACTTTCCCTCTCTCCCTCTCTGGTGAGCGCAAATAACTCTCTAGCAAATTGAAAAGTAATGATGGTGGGGAGGGGGGACCAGCAACTGGCATAAAGGCTATGTCGCTGGACTCCCACGTAGTCGACCATGGTTCAAGTCCCGAACCCAATGGCTTAAACTCACGCCAGCCGTGTGTGCATGCGTGCCCAATATCCCGAGAGGAGAATGGAGGAGAAGGGATTGCGGCGTGGCCATCCCCCCTGGGGGGGTGATTTCTCGTTTTCTGTCTCTCTGTCTCTCTCTGTCTTTCTGGCGAGCGCACATACCCTATATCAAAAACCTCTCCTCCCCCCCAAAAAAAAGATGGCAGTCTCTTCCATATCATGTATTGTGCTTCTATTTGGTCAGTGCTTTCTTTCTTTCTCCTCAGTTGGTGCAAAAAAAGAGACTCGTATGCAGAAGAAATCCGTACAGGATCTTCGAATATCTGCAGCTCAGCCTAGAAGAGGTACGTCTCCCACATGTCATCATCCAGGAGCTCTGTGGGCGGGGCGGCAGCGTGGACAGGAGCCGCCCCCTGTGCAGTTGCCGTGTGGTTCTGCACTGAGTGTCGTGTGGACTTCCCTACCCTTGGAGTGCATTCCAAGGCCTGTAGGGAATGGCCGGGATGGGACCTAGCAGACGATACCCAGCTGTGTATACCGTGTCTTTTCTATCAGACAGCTGAGCGGGAGTGAGTACAGCCATGGGCACGCCGGACAGAGGGGCGCTCAGAGCAGGGTGGCACGAGTTTTCATCACATGACTTAGGATGGTGCACAGGTTAAATTTTGCCAATTGTCCATTTCTGGTGTTTGCCTCTTCCTATTTTCTATTTTCGTACTGCCATCTGTACCTGAAACTGGAAAGGAACACTACAGATGATGCAGGGCTGTTACGACCCACTGTGATCACCATGGGCAGCGTCCGTAGTAGGCCTGGCCACTGCCAGTGGGAGCCAGCGTCTCTCAAGCAGCCTGTGGCCACGCAGAGCAGAGCCAGCCCTCAGATCCTTTTCATTAGCTACATCCCGTGAGGAAACACAAATTGAATTGGGTGGAGAATATCCAAAAAAAAGGAACCAAATGAAAGTCACCTTTCCTGGGAAGCACTTAACATAGCAGGGGTTAGGATTTAGCAGGTGGCATAATGGTTATGTTGCTGGATTCCCTCTTAGTTACCACGGTTCGAGTCCCAGGCCCAGTGGCTTAAAACTCATGCCGGGCGCGTGTGCGTGCATGCCCAGAATCCCAAGAGGAGAATGGAGGAGAAGGGATTGCAGCGTGGCTGTTCCCCCTGGGGGTGATTTCTCACTTTCTGTCTTTCTGTCTCTTTTTGTCTCTCTGGTGAGCACACGCACCATGTAGCAAGAAATCTGTCTTAAAAAAGAAAAAGAAAAAACTGGGACCAGCAGTTAGCATAATGGCTATGTCGCTGGACTCCTATGTAGTTGACCACAGTTCGTTCGAGAACTGGACCTGGTAGCTTAAACTCACGCCGGGCGTATGTGCGTGCATGTCCAAGATCCCAAGAGGAGAATGGAGGAAAAAGGATTGCAGTGTGGCCATCCCCTCTGGGAGGTGATTTCTCGCTTTCTATCTCTCTGTCTCTCTCTGTCTTTCTTTTTCTTTCTTTCTTTTTTCTGTCTTTCTGGTGAGCGCACACACCCTATAGCAAAAAAAACTCTAAAAATATATATAAAAAAAAGAAAGAAAAAAACTATAGCAGAGATTTTCAAAACATCCATGTGAAAATGCATATGATGAAAAAACTATGCATGGATTTCAAATTTTTTTGGCATCAAAATAAACTCGTGCTTTAATTCTAGTTCCCACAGCCTTTTTGAAATTCCCTTGCATGTCCTCATCATGTCCCCACTTCTTACCAAGTTAGCAGACCTTTCCAGTCTAGCTGACTGGACAGAATGAAAACAGCTTAGGTTCAGGTCGATTCTACCATCTTGAAACAAAATGGCAGATGGGACCAGCAGTTAGCGTAACGGCTATGTCGCTGAACTCCCAAGTAGTCGACCACAGTTCGAGTCCCGGACCCGGTGGCTTAAACTCACGCTGGGCGCGTATGAGTGCATGCCCGAGATCCCGAGAGGAGAATGGAGGAGAAGGGATTGCGGTGTGGCCATCCCCCCTGGGGGGTGCTATTTCTCGCTTTCTATCTCTCTGTCTCTCTCTGTCTCTAGAGAACACACGCACCCTATAGCAAAAACCTCTCAAAAAAAAAAAAAAAAAAAAGGGCAGATATTTTCAAACGAGCCTGTTTTCTATAAATCTAAAATGAACTTGACTGGAATTTGGCTTAGAGAGGATGTGACTTCGCTGAGGCTAACGTTCACAAAAGCATTTCCCAGAGTACTTCTCAGCTTTGCTTATTGACTGGAGACTGAGAGCTGTGACGGCTCAGCTTTGGATATCACACACACATCCAGCGTGGTTCCTGGCACTTTTTTTTATCATTTATTTTTACATTTTCCCAGAAACATTTACTTTACATTTCAAAAATTATTTGCTCATACTCTATAGTTCTTGACAGTTAATAAACAACTTTCAAATTTCAAAAAACTAAATGTTAAAGATAATGTTTGAAATATTTGTTATAATTTTGTGACTCTTAACAACAGAGACAGTTTGTTTTTAAATATTTTGAGAGAATATTTACATGTCAGCTACTCAAACTGTTGCAAAGCAAACGCCCAGCATACAAGTCACACATAAACCTTCTCGATTCAGCCCTGCCTACCAAGTATTCTGTGATATACCATCTGCTAGCAAAGATCAGTCTCTTTTTCTTCTTTCAAAGTCTTTCTCAAGGTAGTCCTCTGGTTGTGGCTGCTCTTTTGCAGTCTCTACTGATTACAATGCTGGGCTGGAAAAGCCCAGGTTATTTATGGTACGGATTCTTTCATATGGCTTCTCTAATCCTCTCTGTCAGGCAGAGCTGTTTATGGTGCCAGGAAATCTTTCCAAGAGCTTCTGTTGGCTTTCTTGAGATCCACCTTTAGCTCCATAGCTTTCTTATTTAATCTTCAGATACGACATTCCAGTCAAAGCCCTGTCCAATAGCAAGTATTTCCAACTTCTGATTCAAGGCAACAGGTATTATTGAACTTATGCAAATAACCATTCTGCCACAGGTAAGAATACTCTGAAATATTTTCCAATTCCAGATGGGTCAGGGAAAAAAGTTTATGTTTCCATTTAAAGAAACAACCAAACAAGAAAAAATTTTAACAAATTGCTGAGCCTATCAACAGCTCAAAAGAAAGCAAAATCCTTAAATTTGGAAAACAAAACATGGTTAAAAAAAAAAAAAAAAAAACAGTAATGTTTTACTCAAAAGTCATGAAATTCTATTTCACCAGTTCAGTCTTATGTAATTAATCTGTCTCCGGCAGTGTTACTGTGGTCTGATCTTCCCGTTTAAATCCTGGAAGTTAACATTCAGCATTATTATTGATACTTCTTTCCCTAGCATTAAGTTGGTCATTTTTTTGGTTGCTTTTTTTTCTCTCTTATTTCTGTATGTGTGTCTTTAGAATTCCTGGTAGAGCACTCCCTTCAGAACTTTTTGAAGAGCTGGTCTGGTGTTGATAAATTCTTTCAGGTTTTGTTTATCTGAGATGTTTTTGTCTTTTTTTCCATATGAAGGATAATCTTGCTGGGTATAGTATCCTTGGTTGAAACTGTTTTTTCACTTAACACTTTGAATATATTTTCCCATTCTTACTTGTCTGCATTGTATCTGATGAGAGGTCCGACGTTAGCCCGATGGGATAGCCTTTATAAGTAACCTGACATTTCTCTCTTGCCAATTTTAGCATCTTGTCTTTGTCAGTAGATTGGCTAATCTGGCTATGATGTGCCTTAGAAAAGATCTTCTTGGGTTGATTCTATTAGGGGTCCTTTGTATTTCTTGGGTCTGGAAATTTGAATGCCTCTCTGGATTTGGAAAGTTTTCTTCCAGGATTTCATGGAGTAGATTATCAATGCCCTTATTAGTTTCTTCACCTTCTGGGATTCTGATTATCTGGATGTTTGGACGTTTGATGATATCTAGTATTTCTCATGTATTCTCTTTTTTTTTGGTTATTTTTCTCAGCTTTTTTACTTATTTTTTTCTAGGCCAGAGGTTTTGTCTTCAACCTCTGAGATTCGATCTTCTGCATGGATTAATCTGCTTTGAATACTTTCAGGGGGAGGATTCAATTTCCTGTATTGCAGCCTTCATCGCTAACGGCTCCATTTGATTCTTTTTTATGGTATTTCCTCTTTCAGATCGTGAAGGACTTCCTCACCTCCTACAACTCGCTGTCTCTTTTCTCCTGTATCTTCTGGAGTTCTTTGTCTCTCAGCTCTTGCATCTCGTTTAGTTTTCTCACTGTGAATATTCTGAAATCTCTTATCAGACATTTCCATGAGTCCCACTGCACTGTCTGTGGATGGTGAAGGATTGTTCTTTCCCCTTAGGGGAGAAGAATTTTCTTGGTTTCTCATATTTCTTGTACCTCTGCAGTGGTTTCTGGTCATTCTGTGACAAAAATCTGTCCTCTACTGTGTTTTGCAACATGGTATCCACAGAAAGGTTTTGAGTTTAGATTTATAAAAAGGGGTTTCTTCCTTAAGGCTGAAGGTTCAATAAGCGTTGAGGATTTCAATGATCCTGTAAGTATTCAGATGCTTGGCTCCTGTGCACCTAGGCCTCCACCACTCAGTGTGTGGAGAGTGAAGAGCAGAGTGGGAAAGTAAGGCTAAAAAATAAACAAATAAAAGCAAAAAGAAAAAAAAAAAAAAACTAAACAAAAACAACCAAAAAAGAGAAAAAAAAACAATTTTAAAAGGTATGAAAACCGGGACCAGCAATTAGCGTAATGGCTACGTCGCTGGACTCCCACGTAGTCGACCGCGGTTCACGTCCGGGACCCGGTAGCTTAAAACTCACGCTGGGCGCATGTGCGTGCGTGCCCAAGATCCCGAGAGGAAAATGGAGGAGAAGGGATTGCGGCATGGCCATCCACCCTGGGGGGTGATTTCTCGCTTTCTGTCTCTCTGTCTCTGTCTGTCTGGCGAGTGCACGCGCCCTATAGCAAAAATTTCTCAAAAGAAAAAAAAGAAATGAAAACCGTGCAGCACGAAGGCATCAAGACACACATCAGATTTGAAAAGGCTTCTGAAATTAGCAAGAGAAAGAAAAGGCCAAAGACAAAAAAAAGTTTTTTAAAAATTGGGACCAGCAGTTAGCGTAATGGCTATGTCGCTGGACTCCCACGTAGTCGACCACGGTTTGCGTCCTGGACCCGGTGGCTTAAAACTCACGCCGGGCGTATGTGCGTGCGTGCCCAAGATCCCGAGAGGAGAATGGAGGAGAGGGGATTGCAGTGTGGCCATCCCCCCTGGGGGGTGATTTCTTGCTTTCTGTCTCTCTGTCGGTCTGGTGAGCGCACGCGTCCTATAGCAAAAACCTCTCCAAAAAAAAAATTAAAATAATAGTAATATAAAATTAAAAATTTAAAGAGACAGGGACCAGCAGTTGGCATAATGGCTATGTCGCTGGACTCCCATGTAGTCAACTGCAGTTCAAGTCTCAGACCTGGCAGCTTGATTTCTCACTTTCTCTCCCTCTCTCTCTCTCGCTCTCACTCTCTTGCTCTTTCACTCTCTCACTCTGTACCTCTCTGGTCAAAATTAAATAAGTAAATAAATTAATTACTTAAAAAGAGGTGGTTTTTTTTTTAAGAATTATTTTATTTAACTTTATTTATTTACTTATTTTTTTTAATTTGACCAGAAAGGGACAGAGTGAAAGAGAGAGACAGAAAAAGTGAGAAAGCAAGCTGCCAGGTCCAGGACTTGGCCATGTGGGAGTCCAGCGCCCTTAACCACCACACCACCTGCCAGTCCCATCTGGCACTCTTTTTTTAATTAATTTTTTTTTATTTCTAGAGGACATGTGTGTTCACCAGAGAGAGGGAGAAAGCACCCTCCCCCCCCCATGGGGAGTGGTCATATCACAATCCCTTCTCCATTTCTCCTTCCGGTTGGGATTTGGGGTACATGTCCAGTTTTCAGGCTGCTGGGACTGGGATTCCAGCTGTGGTCAGCCTTACGGAATCCAGCCTTCTGCACGCAGCACCTAACCGCTCTTGGCACAGCTAGTCAGTGCTCAGTCAGCTGCTGCCTTTATTCCATCCCGATACTCTGTCTCTAAATTATCAATAATTATTGTTGGGGCCAGCAGGTGGCATAGTGGTTAAGGCACTAGACTCCCACATAGCTGACCACAGTTTGACTCCCAGACCTAGCAGGCTTGAAAGTCATGCTGAATGTATGTACATACGTGCCCAGGATCCCGAGAGGAGAATGGAGGAGAAGAGATTGCAGCATGGCCATCCCCCCTAGGGGGTGATTTCTCACTTTCTATCTCTCTGTCTCTCTGGCGAGCGTACACACCATATAGCAAAAACCTCTCCAAAAAAAAAGAAGAGAAACAGACCAGGCACATGTACACACATGCTCAAAATCCCAACAGCATGGAGAAATGCATGCCCGTTCCCCGTCCCAGGAGGGCGTTCTCCCTCTCCCTCTCTGTCTCTCTCTCTGAGTGCACCTACCCTCTTAACACCTTTTTTTTAAGTGACTGTTTTGATGATTTAAGAGCATTAATTCGTATTTGAAGAGAAATCAGTATGTAAAATAATTTCTTAAGAATGTGGAATGGGCCCAGCAGGTGGCATGGTGGTTAAGGGTGCTGGACCCCCACATGGTTGACTGCGGTTTGAGTCCTGGACCTGGTGGCTTGCTTTCTTGCTTTCTCTCTCTCTCTGATCCTCTCTGGTCAAATTAAAATAAATGAACAAGTAAAAGTTAAATGAAATAATTATTAAAAAAAAAAAAAAAAAAAAAAAAAGAATGTGGACCTCTTTCTAATTATATTTTGCATTCTCTGTTTTTAGGCTTTCTTCCTGGTATATGCGCTGGGGTGTTTAAGTATTTACTGTGAGAAGGTAAGATGTTATATTTAGACCCAGTCCACTTAAAATTTCCCTGATACCGGGACCAGCAGTTAGTGTAATGGCTATATCACTGGACTCCCACGTAGTCAACCGCAGTTCGAATCCCAGACCCGGTGGCTTAAAACTCACTCCAGGCGCGTGTGCGTGCGTGCCCAAGATCCCAAGAGGAGAATAGAGGAGAAGGGATTGCGATGTGGCCATCCCCCCTGGGGGGTGATTTCTCACTTTCTGTCTCTCTGTCTCTCTCTCTCTGTCTGGCGAGTGCACGCGCCCTATAGTTAAAAACCTCTCCAAAAAAAAAAAATTAATATTTGGGACCAGCAGATGGTGTAATGGTTGCGTTGCTGGACTCCCACGTAGTTGACTGCAGTTCGAGCCCCGGACTGGGTGGCTTAAGCCTCGTGCCAGGCGCATGTGCATTGTATGCCCAAATCCCAAGAGGAGAATGGAGGAAAAGGGATTGTGGCGTGGCCATCCCCCCCAGGGGTGATTTCTTGCCTTCTGGTCCCGAGCTTTCTTAATGTTTTTAAGAGAGATTTTTGCTATAGGGCACACGTGAAAGCAAGAAATCACCCCCCGGGGGATGGCTGTACCGCAGTCCTTTCTCCATTCTCCTCTCGGGATCTTGGGCACGCATGCACACGCGTTCAGTTGTAAGCTGCCAGGTCCAGAACTCGAATCATGGTCGACTACATGGGAATCCTACAACAGAACCATTATGCCATTTGTTGGTCCCGCCTTTTTTTTTTTTAATTGCATCTGCACTCTCCAGAGAGAGATAGAGGAGGAGAGAGAGTAAAAACACTCCAGAAGGGGATGGCCACACCACAGTCCCTTCTCCATTCTCTTGGGATTTGGGGCACACGCACCAGGACATTTTTCAAGCCACTTGTTGCCTTAACCACCACGCCACCATTAACCCAGCAGAGCTTTTCTTTTTTGAAACTTTTATAAAATTATCATTGGTTTTCCTCCCTCCCCCCAGGATAGGACACATGTGCCTCCCCAGAGAGAGACAGAAAGGGGGAAAGTGAGAATGCACCCCCAGGGGGCATGACCGTGTCACAGTCCCGTCTCCTCTTCTCCTCTTGGGATACAGAACACGACTGCATACACACCCGGCATGTTTTTCAAGCAGCTGGGCCTGGGACTCAAACCAAGCAGTCAGCCCGTGGGATCTGGCCCCCTTAACCTCCACACCACCTGCTGGCCTGACTGGCTCTTCTCAGCGTGGCCTGACATACGTAGCCCTTTCTTCGGGGTCTGAAACACCGGAGCACGGTGCCCCAGCCATGGAGGGCTTGTCGTACTCTAACCCTCCAGCATGCCCTCGTCCTCTGCCTAGAAAGTCTGGCCCAGCCCGCCGCCTGCGCCTCGTCCGGTGCCCTCGACCCCTTTCGTGCGGCCGCTTCTCATCCTCCAGGGCTCCCTAGAGCAGGGCTGCCCCGTAGGGACAGACGGGGAGCCCCGCGTGGGAACCACAGGCATCTTACATTTTCGGGCAGCCACATTGCAAAGGATTTTTTTCTTTTAAAAGCAGATGAAGGGCCAGCAGGTGGCATGGTGGTTAAAGGCGCTGGACTCCCACATGGCCGACCACAGTTCAAGTCCTAGACCTGGCGGCTTGCTCTCTCTCTCTCTCTCTCTCTCTCTCTCTCTCCCCCCCCCCCCCCCGCCCCGTCCCTCTCTGGTCAAATTAAAATAAATAAATAGCATGAAATAAAATAATTCTTTAGGCAGAAAAAAAGCCAGTGAAATTAATTTTATTGTATTACATAGTTTAGCCCAACATAGCGGAGATTGATAATGAGATTGTTTACATTCTTTTTTAATTTTTTAAGATTTTTTTACAAATTTTATTTATTATGATTAGTTTTCAATTTTGACCACAGAGAGACAGAGAGAAAGGGAGAGTAAGAAAGCAAGCTGCCAGGTCCAGGACTCAAACAGTTCTCAGCCACATAGAAGTCCAGCACCTCAACCACCATGCCACCTGCTGGCCTCTACATTCTTTTTTTATTTTTTAAGAGAGATTTTTGCTATAGGGCACATGTACTCACCAGAGAGATAGTAAGGAAGAAATCACTCCTCCAGGGGGGATGGCCACACCACAGTCCCTTCTCTGTTCTCCTCTCGGGACTTTGGGCACGCATGCACACACACAGTTTATTTTTTCCATGAGAGACACAAGAGACAGACAGCATCCCCAAACGGGTCCCGATGCTGTGACCCTCCACTGCTGCGCCCCCGTCTGGGCCGAGCGGTGCATCTCACAAAGCATCTCGGTCCCCTCCAGCTGGCAGCTGTGTCCGGGGGCGTGGGGACCTGGGTCTTGCTATGCCCACACACTAGGGGTTCTGTGTTGGCTTTATCTGTGGGTTTAACTCCACGCTCAGTGGAGAAGTGGGTTTGCTGGCTGGCGGGTGGGTGAACGCACACATCACAACGCCCTCTGTCCCTCACCTCAGGAGCCTCTGACAATCCTGGACCTCTGGAGAGCCTTCACTGCCGCCCAGCCCACCTTCAGGACGACCTACATGGCCTACCACTACTTCCGGAGCAAGGGCTGGGTGCCCAAAGTGGGGCTCAAGTACGGCACCGATCTACGTGAGTGGTTAGGGTGTGCCTCCAGTCGTCCCTGGAAATCGGGTGGCTGTGTGTGCTGGTCCGGACCTTTTCTGAGATGCCCTCCTTCCGGCTTAGATAAGAACACCGAATGCTTGGGTTGGAATTAAGGGAGGAGAAAGGGAAAAGGCAGTGGGGTAGAAGCTCACAGCCCAACTCGGGCTCTCCGTCTGCGGTGTTGACAGGTTTGCTCTGTAACCTTAGGAAAGAGAGGACCCGGCAGGTGGAGTCGTGGTTGAGGAGGTGGACTCCCACACAGTCGACTGTGGTTCGAGTCCTGGACCTGGTGGCTTGAAACTGATTCCAGGCATGAGTGTGTGCCCAAAATCCTGAGAGGAGAATGAAGGAGAAGGGATTGCAGCATGGCCATCCCCCCTGAGGGGTGGTTTCTCACCCTCCTCTCGCTCTGTCTCTCTCTGCCTCTCTAGCAAGCACATGCACCCTATACCAAAAATTTCTCTAAAGAAGAAGAGAAAAGAGGTCTACGCACTCTCCCTGACCTCTCGGTAGCCATGAGCTCTTTTGGCTTCGGCAGGGCCTGCTCTCTGAGCCTCGGGTGCGCCATCTGCAGAGTCCATCTGCAAAGAGTCGCGTGATTGTAACAGCAAGCACGACTGCCATTTATTAAGCACCTGACCTGTGCCGAGGGCTGTACGCTATCATCTCATTTAGTCCTTATGACAGTCTTTATGTGGCGGATACTCTCATTAGACTCTTCTTTCTCATAGGGAGACTGCAGTTTTGAGAGAATAGATTATTTTTGTCCATAATCATTTCTAGGGCTAGTAACTTACAGAGTTAGACTTTGAATTCTAGAGCCCAGGTTCATAGAAACATCTACACAGGAGCCAGCAGGTAGTTAAAGTGCTGGACTCCCACATGACTGACTGTGGTTCGAGTCCTGGACCTGGCGGCTTGCCTTCTCACTCTCTCTCTCTCTCTCTCGCTCTCTCTCTGTTTCTCCATGGTCAAATTGAAGAATAATAATAAATAAATAATTCTTTAAAAAAGAAGAAACGCCTGCACACTTCTGCCTCCCCCAGTGTCAGAGGGAGAACCTAGACCAGGTGAGGTCTTCATGGAGCTGGGAAGTCCCAGGGGGCTGCGGTGAGCCAGCTGCTGTTGTAGGTGTCAGGAATACAGAGGTAACCCAGACAGACACGGGACCCCGGGCTGCCTTTCTGGGGCCTCGGTCCTGGGGAGCGAAGGAGCACTGGGGAGGCAGGCAGCTTGTCACGTAGAGCGGAGCGTAGTCACTGCAATGCCAGTTCTGGGGAGTGCCTTTCAGAGCAAAGGGATGGGGAAGGGGTGAGCTAGGGTGGTCAGCGCAGTGAGCCAACAGCTCAGAGCTCAGGAGAATCTGGAGACAGGCTCGGCCCAAGGCAGGAGCGGGCCGCCAGGAGAACGTGAGACCCCAGGGCGGAGCGATAGGAGCTGGGGTCTGAGAGTCAGGCGAGCCCAGAGGCCAGATCCGGCAGAGACGCTGGGCGTGTCAGGATCGGGAGTCGGGGAAGGTTTTGAGTGGGAGTGGTTTGAGTTTCATAATGGGACTGGAGGGGGCAAGAGGGAGCAGAGAGATGGGTTAGAGAAGCGGACTCACCCAGATCCGCTGGCCGGGTGGACGTGGGGCTCCCGGGTAAGAGGGTCGGGATGAGTCCGGGTCTGGGCTTCGCGGTTTGGACGTGCTAAGTCGGTCCCGGGAGACGGAGGCATCCGGCTGCCGGGAGCCCGCGGAGCACGGGGATCGCTCTTCCGCCCTGCAGCATCCGGGCGCTCCTAGACGCTCCGCAGAATTGTTTGTGAGGCTCGGGGCCAGCGGGGGCGTGGTGGTTAAGGTGCTGGACTCCCACAGGACTGACAACTGTTTGAGTCCCGGACCTAGTGGCTTGCTTTCTCACTTTCTTCTCTCACTCTCTAGTCAAATTGAAAATAATAATAATAAATGAACTAAAATAAATAATTTTTTTGGAGAGGTTTTTGCTATAGGGCGCGTGCGCTGGCCAGACAGACAGAGAGAGACAGAGAGACAGAAAACGAGAAATCACCCCCCAGGGGGGATGGCCACACCGCAATCCCTTCTCCTCCATTCTCCTCTCGGGATCTTGGGCACACACGCACACGCGCCCGGCGTGAGTTTAAGCCACCGGGTCCAGGACTTGGACCGCGGTCAACTACATGGGAGTCCAGCGACATAGCCATTAAGCTAAGTGCTGTTCCCCGCATGCATTTCTTAGAGATAGACCTGGAGAGGGTGGCAGCAGGGGGCAAGGAGGTTAAGGCGCTAGACCACATGGCTAACGTTGGAATCTCCGATTTGGCAGTGTGAAAATCTCACCCGGCACTTGTGTGTACATGTCTAAAATCCCAAGAGGAGACTGGAGAAGAAGGGCCATCGCCCCTGGGGAATGATTTCTCACTTTCTCTGTTTCTCTCTGGCAAGCGCACACACCCTGTAGCAAAAAATTAATTAAAGTAAAATGAAAGATAGCTATGGGTCTTTTTCATCTCTACTGCCAACACCTGTCATAGTGTAGCCCTCAGACACTTACCTCAATTTAAAATCAGTGACCGTCTCTTGACCAACATCATATGAACTTCACACTCATTTTTTTCTTTTTAATCTTGCCAGTGTGTGAGCACTTCCCAAAGAGAAAAGGAGAGGCAGAAAGTGCTCCTCTGTGGGGTGGGGCGTGGCACAATCCCTTCTCCATTTCTCCATCCACACACATGCACCCGGCATGTTTCTTAAGCCACCAGCTCTGGGACTCGAACCGCTGGATCGGCTGTGTAGAAACCAGCTGCCTTAACCACCAGGCCATGGAGCCAGCCCAGAACTTCACACTCTAGATGTAATTTCACAGTCTTACCCTGGAGACTGTAAGGCAAGAATCACTTGTACTTCGGGTTTATTTGAGGGGCGAGGGTGGGAGGAGGATATTAGGGGCTTGGCAACTGATGAGTTTTACTAATTGCACTTTGTTTCAGGAAAAAATTAATTGGATTTTCCAAATAGACTACAGGCCTTACTGCAGTTTTCTTTTTTTTCTTTTAAAGAATTATTTAATTTTATTTATTCATTTATTTTCATTTGACCAGAGACACGCACAGAGAGAGAGAGAGAGAGTGGGAAAGTGAGAAAGCAAGCCACCAGGTCCAGGACTCGAACCGTGGTCAGCCATGTGGGCATATCCAGTGCCTTAACCACCTCGCCACCTGATGGGTTCCCCTTACTACAGTTTTCTACATGCAGATAATTGAATGTTCGCCTCCCTTTGGAGAAGGAAAAAAACTAAGTAATAAAGTAAGCTTTTGACTTTGAATATTTATACATTTTCTTTTTGTTTCTTTACAGTGCTATATCGGAAGGGCCCACCATTTTATCATGCAAGGTTTGGAGTAATCTATTTTTTTAATTTATTCAGTTATTTCTTCCGTGAGCAAGAGTGAGCAAGCAAGCAACCAGCAGCTGCCTAGGGCCTGCCGTTCACTGCGGGCCGCAGCCAGCCCTGCATCGTGGGCACATGAGTGTCTGGCGTGCACAGGTCTCCAGACGTGCTCCAGAAGCCCTTTTATACGGGGTTGCCTCACGGACCATGGTGTCAGCCACCATCTGGCCCTCTGGGGTGGTTTTAACTAGGTTAATGGCTTAAGGGGGAGAAGGACATTTTTGGCCTCCGATGTAGTGTCCATGCCATAGAAATGATTAAAGGTTGGGGGCCAGCAGGTGGCAGGTGGTTAGGAGCACTGGAGTCCCACGTCCAGCAGCTTGCTTTCTCACTTTTCTCTTTTTCGCTCTGTCCCTCTCTTGTCAAATCAAATAAATAAATAAAGCTAAATAAAATAATTCTTAAAAAAAGAAATGATTTGGGACCAGCAGGTGGCATAATGGCTATGTCGCTGGACTCCCATGTATTCAACCATGATTTTTTTTTTTTTTTGAGAGGTTTTTGCTATAGGGCGCGTGCGCTCACCAGAAAGACAGAGAGAGACAGAGAGACAGAAAGGGAGAAATCACCCCCCAGGGGGGACGGCCACACCGCAATCCCTTCTCCTCCATTCTCCTCTCGGGATCTTGGGCACACACGCACATGCGCCCGGCGTGAGTTTCAAGCCACCGGATCCGGGACGTGAACCGCGGTCAACTACATGGGAGTCCAGCGACATAGCCATTACGCTAACTGCTGGTTCCCTGCAACCGTGATTTGAGCCTTGGACTCGGTGACTTAAACTCACACCAGGCGTGTGTGCGTGCGTGCCCAAGATCCCAAGAGGAGAATGGAGGAGAAGGGATTGCGGCGTGACCATCCCCCCTGGGGGTGATTTCTCCCTTTCTGTCTCTCTGTCTTTCTGGCCAGTGCATGTGCCCTTTAGCAAAAAAAAAAAAAAAAAAAAAAAAAAAAAAAAAACCTCTCCAAAAAAAAAAAAAAAAAAGATTAAGGGGCCAGCAGTTAGCGTAATGGCTATGTCACTGGACTCCCATGTAGTCTACCGCGGTTCGAGTCCCGGACATGGTGGCTTAAACTCACGCCGAGCGCATGTGCGTGCGTGCCCAAGATCCCAAGAGGAGATTGGAGGAGAAGGGATTGCGGCGTGGCCATCCCCTCTGGGGGGTGATTTCTCGCTTTCTGTCTCTCTGTCTCTGTCTGTCTGGCGAGCGCACGCGCCCTATAGCAAAAACCTCTCCAAAAAAAAAAAAGATTAAAAGTCATGTCTCTGTATGTCCATGTGTTATACACATACAGCATTACACTGCGCAGAGAGTGACGTGTGGGTTATGATAAATGTGTCAGTATTAAAGGCCGGGTTTGTTCATCTTCATGTCAGTAAATATTAGTGTCTAAATAGTTGAGAGAATGCGCAGCTTTCATGTTGGGAAAAATATTTCTGTTCCTTTCCTGTAAGTAAGCATCGAACCCAGCATGGAAGTCTGTAACTTGGGGGCCAGTGCTGGACTCCCACATGGCCAACCACGGTTCCAGTCCCAGGCATAGTGGCTTGCTTTCTCATTTTCTCTTTCTCTCCTTCTCTTTCTCTCTCTCTCTCTTTCTCTCTCTCTCTCTTGAACACATGCACTCTATAGCAAATTTTAAAATAATAAATACAAATAAAATAATTCTTTAAAAAAGTTTTAAAAAGGTTTGTAACTTCAAGGATGAGTTTTTCAATAGTAGCTGAGGGGGATTTAGGGTCAGATAGTATAAATTCTAATTCTTGTCTTTGTTTTTCATATTTTTATACATATTATGTTTTATTTTTACATATTGGTAATGAAACAATTATAGCCTATATATAGTTATATACTCTCTATATATAGTTGTGGTATCTATATGTGCGTGTGTGTGTGTGTGCGTGTGTGCGTGTGTGTGTGGTTTTTGGTAGGAGAAGCCATATTCTTTTTTTTATTATTATTTTTTGGAGAGGTTTTTGCTATAGGGTGCATGTGCTCGCCAGGCAGACAGAGAGAGACAGAGAGACAGAAAGCGAGAAATCACCCCCCGGGGGGATGGCCACGCCGCAATCCCTTCTCCTCCGTTCTCCTCTCGGGGTCTTGGGCACGCACGCACACGCGCCCGGCGTGAGTTTAAGCCACCGGGTCCGGAACATGAACCACGGTCGACTATGTGGTAGTTGAGCGACATAGCCATTACGCTAACTGCTGGTCCCTCTTTTTTTTTTAAAGCCATATTCTTTATTTATTTTTTTGGAGAGGTTTTTTTTTGCTATAGGGCACGTGCGCTCGCCAGACAGACAGACAGAGACAGAGAGATAGAAAGCAAGAAATCACCCCCCAGGGGGAATGGCCACACTGCAATCCCTTCTCCTCCATTCTCCTCTTGGGATCTTGGGCACGCACTCACACGTGCCCGGCGTGAGTTTAAGCCACCGGGTCCGGGACTCGAACCGTGGTTGACTACGTGGGAGTCCAGCGACATAGCCATTACGCTAACTGCTGGTCCCAAGCCATATTCTTTTTAAACAGATTGATTTCGTGCTTTTTATTTTCACACTCTCCTCTGTGTTCCCAGCTACTCTGTCATCATTGAGCTGGTCGACGACCACTTCGAAGGCTCTCTCCGCAGACCTTTCAACTGGAAGTCGCTGGCTGCCTTGAGTCGAGTCTCAGTCAACGTCTCCAAGGTAACGCCACATCGGTCTGTCATGCCGGTGTCACCAGCACATCATTTCTTTTTCTTAAATGTAGTAGAAGCAAAAGTAATTGGTAGAAACTTTTTTTTTTTTCTTTATACGAAAGTATGAAATTTATTTCAGTATCTAGTTTCATTTTTAAATTAGAATTGCCGGACAATTTTTTATAACTTAAAATACATTATGAGAGGTGTAGAAAATGTTAATAAGATATTAAATACTGACAGTGAATAAAATTACTGGACCATGCATATATAAAAGCCATGTTTAATAGTAAAAAGTTCCACTTTCATAACTCAAAGCTCTTTACCTTTAAGTACAACACATATTCATTTTGTCATAATCACCACTATGGTCAACAAAATTTTTCCAAATTTGAGTCTTCCCTTACCTCTGCAAAGTATAACTAAGAGTCCTTTAAGAGATATCTGAAATTTTAATTTTCACATTAAACGTACTTGATGAAAAGTGTAAGACATCAGTCACTACCATGTGAGATAAAAAAATGAAACAAAAAAGAGGTGCCTTTATATCAGCACATAACCTGATTAAGACATTTTACTTATTTCACAGTTCTACTAAGCACAAGAATAAACTGGTTCCAAGATACAGCATTTGGCATTTTTACTGCAAGTTTTAAATCATAGTGTTACTCTTCTCAACAAGTCATCTCTAAGAAAGTGGCAGTGTTCCTAAGTACAAAAGTATTGTCTCTAGTAGGTGGTATTGTACATAGTCAAGGGAATTCTTTATAAAATTAGGTTTAAAAAAATGTAGAATGTCTTGCTAATTACCAGTTGTCTCAAAGGCTAGAATCAGAAAAATGCAGAAAATATTAAGTATTTTTGATTAATATTATTTTACTTTAAGAAAGGCAGAAATGATCCTATTTCAAGAAATAAGCAATAATGACCAAAGATGTGATTAATGTACTGTATCTCTTTTAAGCCAAAGCATACTTTTCCCCCTTGGAGATGACAATTCAGACTTTTACATTCTTAATATCCTTTGTCCAGAACAGGATCCCATTTTAAACCATTATTTGAATGGAGTTCATCATCTTGTCTTTTTCTCCACAGGGTATTTTCATTTCAGTATGCAAGCTGCTAAATGGCAATGACCCAGGCAGTATAAAGACTTTGTGCCACAATAAATGCTAATTTACAGTAACTGCCAACAAACTACACCCAAGGCTGAAAGTTACTAGAGACAGTATTGCGGTCAGAACATGATTTTTCCTTATGATCAATCAGATTTCATTTACTAAATAATACTGTCATGAAATCCAAAGAAAAAACCTATAATGGATCCTTCCAAAGAGGTATAATTTCCCAAATGATTTGCCGCTGGTTGCAGAACCTGTTCAGTCCTTCAATCCTTTTTCAGTCGTTTAGCTTTTGCAATCTTTTCTTGACGTTTTTGTTTCTTCTTTTGCTCCTTCTCCCTGGCCTCAATCATCTTGGCCAATGTCCAGGACAGTACAGCACTTGCTAGGACAGTGGAGTGAGAGCCAGAACAACTGTTGTCAGGAAGCCGTGGGGTCCTTTGCAGCCCATTCCACGACACATTCAGCCCAAGCCTTTATGTCAAACATCCTTATAGCAGTTAGGAAAACTTAGGTTGAGTGATGAGCTCTAACTGTTCTGGGATTATTGCTGAGCCAATTACAACTTCCTATGACCTTTGATTGTCGTCTTCTTAGATCCACCATACACTTCTGAAAGGTTTAAATTCTATACAGTGGCCTAACCAGGCCATCGGCCTACGGGGGGCAACAGTTTACCTCTGCCCCTGGGCCTTGGCAAGGGCGGGCTGCTCACCCCGCCACGGGCCGGGCGGGAACGCAGGGCCCAGGTCCCTGGAACCCCAGGTCGGCCCCACTGCACCTTGCTCCGCCCGCACTGCAGCCGACTCCGCTGGGCACCAGACTAAACGTCCGCACTGGCCGCCACCAGGCTCCCCGACATCGCGCCAAGGGATCGGGTTCAGGCTCGCATTCCCAACCGGTAGAAACTTCTTAATATTCGGGGACTGGCTGATGGCATAATGGTTATGTCAATGGACTCCCACATGACTGACCATGGTTCAAGTCTCGAACTCGGCAGCTTAAAACTCACACCGGGCACATGTGTGTATGTGCCCAAGATCCCGAGAGGAAAATGGAGAAGGGATGGCAGCGTGGCCATCTCCCCTGAGGGGTGACTTCTCACTTTTTTTATCTCTCTGTTTCTGTCTTTCTGGTGAGCGCATATGCCCTATAGCAAAAATCTCTCTCAAAAAAAAAAAAAAAAAAAAAAAAAAAAAGGAGAAGAAGAAGAAAAAGCAGCAGCTTCATAATATTCCTGCCACTGAAGTTCTGGAAAAGTCGGGGTCATTTGCACCTTCTCTTAGACCAGAAGTTGCTCTCCCCGGCGTTCTATTTCAGGCCTCATTCTCCGCCAGCTGGTGCTAGCTAAGCTTCAGCGATGGAGCTCTGACATTTCCCATGGGAGTCTGGTCTAGTCGACCTGCCTGACCCCAGAGGGGTCGTGGCTATACGGTTGCTGTTTGTTGTCATTTAACAGCCCCTCCTTCCCGACATGGTTGACATGTGTCTTTTCCAAGCTGTCAAGTCTCTTAGCAAAGAAGGGGATTAGTACTCTTTGCAAAACCCTTTGCCATCCGGTTGTGTTTTCCCCGGGCCAAGGATGAGAAATAAAGGTTCGGAGATAAGAGACAATGCAGGATCACACAGCTCATGCGCAGAACTGGGGTTCAAACCCACAGCCATCTGACTTCCTCGTTTGCGTTCTGCTGCTTCTTGTTGCCGTAAGAAATAGAAGGGACATTCCAGCTATGCTAGGACTATTACGAATGAAAGCTTTGGGCCAGCAGGTGGCTGGAGTTTAAGGTGCTAGATCCCACATGGCTAGCTGCATGGTTCAAGTCCCAGACCCGGTGACTTGAAACTCACACCAGGCACGTGTACATGCTCGTGTACCTGCCCCAAATCCCAAGAGGACACTGGAGGAGGAAGGGATTGCAGTGTGGCCGTACTCCCAGGAGGAGGGTGATTTCTTACTTTGTCTCTCTCTGGCGAGCGCATGCGCTCTAGAACAAAAACTTGGGGGGGAAAGAAAGAATGAGAGTTTCGTGTGTAAGTGACCTGCTGTCTGAGAACACATCGTGGGTGCCCTCCAGCTTTGCCAGTGGCTGCCAGGGGCATGGCAGGAGGTAAGGCCGGAGATGGCCAATTCCGAGTGCAGGTTAGGCCTTGGCTTTAGCTTGGCCCTATAAAAAGTGGGGCATCTTGGACCAGCAGTTAGCATAATGGCTATGTCGCTGGACTCCCATGTAGCAGACCACGGTTTGAGTCCCAGACCCAGTGGCTTAAACTCACGCTGAGCGCGTGTGCGTGTACCCAAGATCCCGAGAGGAGAATGGAGGAGAAGGGATTGCAGCGTGGCCATCCCCCCAGGGGGTTATTTCTCTTTCTGTCTCTCTGTCTTTCTCTGTCTTTCTGGCAAGCGCACATGCCCTGTTGCAAAAACCTCTCCAAAAAAAAAAAAAGGCACTGGTCACTCCCACATGGCTGACCATGGTTCGTCCCAGACCTGGTGGCTTGTTTTCTCCCTCCCCCCATGTTTCTCTCTGGTCAAATTAAAATCAATGAAAGAATAAATAAAATTGAGTAAATAATTCTAAAAAAAAAAAGAGAGAAAAAAGGAAGACAGTAGGGAGTCTGGACTGGCTCTAGTATTTTTAATCTTAGATTATGGGACCTATATATACACACACATACACACATATTTTTTTAAGAATTATTTAACTTTATTTATTTATTTGTTTGTTTCATTTTAACTTGACCAAAGAAGGACAGAGAGAGAGAGAAGTAAAGCGAGAAAGCAAGCCACCAGGTCGGGGACTTGAACCGAGGTCGGCCATGTGGGGGTCCAGCACCCTTAATCATCACGCCGCCTGCTGGCCTCCAAATTTAGTACTTTGAGTGCTCTGTTATTACAGTCTGTGTACTTGTCTTCTCTTGCTATGTCAATGATTACTAAGCAGAAAGTCTTTTTAAAATGTATTTATTTGTATTTTTGTTTAGTTTTCTAGAGGGTAAACTAAATAACGCTCTTGCTGGAGAGACAGAGAGAGAAAGTAAGATAGCACCTCCCCTGGGGGCAGTCCCGCCTCAGTCCCTTCTCTTTCGTTTCTTCTTCTTTTTAGGATTTTGAGCACACATGCACGTGTGCCTGGTGTGTCGGGGCCCAGAGCCCAAACCCCGCAGCTGACCATGTGGTGCCCAGCCACCTTAACCACCGCACCACCTGCTGGCCCTGCACGGGAAGTCTTTACCCAAGAACTCAGGCCCCAGTTACAAAGTTCCCAGAAGGAAATGGCCGTCTCTGAGAGGCTCTGTGCGCTGTTTCTAGGAGCTCAGCATGGAGGGAGTGCAGCCCTCCCGCAGTTCCTGTCGGCCCACCCCGAGCTGCTCTGTTTTTGTTTTTTGTTTGTTTATTTATTTTTAGTTTTTATGTAGGGCATGTGCACTCACCAGAGGAAGATCACCAGAGGAAGAGAGGGAGGTGGGGAAGGAGGTGATTTCTCATACCCCAGAGGGTGGTATGGACTCACACTTGCTCAGTGTGGTTTTCAAGCTGCCGAGCCCAGGACTTGAACTACATACCTGGCCATGTGGGACCTAGTGCCTTAACCTCCATGCCGCCTGCTGGCCCTGTTTGTTTTTTACATTTCTTTCTTTATTCCATAAGTGAGAGAGACAGACAATGCACGCAACCGAGTCCTGACACCATGATTCCCATCCTCAATGAGTCCCCGATAACAGACAGTGCCCAGAGTATTCAGGGAGGGCTTCAGACGTGCACCCAGAACCTTCCCAGAGCACTGCGTTTTACAACAGCACCACTGTCCAGGCTTCTGCTATTGTGTTTTTTTTATTATTATTATTCTGGAGAGGTTTTTGCTATAGGGTGTGTGCACTCACCAGACAGAGAGACAGAAAGCGAGAAATCACCCCCCCAGGGGGCAGGGCCACGCCGCAATCCCTTCTCCTCCATTCTCCTCTTGGGATCTTGGGCACGCACACACAAGCACCCGGCGTGAGTTTAAGCCACCAGATCGGGGACTCGAACCATGGTCAATTATGTGGGAGTCCAGCACCATAGCCATTACACCAACTGCTGGTCCTTTCGCTATTTTGTAGACTGTGAAAATTGATTTTTATGTCTTCATAGGAACTCATGCTGTGCTATCTGATTAAACCTTCTACTATGACTGACCAAGAAATGGAGTCACCAGAGTGTATGAAACGAATTAAAGTCCAGGTGGGTAACCTCAGCGACCGAGGCTCTGTACCTGATCAGGGTCTAGGTGTTGTGTTCCCAGGAAAAGAACTGGGCGCCGTCTTAAAGGACCTGACAGCTGTCTTGCACCTCCCCCCAGTCCTGGGCTGCCTCCCACGTTCCCAAGCTCCACTGGGACCCCCGCCACCCAGCCGAAAGTGCTGTCACAAACAGCCTGGGCCTCAGCCTCGCTCCGGAGACTAGAGGGCTCCTAGTAACCCCCTGCCTCCTTGGACTTCGCATCCGGCCTCCGGGCTTCGGTTGTGAGCTGAGCCTCCTCCTGTCTTGGTTCTCCTGCGGCAGGGCTGCCCGGGTCCCCGTCCAGCCCCAGCGTTACTCCGGGTTCCTGCGCCCTCCCGCTGCGCGTAAGCCAGGACGCCTCTGGCTCCTCCCTCACGCAGCGCGTCTGGCTTCCTGTCTCGTGTGCATTTCACCGTGTTCACGGCCCCGTCCCACTGAGGCCTGCGATTGGTCCGCAGGGCCCAGCACCTCCACTCTGATTGGTCCTGCTTATCTGCACAGGGCTCGTTTTTCACAAAGTGCAGATTCGAATCTGCTTCCCCCTTCTCCATGGCTGGCCCAGCTGGGCCAGCGCCGTCACAGCCCCGGTTCCAACGGTGAGCGTACATGTTCACACTCACGCTTGGCCTGCCGCGTGCTGATGGGTGCCACAGCGGGGGCGAGGCCAGCCTCTGAAACCTGGGCCGTGATGACCGCAGGTGCTGTCCCACGTCAGGTTTAAACGGTTACGTCCACCTGTTTTCCAGGTGTTTCCGTGGCCGAGAATGGGAAGGGGCTTCTCACTATAGAAAGGGCACTTTGTGATGTCAGACGGCCGGTTGTCCTTCCGTTTCCACTTTTGAGATTTGGTCACCTCGTTCTGGTCGGTTGCAGGAGGTGCTGCTCAGCCGATGGGTCTCCTCACGCGAGCGGAGTGACCAGGACGAGCTCTGACGGCAGCTTCCCGTCTCCTCTCGCCCACCGTCGGGGTGTCCTCGAATACCCACGGTCAAGGCCGGTGATCGCCCCTCCCTTTAAACGTGTCAGCGCTCCGAGCACCGAGAGACTGTCCGTGTTTCCAGAGAAACACACAAACCACAGGAGAGGAGACAGCCCTTCCCTGGGACCGTGGGACATGTCTTTACGTGGTCACCACCTCTCTGACTGGCCCTGAGCTCCCAGCCTCCGGCCTCTGCCTGGGGCCCCATCGGGTCCGGGGGCCGTTGGAGTAGATGCACCCCGAGAGCACTCTCCTGCCCACAGGGAAATGTACCCCTTGATTTCACCTGGAAACGGCATGCCGTATCCCACGGTGTGTAGCGCACCTCCGTGCCTGGCCTCTGTAACCCACGTCTGATCTGTTCCTGAAAGAGTGTCAGCAGGTGTAGGGATTATTGTTACCTATGTTTCATTATCTGCAGTGGGAAAAATACTCATCAGCGTCTCAGGTTATTCAGAACAACCAATATCCCAGGTGTTTAAAAAATCCCTCTAAGGGCCAGCAGGTGTCATGGAAGTTAAGGCCGCTGAATCTCACATAGCTGACTCCACTGTTCAAGTCCTAGACCCTGCAGCTTGTAAAACACACAGGGTACGTGTGCGTGTGTGCCCAAAATCCCAAGAAGAGAATGGAGGAAAAAGGATTGTGGCTTGGCCATCCCCACTGGAGTGATTTCTCACTTTTCCCTCTCTCTCTGTCTCTGGTAAGCACATGCACTCTAAAGCAAAAACCTAAAAAAAAAAACAAACAAACAAAAACCTTTAATATCTGCCTAGGAATTCTGTATTATGGGTGGGAAGCCTTTAAAACATCAGTTACTTGGGGCCAGCAGGTGGTGCAGTGGTTAGGGGTACTGGACTCCCACATGGCCCACCACGGTTCGAGTTTTGGACCTGGCAGCTTGCTTTCTCACTTTCCCTTTCTCTTTCTCTCTCTGTCTCTCTCCAGTCAAATAATAACAACAAATAAAATGAACAATTCTTTATAAAAAAATCTGTTACCTAGTCATTTCATTCCCCACGAGCTCCTGGGTGAGCGAGTCTGTACAGAACACAGCAGTATCGTGTACTATGAGATTTCAATTGCATTTTGCTGTCAGTGAACTTGCTATAAAGTCTGGGATAAAATAATATGTTTGGAAACATAACAAATGCAGTTAGCATCTAGCAAAAACCAGTAAACAGAGCTTTATGCTCATTGGGTAGGAAGCAGTGAAGAGTTGCCCGCATGGCAGGAGGAGAGCGACAGGGATGGCTGCTCGGAGGAGGTGCAGTCGAGCCGCCGCGGGCTAGTGAAGGTGTGAGAGAGTGGAAGCCTAGGGTTCACGGGGTCTGCATTCGAGAGACTGCTGGGACCTTCCCTTGACCTTCAGGAGGGGACCCAGCTTCCAAAACAGGGAGAAGAAAAAAATCAAAGCGGGCGTCTGCTGGCATTCCCCGGCCCGTGGTCTTAGAACTCCTGGCCACGTCGGATTCTGCCGGTAGCTCACGTCCTCAGGGCAGCTATTCCTGTCGGGGTCCTGCTCTGTTTGTTTTCTTTAAGTTTTCTTACTTTTGTGAGTGAGGGAGACGGGGAGAGAGGAACATCCTCACCAGGATGGCTCACGCTGCCTTCTGCCTGCCCGCCCTCCCAGTCACCCAGGATTGTGGGCGCGCATACCCAGCTGCTGGGCATACCGAGACCCGGCCCTCTGCAGGGTGAACCCCAGCCCTGCGTCCAAGCTGTGGGCCCAGCGTGCTCTGAGCAGGATGTCTGTGCTCTTGCACCAGGTCGGCCCCTGAGGTCCTGCTGGTGAGTCAGCAGGCTCATTTGCTGCCTGACCTCGATATGACATGGTGTCAGAGCGGTGGGACACCTGCCCCTGCTTCAAACTGCAGGGACCATTGGGAAGAGCTTCTCAGGAGTCAGTTCTTTGCCCTTCCTTAGAGATGCCAGCAGTTCTTCCACATTTCCACTCACGTTCCCCGTGCTAGGCTCCTTAGCAGGGGAAAGATTTTTTTTTTTTTATTTTTACCTATTTATTTATTTATTGGAGAGGTTTTACTATAGGGCGCGTGCACTCGCCAGACAGACAGACAGAGACAGAGAGACAGAAAGTGAGAAATCACCCCCCAGGGGAGATGGCCACGCCGCAATCCCTTCTCCTCCATTCTCCTCTCGGGATCTTGGGCACGCACGCACACGCGCCCAGCGTAAGTCTTAAGCCACCGGGTCTGGGACGCGAACCGCGGTAGACTACATGGGAGTCCAGCGACATAGCCATTACGCTAACTGCTGGTTCCCCCTTTTTTTTAAATTTGCTATAGTGCATATGTGCTCATCAGAGAAAGAGAGAAAGTGAGAAAGCAAGCTAACAAGTCCAGGACTTGAACCCCGGTCAGCTCTGTGGTAATCTAGGACCTCCACCACCACTGGCCTGGGAAACTATTGCTTTGTTTTGACTCATTACTTTATCAAAAACCTTGAAAGTCATGGGACCAGGAGGGGGCATGGTGGTTAAGATGCTGGACACTCTCACATGGCCGACCACGGTTTGAGTTCTGGACTGGCCAACTTGCTTTCTCGCTTTCTCTCTGTCTCTCTCTCTCTCTCTCTCTCTCTCTGGTCGAATTAAAATAAATGATTGAATAAATAAAATTAAATAATTATTTTTAAATAAATCTCTTTAAAAAAATAAATAAGTAAACCTTGAAAGTCAGCAAAACCACTTTGGGAGGCAGTTCTTCCCTTTAATATGTGACAACACTTCTTACCAAGACTCATCAGTTCATCGGTGCCTTCCTTGAAGGACTCATCCCGGCCAGCAGGTGGTATGCAGGTTAAGGCACTGGATCCCACATAGCCGACTGGGTGGTTTGAGTCCCAGACCTGGCAGCTTGTAAAACAGGGCACCTGTGCATGAGTGCCCAAAATCCCAAGGAGAATGGAAGAAAAGGATTGTGGGTGGCCATTCCCCCAGGGGGGTGATGTTTTTCATTTTCCCTCTGTCTATCTGTCCCTGGTGCAAAATAAAAATTTTGAGAGGCTTTTGCTATAGGCCACATGCACTCACCAGAAAGAGAGAGACAGAAAGTGAGAAGTCACCCCTCAGGGGGGATGGCCACACCACAATCCCTTCTCCTCCTTTCTCCTCTCAGGATCTTGGGCCCACGCGCACACGCACCCGGCGTGAGTTTAAGCCACCAGGTCTGGGACTCGAACCGTGATTGACTACAAGGGAGTCCAGTGACAGCCATTACACCAACTGCTGATCCCTCACCATATGCTTTTTACACAAAAACAAAAAGGTATTACTTAGTTTATGAGCTGTGTCTCCTGTCTTCCAGTCCCACTTTCTGGATTCACATCTCATGGTGAATTTGTTCAGCTCCAATTAATTTGTAGGAATAGCTTCATTGCTCTGAGAATAAAAGATCCTGCCCGCTACACTTTACCATGCAATCTCTATTTAAACACCAGCTACTGGGGCCAGCAGGTGGCATGCTGGACTCCCACGTGGCCTGCTGCAGTTCAAGTTCCGGACCTGGTGGCTTGAAACTCATACCAGGAACATGTGGTTCCAGACCTGGCAGCTTGTAAAACAGGGCACCTGTGCATGAGTGCCCAAAATCCCAAGGAGAATGGAAGGGAAGGGATTGCAGCGTGGCCACCCCCCTGGGGGATTTCTCACCTTCCCTCTATCTCTGTCCATGACAAGTGCATGCACCTTATTGCAAAAACCTTAAAAAAATAAATAAATAAAAGACCACACAAAAATTCAATAAAAGCCAGTCACTATAAACATAACTTAGTTGTGATGCGTCTAATTTTTAAAAGCCAGGCAGTTTTTATTCATTTTGTCATTAATCCTGCAGTAAGCCGAAACAGCCTTAGAGGAAAAGCACCCTCTTTCCAGTAAGCACGGTTGAATGCACTTAGAACTCAGAATGCTCACTACAGGCCGTAGCCCCGTCCTGTCCCTTCTCCTCTCGCACTCAGCACAGCCCCCTCAGGGAGGGCTCGTCTGCTGGTCAGGAGGGTCGGTGACATGGAAGCCACGCTCCTCCACCGCCCGGTAGAGCACGATGTACTTGGAAACCAGCCTGGTCCTCGGGAGCACGAACCTCTCGGTGAATTCGCGCTTGCTCAGCCGCTCCCGGCCCTCGGCGCTCAGGACGCAGTTGATGAAGGAGAGCGTGTAAGTGTAGCAGTTGTGTTCGTCTTCCTCGTACCTTCCGGGGCAGACGGGAGGAGGGAAGCTGTACATTAACTTCTCATTCCCTTGGGACGCGGCTCAGGGGCCAGCTGGGGTGGTGCAGGGGGAAGCCAGCTCGGCCAGGCCGGAGCCATGTGGGAAGGCCCCAGTTTGCACTCAAGGTCTCCCAGTGCACTCAGGGTACGTGTGTATCTGACCTGGACAGGCCGAGGCTGGGGGCGGGTCCCAGCCTAAGGACCCTGTGAGGCCTGTCCTCAATCTTTCTTAGAAGAAATAAATAAACTCAAAAAGATTCAACAGGGACCAGCAGGTGGCATGATGGTTAAGGGCACTGGACTCCCACATGGCTGACTAGTTCCAGTCCTGGACCTGGTGGTTTGCTTTCTCCCTTTCCCTCTCTCTCACTCTGTCCCTCTCTGGTCAAATTTAAATAAATAAGTAAACAAATAAATGTTTAAAAAAGATTAAACAAACAAAACTGCTCAGGAACAGGCCTTGAAGCTACTGAAGGACTTTCTCAAGTAAAATTGAGGCCCTCGCAAGCTGAGCCCCTGGGTATCTCTGGCCCACATGGTTATGAAGCTTCGAGAGGTGCAGTTCTGGGGCTCAGTTGGCATCCTGAACTATTTCTACTTGTTGCATAAGGACAGAGAAGAGCCGATTCACCCAGAGGTCCAGAGTGGAGACTTGGTTGCATGTGAACTGTCAATCTGGAGAACCTCATTTCAGTGAGAGTCTAGGAAGTAGAACTCCTGTTTTTTTTACTGACATCCCACAGTGTCTAAGTAACTTTAGACACTCAAATTTGAAGGGAAGCCTCAAAATTATTTCAATCCATGACTATACTACACATCTTCTAAAATTACAGGGAGCTGAGAAATTAATTTCAAAATGGCTAATGCCAAAAAAAGCATCAGGGGACAGAAGATGGTGTAGCAGTTACACCGCTGGACTCCTATATGACTGACTCTGGTTCGAGTCTCAGACTCGGTGGCTTGAAAATCACACCAAGTGGGTGTGCGTGCATGCCTAAGATCCCAGGAGAAGAATGCAGAAGGGATTGATTGCAGCGTGGCCATCCCCCACAGGGGGTGATTGCTCATTTTCCCTTTCACTACCTCTGTCTCTTTATCTCTCCCTGGTGGAGCACACGCAACCTAAGGCAAAAACTTCTACCATAAAAAAAAAGCTTTGGGACCAGCAGGTGGCATGGTGGTTAAGGCGCTGGACACTCCCACATGGCCGACCGTGGTTTGAGTCCTGGACCTGGTGGCTTGCTTTCTCACTTTCTCCCTCCCTCTCTCTCTGTGTCTCTCTCTTGTCAAAATAAATAAATGAATAAATAAAATAAAATAATCATTTTTAAAATAAATAAATAAATAAAATAAAGCTTTAAGTGTTTTACACCTTGAACATTGGGACCAGCAGTTGGTATAATGGCTTTGTTGCTGAACTCCCATGTAGCTGACCACGGTTCAAATCCTGGACCCGGTGGCTTAAACTCACTCCGGGTGTATGTGCGTGCATGCCCAAGATCCCGAGAGGAGAATGAAGGAGAAGGGACTGCGGTGTGGCCATCCCCCATGGGGGGGGGGGGGGTGATTTCTCAATTTCCCTCTCTATCTCCAGTGAGTGCACACCCCTATGGCAAAAAAAAAATGTTTTTTTTAATTGTGGAGGAGCTGGCCTGTGGTGCAGTGGTTACAGGAGCCAGATCCTACAAGGCTGACTAATTCCCAGCCCCTGCAGCTTGGAAAATAGGCACGTGTTTGTCACAGCACTGCAAATCCTGATAGAATGGAGACCGGAGGGGGGCCATTATGGCGTGACCATACTCCATTGGGAGTATTTTCCTGCTCTCTCTCTCTCTCTCTCTCTCTCTCTCTGTCTCTCTCGTGGGCACGCCCTCTCATAGTTTTTTTTTTTTTTTTTTTTTTTAAATTGTGGGCCAGCAGGTGGTATAGTGTTTCAGACGTTGGATTCCCATCCCACATGGCCGACCGTGGTTCGAGTCCTGGACTTGGTGGCTTGTTTTCTCTCTCTCTCTCTTTCTCTGATCAAATTGAAAAAATAATCACAATAAATACATAACATTGAATAATTTTTTAAATTGTGTTAGGGGGCTGGCAGGTGGCACGGTGGTTAAGGGTGTTAGACTCACACATGGCTGACTGTGGTTCAAGTCCCAGACCTGGCAGCTTCCTTTCTCACTTTCTCTCTCTCTTCCTCTCTCTATCTCACTCTATCTCTCTCTGGTCAAATTAAAATAAAGTTAAATACAATAATTCGCTTAAAAAACTTGTGTTGGGGACTACATGACTGTGGCTATGCTGTGTGAAATACCTAGCCACGGGGACCAGCAGTTGGCGTAATGGCTATGTCGCTGAACTCCCATGTAGTGGACCATGGTTCGAGTCCTGGACCCAGTGGCTTAAACTCACACGGGGCATGTGTGCGTGCGTGCCCAAGATCCCGAGAGGAGAAAGGAGGAGAAGGGATTGCGGCATGGCCATCCCCCCTGGGGGGTGATATCTCGCTTTCTGTCGCTCTGTCTCTGTCTGGCGAGCACACGCACCCTATAGCAAAAACCTCTCAAAAAACCTAGTCACCTAACTAAAACGGCGAGAGCATAAATACAGTGGCTATCCTGCAAACATGTGCAGACCCATCTCTGCAGAAAACCAAACCCTGAAGCCCTCAGGGCCTGTCTCAGTGCTGTCACAGGAGCCGATGTCTGTCATGGGCCCAACCTGAAGCCACATGCAGCTAGGCCTCGGCGCCACACCACCCAGGGATCTCGCCGGCCCGGGAAGGCGCGCCAGCGAGGGGGGCTCTGCAGCTGCGTACCTGTGGGGCTGCCAGGCCCCGGTGCAGGAGAAGTCTTCCAGGTACTTGTCCCACTGGTCCATCAGCCCGAACATGCCCGGCTGCAGCAGCGGGATGCTGACGCTCTGCTCCCACCCCGCAGTGTCTCGCTGGACCCCCCGCGCATCGTAATTGTACACAGCCCCTGCAGACCAGAACCAAGCGGTGCACAGCTTCAGGGACGTGCCTCACTGGGAGCCCGACAGTGGCACAGGGTAGAACGTGACCCTCTGCGGGGCAACCCGATGTGGGAGGTTCCTGGTTCAAGCCCAAAGACCTCTCTGAATGTGTTGGGAACTTTTGTCTAGGACACCAGGCTGCCCGAAGGCTAGGGTGGGTCACACAGGAACCCTGTGGGTGTCTGTGTTCTGTCTCTCTTGCTCATTGAAGAAATAATTTTAAAAAAAAAAAGATCTTAGCCAAGAGTTGGTACTGAGATTAAGACCGCCGTATCCCACATGGTTGCCTGCGAAGTTCAAGTCCAGGAGCCAGTAGATTGAAAATCATGCTAACCATGTGTGTGCACGCTCAAAATCCCAAGAGGAGAATGGAGAAGGGATTGCAGCGTGTCCATCTCCCAGGGGGTGGTTTCTCACTTTTCCCTTTTCCTCTTTCTTGGAGAGATTTTTTACAAGGGCAAATAGGTTTCCTATTATATTAATCAGAATATCTTGTTTACGCTTTGGTTCCCCCCTTTTCCTCTTTCTTGGGCAAACCAGCAGTAAATTCCCACGGATAAAAATGAGTGATAAATTTGACCACACCTGTGGGTATATCGGAGTTTTTAAAAAAATACTGAGTCCTAGGGACCAGCAGTTGGCGCGATGGCTGTGTTGCTGGACTCCCATGTAGTCAACTGCTGTTTGAGTCCCCCCTGGTGGTTTAAAGTCATGCTGGGCGCCTGTGCGTGCGTGCCAAAAATCCTGAGAGGAGAATGGAGAAGGGATTGTGGCGTGGCCACCCCCCCCCCGGGGGTGATTTCTCGCTTTCTGTCTTTCTGGTGAGCACTTGCACCCTATAGCAAAAACCTTTCCAAAAAAAAAGAAAAAAAAGATCCAGACCTAGTGGCTTATAGGGGCACGTGTGCGTGCATGTCCAAAATCCCGAGAGGAGAATGGAGGAGGGGTTGCAGCGTGGCCATGCCCCAGGGGGTGATTTCTCACTTTCTGTCTCTCTTTCTCTCTAGGGAACACACTCACCCTATAGCAAAAATCTCTCTACCTTTAAAAAAAAAAAAGAAACAAAGAAACAAAGAAAGAAAGAAAAGGGAGCGAGTTCTTGGTTTCTGTTCACAGAGCAGTTTCTCTCGCCCAGGGGTGTGAATGGGCTGCACTCAGACCTCACCTGGCTCAGCATTCCAGCTTCAGGCCCTTGGAGGGGCTCTGGCCAGGCCCTTCTCTGGTGCCCAAGATGCTCTGGTCTCGGGGTGCACACTGCGCCGTCAGAGCTAAAGCCGGCACAGGAACCAAGCACTCTCTGGGTCTTGGCGTGCCCCCTCATTCTGTCCCTCCCTCCCTCCTTCCTTAACTCCTCCCTCCCTCCTTCCCTCCCCCTTCCTTTCTTCCCCCTCTTTTTTTTTTTCTTAGATTTTTGCTATAGGGTGTGCGTGCTTGCCACAGAGACAGAGGTACAGAAAGCAAGAAAGCACCCCCGGAGGGATGACCACTCCGCAATCCCTTCTCCTCTTGGGAGTCTGGGCACACACATGCAGCACACGAGCCTGGTGGGAGCTTTAAGCCACTGGGTCCAGGACTCGAACCATGGTCGACTACATGGGAGTCTATTATACCATCCTCTGGTCCCCCTTTCCCCTCTCTCTTTAAGGAAACCCCTGCAGGCCCCACCACATCCTAAGGTGTATGGTCCCCTGTTTTATTCCCATAGTTATTTATTCCAGCCCCTGGAGACCCTGGAGGCCCTGGAGTGAAGACCCACCAGTGGAGGCTCGGAGGGGGGGGGGGGGCTGGGAATCAGAGGCCGCTCCAAACCCTGCTGCAGACCCTAGACGGGAGCTCCCGGGCCATTCGGCCTCTCAGACAGGTGTCTCTTCTATCCTAAAAACTAAACACTGGGTTTGTGGGGCCCTCTAAAGCCGGGCCGAGGTCAGCCTTCTCTTCAGGGGGAGCAGCGCCCCCTCCCGGTGCAGTGGACCCCAGCGAGCAAAGGAATTCGAAGCAAACTTTGCCACAAGTCCTCAGTCTAGACATACTGCTCTCCTCCAACTGGGTATTGTGGGGATTCGGGGTGCGTTTTGTTTTTTAAGCTAAAAAAAGGAAAGTGAAAACACACTCACCATGTGTGTTCGTTATCCCAACGTGAAGATCAGACCTTCCATCGTATTCCCTGGAAAAAACAAGTTTTTTGTTTTTTGTGTGTTGTGTGTTGTGTGTGTTGTTTTTGTTTTTGGTGTGTGTGTGTGTGTGTGTGTGTGTGTGGGTTTTTTTTGAGAGGTTTTTGCTATAGGGCACGTGCACTCGCCAGACAGACAGAGAGAGACAGAAAGTGAGAAATCACCCCCAAGGGGGATGGCCACGCCGCAATCCCTTCTCCTCCATTCTCCTCTTGGGATCTTGGGCACGCACGCACACGCACCTGGCGTGAATTTAAGCTACAGGGTCCGGAGCTCGAACCGAGGTCAGCTACGTGGGAGTCCAGCAATGTAGCCATTACACCACTTGCTGGTTCCACAACGTCTTTTTTTTTTTTTTTTAAGATTATTTTTTTTTGACCAGAGAGGAGAGGGACCAGCAAGCTGCCAGTCAACCATGTGAAGTCCAGCACCTTAACCACCACATTACCTGCTGGACCCGAAATGTCTTTTATTTATATTTATCTAATAGAGAAAGAGGTCCAGCACATCTGCAGTTCGAGTCCCGGACCCGGTGGCTTAAAACTCACGCCGGGCGTGTGTGCGTGCGTGCCCAAGATCCCGAGAGGAGAATGGAGGAGAAGGGATTGCGGCGTAGCCATCCCCCCTGGGGGGTGATTTCTTGCGTTCTGTCTCTTTGTCTCTCTCTGCCTGACTGGCGAGTGCACGCGCCCTATGGCAAAAACCTCTCCAAAAAAAAAAAGAATTTTTTTTTAATTTTATTTATTATTATTTTTTAATTTGACCAGAGTGAGAGAGGGAAAGTGAAAAAGCAAGCTGCCAGTCAACCATGTGAAGTCCAGCACCTTAACCACCACATTACCTGCTGGCTCCGAAATGTCTTTTATTTATATTTATCTAATTAATGAGAAAGAGGTGGGACCAGCAGTTAGCATAATGGCTATGTCGCTGGACTCCCACGTAGTCGACCGCGGTTCGCGTCTCGGACCCGGTGGCTTACAACTCACGCCGGGCACGTGTGCGTGTGTGCCCAAGATCCCGAGAGGAGAAAAAAAATTTTTTTCACCTAGAATTAACTTCTTTCTTTTTTAAAAAAATATTTTATTTTATTTTATTTTATTTTATTTTATTTTATTTTATTTTATTTTATTTCTTCTCCTTTTTCAATGTGACCAGAAAAAGAGGAGAGAGGAGAGCGAGAGAAAGCAAACTGCTAGGTCCAGGACTCAAACCACGGTCAGCCATATGGGAGTTCAACACTCTAACCACCACGCCACCTGCCAGTCCCACCTGGTTAGCTTCTTAACACATTTTTTTCCCTCTCAAAGCTGTGTGAGGTTTGTTCTCATTTTCTCTGAAATTTTTTTTTTTTTTTTTTTTTAAGTTTTTGCCACAGGGTTTATGCACTCACTCACTCACTGGAAGGGAAAGTGAGAAATCACCTCCGGGGGGATGGCCACATTGCAATCCCTTCTCCTCCATTCTCCTCCTGGGATTTTGGGCACGCATGCACACACGCCTGGTCCGGGACTTGAATTGCAGCCGGCCACGTGGGAGCCCAGCGCCTCTCCACCGTACCACCTGCTGGCCCTTCTGCACGTATTCTTGCACACCATCTACATTTCTGTAAGGAGCCCTAACCCTCCACTCAGGACGTAAGGCCAGAACTCTGGAAAGACGATCCCTCACAGCTCACGCTGTAGTACATTCCAGAAAGAGAAAGGCAGAGAGTAAAACACAGAAGGCCACACAGGCGCAACGCAGGGTGACGCACCGTACCTAAGAAACGTCCCCCGGGTCGGTCTGAGGACGAATGAGCACTTTTCCTGGTGCCCATTGGTGAATGGGCTAGAGATGCTGACGGGGGCTTCGTCCAGCGTCCTGGGGCCCACGTCCTCCCGGCAGAGGGGGCAGCTCGGGGGCACGCTGAAGCTGTAGATGTGTTTCTTACAGTGGTTGAATTTAATTAGAGGCTTTGCAGCCTCCGTGGCAGGGTGCATAGCTTTGCCTCTGGGCTCTGACCCCAAGCTAGCGCCTTCCCAGGACTGCCTCTTCCTCATTACACGGCAGGTAAACGCACTCCGCCCACGTAACCCAACCCACTGCGATGTCACCAAGGGACTGCGTCAGAGACCAAACCAGGTAGGATTAACCAGTAACCAGACCGGCTGCCCTGCACGCTGGCTTCTTAAAGAAGTAGCTTTCATTTGTGCTGGCTTATCAAGTGTCTTTCCAGTTTGTACATTTTGCAACCCATGACAACCAGATCATATTCATCCTCTAAAACCCTACTTCGCTATGAAACCGTTTGCAGCTTCCTCCAGTCTTCCTTGTCCTGGCAATGGTAAAATATATTTTGACCAGAATTCTGTTATTTAATGAGTCATTTAGTTTTTGTGGGTTTTTTTTTTTTTTTTTTTTTTTTTTTTTGAGAGGTTTTTGCTAGAGGACGCATGCGCTGGCCAGAAAGACAAAGACAGAAAGCTAGAAATCATCCCCCAGGAGGGATGGCCACGCCGCAATCCCTTCTCCATTCTCCTCTCGGGATCTTGAGCACACACGCACACATGCCCGGCGTGAGTTGTAAGCCACCGGGTCCAGGACTTGAACCGTCAACTACATGGGAGTCCAGCGACATAGCCATCATGCTAACTGCTGGTCCCAATGAGTCATTTATTTTTGTGTTTTCCCATTGGACTGTGAGTTTCTAGGAGTTGGGGCCTGCAGTTTCTGGGTTCCTACTCTAGGTTATATTTTTTTTGTTATTGCATAAATGAAATCTTTACCTCATGGCTATCTTCTGACATTTTATATAGTGGAAGTATTCTTGCTCATAAAATATTAACAGCAGAGTTGGAAAAAGGATCCTAATCACTTGGTGGGGGGGCTACTGGATGAGGGTGGAGGCCTTGTCTTTGGTTGGGGCTATTCTGATTTGTTGTCGGGATGTGCTTGCACAGGAATGTTCAGTTTGTGGACAGAAGTCTGGCTCCTTTTCCTATTTTTTCCAAAATCTTTTCAAAAGGGGACTGGGGAAGTCATGCCCACAAACATTAACAGACCATTTATTTTCTATTAATAGGATTCTTCCTACTTCCTGTCCCTGGCATAGTATCTTTGAGATGTAGATTAAGCCGTTCTTTAAGACACAGAACTTCTCTTTTCCTTGAGATGTAGATTAAGCCTTTCTTTAACTAAGACACGGATCTTCCCTTCCAATCACCGACCTCAAAATTGTGGAACCCACTTATAACCTACAAGCCCCTCCCCCCTTCTACATGTCCCGCCTTTTTGGGCCAGACCAATGGGAAATCTCTTCACTAAATGTTGTCTGTCAATCTCAAAAGCAAATAAAAGGAACCTCTGTACATGATCACCCCGAGAAAAGGCATGTATGCCTCTTCTCCGGCCTAGGTCACTCACAGTTGGTTTGGAAATAAATCGCATTAATTATTAATTTTACAGTTGGTGATTTTTTTCCGTCGACAAGTTTATGAAAGTCCACTCAGCTGCATTGTACTATGGGTGCTATGGAAGCAGGGACGCAAGGATGATCGGGCCCCGACACGGGTTCTTGTCGCACGCTTAGGGAGAATTAGAGTCGCAGATGCAGAGAGTAGGTATAGAAAAGCGGGGAAATTTATTAAAAGGAAGGGTAGGAGGACCAGCAGTTGGCGTGATGGCTGTGTTGCTGGACTCTCATGTAGTCGACCACAGTTCGAGTTCCAGACCCGGTGGCTTAAACTCACGCCGGGGCGCGTGTGCGTGCGTGCCCAAGATCCCGAGAGGAAAATGGAGGAGAGGGGATTGTGGCGTGGCCATCCCCCCGGGGAGTGATTTCTCACTTTCTGTCTCTCTGTCTCTCTCATCTGGTGAGCGCACGTACCCTATAGCAAAAACCTCTCCAAAATAAATAAATAAATAAATATTTAAATAAATAAATAAAAGAGAGGGTAGGGAAAAAAGAGCTCCCAAGAAGGGGGGGGGGGGTCCCGGAAAATGGGTTGCCCAGGACGAACTGTGGCAAGGGTTTCTATGTGGGTCAGGAAGGGCTTTTTCCGGACTTGGTTCTAGGTGGGACTCATGCACGCATTCCCCTCCAGGTGGGGTGGGCCACATGCTGGCTGGGTCCAATTATTTTTCTAACTTTGGAGTGGGTATGAAGGCCTGGAGATTCTTTGTCTTGAAGCTTTGGGCCACTATCTTCTTCCTTGGCTGTGGTGGGGTCTGGAAAAAGCCTTTGTTTTACATGGAGGGTATGCTGCAGGTCAGTCACTGGGCGGCCACTGCCTGCATCGCAAAACTTAGCTGTTTTGTGGTTCCATTTTGGGCCCATTCTCTAACTATATGTTTAGGGTCCCTGTCTCCTACCTCACTGTATTACTTTTCATTATAAAATCATTTTAAGCCACTGCACAAAAATATACCAACGAAAAGTAATGCCCCTTGCTTCTCCCATAACTTTTCCCACCCACCATATTCTTTTTTTTTTTTTTTTTTTTTAATCAAGTTTTGGCTATAGGGCATGTGTACTCCCCAGAGAGAGACAGAGACAGAAAGAGAGAAAGTGAGAAGTCATGGGGAGGCATGGGGGTGGCCGTAACTCAATCCTTTCTCCTCCATTCTCTTCCTGGGGTCTTGGGCAGGCACAAGTGTGATTTTCAAGCCACTGGGTCTGGGACTCAAACCATGGTCAGCCATGTGGGAATCTGGCAACATAACCATTACCCTACCTGCTAGCCCCTCACCTACCATATTCTATTTTTTTCTTATAATTGCCAGAGAGCATGCACAGGAACCAGACAGAGATGGGAAGGGAGGAGGAGCACCCTCCCTCCCAGTGGGGTCAGTTATTACTGAACTCCAATCAGGTTCGCTCACCCAAGCGCTAAAAAACCAAGCCACAGGCACGTGGTGTGATGAAGGAAAGTCTAGCTTTATTGCAAAGCGCAAAGCAAGGAGAGCAGGCAGCTCATGCTGCAAAGACTGGTCTACCCAAGGTGTTCCCCACATGCATTTTTTTTTTCTTTTTTTGGAGAGGTTTTTGCTATAGGCACGTGCGCTCGCCAGACAGACAGAGACAGAGAGACAGAAAGTGAGAGATCACACACACCCCCCCCCCCCAGGAGGGATGGCCACGCCGCAATCCCTTCTCCTCCATTCTCCTCTCGGGATCTTGGGCACACACGCACACGCGCCCGGCATGAGTTTAAGCCACCGGGTCTGGGACTCGAACCGCTGTTGATTACGTGGGGGACCAGCAGTTAGCGTAATGGCTATGTCACTGGACTCACACACACGCATTTTTAAGGGCAAAATTAGGGGCAGAGGTTTCAGTCCCAGGATCAGTTCAGTGATTGGTTCAAGAGGGTGTGATCATCGCCTGGGTGTTCTTGATTGGTGAGGCCTTAGATCATCAAATTTCTCTTCAGGTGTCTGGAGCCATTCAGCCGGGTCTTTGAGCTCACACCCAGCAGTTTCCAGCCTCCACACATCTTACATATTGAAATGAAAACCTTATCTTCCCTTTAAGAGAGAATTTTAGAGGTCAAAAGGCCCTTATTCATGGCCAAGGTTGTTTCATTATCATAAACAGAGTCTGAAGACTCACCCCTTAGGCTGGGCCTTTACAATGTAAATGGACCTTATATTTCAAGAACCTTAGAAAATACATTAGGGGGAGGTTAGTGTTAGGGTTAGGGGGTGGTAGTTAAGGCATTGGACACTCCCACATGGCCGACCATGGTTTGAGTCAGGGACCTGGTGGCTTGCTTTCTCACTTTCCCTCTCTCTCTCTCTGGTCAAATTAAAATAAGTGAATGAATTTTATATGTGTATATATATATATATATATATATATATATATATATATATATATTTTTTTTTTTTTTTTTTTTTTTTTTTTTTTTGTTTTTAAAGAAAACACATAGGGGTTCCCTGCTCGGTTTCACGGTCATACCCTAATCTCTTTTCCATTTCTCCATCCTGTTGGAATTTTGCCTCCCCCATCCCCCACCCCTCCACACACACACACACACACACACACACACACACACAGGCACGCAACCCGGAGAGCTAGGGCCAGGATCTGAATCACAGCCAGCCAAGTGGGATCTGACTCCCTTAACTACTAGGCTGTGGGGCTGGCCCACCATCCACCATATTCTATTCCCTGCGGAAAACGAATGGAAAGTGAGGCGAATATTCCCACGTAGCTGTTGTTAAGCCCCAATACTGTACTGTACACTGTCCCGAAATTGGTGTTTTTCTCTCAGCCTGGACGCTTGTCCACAGTATCCATAATGAGGTCCTGCTCCCCCTCTCAGTGACTACACAGGAATCCATAGTCAGATGGCCCTGCACTTCAGCCAGGGCCCTGCAGCTGCAGACATGCGCAACCTTAAAGAGAGGACCCACCTAGAAGGTACTTGCCAGAGGGTAGAGGGCCTTCACAAAGAGAAGCATTTCCTAATGTGCATTTAAGGAGATTACACTACACAGAGACACAGAAAAAGGGCCCTTCTATGCTGTAACATGAGAATGATCATCAGACTCCTGGCACTAGAAAGACCTTCAGAATCATTTCAGCCACCGACTCTGGTTACAGCGAAGGCAGGTTATAGGCAGACAACCAGCTCAGGTTGCCTGGGCCTGAGATTGCTTCCTTTCTCTCTCTTTTCTTCCTTCCTTCCTTTCTCTCTCTCTTACTTTATTTTCCTTTCTTTCTTTCTTTTTTTCTCTCGAGATTTTTGGGCCAACATGCACAGGCGCCTGGCGTGAGTTTCAAGCCTCCAGATCTGGGAGTCGAACCACGGTCAGTTATGTGGGAGTCCAGTAATGTAACCATTACGCCACCTGCTGTTCCCGAGATTGTTCATTATTAATAGAAACTACACAGCTATTGATTATTGATTGGATTGTTTGACCTGAAGGGGCAAAGGAGTTCACCTTCTAAATTTCACTGAAAAATCACTGATGAGGGGAACCAGCAGTTAGCGTAGGCTATGTCGCTGGACTCCCACATAGTCGAGCGGTTCGCGTCTCGGAAAACTCACGCCGGGCGCGTGTGCGTGCGTGCCCAAGATCCCGAGAGGAGAATGGAGGAGAAGGGATTGCTCCATATTTCTCGCTTTCTATCTCTCTGTCTCTCTCTGTCTGGCGAGCGCACGCGCCCTATAGCGAAAAACCTCTCCAAAAAAAAAAAAAAAAAAAAAAAAAAAAAAATCACTGATGAGTAGCTAGTTCTACAAGAGAAAATGGAGCTGGCCCCACTTAGTGGTTAAGGGAGCCAGATGCCATAGGGCCAACCACAGTTCAAGTCCTGGCTCCAGGGGATTGAAAACCATGCTGGGCACATGTTCATGTGTGCTCAAAATCTTGGCAGGATGGAGGAACAGGGAAGATACTGTGTATGAATACATCCTTTTTTTTTTTTTTTTTTTTGAGAGGTTTTTGCTATAGGGTACATGCGCTCGCCAGAAAGACAGAGAGAGAGAAAACAAGAAATCACCCCCAAGGGGGGAATGGCCACACCTCAATCTCTTCTCCTCCATTCTCCTCTCGGGATCTTGGGTACGCACGCACACGCGCCTGGCATGAGTTTTAAGCCACTGGGTCCAGGACTCGAACTGCAGCGGACTACATGGGAGTCCAGCAACGTAACCAATATGCCATCTGCTGGTCCTACCTCTACCTTTTTGAGATGAAGGAGAAAGGACTGCTGCACAATATGACATGCCTCATTGGGCATGCTTTCACTCCCTCACCCTCTCTCTCTGTTTCTCCCTGGGAAGTGTATGTACCCTCTGGCAATTAAAAAAAAAAAAAAGAACAGTATAAAGTTTTTTTTGAGAGCTTTTTTTTGCTATAGTCCACATGCACTTGCCAGAGAGACAGAGACAGAAAGTGAGAAATCGTGCCTCCCCCTCACCCCGGGGTATGGCCACACCACAATCCCTTCTCCAGACTCCTCTCGGAATCTTGGGCATACATGCACACGTGTGGGTTTTAAGTCGCCAGGTACAGGACTCAAACCACAGTCGACTACATGGGAGTCCAGGTATGTAACCATGATGGCATTTGCTGGTCCTGAACAGTATAAACTTTTTTTTTTTTTTCCTGAACAGTATAAACTCTTGAAGTATTCATCTTCTCGGCTATTACTTAGTATTCAGTAGTTCAGTCACACAGGAAAGAATGTGTATACCTGATTCTTTTTTTTTTTTTTTTAAGGTTTTTGCTATAGGGTGTGTGCACTCACCACAGAGAAACAGAGAGAAAGTGAGAAATCATCCCCAGTGGGGAATGGCCACTTCACAACAATCCTTTCTCCTCCATTCTTTCTGGGATTTTGGGCATGCGTGCACACACGCCCAGTGTAATTTTCAACCTGCCAGGTCCGGGACTCAAACCACAGTTGGCCATCTGAGAGTCCAGCGCCATAACCACTACACCACCTGCTGGCCCCATATGTATCTGATTCTTTTCCTACCTTTCAAAATAATGAGGGTGCGTCTGTCACATTCAAAAGGTCCCCAGTTTTGTTTTGGTTATTTTTCTAAGGTTTTTGCCATAGGCCAAGTGCACTCACCAGAGAAAAAAAGAGAGATGGAAAGTGAGAGAAATTACCCCCTCCACCCCAGAGGGATCGACCACACTGAAATCACTTCTCTATTCTCTTCTTGGGATTTTGGGCACACTCCAAAATCCCAAGAAGAGAATAGAGGCCCAGACCTGATGGCTTGCTTTTCCACTTTCTTTTTGTCTCTCTGCTGAGTGCACATGTCATACAGCAAAATTTAAATAGTAATAATTAAATAATAATTTAAAAATATACAGAAGTGGGACCAGCAGGTGGCGTGGTGGTTAAGACGCTAGACACTCCCACATGGCTGACCACAGTTCGAGTCGTGGACCTGGTGGCTTGCTTTCTTACTTTCCTTCTCTTTCTCTCTGTCTCTCTCTGGTCAAATCAAAATGAAATGAATGAATGAATAAAAGTAAATAAATAATTTTTTAAAAAAGCTTCTGAGTTTATGAATTGATTGAAAAAATTAAAAATATATATACAGAAGTAAAATGGCAACAATAATGCGAAAGATGAAGGAAGAGGAAGCAGACGGAATTAAGGTCGTATGTATGTGATTGTAGTTAGTGTGACAGGAGGCTAGCAGAGGGCAGGAGCAGCCAAGAGGCTATTGCACGATTACACCCGGGCAGAAGGGACAGATGCTCAGCCTAGAACCAGGACCGGGTGCCCCGGTATGGAGCAGGCCCTGCAGGATCCAGAGAACTGAAGGGACGCGCCAAGAACAACTTTGGGGGTTCCCACCAAAGGGCAAAAAAAAACGAACCTCAGGGAAAGGCCAGGAACGACAATGAGGACTACAGCCGGGGGTGAAGGCGATTTGGGAAAAGCAGCGTGCAGAGGGTATGCGGGAGGCGGCGCCGCGGGAGCGAGCTGGGTGGAAGGGCCTGGGGTTAAGGTGCGCAGGGAGAGGCGGGAGCCTGGCCCCCGTGAGGACGAGGTGAAGAGACGCGGGCTGTGGCTGAGGCTTTCTCATGGGGCAGGCCAGGAGGACCAGCAGGTGGCGCCGAGGGAACCGTGGCCCCTAAGGTGGGAGACGCACGGAGCGCTAGGGTGGGAGGACCGCCCGGCCCCGCCCGACAGTACGGAACCAATTGTGACGGCGGCCAGGTTTCCGGCCGGCGCGACGAGGCTGCCACACACGAGGGGCGGAGTGCGCCGGCGTGACGCGGCTGCGCGGGATGGGCCGGGCTGAGGCCGAGGCGGCGGCGGCGGCGGTAGCGAGGGGCGTCGGCACGACGACGGCCCCCCGAACTCAACCACCATGAGCACCAAGCAGGTCACCTGCAGGTCAGTGCGCGGCAAAGCGGGCCTCGGGAGCGCCAGGTAGTGCGGGTGGGGGTCCCCACGCCGGCCCCGGGCGGCCCGTGAGCCGTCCTGCCTCGGGGAAACTGAGGCGGGAAGTTACTTGGCGGCCCAGGCCGGGACCGCCGGTGCGGGGCCGGGCGAGGCGGCGCGGGGCCGCGGGCGTGTTTAAGCGGCGCCCGGGTGGGCGGGGGGGACGGGCGCGCTCCCGGGGCCCGGCGGGCGCTGGCCGCGGAGGGCGCTCGGGGCTCGCGGTGAACCCGGGAGGGGGTCGGAGTCGAGGGAGGGGACACCGCCGGCCGTTTCCGAGCGCGGCCGCCGCGCCAAGTTCGCGCATCGATGCCCAGAGCCTGAAAGAGGCGGGGGCCTTCGCTTCCTCAGAGTTGGAAAAACCCACATGCGGCGTGCACTTGCCGAGAGTTGAACGGAACTGTGCGGCGAGTAACAGGAGGGAGCGTTTTCTGAAGCCTGGGAAGCTCCCCCGCATACTTTCAAATCTTTTGTATTGAGAAGGGAAGTTACCGTGAGAGGGGGGCGAGCTTGGGGCACTGGCTGCGCTTCCGTGGTCTTAGGACTCAGGGGCCCTGGAAGCAGCGCTGGAGCCCAGAGGTGTGTCGGCTCACGTTCTGGGCTGTCGCACGAATGACTGTGGACGTGGAAACCTAATTAGTATCACCTCGGGTGATAGGCGTTAACCAGCGTGCATCTCTGGCAACAGGAAGGAACGCTGTGTAAAGATTGGGATGTTTGGGTAGAGCTGGCCTCAGAGAGATGGGTGTCTGAGGTCCCTACTTTCCATAAGCGCCTGCCCCAAATAATTACTTAAAAACAGATCTTTTTTTATCCCCCCCCCCCCCCCGAGGTTTTTACCTTTGGGCCTGTGGAGGTTAGGGGGGTGGGGAGGCGGGAGAGAAAGAGACAGAGACAGAGGGAGAGTAAGGAATCGCTCCCCTGGGGAATTGCTCCACCGCAATCCCTTCTCCATTCCTTCTCCCAGGATCTTGGCACACACCTGGTGTCATTTTTTTCTTTGTTTTTTTAAATTATTTTATTTAACTTTATTAATTTGACCAGAGCGGGGCAGAATGAGAGAGAGAGAGAGAGCAGGAAAGTGAGAAAGCAAGCCGTGGGACCAGCAGTTAGCGTAATGGCTATGTCGCTGGACTCCCACGTAGTTGACCGCGGTTCGAGTCCCGGACCCGGCGGCTTAAACTCACGCCGGGCGCGTGTGCGTGCGTGCCCAAGATCCCGAGAGGAGAATGGAGGAGAAGGGATTGCGGCGTGGCCATCCCCCCTGGGGGGTGATTTCCTGCTTTCTATCTCTCTGTCTCTCTCTGTCTGTCTGGCGAGTGCACGCGCCCTATAGCAAAAACCTCTCCAAAAAAAAAAAAAGAAAAAAAGAAAAAAGAAAGCAAGCCGTCAGGTCCGGGACTTGAACCGAGGTTGGCTATGTTGGGAGTCCAGTGACAACCACTATGCGGTGCTATGCCATGTGCAGGCTCCACTCAAGGACAGACCCTAAGGAATTCACTGATTAGCTGGCCTTAAAGTAATGGTACCCCTGAGTTAGCACAAACTGCATGTTCATTGTAACCCCACCTCCTACCTGAAGCTTTGATTCTAAGGTGTATGCTGTATGAAACATCAAAAAGCCAATTGGAAACTTGCACTGGTCTTGCAAACTAATTGTGAGTTCTTAGATGAAAATAAACTTTTACAATCTTCCACTCCTTTCATTTCCCCTGTTAAAGAAAACTCTGAACTTTGCCATTGGGAGCATCAGCTACGGTTTTCAGGGTCCGCTGTTCTCAGATGGCCACCTGCATACTTGGGCTTGAATAAACCTTTTTGCTTGCCTGACAAGCTCAAGTCAGACATCTGTATTTCAGATTGACAGTGTTCATTGTCACTAGACTTCATGATAACACTGCTGAGCAGATATTATTCCCGTTTTTTTTTTTTTTTAAAGAATTATTTAATGTTATTTATTATTACTGTCATATATTTAACTTGACCAGAGAGAAAGCGAGAAAGCAAGCCACCAGGTCTGGGACTCGAACTGCTGTCAGACACGTGGGAGTCCAGCACCCCAGCCACCACACCACCTGCCAGCCCCATATTATTCCCATTTACAATGCAGAAAACTGAGACTAAAAGAGGTTAAGTGATACCTTTGCCTTACTGACAGATATATTTAGTATGAGAAATGCATCAGTAAGGGATGGCTTGTTATCGATAATAAAAAACCACTTAGCTGCGCTGTTTCTGCTTCTGTGAAATGGAAGTATTAATAGTTTGGTTGTATAACACTCTCACTAATGTGTGGCTTTCTGGTAAGGGATCTAGTCCTATTGAATTATATGCTTGTAAATAGTTTTTTTTTTTTTTTTTTTTTTTAAGAGAGATTTTTGCTATACAGTTCATGTTCTTGCCGGAGAGACCGAGACAGAGACAAAACGCAAGAAATCACCCCTCCCAGTGGGGATGACCACGCTGCAGTCTCTTCTCTTTCATTCTCCTCAGGAATTTAGGTACAAATGAACATGTGCCCAGGGTGAATTTTAAGCAGTCGGTCCAGGACTCGAACCACTGTCGACTACGTGGGAGTCCAGTGATGTAACCATTACTCCATCTGCTGGCCCCAAGAGTTAAAAAAGAAATTATCACTATCATTATTATTATTATTAATTTGCTATAGTGCACATGTGCTCACCAGGGAGAAAGTCAGAGAGAGGGAAAGTGAGGAAGTTAGTAAGCGAGCCACCAGGTTCAGGACTGTCCGCCATGTGGGAGTCTAGTGCCTTAACCACCATGCCACCTGTTGGGCCCAGGAATAAGGTTTTAGGAACTGGTTTCAGTAAAAGGAAACAATTATATGGCCCAGTCACGTAGTAAACAGTTTATTTGTGTTATTACTTTTCTTCACTAGTGTGAATAATTGAGGAATGACTGAAAGTTTCCTGATAGCATTAAAGTATTTCAGCCAGTTTATCCAAGGCCCTTGTGGCTTATATTAAATAGTTGTAAGAAATTTGCACTTAATTGACTTTTACTTGGTTATTTTTATTAAAGTGTTTTTTGTAAAGACATGTATGTATGTATATTTCCTTACTTACATGCTTGTTTATTTGTTGCCAGAGAGTGAGCATCCTCTAAGGGGTGTGATGACATTGTAATCCCTTCTCCATTTCTCCATCTTGTTAGAATTTTGACCATACATGCACACACACCCAGCATGTTTTTCAAGCCATTGAAATCGGGATTCAAACTGTGGTTGGCTGCATGGGATCTGGCTCCCTTTCAAAAGACCATAGGACCAGCCCTTTATTTTTTTAATAACTTTATTTCTTTCTTTCAGGAGCAAGAAAGATGAGAGATTGCAAGTGTCCCAGAATCTTGACACTGTAATCTACCCCCAGCCTCAGCCAGCCCTGGATCATGGGCACACATATGCTTGGTGTGTTCAGGGAGGTCTCTAGACTTGAACCCAGAACCTTCCCATGTCAGCCTTGCAGAATGCGTCACCATCTGGCCCCTGTTTATTTTTATTTGTATGAAGTTTTACCTGTTGGAGGAAATGTTGCATGGTCATTGTGCACATTGTGCACTATAAAGCTGACTCTAGAAACCTCTCTGTCCCTCCACTGTTATTTCATTCACCATTTCCTTACCTGATCGGACAGTGCACATTTATGTAATGCTTCATTGAATTGAATCTCTGCTCTGTGTAATATTCTAATTTTACAGAAAAGGAAACCTTTTCCTCAATAAAGACTTGAGACTCGCCCACATTTCACATCTTAGATCAGGAACAAGAACTTAAATCAGAATCATTTTAGGTTTTTCCTTCTGCATCTGGAGATAGCCTGACCTCAAAGCTTTAATTCTGTTGTCAAACAGTGTCCTGGTGGCTGTTGCTATGTGTAAACTGAGAGTGGTTTGGAATGCTGGGATCACTTCTTTTTTAAAATTAATTAATTAATTAATTAAATTTTAATTTGTCCAGAAAAGGACAGAGCTGGAGAAAGAGAGGGAAGGTGAGAAAGCAAATCGCCAGGTCCAGGACTCAAACTATAGTCAGCCATGTGGGAGTCCAGGGGGTCCCAGGGATAACTTCTTTTTTTTTTTTTTTTTTTTTTTTTGGAGAGGTTTTTTTTTTTTTTTCGCTATAGGGCGCGTGCGCTCGCCAGACAGACAAAGAGAGACATAGAGACAGAAAGCGAGAAATCACCCCCCAGGGGGGATGGTCACGCCGCAATCCCCTCTCCTCCATTCTCCTCTCGGGATCTTGGGCACGCACGCACACGCGCCCGGCGTGAGTTGTAAGCCACCGGGTCCGAGACACGAACCGCGGTCGACTACGTGGGAGTCCAGCGACATAGCCATTACGCTAACTGCTGGTTCCCAGGGATAACTTCTTTTTAAGTACTAATGTTTCTTGGGGACTCACAGTGTACCAGGGGCTCGTTCCAGCTGTTCTGTCAGTCAGAGTATGTAATCCAGCACTTCATAGATCAGGAAACAGCCCTCAGCATTGCAGTGATTTGTCCAAGGTCATTCAGCTTTCAGGTAGCAGAGAGGGATGAGGTCAGAGTGCCCACTCTCATAGACTGCATGACCTTCAAGTAAGTCTGAAAAATGCCACGTTACAGTTTCCTTACTGTAGGACTATTTAGAACTTTTTTTTCTTTAGAAGGGTGCATTTTCTCTCTTTTTAAAAATTTTTATTGATTGATTTTTAATTTTGACCAGAGTGAAATAGGAGAGAGAGAGGGCAAGTGAGAAGGCAAGCTGCCAGGTCTATGACTCAGACTGTGGTCAGCCATGGAAGAATCCAACACCTTAACTGCCACGCCACCTGTTGGCCTCTTCAGAGCATTTAATATGCTCCTATGAAAGGACAACCCATACAAGAATATGTGGGAAAAAAAACTTTACTTGCCAAGTGTTATGGAGGAGTCAGGTTTCCCAATGACTGTCTTGTCAAATAAAAAGTAGAACAGGTGTCGGGGCCAGCAGGTGGTATAGTACTGAAGGCTCTGGATTCTCATATGGCCTACCATGATTCGAGTCCTGGACCTGCTGGTTTGAAACTCACACTGGGCACATGTGCATGCATGCACAAAATCTCAAGAGGAGAATGGAGAAGGGATTGTGGCATGGCCATCCTCACTGATGAGTGATTTCTTGCTTTCTGCCTCTCTAGCAAGCACACACAGCCTATAGCAAAAATCTCCCTCTTAAAAAGAAAAGAAGGGGGACCAGCAGTTAGTGCAGTGGCTATGTCGCTGGACTCCCATGTAGTCGACCGCGCGGTTCGCGTCCCAGACCCGGTGGCTTAAAACTCACACCGGGTGTGTGTATGTGCGTGCCCAAGATCCTGAGAGGAGAACAGAAGAGAAGGGATTGTAACGTGGCCATCTGCCCTGGGGGGTGATTTCTTGCTTTCTCTCTCTCTCTCTCTCTCTCTCTCTCTCTCTCTGGCAAGCGCACGCACCCTATGGCAGAAACTTCTCCGAAAAAAAGAAAAGAAAAGAAAAGGTACAAGCAGTGGGCATAATGGCTTTGTCGCTGGACTCCCATGTAGTCGACTGTGGTTCGAGTCCTGGACCCGATGGCTTAAACTCAAGCCAGGTGCGTGTGCTTGTGTGCCCAGGATCCCAAGAGGAGAATGGAGGAGAAGGGATTGTGGTGTGGCCATCCCCCCCAGGGGGTGATTTCTCGCTTTCTGTCTCTCTGTCTTTCTGGCAAGCACATGAGTCCTATAGCAAAAACCTCTCAAAAAACCCCCAAAAAAGCAGAATTGGTATTTAAGTGGGGGGAAAAAAAAAACCTGCAATATTACTGAGAGTACCAAGTTTAACTTACTGTGTTTTTATGGTGAAAAAGATTTTCTCATTTGTATCACCTTATTTACAAGAGCCACATCTTCGGCCAGCCCCGTGGCCAGGTACTTAAGAGAGCTGGACCCCCATGTGCTCGACCTGGGTTCGAATTCCAGACCCTGTGGCCTGAAACTTATACCGGGCGCATGTACATGTGTGTCTCAAATCCCAGGAGGAGAATAGAGGAGAAGGGATTGCAAGTGTCCTATAGCAAAAATCTCTTACAAAAGGGGGTAGGGCCTGGGTCCCATATGACCACTCACGTGGTTCAAATCCTGGATCCAGCTACTTGGAAAACATTATTGGGGGGGTCATGTGCACACATGCATGTCCAAATGCTGACGAAGGGATTGAGGGATTTGTCTATGCCCCGTTAGGGGTTGTCTCTCTCTCTGGTAAGTGCATGCCCCCTGTGGCAGGGGGAAAAAAAGTAGACGTGTCTCCAGGCATTACTAACTTACTGGAAATGTTCACGGCATGATTTACTTTGCGGGCTAGATCTAAGCAAGATGCTTGGCTGGTTGGTTTTGCTTTATCTCAGGTCACAAAGTGCTTTTAGGTTTGCTTCCCTCGCCGTGGGGTGTGACGGACATGCTTTTCTGAGAGGCAGCAGCAGTGTTAGTTTGGCCTCCATCCTAATAGTGCATCCTCCCAGGGGTGGGTGCCAAACCTAATGACAGAGAGCATCGTGTGCTCATTGCCTGGAGTGCGAGAAGCCATCAGAGGCTAACATGGCATGCTGTCAGTCAGTATTCCCGACTCCTCAAAATGCCATTCTTCTCCAGAATCTATCTGATGTTCTTGCTGGTTTCTTCCCCCAGCCATCCTGGTGCAGACTCCTGTTAGAGCTCGGAGACCAGCATGCTCTGCTCCTTTGTATGATAGAAAGTCCTAGAGTTTCAGTTCCTGAGATAGGCAAGCCTAAGGCTTCTTTTTTTTTTATTATTTTTAATTTTTTGCTATAGTGTGCATGCAATTTCAGAGAGAGAAAGTGAGAAATCACCCCACTGTCGGGGGTATGGCCATGCTATATCCTTTTTCCTGCATTCTCCTCTCAGGCTCTCAGGCACGCACACATGTGTCAGGAGTGTTTTTTAAGACACTGGGTCTGGGACTTGAGCCGCAAAGTTGGCCATGTGTAATCCAGCCCCCTTCACCACCACGTCAGTGGCTGGCCAAGGCTTTTGATTCTTTGAAAGCTTTCTATACGGAGGGTCTTTTTAGCCAGTAAGTGGTTGGACAGGCCTGAGCTCCAGAGTTGAACAGTCCTGGATTCCGGTCCTCATACCACACCTGGCAGTCCCCTCACCTTACAGGTGAGGACCGTCATGCCCTACGGGCAGGGCTGGTTTGAACATTAAATAACAGCAGCACATTTTTCTGACTTTGGGGGGCTGTGGATTAGAAATAAAAGTAAACACGGAGACATACGGTATAGAAAGGCGAGGATCTGGTGGGCCCAACTTGATGGAGAAAGCTGCAGTCCCCAACTGGCTTCCGATTTATTATTTGTATAGGGCAGAAAATGGGGGAAGAGGAAATGGAGCACAAAGCCAGTTGTGTTTGGATGTTAATCGTCTGAAGATGTGAAAACATCTGGCACTATGTAATTTCTCTAATCTTTATTTTTTAATAATTACTTAATTCCGTTTGTTGTTATTTTTTAATTTGATTACCCAGAGAGAGAGAGAGAGAGAAAGGAAAAGTGAGAAAGCAATCCTTCAGATCTGGGATTCGGACTGCAGTCGGCCATGTGAGAATCCACCTTTAACCACCACGCCACCTGCTAGCCCGAGTTCCTCTAATCTTTTTAAGTCAAAATTGATCCACATGTGTCTTCTTTTAACCTGATGCTGCTCTGCGGTATCGATAACACACAGCTAGCATGTTCATATGTTAGTTGCTTTCATTGCCATACAAATGACAACTCTCAAAACCACGTTTCTACATGTGTCTAAAGGTCACCATGTTTACTCAGAGTGGCTGCTCTCCACAGGCAGGGTTGGTTAAAACATTAAATAGTAGACCACGTTAGGGCATTTCTTTGAGTCAGCTGGAGCACTTACACGCCTTGTCTGCATTAAACCTCACAGCTGTCCCTCCCAGCAGTCTGTGAATTAAGTACTCCTGTAATCATATTATAGATGGGAAACAGGCTAAGAGATAGGAATCATGCGTGCGAGGTCACACAGCAAGCCTTCTGACTTCAGCATCTTCACTTCCCCACTGCGTTGTTGGTATCTCGTTCCCACCTTGTAATCCGTACGTGTATTTCAAGCCTGCCTCTGGGCCCCGCGTGGGTCTCTCCCGTGTTGGAGCTGCTGTCACAAGCCATAAGATTTTAACCTGTGAAAGTATACCATGTAGGAAAATGTAACAAAAGTGACTCTGAGAACAAGAGTTCCTGTTGTACTTGGAAATGATTTGCCGAAGACGCACCGCCGAAGGGCTCCAAGAAGCCAGAATGTTCTGCCCAGCCCACAGCTGCTAGAGCCGCCAGTTGTCTGTGGCCAGCAGTGACCCTGATGGCCTTCACAGCTGCCTGCAACAGTCTGAGGATGCCCCGGGTAGCAGGCCCCGTTGGAGTGTTCCTTAGAAAGCACCTCCCTAGTCCGAGTCTGCAGCTGTATAGGTCTCTGTCCTAGTCGTCATGGCCCTGCTCACCTCCAGCCAGGTCCTGCGTCAGCCCGCTCTTGGAGGGGATCTGAGTGAGCCGCATTCGGAAACTCGCCATGAAGTGCAGTGTGAACCGAGTTAAGCTTAGTGTCACATGGCTTGAGAGGCGTGACTGGTGACAAAGAGGCCCCAAAGCTCAGGCAGGCTGTGCTCGAGGTGGTTTGCGTTTGTCTCTGGGGAGTGAAAGTGATAGGCTAGCTATAGAAACAGGCCTGGGTTGGCCTCACCTTGCTTCACACACGGTTCACACCTGCCTTGAAGGCAGCACTGGTGCTCCAGGAGCTATTTTTGAACCTTTTAGATTTCAGCTCATTTGGGGTCAGAAGCCAAGTAGCTTGCATGAAGTCACTGGCTTACAGGTGGCGAACTCTCCAGAGGCTCCGACTGGCAGTACTTGGTCTTTTAATAGAAAAGTGATGCAATCTCTTTTTTTTTTTTTTTTTTTTGAGAGATTTTTGCTATAGGGCGCGTGCGCTCGCCAGACAGAGAGAGACATAGAGACAGAAAGCAGGAAATCACCCCCCAGGGGGGATGGCCACACTGCAATCCCTTCTCCTCCATTCTCCTCCCGGGATCTTGGGCACGCACGCACACGCACCCGGCGTAAGCGGTCGACTACGTGGGTGTCCAGCAACATAGCCATTACGCTAACTGCTGGTCCCCAGTCTCGAAGGCAGATTTCTGGATAGGACTCTGGGAAGAGGGGATGGAATTATAAAAGGCGTTGTAGGTCAGCACTGCCTGAAAGAAACTTGCCTTCTGCTGCCTAGTTAGCAGACATGTCATACCAGATGTCTGGCAGAGGGCTGCTGGGAGTCTTCCACCTTGGTCCTTTCTGGAAAATTTCTGGCCTAGTTTGTCTGAAAGAAACAATGACCTGTTAGGTCTTGCTTTTGTGGAACTGTTAAATAGCCACTTTGAACCTGTTTTCTTTCAGCACTTCCGAGTTTACCAATTCAGAATTCCTGATACCTCTTGTCATTCTGTCTTGGCTATTAGAATTGATTTTTTTTTTTTTTTAATTAAGGTTTTTGCCGTAGGGTGCATGTGCTCACTGGAAAGAGAAAGAGACTCAGAGGGAAAGTAAGAAATCACACGCCCCCCCAAGAGGGGATGGCCATGCCACAATCCCTTCACCCCTATTCTCTCTCAGGATTTGGGGCATGCACACACAAGCCTGGAGGGATTTTTCAGGCTGCCAGGTCTGGGATTCGAACCATGGGCATCCATGTGGGAGTCCAGCACTTTAACCACCATGCACTTGCTATCTCCTGGTTTGTTTGTTGTATTTTAAAATCTGTTAAATCTGAAGATTACCATATTTGAGCGTAACTGAAATAATGTTGCAGCCTTAAGTAGCACTTCCCAAGAAAGAATGAATGAGCTATAATGTATGATAAGCTTTTGTGTCTGCCTGGAAGGACATGGAATGCAGGCTGCAGTCATACTTAAGGTTAAGATGACCATGATGGCAGGTGGCGTGGTGGTTAGAGGCTCTGGATTCCCATGTGGCCAACCACAGTTCAAGTCCCATACCTGGTGGCTTGCTTTCTCTTTCGCTTTCTCTCTGTCTCTCTCTGGTCAAATTAAAAAAAAAAAAAAAAAAGACTCTGACCATGACATGGCTTAGAGCCACAGCTGGCTCTTGGAGCAAAAGACACAGTGTGTGTGTGTGGGGGGGGGGGGGGGGGGGGGCGGGGAGCGGGTCGGATGGGACCAGCAGGTAGTATGGTGGTTAAGGCGCTGGACACTCCCACATGGCCGACCACGGTTCAAGTCCTGAATCTGGTGGCTTGCTTTCTCATTTCCTCTCTCTCTCTCTCTCTCTCTCTCTCACCCTCTGTCTCTCTCTGGTCAAAGTCAAAAAAAAAAAAAAAAAAGATGGATGAATAAATAGATAAATTATTAAAAAAAAAAAAAAAAAAAAAAAAACAGACGAAGTGTGCAGGAATCTGTGTGCAGGCTCCCTACTCTCTCCCTACCCAAGGCCTCCCACAGCGAAGTCCCCAGCAGTGAATTATGGCCCCATGAGCCCAGGGAAGCCATCAGAGGCGCAGCACCTGGGCCAGCCAGGCGCAAACCAGAATTCCAGACTCCCAGAAGGAGGGCAGGTGTCCAGCGCCAACACACAGTGCAGATCAGGCACAACAAGCCTCTCTGACCACGGAGGGACACTTCTGTTTCATTGTGGGCCACTGTTTGCCAGCCGAGTCCCGGGATGCTCAGTAAGGGACACCTTGGCACAGGCCTTTCTGAGGGTGGCGGCCTCAGACCTGCTGCTGTAACTCTCCTGCGCACTTTTAATTCAGCCTCGGCAATAATGGGGACTCTTGGATGTAGGTCTTTTTAAATTTGTCAGAGGGTGCATGTGCTCGCTGGAGAGGGGAAGCACCCACCATCCCTTCTGTTCCATCTTTCCCTGCTTTAGGGATTTGGGGCATACAGGCCTCTGGTCGTTTTCCAGGCTGCCTGGTCTGGAACTCAAACCACATGGCCCCGTGGAATCTAGCCACCTTAACTGCTGTGCCATGAGCTGGCCTGGTGTGGGTCCTTTTATTTATTTTAGTTCCTTGTGAGTTCTTACAGAGCACCCACGTTTAGTTTACAGGTTCTGTTCTGTACTTTTCTTTTTTAAATTTTTTAAAGAAGTAAATCTCTAACAGCCTATGGCAAGTTACTTTACATCGTAACCTGGGAAAAGCAGAGCTGGCTGCCTAGAAAAAACCCTGCAGGACGGCAGTATAGTCACGGAGGTCATGCAGTCCAGTTCTTGTTTTTTTTTTTTTAAGTCTTGGTAAAGTGCATGCATAAGAGAAAGAGAGAAACACCCTCCCCAGGATCCTGGCTGTGCGTACACGGGTTCTGCATGTTTTCAGGCCAGCTGGGCCAGGACTTGAACCACATTTGCCACGTGGCTTCCAGCTCCACAATTCGGTGTGCTGTCGGCTGCGCTGCAGTGGCAGGGCCCGAGTTCTCATCTTTGTAGGATCAGGAATTTGGTTCTCTGGGTGCTCCAAACTACTTTTGAGGCTTCATTCTTCTGACCGTGTTTGGCTTGTGCCAACCAAACTCAGGAGAGTGAGGTACTCACTAGTGTGTGTCTACCAGTTCCTGGGAGCAGGAAACCCAGCCGGTTGAGCCGTCTGTGCCTGGGGGCTGTGTCCAGGTGAAGAGAGGGTAGTGCTGGCCTACTAAGCAGGGAGAGCCCGCAGACCCTCAGCTCTCGAAGACCCTCAGCTCTTGTGTCCCGCCGAGGCCAGGCAGCCTCCCCAGCTGGCACATAGAGGTGTAGCCCGAGCTGGGTTCTCGCGGTCACTGGTGCCCTCCCGGGAGAGTGTTTCCTTCCCTCTGTTGTTGATTTGCGTTCTGTGCGCCAGTTTCCGACGACGCCTGCTGGCTGGCCTCCAGCTTTCTCTGTCCCCTGGCATTAGCCCTATCAGCGACGCCTTCCTGAAGTCTCCCAAGTCTGTGTTTTCGAGCATGAGCTCCCAGAACGGGAGCCCCACACTGTGTGGATGCCACCAAGGAGGGTGTCTGAGGGCCAGAGGGCTGCACGTGGCGCTCACTGTCCCTGGAGGAAGGCAGGGCAAGAGACGGGGTCCAGCATCTGGGAGGGGCTGTGGCGCACACAGGCAGCGTGAGTGGAGAGGGACCTCGAGCGGAGAGGTCTGTGGCTGTCTCGCCTCTCCAAGCCCATGCGCTCTGCTTGCATATGGAGCTGCGGCCTGTCTCTGGTGCTGTTCGGATTAAATGGGATGAAGGAGGTGAGAGCTAAGCAGAGCGGCGTCGGTTACTGTCTGCTGTCTCTCTCTTGTCTCAGCTGTACGTGGAGGGAGGATAGCGAGGCCCAGAGCAGTGGTTTGGGGAGTGTGGGCTCCTGCACCAGGCTGTCGGACTCTGTGAGTCCGTGCGTCGAGGCCCCTTAGAACCGAGAGCGGTTTTCTTGGAGCGCCCTCCAATCCCAGGGCGCATGAACGTGCCTGAAATCAGAAGGCTGGGTCTGAGATGCACACCAGTGGGGTCTTCTGTTTTCTTCCAGAAGAGTTGTCACTGTGACATCTCCAATTGCCAGGTCTTTTTTTTTTTTCCTTAAGTATTTTTAATTTAATTTATTATTATTTTATTTGCTATAGGGCACATGTGCTCACCAGAGAGGAAAAAGTGAGAAAGCAAGCCTCCAGGTCTGGGATTGGGCCATGGCTGGCCATGTGGGAGTCCATCACCTTAACCACACGCCATCTCCTGGCTCCTCAGTTACTAGCTTCCTTAAGTCGAGGAAACACGCGTGTCTCCAGAGCCCAGCGGACCCTTGTACACAGAGGGTGCTCGGGCAGCACCTGGCACGGGGCTCGAGGGTAAGCCTCTGCAGCCGAGCGTGCCTCAGCTGCGCTTCGCTTGTCTCCGCAGGTACTTCATGCACGGGGTGTGTCGGGAAGGCAGCCAGTGCCTCTTCTCCCACGACCTGGCCAACAGCAAGCCGTCCACCATCTGCAAGTACTACCAGAAGGGCTGCTGCGCCTACGGGACCCGCTGCAGGCAAGCACTGCAGCACCCCGCGCCCCCACTCCATCCTGACCTCCCGGCCGTATCACCGCAGATAGGGCAGGGCCTGCTGAGCATCAGTGTAGCTGCCTCAGCTCCTCGGACTCCATCAGAGCCACTTGGCAGGCAGTGCTCCTCTGACCACGCAGTGACAAAGTGTACTCCAGTACACGTGACATTGATGTCTTGTCCTCTTGCACCTGTACGCTTTTTCCTGCCACCTCTTCGTCTCCCAGCAGAGCCTACAGTGCTTCGTGACGTGAATGACAGCCGTTTACCCATCACTCCTGTGCCAGACACGTAGGCGTGTCCAGTGTTTCTGGTACATGTACCCTGTGGGAGCTTTCCGTGAACACGGGCTCCTTTGCCTACTCTTGTAACTGCCGGATGAGAGGACATCCCGGAGCCCTGTCGATGGTTTTGTGGTGATGAGCTGATCTGTGGCTCCCTGGACCTCCTCTGTGCAGGGGAGTTGGCTCCCTATCCTCCCACAGGGGTGCCCTGAGGGTTGGTCTAGGAGAGGCTGTGTCCCAGCTGTCACACTAGCCCTCGTCAGCAGGTCAGGGCTCCCGCCCTGGAGGACAGTGGCTCAGGCAGTTGTCAGGAGGGCTAGCGGCATCTGCTCCCCAGGGGGGTCTAGAACAGTGCACCCCTCCAGCCCCAGGCAGTGTGACTGACTGACAGACATCTTCGTGTCAGACGTTGGACGCGCAGCAGGCGGGGGTGGCCGAGGGTAACACGTCTGCTGTGTTTTGTTCAGATACGATCACACAAGACCCTCCGCTGCGGCTGGCGGCGCAGTGGGCACCATGCCCCCCGGCGGGCCTTCCCTGGGCTTCCACAGCCCTCACCCTCCTCCTGACATCACGGCGACCATCACGACCATCGGGAAGGCTAACTCTCATGAGCCTGGGAAGCGCGAGAAGAGAACACTGGTGCTTAGAGACCGAAGTGAGTGCCGCTGCCTGCCTCCTGTCCCCCCTTCCTGGACCCTGCACCCCGGATATCTTGTCTGAAGCTCCCAGGCGGTCCCCTCCAGCTGCCACACAGAGATGCCCGGGCAGATCTGGGGACGCCTCACCTCCCTGCAGCAGTCAGAGCGGGCTGCTAGCTCCCTGCCCAGAGCTGGCTTGGCAGCCCCTGACACACGGCCTCTGTCGTACTGACTGCCGTCCTCACAGCCCTCACGCGGGTGAGGCGCATCCGCCGCTCGTCAGGGCTCCACATCTTGGTCAGGGGCACGACCCGCCGCGGACTGTGAGGTCTTGGTTCTGCTGACCAAGGGGAATTTAGTGGCAGAGGTGCGAGTTGGGGTTAGTGAACGGGGCTGGCCCAGGGACAGGCTGCAGATCGATTGTGGCGGTTTTGCTGCTGGTCCTCCCCAGGGGAGGGGTGTCCTGCTCTGGACCGTGGGCACAGGACAGGCGGAGCCCACCTCCCTCAACCAAGTCAGCCAGAGCTGGGCCTGCACAGCCCAGAGACGGCAACTCTGAGTCAGACAGGTCCCAGGTCGCTGTCGGCGGCCCAGCACTGGCCTGGGAGGACAGCCTGCTTCAGACGTTTACGTGCATCCCCTTTGAAATGATGAGTGACCTCGCGGGGTGGTGGCCTCCTTCGGAGTTCCCTCTGACTTGGCTTCGGGTGGTCTGGTCAGTTGTGCTGTTAACTGTTCCAGACGTTGGTGTTTTCATTTTTGCCTTTTTTAAACAGCAGCTTTAGTGAAATCTTTTGTATAAGTATATCCTGTTCTGTTTTGTTCTTTTCCCTATTTTGACACTTCTGGTTTTGTTTTTTTGTTATTTTTATTAGTAGTGTTATGTCATTATGAACTTTTTTATTATTATCATTTATTTACTTACTTTAGTTTTTGCTATAGGGTGCATGCATGCACTCACCAGAGACAGACGGAGAGAGGGCACGTGAGAAGTCACCCCCTGGGGGATGGCCACACCACAGTTCCTTCTCCATCCTCCTCTCAGGATTTCGGGCACATATGCACACACACCTAGTGTGATTCTCAAGCTACCAGGTCTGGGACTCAAACCGTGCAGTTGGCCATGTGGAGTCCAGCACCCTAACCTCTATGCGTTGGCCCTCACTCTGGACATTTTATACTGTTCCTTTTACTTTTCTCTTTTGGCCTTTTCTTTTTTCCTTTTTTCCTAAGAGTGGAATTTTTACATCACAGAGTTACCCGAGTCCTTAGGTTTTGACCAGCATTTACAAGCAGGAAGTGCTGGTTTTCATTTGCACGTGCGTGCTGTGTGTTTTATGCTAAGATCTCTCTGGCCTGGCTGAAGAGAAGACCCGCCCGAGCGTGATGAGTAACCGCGGCGGCTGCCACGACCCCCAGACCAGCCCGGAGGGGGGGCCACACTCCTACCTGGATGCCATCAGGAGCGGCCTGGACGAGCTGGAGGCCTGCAGCTCCTACGGCGAGCAGCTGTGTCCCTACGCGGCCGCCGGCGAGTGCCGCTTCGGGGAGGCCTGTGCCTACCTGCACGGGGACATGTGTGAGATCTGCAGGCTGCGAGTCCTGCACCCCTTCGACCCGGAGCAGAGGAAAGCTCACGAGAAGGTAACGCTGTGAGCTCCAGTCTTCACGTGTACTCGGGCTCAGCACACTGAGCATTTGGGACACCCTTAGTGAGGGAGCATCTTCGTTACAGTGGGCCTGGCTCACGGGGTGGAGGAGGCAGAGCCCTGCAGAGCTGGGAGACCAGTGTCCTGTCATGGACTCTGCCGCCCACAGCAGTCCTCCTCCCCCGTGGACTTCATGGCCTGGGCTCTAAGTTGGAGGTGACCATGTCACACAGCAAAGCAAGGGGCTGGGCCTGTGGCGATTTGATGTCATTCTCGTGACCTGAGGGAGGCTCTCTGGAGGTGCCAGGCCCTGCTCACAGCGGCCATGGCGGTCTCTCTGGACTCGCTGTGGCGGTGCGGCTGGTAGCCTCTCGTGCGCTCCTGCTGCTCCCCGTGGCCTAGACCTGAGAGCCCCTCCTGCTATCTGCCCTCCAGGTCTGCATGGCGACATTCGAACACGAGATGGAGAAGGCCTTTGCCTTCCAGGCGAGCCAGGACAAAGTGTGTAGCATCTGCATGGAGGTGGTCCTCGAGAAGGCATCGGCCTCGGAGCGGCGGTTTGGGATCCTCTCCAACTGCAACCACACTTACTGCCTGTCCTGCATCCGGCAGTGGAGGTGCGCCAAGCAGTTTGAGAACCCCATCATCAAGTAAGTGCAGCGGCGCCCTGGCCGCGGAAACTGGGAGAACGTGGGAGTGCGGGCCCCCGCTGCGGGGATGTGGGCGGGTTGCTCTCCCCCACTGAGCCCAGGCGCCATTTCTAGAGGAGTCGGGTGATGGGCCTGCGGCAGTCAGGCTGTGGGGACTCGGCAGAGGTCTGCTGTGGAGGGCAGTGATGGCGTGGCCTGGCGGTGAAGGGGGTCTGCCTGTCACCCTTCGTGAGCTTCATTTTTCTCTTTCTACCAAACAAAAAAGGACTAACGCACATAAAGACTTCATTCATCATGCCTGGCCCACAGATGTGCTCCGTGTGGCTCCCACGGCAGTCTTGGGTGCCAGTGGGACAGGGCAGGAGTGGGCTCACACTGGGACTCTCGGCCACTCTTCACCCCATATCATTCTCTCAGAAACCCGATGACCGCCTTCTCAGTTACAGAGGAGGAAACTGAAGCCTGGGGAGCTCAGGTCACTCGCTTAAAGCCACACATCATGTGGAAAACAGCAGCTTCATTGAGAGAAGAGCGTGCGGTTCAGTGGTGGTTAGCACATTTGCAGTCATGTGTCCGTCACTAGAATCCAACTGCAGGACATTTTCATCATCTCCAAAAGAGACCTCCGTCCATAGTCGGCAGTGACCCATGCCTTCCAGCCCTGGGCAGCCAGTCATCTAGTTTCTGTTTCTACAGACCACATATTCCACATATGGTGGGCTCATGCAATGCGTGGTCTTCACCCATGTCCCTCGACCTCAGATGTGTAAGGTCCATCCCTGGGGCGCAGTAGCGCTCCGTTCCCCTTAGGGCAGAGTAGTAATACCCGTGGGTGGAGCACCTGTGGCCGACCCTTCCATCAGCAGTGGGCACGCCCGTTGTCTCCACTCTGTAGCTGTTGGGTTGTTGGGAAAGTCACGATGCATCTTTGCATAGAAAAATAACGTCATGACTTCCCCTTTGAGCTAATGTTAGGACTAGTGCTGCAGTGAATATGTGCAAGTTGTTTCGTTTTTGCCTTTGGGCATGTGCATTTGACAGAGAGGAGAAGTGAGACATTCTAGTCCCTGGTGGGGTGACCACATTGTATTCCCTTTCCCTATTATTTCAGGACGTGGAGCGTACACGTGTGCACATGCGCCCAGTGTGATTTACAGGCTGCCAGGCCCAGCATTCAGACTGCAGTTAGCCATGTGAGAATCCAGTGCCTTCACCACCATGCCACCTGCTGGCCCCTACATGTGAGGTTTTCTTTTTTAAAGTTTATTTATTTAATTGTACTTACCATCATTATCTCTTTTTTTTTTTTTAAGTATTTATTTTATTCATTCATTTAATCTGACCAGAGAGGGGAAACACACACACACACACACACACACACACACATACACATACACAGAGATAAAGAGACAGAGAGAGAGGAAGTGAGAAAGCAAGCCATCAGGTCTGGGACTCGAACCATGATCAGCCATGTGGGAGTGTCCAGCGCTTTAACTACCACACCACTTGCTGGTCCCCCATATCATTTCTTAATGAGAGAGAGAAAGAGAGAGGACACACGAGAAAAAGTGAGGAAGCAAGCTGCCAGGTCCAGGACTCGAACCGCAGTCAGCCACCTGGGAGTGTCCAGTACCTTCACCACCACACCACCTCCCGACCCCTACTTGTGAGTGTTTGAGTGGCTCCTGTTTTCATTCCCCTTGGCATGTACCTGGGAGTGGGGTAGCTGGGTCCTGGGGTAAGCGTTTAACTGTTGGCACCACTGCAGGCCGTTTCCAAAGTGCAGGCACCATTCTTGCGTCCCACCAGCAGCGAAGGGGGTTCTGGTTGCGCCTCGTCCTCACCAGCACTTGCCGAAGCTGTGTCTTATGGTGACTTTGATTTACATTTTCCCGGCATTTGTGACATTGAGCATCTCTTACTGTGTTTAGTGGCCCTTTTGGAGAAGTGCCTGCTCACATTCATAGCTCATTTTACAAATGGCTTATCTGTCTTTTTTGTTGAGAAGAACCTGTCTTTAACAGTGAGAAGCTTTTTTAGAGGACTATGATGGTGTCATGTGGAATTTGGGTTTAGGAATAGCCCGTGAAGGTCATGCATTGAGCAAGGGGATCAGCGGTGGAGTGTGCCCAGGATTCGTCATGTAATCTGGTCCTCACTAACCTGGTTCTCATTTCAGGTCTTGTCCAGAATGCCGTGTGATATCAGAGTTCGTCATTCCAAGTGTGTATTGGGTAGAAGACCAGAATAAAAAGAACGAGTTGATTGAAGCTTTCAAACAGGGGATGGGGTAAGTGCTTCGAGTTCAGATGTGACCCTGGTGACTGCTTGGCTCTGGTTTCATTCACCTTCAGGCCTCCTTTCTCTCCCGAGAATGTGGCCCTGGGGCTCTGAAGCCACTCAGAGCCTTTTTTCTCAGGCACCATGCTGGGCTCTGGGATGCAGAGATGAGCAAGGACATTTGAGACAGACTGCAGTTTTTGAGCTGAGCAGATTCCTCTAGGAACCCTGGTTTCTGGTGCTACTTGGCATCTGTGGTCATTCATTCAACAAATAGGTATTGATGTCCTATTACAAGATAGACCTTTCCTTGTAGGGGGGTAGAGCACTACAGAAAACAGACCAAAACCCTAGTCCTCACACAGCTCAAATTCTAGTGAAGAAAAATAACAAGAATGAGAAATAGGGTCATCTCTAGCGATACGAGAGTGGGATCCTACGTGGCCAGTTCTGTTGACTTGAAAAACATACTGCTGTGGGGTAGGACCAGGAGGTAGCGTAATGGTTATATCGCTGGACTCCCACATAGTTGACCATGGTTCAAGTCCCGGACCCGGCAGCTCAAACTCCTGCCGGGCACATGTGCGTACGTGCTTGCCCAAGATCCTGAGAGGAGAAGGGATTGTAGCATGGCCATGCCCCCCGGGGGATAATTTCTTGCTTTCTGTCTCTCTGTCTCTGTCTTTCGGTGAGTTTATGTGCCCTATAGCAAAAACCTCTCAAAAAAAAAAAAAAGAAAAAAAACTACACCAGGCACGTGCCAAATACCAACAGGATGGAGAAGTGGAGAAGGGATTGCAGTGTGACCACGCCCCACTGGGGGCTCCTTCCTCCCTCTCCCTCTGGCAGTTAATAAAAGAGGAGGAGCAGACAAGATAGATGAGAACAGCTATTAGATGGTGATCAGGGCTAAGAGAGACCGAGGCCAGGGGCTCGGCGTAGGGAGCGAGGAGGGCCGCATTTCCACGGGGAGGACCTGGAAGCCCTTAGTACGGCCGCCTTGGAGCAGAGACCTAGAGGGGAGGTAGCGAGCCATGTCCGAGTGACCAGATGTTCCAGATGGACAGAACGGTCACTGTAGAGATGAGGCAGGAGCATGTGTCCCTGAGGGCCCAGAGAGGGTGTGGGAGACAAGGGCGGGGGAGGCGGAGGGGCTGACTGCATGGGGCTGTGTGTCTTGGGTGGGCTGCGCCTTTGTTGTGAGTGACGAGGAGCCATCGCGGGTCACTCTGGCCGGTGTGTGGAGATTATAGTAGAAGAGCAGGCACAGGTGAGAATAGGGAGACCGGTCACGTACACCCAGTCGTGATCCAGGAGAGCTACAACAGCGCAGCGAGCCTCCCTCAGAGCCAGAGCCGGGTGGCGGGCGGTGGCCGGTGCTGGGTCTGTGGACTCGGTGAGGCACAGCAGGAGTGAGAGGAGGGCTTGGTTCAGACCTCGCTGCCCGCCTTCACTCTCCGTCCCTCTGCTGCACTCTGCGTTGGCGAGTTTATGCCCTCAGGTGTCTGGCTTTATTTCATACACACCTTGTGGGCCCTGCTCTGGGAGCCAGGGGCAGCTGCCACTCTGCTGTCTGCATGTGGGGAGTCGATGGGGCCGGGTGTGCGGTTGACAGGGGGATGTGGATGGAGGAGCTGACAGTGTGACTGACTGCACCACGTTCAGGCCCTCATGGTGCTCGTCCATTGTGATCATCGACGCAGAACTGTGCTGTTGGGGGGACAGCGTTGTTTACGTCGTCTTGGGAAGCCGTGACGAGTCTCCCCCATTTAACGTCTCAAGACAGTGGGAACCCGTTCTCCCAGTCGGGCTTGGAGTCCCTGGTGAGGAGTCAGTGGTGACTGCAGCTGTGATGGGTCATCTTTCCCGTGTTGCTCCAGGATTTTATCAGCATTTTGCCACTTCGCCTAGTAATGGTTTTTTTTAAAGATATATCTGTTTTTTTATTCATTCATTCATTTATTCATTTTAATTTGTCCAGAGAGAGAGAGAAAGAGAGAGAAAAGTGAGAAAGTAAGCCACCAGGTCCAGGACTCAAACCGTGGTTGGCCATGTGGGAGTGTCCAGCACCTTAACCACCACATCACCTGCTGATCCCAGTAATGGTTTTCTTTGTATTACACCACTTGGTATTCTCTGAATCTGTCGTTCACCAATTTAGGGAAATTTGGGCTACTTTCATTAATATTTTTTTCTCTTGTTTTCTTCTGCTAAGATGACACATGATTGACCTACTGATACTGTCCCAGAGGTCTCTGGGGCGCTATTACTTATTTTAATCTTTCCCCACCCCTCTGCTCATCTCCTCAAACTAGTACTGCTTTGATGTCCTTGTTATCTTAAGTTTGGTCCCTGTTGGTTGCCTTTCCTCTCAGAATGGGCCACATTTTCCTAATTCTTTGTATCTAGTCATTTTAGATTTTTTCCTTAACACCGTAAAAGTTGCATGACGTAGTCTGGATTCTGCGAGGTTCGTGTAGGAAGTGCTGTTTCAGTAGGCAGGTGAAGGAGGAGTGTGGACTCGGCTCCTCAGGTCGCTCGTCGTTCAGCCGTGCCTGCTGTTTGCCTTGGTCTGGGTTCTGCCGGGCCCTGGGCGGTTCCCCAGCCTTCGGAGCACCCCTCCTCAGGCTGTCTGCGCCACCGCATCCCCACGTGCGTAGCTGTGACGTCCTCGAGCGCTTCCGCGTCAGTTCTTCGGGCCGGAGTGCTGACTCCCCAGTGGCGTTCAAGCCACCCTGCATGTGCTGCCCCCGGCCCGCTCTAGGCTAAAAGCTATCTTTTTAAAACAAATGTAACTCACCCCTTGCCATTCCATTTTTTAGGTGTCTCCTCCCTGAAAGTACCTTCCTGCTTTTGCTCACTCTCCAGTTCCTTGGGTCTTTTTTAAATACCTGTATTTCTAGTTCACTTGCCGGCACGTGGGGTGTGGTAGGAGCTGACTTGCCCAGCTGTGTTGTCACCCCAATGCTCCTGTCAGTTCCCACGGCTCCGCTCTGTGTTCTCCCGTGCAATCTTACTGTGTGTCCACAAGAGGGCAGGCCCAGCCCAGCCAAGGGCCGTCTCACTCGTGCTGCTTCTAACCCGCGACTTCAGACAGACCCAGTCGGCCCCTTTCCACAGGCCGAAAGGTCTGCTGAGAGTAGTCCAGAAACTGCTTTTGCCGTTTGGGTCTTTCCTGGTCTTTGCTTTCATTTGGCAACTGTGTGTTTATACAGTTCACCGGTGGTCCCTCACCATCAAGCTGAGCACCACTAAGTAGATGAGTCCGTGGGGAACTGCAAAAGACAATTATGTGACAGGTTTTCTGGTGAGAAACCCAAACCAGCCGTCCAGCAGGGGAAGCGCCTGGTGAGGGAGTAGGCAAACAGAGGCCCTGAGCCTCTAACCAGGAGGAACCTGTCCCTGGGGAGGGGTGACGGGAGATAGGTATAGTTTTTATTTCGAGGCCGTGGGAACAGCCCCTGGGTTTGAAATAGCCCTGGGAAGGGCTATGGTGGTACCCACGGGGACAGTGATGGACTGGAGACCACGGGGCCTTGAACCCCAGCGTGGTCTTGGTCTTTAAGAAGCAGGCCTGACAGGGAGCAGTCAGAGGCTCCCGAGTGCTGTGAAGAGGTTAGAAACTGGAAGGAGTGGCAGGCAGGTGGCAGGGTTGCCCTGGGGGCTTCTCAAGGGTGGGAACCACAAAGGGCAGGAGGTGAGAACTAGGTCAGGGGAGATGAGTGAGCTGGAAGCCGTCTGTCCGTCTGTCGGGTCATCAGAAGTCATGACAGATACTTGTTTTTTAATGCAAAAACACGTCATGAGTTTTCCAACGACCAAGTAGCTGGGCTGGAGGTGGGCCTAGAGAAAGTGCTGAACTTGGTGAGTTACCTTAGCTGTGTGTGGATGCCCTCTAGTCACGGGGGAACTGCTGTCAGAGCGCCGGCTGTGCGATGCTCATGTCTCAGAACTGCCCTGTGGTCACCATTGCCTTGTCTGAGGGGGACAGCCACAGAGTCTAGCAGGTCCCCTCTAATGTCGTCAGCCACCGATTCCCCCACTCTGCTCTCTGCTGTAACTTGTCTTCATTTCTACAACTGTCCCCTTCCTCAGTCCTCCCAAATGGGCTTGGTTTCTTGAATATCTCTTCCTTTTCTTTACTGTGGGTTTGTTTTTTTTTTTTGAGGGGGGAGAGATTTTTTTCGCTATAGGGCGTGTGCGCTCACCAGACAGACAGAGAGACATAGAGACAAGAAGCGAGAAATCACCCCCCAGGGGGGATGGCCACGCAGCAGTCCCTTCTCCTCCATTCTCCTCTTGGGATCTTGGGCACACACGCACACGCGCCCGGCGTGAGTTTTAAGCCACCGGGTCTGGGAGGCGAACCGCGGTCGACTACATGGGAGTCCAGCGACATAGCCATTACGCTAACTGCTGGTTCCCTTTACTGTGGGTTTTTGTTTTGTTTTATTTAAGAGAGTTTTGCTATAGGGCGTGTGCGCTCTTGAGAGAGACAGAAAGTGAGAAATCACCCTCCAGGGAGGAGAGCGACGCCACAGTCCTTTCTCCTCTCAGGACTTGGGGCACGTGCACACATGCATTCAGCCCGAGTTTTAAGCTGCTGGGTCCTGGACTCAAACCATGGTCAACTACATGGTAGTCCAGCAACGTAACTATTATGCCATCTGCTGGCCCCTGCTTTGGGTTGTGATTGGCTGAACCAAATTTCACTTGAGTACGTAGTGAGAAATTGTTTATTGTTGCGTTCCCTCACAGCATTTTTTTGTTTGTTTTAACTTTGCTAGAGGGCGTGAGAGAAAGAAAGCACTTCCTGTGGCCAGGCCACCTCCACCCTCTGGCTGCTGCCTGGTTACCTGGGAAGCACAGGGACTGCCTCGAGGGCCTGTGGAGCCCTGCAGGGGCCACCACAGGAGTCTCCAGGCAGGGCTGTCCTCTGGGAGGAGAATCATCCAGCGTGGAAAGTGGGCAGCCCAGCCATGTGTGCTGAGACGAGTCCCAGGACCGTAGGTACAGGACGAGCCTCCGCTTCCCCACCTGAGGATGACGACCAGCACTGGCCTCACGGCTGGGGTAGAGGAAGACAGTGGCCCATCTGGACCCCACTTTCTCACACTGTTCTGAGTTTTTTCTTTCTGCTTTTCAGGAAAAAAGCTTGTAAATACTTTGAACAAGGCAAGGGGACCTGCCCCTTTGGAAGCAAATGCCTTTACCGCCACGCGTATCCCGACGGGAGGCTGGCAGAGCCCGAGAAACCTCGGAAGCAGCTCAGTTCTGAAGGCACCGTGAGGGTAAGGACCTTGCTGCTGTCAGGCAGGGACACGGGACACGGGCCTGTGGCCATTCCCGGGTACTATTCGGGCCCCTCGGGTAGCTTCAGTTGGCAGCAGAGAACTGGAATGGGCAAAATGGAAGAGCGGGTGAGCTCCCGGCCTCACACTGCCTCCATCAGTAACCGGCCCTTCTGCTGTCCTGCAGTTCTTTAATTCAGTGCGGCTCTGGGACTTCATTGAGAACCGAGAAAGCCAGCACCATGTCCCCAGCACCGAAGAAGTCGACATGACAGAGCTGGGGGACCTCTTCATGCACCTCTCCGGAGTCGAGTCATCAGAACCCTGAGCAGCACGGGAGCTGCACCTGCATCGTGACCCTGCAGCCCAGACTTCCCCACCCGGGGTTCCAGAGCTGCCCCTGCTGTCTCGGCGCTTGGATGAGAGTGGGGTGGCACCTCCCCTTGGTCTCACCCACTCCGTTATTACAGCCCTGGGACCAGCGAAGGACATAAAATTCCTAACAAGTATACAAAATGCTATTTTTAGAGTTGCTATCTTAGTTGCACTTTGAACCCCTCTGGTGACCAGCTAACCACTCAAGACTGTTTTGATGATTGCTTTTAAAACGTACCTGGCTTCTGTCCTTCTTGATCTTTCTCTCCCCAGAAACGGTAAACCTGCATCTGCCTCAGAAGCAGCAGATGCCTTTTTCCCACCGAGGGTTCCTCTCTGGTGAACTCCCATGTGTGCTGGGAGACTTTTCACCTCCTCAGAGCCTTCCGTGAACAGAGATAGCACAAAACTCCCATGGGCCCTTCGGGATGATCAGCTTGTGAGCTCACGCAGCTGTCCCCAGTCAGTGGTGCTGGTGTCCCACGTGCAGCCGCAGTGAGGGTGTGGACCCTTCCCTCCTAGGAGGCCCCTGAGCCGCAGGAAGCGCTGGGCTAGGACCCCACTCTCACGTTGGCTCGTGCCCGGCATGTGTACTGAGGGCTGGGAGCACACGTGCGCTACCCTTGCCTGTGAAACCCGGCTCTGATTTGAGGTTTCTGGCCCTGCCCTGACAGTGGTCCTAAAAAGCAGCGAAGGTGGTAGTCTTCCGGCAGCTGGATTGTGACTGAAGGGTGGGTATAACATTGCGAATCAGACTATTTCTGTAAAAAGCAGTGCAGACGCAAAACATTTCTAGAATTGCACTCCTTCCAGATGTGGGTAGAAGATCCGGCATCTGAGCTGGGTGCGTTTTGCTCTGCTTTCCGAGTTGGGGTCAGTGGAGGGACATGAGGGGCACAGTGGCTAAGTACCCTCACCCCCAGCTGAGGTGCCCATCCACTTCTTGAGCTCTCCAGAAGGGTGAGAACTACTTTCAAGGAAGGGAACAGCCATTAAACCTAAATTTAATTTATTTTATTAAAATAACATAATTGAGGAAGAACCATTAGATAACTGTATTTTGTCAGGCGCAATAAAAACAAAATTAAAACTCAAATTGTCGAGAAAACCTGTGTTCCTTGCTTCCTTGCACACACGATGTGACAGGACAAGGCTGGCCCTATGGTCTGCCCCATGGGGGCAGCTCCTGGAAGACGATACACACATGGTGGGGGCCTGCTCCCTGCGAGGGAGGCTGTGGTGGGAGGAGAGGCCGAGCGCCGGCCAGGAAACCATCCAGACGCCTCAGGCTGAGCGAGCACGCGGCCCCAAGTCAGGTTCCGTAGTACCACAGCAGGCCCTGGCAGCCGAGTCCCAGCAGCCCCGGCCGTTTGGTGTGTTATGTGCAAAACTGTCAGGAGCTGCGCCAACGTCTCTGCGGGAGAGACCCTCCTGTGACAGGCATTCCTCACAGAAGTGGGTTCCCAAATCCCACGTGTCTCCATGGCAGAGCCAGGCTGCCCACCGTGACTTCCCTCCGGGTGCTCTTTCTGCCCTACCTACACGCGTTCAGCTGACAGCTGGGGCCCCAGCTTTTGCGCCTCCGCCGGCATCCCTCGGTGCATCTGGAAGGTGAGCGCGGGGATGAGGCAGGGAGAACAGACCAGCGTCGTGATGGCCTCCTCCAGGGCCAGGGTGGGTAGAAAAGAAGGCCACGTGAAGTTAAGGCCCTGTGAGTATCCAGAAGGTCCTTAGCAGCTCTCTGGAAACATGCGCTGCCTCCGTAGGAAGCGAGCAGAAAGCAGAGCCGGCTGGCTTCCTTCTCCCTGGCATCTGAGCGCAGGTGCACAGTCTGCTAGAAGACAGGCAGCCTCGGGGACGTGGTCAGCGTGCAGGCGTTGATGTCCTCAGTGTGGGCTGCCCGGTGCAGGGATGGCTCAGAAGCACTCCGGTTGATTTTCGGTAGAGAGTGTTGGAGCAGCTCGATGGAAGACAGGATCTAAAGTAAAGCCACGGAGTAGTCTCAGCCAGGGCAGCATTCAGTCGTGGGCCCAGAGACAGGCTAACAACCTCGGTCCCCACACCCAACACCTAGTGGAGGACTGGGACTCCTTCCACCGGAACTTCTGTCATTAAGAACAGCTGCTACAGGACCTGCAGTTGGCATAATGGCTACGTCGCTGGACTCCCAGGTCCCAGTGGCTTAAACTCATGCCCAAGATCCCGAGAGGAGAATGGAGAAGATTGTGGCATGGCCATCCCCCTGGGGGGTGATTTCTCACTTTCTGTCTCTCTGGCAAGCACACACACCCTATAGCAAAATCTCTCCCCCACCCAAAAAAAGAACTACTTACTAACAAGCCCAGCACCCTGAGCCCAAGTCTTACCTGGGGAAAAAGGGGCCTCTCTTCCTTAACCTTCTTCACACAGTCGGCCACCAGCCTCTTCATTGCTTTGGGGCAGTTCTTGTACAGTTTGCTGAGATCCGGAGAGGCATACCCTCGGCCCACCATGAAGATGATCTGGGGGAGCACACAGCTGAGCACTGGGTGGAGACACAGGAGCACCTCGCGCCCTGGTGCTTGGACACGGAGGGCTCTGTGAGCCCGTGCAGACCTACCTGGTCGCGATTGTTGATGTGGGAGTACGGCAGCTCCCCCGTCATCAGCTCGTACAGCACGATGCCGTAGGAGTAGACGTCAGACTGGAAGCTGAACGGGTTGTTATCCTGCATTCGGATCACCTCTGGGGCCTGCAGGAATGAAGCGCGTCCGTCACATGTGAGGGGCCCCACAGACATGCCCAGGGGCGGGGCTGTCCTTTCCATTAGTTATGACAGTCCGCTCCTCGGCCCTGGACGTGTCCCCCCAAGGACCATGTCTCAGCCACAGCTAAAGGTGGCCCGCTCCTACCCATGCTAAGCTGAGCAAGGGCTCTGGCCTCCAGCCTCCTTGAGGAAATTCACATGTACCCCAGGCTGTCTGATGGTAGGGGACAGTGGAGTTCCAGGGCGCTCCTTCCCCAGGGAACCCGGCCTGCTCACCATCCACAGGACAGAGCCAGTGGGCTGTTCCACCTGCTGAGAGCCACTCCAGCGCGACTTCACTGTGGCCAAGCCAAAATCTCCGATTTTTACTGTTAAGCCTTCATGGAGAAATATATCTCAATGCTTGTTAAGGACTCTGGTTTTCAAAAAAAACGGTCAGTTCTGAAAAACTTCCCATTATAACACAGTGATCTATCTCTTCCCCTCCCCTCGGTCCCAGCCTTCTCTACACTGAATTTCCTAAAGTTTCTGAAGTTTTTAGAAGTACTTTGGACATCCCCCTTCTTCCAGGAGGCAGGCTGTGATTGCACCCACCACCCACCCAGCTTCTGTCCCCTATTCCCACCTCTAGGTGCCAGGTTCCTTGCCTGAAACCCCGAGACCAAGCAGAGGCTGCCCGCTAACTCCCCAGAAGGCCAAGCAGGGCCTGACTGCTCAGTCACTACTGCCCTCAAAGGACCAGCGGGACCAACAGAGCGGTCCCCTGCGGAGTGCTGAGTGCTGGCCTAAGGGTTTCTCACTAGAACAGCACCCCCTGGTGACTTCAGATGAGGACCAGTGTTTCCTCTGGGGAAAGTCAGGCAGCTGATGCCTGATTCGTACCTTGTGCCCAGGAATTCACACCTCCTTAAATCTGCGGTGTTCACTTCAATGATATAATAATTGGTAGCCAAAAACCCACCACTGAAAGGTGTTCATGCCCCAGACACATGCCCCAAACAGGCTGCAGTCCATAATCCAACTCAGCACAACCACCACGCCTCCCGCTGGCCCAGAAATGAAGTTCAGCGTCATGCCTTATAGCTTAAGAAATACCATTCTACAGTCTATAAAAATGCACTGTGCCTTGGAAAGTAGAAGAGATTGTTTCTAACAGTGACCACTAAGAAAATGACTTAAAAAAAAGAGAGAATTATTAATTCAATTTCATTTGCTTTTGTTATTTTTCAACTTGACCAGATGTTGACAGAGAGAGAAGGAAAGCAAGAAAGCAAGCTGCCAGGTCTGGGACTCAAACTGCAGTGGCCATGTGGGAGGGAGTCCAGCTCCTTTAACCACCACACCACCTGGCAGTCCCCAAAATCACTTCTAAATAGTCAAAAAGACAATGTGTGGGCCAGCTCTGTGACCTAGTGGCTAAGGCAGCTGGATGTCACATAGCCAACAGCACAGACCCCTCCGGGAAACACATGCTCCCTCTGGCCACAGACACTTCTGGTAGTCATTGGGACACATGCCTTGCCATCACTCTCAGCAGACACACCACCACCGGAAGTACGGAAGACAGAGCCTCGCTCCCCAGCCAAGCTCAGCTTCGTGGTGTGCAGTGCACGAAACCAGGGCTGATTCAAGCCCTACCTACACATGACGCTCAGCTCATGGAAATCACACTTGCTGAGACAAATTTCAGAAAGAAGGGAACTTTTCTAAGACACCACTCTCATCCCGACACAAGGCGGGCAGAGGCTGCGGGAAAGCGCGCCAGGCCCTAAGGCGTGCCTGAGAACTTGGAAGGACTAACTTGCTGACTTCCGTGTCTTCCTGAGTTTGGCCTCCTTCCCTAAGAAGATACCCCTTGGCACCAAAACCCACTTAGGATGAAAACGCTACCTTCTGTTTCCCCACTCCCAGTTCCCGGTAACTGAACAGTCAAACCAAAGGATACTGTTGGATTTCATGTCTCTGTGGATGATGTTCTTCGCGTGTAAATAGCTGTGAAGGGAAAATAAATCTGGTAAAAACAGTCTGAGGGACATGAGTGGAAAGCAGTGTCAAACTAGAGCTAAGAAAAGCCACCTTGCAGCCTGGCTCCTGGTGAGGAGTTACACACAGGACTGGCCCTGGCTGGCCCAACCTGGTCCACATCACTCCTTACCAAGGCCACACCACAGTTGTGCCGACACTTCCCTAAGCACCAGTTCTAATAGTCACAAGTAATTCCGATAGCCCAGGTGTCCATCTGAGTACCAGCGGGCTGTCGCTCGGGCACAGAAAGGAGCGAAGTCCTGGTGCGTGCCACCACCCAGGTGCAGCGTGCGAGCAGCGAGGAGCAGCAGCCCAGCACAGAGCACCTCCCCTCGATACACTACATTCACATGCCGCAGTTTATAAGAAATGTACGAAACGGGCCACACTAAGGGACGGAGGGAAGCAGCAGGTGCCAGCATGGGGAAGTGGGTGGGGGCAGGCTTGCTTTCTGGGTGATAAACACGGTCGAAAACTAGGTGATGGTGATGGCTCCCCAACTCCAGATACACTAGAAAGCTGCTGAGTACACACTAAAAAAGGAATTTGAGGGCCAGCCCACAGCCTGGCAGTTAAAGGCACCAGGTACCACACGCCTGCCCGGACCAAACTCTGGCCACAGTGGCTTGAAAAACACGTGTCTGCATGCTCAGGATCCCAATAGCATGAAAAACTGGAAAAGGGACTGTGGCAATGACCATGGCCAGTGTGGGGTGCTCCTCCCTGCCCCCCACCTCTCTGACGAGTTCATGTGCCATCTGGCAAAAAATTTTATTTTTTAAATGAATTTTATGGTGTGTAAACTACATCTTGGAGCCAGCAAGTAACATGGAGGTTAAGGCATTAGATTCCCACATGGCCAACCACAGTTCAAGTCCCAGACCCAGCAACCTGAAAATCATGCTGGTAGATGTATGTGCCTGCCCAAAATCCCAGGAAGAGGAGAGATTATGGTTTGGCCATCCCTCCAGGGGGTGATTTTTTCACTTTCTCTGTCTGTGGAAGAGCTAAGATTACCTTTAGGCCTTCTCTCAGAGGGAAAGAACTGCCTAGAACGCGACAGCATGTGTGTAACACACTGGGGGACGGGCCACGCCTCACACATCCCTGGGCAGGCTCAGCCATGGCTGTCCAAGCACAAGACTTGTCCCTGCTACATTCTCAGGTCTCCAGAGGAATCGAGGGGTAGCAGCTGCCAGGGGCAGCCTCCCTTGGACAAGGACCTGCACTTCTCATTCCTCATAACCGACCCCTCCGCCCCAGCATGGCACAGCGGCTCACTCTCCGCTGTGCAGATACCACAGTGACTGAAGGACTACGCTGTCCTCTGTCCCTGGCTGTAGTGGAGGGACAAGCTGGAGAGTGGTCACCCCATCTACTCACTCCATCCCCTGAGCCGTCTGCCGGGCAATGTCAATTAACTGGAACATCTGGAACTTGGTCTCCTGGACATGCAGGTGTTTGTAGAGGCTGCTGCCCTCACACCACTGGGTCACGATGGCCAGGTTGTCTTTCGTCATGTAGCCCATGAACAGCAGGATGTTCACATGTCGCGTTTTGCTGGGGAAGGGGGGAGAGCAGAGCCTCAGGGAAGCCACTCTGCCTGGTCTGCACGGGCTCTACGTGTCCTTGCCCGACCCGGGCTCCCTGTCTGGGAGAGGCTGGCAAAGCTGTGGAGTTCAGCGTGCTTAGAAGAGGGTGCTCCCGTGGACAGGGGCTCTCTGAGGGGCTTGACAACCACTCAGTGGGAGAAGGAAATGTTCCTCTGATCCTAAGGGAGGGGTGTCTAACCCAGGAGCTCTGCAGTGAACACCAAATGACCTCCAGTCCCAGCCACCATGCAGCCCCTTACTCCACAGTCCCTGGACTCCAACCCCAAGTCCCACCACTGCAGGCGGCTGGCCAGACCAGCTTCTACTCACCGCAGGACGGCCACCTCATTCCTGAAGGCCTGGAACTGCTCCGGAGTTGGGTCGACCACCTTTAGGATCTTTACTGCAACGTCTCCTGCAAATTAGTTTACAGTAGGTGTACTCAGATGAATGGCCTTAATTTCATTTTTAAGTATCCTGGTTTTGAGGAGATATAGTGAATCACTTATCGAAAGAATCACACACCAACACAGGTGGAACAAATCTGGAAATTTCCAAATAACTCAAGTGGCTCAAAAAGCAGAACAGGTTAACTTCTATCTACCTCTATACCATAACCTTGAACAGGCTTGGTTTAAACTCTTCCCAGCAACCCTGACAGCCCCAGAGGTTACGTTATGTGTGACAGGTCAACAGTCTTGGTCTATGGGGATAAAACCAGCATGTGAGTATGACCAGCTTAGCAAATACAGAACCCTGGGGCTGGAGGGCTGGTGTAAGCAGCAGGCCCTTCAATAACCTGCTGATGCTAAACTCAGCATGTGCATTCCAACGAGACCTGAGATGATCCCTTGTGAAATTCAAAGATGAGGGACCAGCAGATGGCATAATGGTTATGTCACTGGTCTGCCACATAGTAGGCTGTGGTTTAAGTGCCAGACCTGCCGACTTAAAACTCACACCAGCACAAGTGCGTGCGTGCCCAAAATCCTGAGAGGAGAATGGAGGAGAAGGGATCATAGTGTGGCCATCCCCCCCGGGGGTGATTTCTCACTTTCTGTCTCTCTGGCAAGCACACATGCCCTACCACAAAAGTCTCTCAGGAAAAAAAAAAATAAGAATCAGATGGCACAGTGGTTATGTCACTGAACTCCCACATGGCCAACCATTACGGCCGACCATAGTTCATGTCCGAGACCCAGTGGCTTGAAACTCACACTGGATGTGTGTGCATGCATGCCCAAGATACCAGGAGGAGAAGGGACTGCAGTGTGGCCACCCCCCGAGGGGTGATTTATCACTTTTTTTTTCTCTCTCTCTCTGACGAATGCATGTGCCTAAGGACAAATCCTCTACAAAACAAAACAAAAATTCAAAGATGTATATAGAGACTCTGCTCTCCCTCTACACCACTAACACGTGAGCCTAATAACTAGGGGCCAGCAGGCGGTGCGGTGCTCAAGGAGGCTGGGCCCCACGTGGCAGGCTGCGTGGTCTGAGTACTGGACCTGGGAGTGCGTGGTCATTCAAAGGAAAGCAACCCTGATAACTAATACTGATGGCTTACTCTATCCTAGCACTGTGTTTACTTTCGTCTCCTTTAGTCCTAACAACCGCCCTATGACATCAGTACTCTGATCCTCATGTAAAAGACAACAGTCACAGAAGTTTAGTCACTTGCCCACGGTCAGCCAGCCAACAAACAGAAGTGCTGAAGCCAGGGTGAGAACCCCAGTCTGACTCCAGTACCTGTACCTCTACCCAAAATAATAACCGAGGCTCAGGTGCTGAAGTGCTCGTCTCGAATTTCACAAAAGCCAGAGATCAAGTCCACTTTGTATGTGCTACAGACTGACATGCTTTCTCCGAAGATGGTTTTATATTGATAATAAGGAATTATCTAAAGCCCCGTTAGGACTTCAGAGCTTTGTGACAAATGACTAAGATGTGGCTTTCCAACCATCAACTGAAGGAGAGTGAGGCGGCGGCACTGTAGAGGTGACTGGTCTTCAGGCAACAAGTGCTTCCCGGACAGCACCCCCTCACAGCCTCTCTGGGAAGGCTGCTGGTTTCGCCTCGGGCCACACTATGATCCCTTCTCCTCCATTCTCCTCTCAGGATTTTGGGCACGCACGCACATGTGCTGGTGTGAGTTTTAAGTCGGCAGGTCTGGCACTTAAACCACAGCCTACTATGTGGCAGACCAGTGACATAACCATTATGCCATCTGCTGGTCCCTCATCTTTGAATTTCACAAGGGACCATCTCAGGTCTCGTTAGAATGCACATGCTAGTTCACCAATTAGTGGAGAGAGGCTTCGGTTCTGTCAACTAAAGCTGCAGGAAGTCCCTGCTTGATGGCAGCCTCGAAGCAGGCCCCTGCACGCTGTGAAGCAGGCCCAGGGCGGCCTGGGAAGGGAGACGCAAACTAGCGCAGACATCGTCTAGCGAGAAGGGGTCTGGCGAGCCCTGTGGGACAGGTGGACAGCAGCCTGAACCTCACGTTCCTGATGACTCAGTAGGAGGTCAAGAGTCTTTTGCGTAACTCCACTCTGGTGTAGTCGGAGCCAGGACAGGATTGCTGGGGAGTGTGTGTATAAGGGCAGGCCTTGAAGCGGGGAGTAAATCCCTTCACAAGGCCAGATGTTGCATGGTGAGTAAGGTGGCCTGACCCCACATGGCCGCCTGTGGGTGGCGTGGCTGGAGTCCTGGACCTAGCAGCTTATAAAACATGCCTGATGCCTGAGTGCATCCCTCAATCCGGAGAGAACGGAGAAGGGGCTTCAGTGTACCCACTCCCCGCCCCTCCACCGGCTTTCTCACTGTGCTTCTCTCTCTCTCCTCTTGGCCAGTGTGCACCCCGATAGCAAATGAAAAACAAACCTCTTTACAGAAAGGATGCAGAGAAAGGTTTTCTGGAGGAAATGGGATTTTAGTAAGTGGGAGAAAGGTGTTCTAGACTGGGCACACCAGAAGCGAAGTGAGGGGCGCGAGAGAAACACGAGCCTGTGGGAAACTCCGGTGAGGCAGGAAGGGTGAAGCCACGGAGGGTCTAGTACCACAGCCGAGGCCAGGCACAGGCATGAAGGCCAGCGGAGGGGACAGCGGGAGGGGAGGACAAGGAACCCTGAGAGTGAACCGACCCAACGTGGCAGTCAAGAAGATGCCAATGTTGGTGGCCTAGGCTCCAACAAAGAGCAAAGCCTTTAAAGGGGACAGGACGGGGTTAGGGGTGCAGGAAGGCAGCTTAGGGAGATGCCAGATGGTCACTCTGGAGGGGCTGCCTCTAGGGACCTCCCTGTTTTATGAGCCCAGTATTATAGTCCCTTCGTTCTCACAGCTGTCCTCTGGACATGCTGCAGTTGTCACTGAATTCACCCTCCCGTGTCACACCTGGCCCCGGCTGCTAATGCAACCTCAGGGTCCACAGGGTCTGGCCGGCAACAACCGCTGCAAATACAAGCCTCTCTTTTTTTAAAGAGAGAAGTCCCCCGTGGTGACTTCCTCTGCCCACGGAGCTGCTGAAGCCCTCAGTCGTCCCCACACACCACTGCTTAGCCTCGTCCTCCACATCTCGCTTCTCCTCTGCTGAACCACGAGCCCGACTTTCCAGTGTAAGCTGATCTCGTCATTGCTGTGTCATCGTCATCAGCTAAAGTCTTCTCAGCTGTCTAAATCCTACTTGCTACACAGGTGGCCGTTACCAACACCCGTTTTTTTATGAAGACACCGACGCAAAAACTGCACAGGGTCACAGCGAAGATAGATTCCACAGCTCCCGCAGGGCCCAGCTCCTGCCGGCTGCTTATGCCGCCTCTGACCCTCCGCAGCTGGCCTGGGTGCTGCAGCATTGCCCCCACCATGGGCAGTGACCTGGGCCGCCGTGACGGAGTTGGTCTAAAGGAGAACAGGTTCCACCTCATACTAGAATGGCTTTCTACTGGCAGGGACTGCTCAGAGTTAGAACGGGCTCCCGGGGATAAGTTTCCCGTCACCCTGACTTTTAGGCAAAGGTTGGCCCCACCTCCCGACCTCACACAGCCCTCGACTCCATTCCACCCAAGTGAAATCCAGTCTTCGCAGGCCCCTACCACCACCCGACCCCTGGACCTCACTTCTGGGAGCCCCCTCCTTGCTCGCTCTACTAAAGCTGTCCCGACCTCCTTGAGCCCTGTCAGCAGGCCGGGGGGTGCGCCACCCTCAGCCCATGCCAGGCCCCTCTCTGGGCAGACCCTCCCTGAGCAGCCGACTAGAAAGCGTGACTGGAGCTGGCCGCTCTGGACCGGCTCTCCTCTTCTCTCCTCACACACCCCGCACTATTACACCTTACTGCTCTTACCATCCCACCAGGACAGAAACCGCGCAAGAGGAAAGGTTTACTTTACTTTCTTTCTTTTTTTAAAGAGAGATTTTTTGCTATACGGCATGTGGCACTCACCCAAGAGAGACAGAAAGCGAGAAATCACCCCCCGGGGGGATGGGCACGCCACAATCCCTTCTCCTCCGTTCTCCTCTCGGGATCCTGGGCACGCACACAAGAGGGTTCTTTCCCTCTCTCCCTGGCAAATACACATGCCCTCTGCAATAATACTAATGATAAATTACTGAAGCATTTGTAATTTTTGTAAGACTTTCTTTTAAATAATTATTTATGTTTAATTTTACTTATTATTATTTTTTTAATTGACCAGGGAGAGATATAGAGAGGGAAGGTGATAAAGCTAGCCACCAGGTCCAGGATTTGAACCATGGTCAGCCATGTGGGAGTCCAGCAACCCTAACCACTACTCCACTTGCCAGCCCCCCAACACCTTGAATCTTAATGCCCCTTTATATGATGTTCAAGTTTTGTCCATTTACCTGTAAAGACAACTATTTTGGCATCCAAAGTTAAAATGCAGGTACTTCAGGATTTGCTTTATACAAATAAAAATGTAGAAGTGGATTTCTGGGGAACATGAGGCAGTTTCACTGCTTATATCTGCTCACAATGCCACAAAGCCAGAGGCATTAGAAACCTGACCTAGAAATGTTAAGTATGTTGCCAAAATGTTGACTGTTGCCAAAATACTTTGCCAGAAAAACTAGACTAGTATCCTTCCAAGTGACAGAGTGTTTCCATTAGAGAAGAAACACCAACCCTCCACATAGATTTAAGAACTAAGTCTGTGCACTCCGTTTTCTTGCATGCCAAACCTCTACGGCTAGGGCCAGTAGGTGGCATGGTGCTTAAGGCACTGGACTCCCACATGGCTAACAGGGTTCAAGTCCCAGACCTAGGGGCAGGAAACTTATGCTGGGTGTGTGTGCACATGTGCCCACCCAAAATCCTGAGAGGAGAATGGAAGAGAAGGGATTGCGGCATGGCCATCCCTCTGGGGAATGATTTCTCACTTTCCTTCTCTCTGTCTCTTTTAGGCAAGTACATATACCCTATGGCAAAAATCTAAAAACAAAACATAACAAAAATCCTCCAAGGTCCTTTGCAGCTGCACGTTTCTAGAACCAATGCTGCTCCACAGGAGACTCCTGCTCCTGGAAGGCACTGCCAAGTACAGCCCTCGTGCAGACTGCTCTGTGAGAAGTGCCCCGGCATCTGACCACAGGATCACACCGTGCTCACTCGCTCCTCATTACCCTGGGAACTTTACCATGCCGATTAAAGCACTGTGAAGGCGTGAAATTTCCCAGAAATCTACCAAGGTCAGTCTCGGGATGTCATTAGCTATACATGGGAGAGGGCTGCTCTGAGCCGAGCACTCTAACCCTCCTGGCTGCATCTGGGCGGAAACTAGACTTCGCCAGGGCCCTGTGGTACAGGAGGGCCCCTAACTTACCATGCCACTTGCCCTTGTAAACAGTCCCAAAGGAGCCCGACCCAATCCGAGTGGAAAGCATCACTTCGCTGGCTTCTATTTCCCAGTAATAGCTCGAATCTCTCTGTCCGCGAGGCCTCTGAAACGAGGAGAGGGGCACACTCCGTGGAACGGTAATGGTCTGCTGACAACCGTAGAAACAATCAACCCAACCCTACCCGGTAGCTCCCCCAGCTTTTAAAGACACACATAGTAATTAACCATAATTCCTGCTTGTCTTGAGAAACACTATTTTACGTGTAGCAAACTAGCAAGCTGAGTGATGCAAGCATGCCAAAATGGCACTGCTTTTTACTGACACAATCTCTTTCACTACATGTATTATATCAGAGTCCTCCCCCAGAAGTGAAAAGCATTCTGATCTGTAAGGAGGTTTTTCTCACAGAACCCTACTGGCAAGAGGCACTCACAATTTTGTTTTTCTCCTGGGTCCCAGGTCCCGGTGCACGTTCCCTTTGTGTTGGCACGAGGGCTTTGGGCTGTGACCAGCCTGTCGGGCTCAGGTTGTTGGGACTGCTGGACAGGGCTGAGGGTGAGGCTTAATAGAAAGACAAACAGAACCCAGGTGGATAAGCCAACAGGAGATACAGAGCAGAGAGAAAAAGCCAGTACTACTTCCTGAACGGCTATGGAAAAGTACCTGATTCGCTGTGGCTTCGAATTGCATCCTGAAACAGAAAAGAAAGTGCAGTCAACCTGTGCTCCAGAGAAGACTTCCCTGGGGAGGGAGGAGACAGCAAGAGGGTTGGCAGGACCAAAGCGGATAAAACCTCTAAGACACAAAAGTCTAAATACACACTGTGGTCAATTTTCCTTGATTACATTCATCAAATGTTGGTGGCCAGGTATTCCTAAAATTGATTTTTCACCAATCAGGAGGACTGAAACTACTTTTTCGTATAAAATGGAACCACGCTTTTTCTCAGGAGAGAACAATGCACACAGCAAGCATACTATTTCAAGTTACTATCAGATAAGGTCTTTCCAAAGTCCGAGGATCATGCCCCACTGCCTCAGAATCAGGCCAGGGGGACTGGGTGGCAAGTTGACACGTATTCCACCAGGAGTTGGGGTAAACCAACCACAACCTAGAAGTGGTAAGGCCCCATGACTACGAACTTGGAAAGCTGGCAAACTATAAATCCCCTTGCCCCAAAGCTGCACTTCACATGTAAGAGGTCACACCTGAACAGGTGGAGACGTACTGGGTCACGCAGCCAGTAGGCAGCAGGAATAGGGCAGACGCCGTGAGCACAGATCGCAGCCCTCGGCTGTCACCACAGAATGGTGCCCCACACACTATGGGTAAGCTCTGAAACGAGCTACGTTCTGCTCAGTGAGAAGTCAGAGGCTGCCCTTAGCTTATTACAAACTGGGAAAGAAGGCAGAACCTAGGGGCCTCCGTGAGATCTAAACCCTAACTGGAATCCTCACTTGGAGCACAATGTATACTGGAGTAATATAAACCCAGTGGCCCCCACAGCCTTAAACACGCTATTTTTCTAGAAAGTCCTCCTCTGTTCTCTATGTTAACCAAAAATATAGACAAGATACTTATTACGTAGAGCTATAACTAGAATGCTCCTCCACTCAATGACATCTTCACAGGATGAAAAGGATAAGCCAAGCCGCTCACACACACATGCACACGCACACACGCACCCCACGCCTGCTTTGGCAGCCCTGCCCAAACATCTTCAGAGCTCATCAATAAAGCCTAGTTCTGGCTCCCAGACCCAGCTAGTCTCTGGAATCCCCTGAAAAGGTGCTGAGAGCTGCTTGACACCCCCCTGTCCCAACCCCCCGCCACACACACACACACACACACACACACACACACACGCACGCACTAGGACTGATTGGGATTCCTGGCAGGGGAAGGTGGGAGGGAGGCCCAGGAACCTATATGTTTTTAAGCATAGCAGGATGACTACCAGAGGGGCAAAACATGGGCCAAAAATAACCTGGATTTCAAAAGACTATCGAGCAGCCACAGCTTCATGACCCAGCTGATCTGGTCTTTATTTTCAGCCAAAGCACAGAATAATGTATTTTTATTAACCAGAATTATATTCTCATATACTAAGGATTGTTTCTTCTTAATATTATATTAATTTTATTCCCCATATACACTATATACCTCATATTTTATTCTGTACTATTTCCACAGTTGGATTATTTTCCTACAAGGAATTTTTCTACTGTCCTGAAATCTAAATATTATTTATAGAAAACTACAAATGGTTTAGATAAAGCAGCAATATCCACTTTTTAAATGCTGAGTCATGTGTGATTAAATCAAAATTTACTCTGCATCTAAGATACAGAAGGATTAAGCACAAAGTTGTGATAATTTATAACAAAAATTTAAGACATTTCACTTTTTATTTTTTTTAAGAGAATTTTGTTATAGGGCATGTATGCTTGTCCAGAGAGACAGAGACAGAGAGTGAGAAATCACCCCTGGGGGAGGGGATGGCCATGCTGCAATCCCTTTCCCTCCATTCTCTTCTCCGGCTCTTAGGCACACACGCACACGTGCCTGGCCTTGAGTTTTATGTCACCAGGTCAGGGACTTCAGGTCGACTGTGTGGGAGTCCAGCGATGTACCCATTACGCCACCTGCTAGTCCCAAGAATGTTCACTTTTACTGTTCCCAGTATTCCTTTACACAGAAACAAATGATACAAATACAAGAAGTCTTCAAAAGTTCATGGAAAATGCTTATTGTGAAGATATTATGCATGGTTTCAGGATTTCCCTGCTACAAAATTAACCTGTAACTAATTCCATTTTAATTTCACGAACTTTTTGAAGTCTCCTTGTAGAAGAAAACTGGCATATTACTGTTATCAAAACTAATCATAACGATAAAAGAGAAATAACAAACTCATAGCTTATACTGCCCTCTTCCAACAGTGGTAAGACAGTCTGTTGAAGGTGATCTGGGATCTGAGGACTAACCTGCCTGAGGTGGCAGGTGTTCCTGAGTTTGTTTTAAGAACCAATTCCTGAGTCCAGGGAGCAGTTATCTCTTACATGCTTTTTAAAGGGTCTTCAGGGCATATCGATCAACTTGCACATTTAGTCTCTAACATGTAATACTGATGCTGTGAACAATAAGTAAGTCTAACTTCAGTCTTCAGTTAAAATGAATTCTTTATTTAAAAAAAAAAATGTAACGCCCTTGGCCTCAAAAATCTACCTTGGGATATTTACTTCACCCAGCAGCAATACCAATACAGTACTTTTTGTTTTACTCCCATATACTCTGTTACCAAAAAAGAAAGCATGGAAACAAACATGACAAGAAATAGGGATTTAACTTAGCAATTGTTTCATTGTTCACAGTCTACTGTCTGACAGTCTTAGCAGTCCTGTTAGTTACAAGAAAGCAAAGGCAGAAGAGAAATACCTACTCTTCCCCTCAAACAAAATCGTCTGGACCACGCCCTGGGAGAAGCATTCAGGCTGTTATTCTAGTCCAAAGCAATGAGAAATAAAGAAGAATAAAGAACAAAGGAAGTATTTAGAGTGTATTCAGTTGTTATTAAAGGTGAACTAGAATGCAAACCAAACAAACAGAACATACCGAAGAGCCGAGAAAAGAAAAAGCAGTTTGAAAACACTAGCTTTGGGCACTCATACCTCTCCCTACATACCTGCTGATCAAAATCCCAGGACTCCACCCTTCTAGAAATCTCTAAAGAAAATCATTTAAAAGTCTTCTAGAGAGTTTGTAGTTCCCCACTGCTACCATTTTCTTTCCCACGCCCAAAAAACCTATTCTTTCTCATGCACTAGTTGTCTAAAACCCTACTCTACCTGCCATGAAAAGAATCAGTTCAAATGTTAACATTTCTTCGGGAAGTTTTTACGTTTCCACTTGAATGCTGTATAAACCAGACTTATTCGGCCAGTCTGAAGATGTTACAGTTGTAAGAAAGAAAATGTCCGAGTCCACAGGACCTGAGGAAGTACTACAACACTCCTGAGCTGGTCTAGCCCCGTCCTGCTCCCTGACATAGCCCACCCCCACCCACTGACTGAGCCACACCACTACCTCCAAGGGCCCCATTACCTCAATCATCCTGCTGTCCACAGGCAGGGTGGTGCTGACCATGTGGACATTAGGTGTGGACGTCGACCTCTGCCTCTGGGACAGGGAGCCTTCGGAGGAGGGGCTGGAGGTGTTGAACGTGAAGGCATGGGGTGTGGAGTATCTGTGTTGGGAACTAGGCAAAGAGGAGGAAGAAAACCCATGATGAGCACTTGGACCTCCCCACTGGTAGTTTTTCAATCACTGACACCAACTTCATTAAATACTCACAGACCAACTCTACTTGAACAACCTCTGACAAAATGTTTCATTCTTTCCATATGCACCATTTAACAGTTCTCTTCTGCTTACAGCTGCATTTGCATGGACATTTTCAAAAAGGAAACCGTGTGTGCATTTGGAATTCACATAAGAAGGGAAAAATACATTGTACATTTTCTTTTTAGCAAATTACCTCTATGTAGAATACTACATTTTTAAAGCATCTCTGAGAAAGAACGGATCAACATTTACCAACCACACCATGACCTACTAAACTAGCTGGAATTTGCCCAGTTTAGTTTAAAGACGAAATGAGAGAACTCTAAGGAAGATGTTAAACAGGTGGCTATAAATACTGTGGGACATGTCTGCAAAAGGCCACAACCTGACCCATTGTGTTTCCTCTGCCCCTACGCAAAATAAATTGATGTGAATGAATATGAGGTTAGTTTTTACATTGCAAATGCTAATTGTAAAATGAATCACTGGCCTCTTCCAGCCACCACCCCTCTGATCCACTAAACCCGAAAGAGAACACAAATTAAGGTACATTAGCATTTTCATTATTTGCTCTGAACATTAGTTTGACTTTGTTTAGAGTCAAGTTCACCCATGTATAAATTCAAGAGATTAAAAACCTAGTTTTTCTATGGGAAGTTGTTCCTTTTCCACATAATTCTGTGGGTATGCCTGCAGAGGTCTACTTACTTCTAGTCCTCTGAGAAAAGTACAGCTTTCCAAACAGATCTGCTTTTCAGATTATCAAGAAAAATAAAATTCATGCATAAATATATACCCAGATATGTCACACAAATTCCTTCTTCTGAGAAGCGACCTTTAACAACTTCTATGGTAGTTCTTATAAGGGCCATCAAATATGATCTGATTCCATATTCAGGCTGGTCAGGAAAGTTATGACACATTTTTGCACAGAAAAATATGTCATGGTTTTCAAATTCGTATGTAATACTGAGCAAGACATATGAGCTCAACAATACTTCTCCATTTTGCTATAATATGGAAACGCCAAGCTCCACAGAAGCAGCAAGGGGTTTACACGGAGAGGAGGAAATGCAAAGGAACTCCTGTCTTTTGTACTCACCTACCCTATATAACTTTTCAAAACAAAACTATGGGTAAGAGCATTACCTGACAGGCAACCGCGAGACAGACTCTCGCATCCGGCGCATTGTCAAGGAAGGTAGTGCGGGGGGCCCCACCATCGCCGACGATGGAATTGGGAAACAACCTAAATAAATCAGACAAGATCGGTTTGCAGACTGCAGTGATAACAGAGAACCAACCATGCCTTGTCTTAGAAACTCAGTTACTCAAACCAGACTTCCTCCAGTTACATTTTTCCTGACCATTTTATGTTTCTTCAGGTAAGAGGATCATGAACCCAAAGGTCTGGGTTTGGAGAATTACAGAACTTGAATAATACTGACCTACCAATGGAATATATGTATACCCTCCAGTGTGTGTTTCTAGGAAATACTGGTTCAGTGTCCAGTTATTATCAAAATAATGTTTTTTAAAGCTACATTGGAACATTTAAAAATCCTTAACATTCAGAGCTTTCCTGGAAACATTCTGACGTGGAAATGCATAGCTGAAAAGATGAAGAACAGTGTTATTGAGCACCAGAAGTCATAAATAAGAGGAAACGTGATATTGCCATTCCTTGGCAGCTCATTCCAAGGCTGGTACTCGTGCTCAGCAATTCATGTGCTGCTACCTCAGCTAATCCTCACAAGAACACCATGGCTCACTTTTTCCAGCATGAATCAAGTCTCTAAGGTGGCTCCAGCTCATTAATGCTAACACTGAGATTCTGGCGTATGCGTATGAGATTCCAAAGCTGTGCCATTTATGCTACTCAGGCTTTCTGCAATATCAACATGTACCACAAAAGTGAAAAAGATGTTTCCAGTGTGGTTCAATGATAAGTCTTCTTTGGGTTTTTCTAGTACCCTCCAAAAAAGAAAACTTTGGACTGGCTCTATAACCTAGTGGTTAAGAGGGCTGGATTCGACAAGGCAGACTATGGTTCAAATCCTAGGCCTGAAGGCTCGAAAAAGGCACTGGGCCATGGGTGTGCAAGCCCAGGATCCTTAAGGATGAGAAATGGAAGAAAAAGGACTGCGACATGACCATACCCCGAAGAGGGGTGCTTTCTCTCCCCTCCTTACCCAGCAAGTGCACACACCTTGCACATGTACACACAAGGAGAAAAAAAAAAATTTTTTTAATTAAAAACTTAGATTTTTCATATTCTTGCTAACAGTTTTTAAAAGGCATTTTGGAGGACCAGCAGATGACATAATGGTTACGTTGCTGAACACCCATGTAGTTGACCACAGTTCAAGTCCTGGACCCAGGGGCTTAAAAGTCATGCTTGGTCTGGGCGCATGCGTGCCTAAAATCCTGAGGAGACTGGAGGAGAAGGGATTACAACGTGGCCACCCCCACCCCAGGGTGATTTCTCACTCTCTGTCGAGTGCACGTGCCCTGTAGCAAAAATCTCCGGGAAAAAAAAAAAGGCACTGTGGAATACGTACTTTAATTTACACCTTAATTAACATAATCATTTAATTTAAATCAATATAATTAATATTTTGTCTATATAAAATATATCTCAGTAACTGGTTTGTCCCCTGAGAGGAGCAAGAGTTTTTTTTTTTTTTTTTGAGAGGTCTTTTTTTGCTATAGGGCACGTGCACTCGCCAGACAGACAGAGAGACAGAAAGCAAAAAATCACCCCCCAGGGGGATGGCCAGCCGCAATCCCTTCTCCTCCATTCTCCTCTAGGGATCTTGGGCACACACGCCCAGCGTGAGTTTTAAGCCACCAGGTCTGGGACTCGAACTGCGGTCAACTACATGGGAGTCCAGTGACATAGCCATTATACTAACTGCTGGTCCCAAGAGTATTTTTTTTAAAGAATTATTTTTTATTTAACTTTATTCATTGTCATTATCTTATACTTTATTTGTTTGAAGTTGACCAGCGAGAGACAGTGAGAGAGAAGGAAAGTGAGAAAGCAAGCTGCTAGGTCCAAGACTCGAACCACAGTCAGCCATGTGGAAGTCCAGTTGCCTTAACCACCATGCCACTTGCTGGCCCCAAGAATCTTTTTTTTTTTGGAGAGGTTTTTGCTATAGGGCGTTTGCGTTTGCCAGAAAGAGAGGCAGAGAGACAGTTAGAAATTACTCCCCAGGGAGGACGGACATCCCGCAACCCCTTCTCCATTCTCTTCTTGTGATCTTGGGCACACACGCACATGTGCCAGCATGAATTCAAGCCACTGGGTCCAGGACTCGAACCGCAGTCGACTACATGGAGTCCAGCAACATAGCCATTACGCTACTGCTGGTCCTGATCAAGAGTCTTTTAAGATTTTACATTCACAGGCCAACAGGTGGTGTGGTAGTTAAGGTGGTGGATTCTCACATAGCCAACAGCAGTTCAAGTCCTGGACCTGGAGGCTTGAAAATCCCACCAGGCGCATGTGTGTGCATGCCCAAAATCCAAGGAAGGGAATGGAGGAGAAGGTATTGTGTGCCATCCCTCTAGGGGGTGATGTCTCACCTTCTCTGTCTCTCTCTCTCTGGTGAGTACATACACCCTATGGAAAAAACCTTTGAAAAGATTTCACGTTCAACTATTCTAAGTCCAAATTGCACCGAGTGTGCTCTCTGCCCCTCCTCAACGTCAGCGGCTGTTCGGCAAACCTGACAAGTAGCAGGGTTGTGTCTACTAGCAATCTAGGAGATGAGGCTGTTAAGAGAGAAAAGTAAAAAACGTTTTGGACTTTCATGTTCCTTTGTCCTTTTCCTTCCTGAATCACAGTATGCCAATCTGTATTTGACACGCGGAGGCCCTACCTGCTCATTTTGGAGGGTTATAATGGCCACACTAAAACTAGCCAGTTTCAGAACCATGGTATTTCTTTTGTTTTTGTTTTTGTTTGAGAGGTTTTTGCTCTAGGTACGTGTGCTCGCCAGAAAGACAGAGAGAGACAGAGACGGAAAGTGAGAAGTCACCCCCAGGGGGGATGGCCATGCCACAATCCTTTCTCCTCCATTCTCCTCTTGGGATCTTGGGCACGCATGCACATGCACCCGGTGTGAGTTTAAGCCACCAAGTCTGAGACTCGAACCGCAGTCAACTACATGGGAGTCCAGCGACACAGCCACTGCGCCAACTGCTGGTCCCTGGAACCATGATATTTCTACAGTAGATGATTTCTTGACGACAACAACTCTTTTAACAAGTCTAAAACCCACACTTGTCAGTCAAAATGGACAATAAGAAACCTCAAAAGTATTTATACTCCCCTCCCCTACACTCTGAAAAAAAGAATGATGTCTTACAAGAGCTGTCTGATATTACTCCAGTCCACACACATAGTAGGTACTTTGGTGCTACAATGTTCATGGAATTTGTAGCCACAAGTCTGACATCGAAATCCATTGAGCAGGAATTTCTGGCAGATGTCACAGAAGGCAAGTTTCAGGAACGTCTTCCGAGCCTACAACAGGAACACACGTGCCACTGATTCTGAGTAAGTGCAAAACGGCTAAAGACAAAGTGATTTCCTCCTTGGCCCCCAAGAGATTCTACAAAATGAAGGACTATACTCCCAATATCTGTAAAACTCAAAACCAGAAACTGAATTCTCTCTCTCTCTCTCTCTTACTCCAAACAGTGGCAGAACTTTAAAGATTCCAGTAAGGGGCCTGTGTGGCATGGTGGCTGAGGCCACTGGATTCCACATGGAGAGAGTGGGTGACTATGCAGTTCATGTCCCAGACCAAAGGCTCAAAGAACATGCCAGGCACATGCCCATGTGTGCCCCAAATCCCCAAATAGAATAGACAAGGGATTGTTGCATGGCCAACCTCCCCCCAGGGGGGTTTCTCAGTTTCCCTCTTTCTCTCTGTCTGTGCCTATCTCTGATTAGCACACGCTCTATAGCAAATTAACCAAAATAAAGAAAAATAAACAAGGAATACAATATATATGCTTTATTATCTCTGAGAAATTCCTGTTATGCCAGGCAGAGCACCCACATGCCACAAAGGAAGAAGAGATCTGCAACTTACAAAGTTATGTGTTGTGAGGGGAACGTGATCCAGGAAATCTACTTGAAGTTCTTCTCCAATCAAAGAGGCAGCATCAGTATTCCAATCTAAACGAGCTTTTTTACTAAAGAGTTTTAAAAAAACATAACATGAAAAACAAACGTTAAACAAGAGTTAAATAAGAATTATTTAATTAAGCTGTAGCTATTTAATGCATATTATATAAAGATAACTTATTTAATTCTACAACAAACCTATTAAATAGTAGTATTATCTGTAACTTTTTTTTTCTTTGAGAGAAATTTTTGCTATAGGGTGCATGCACTTACTGGAGAGCCAGAGAGAGAGAGAAAGTGAGAAATCAACCCCTGGGGGGATGGCCATTCCACACTCCCTTCTCCTCCCTCTCCTCTATTCTCCTCTCGGGATTTTGGGCACGCACATACATGCCCCTGGCGTGAATTTAAAGCCACAAAGTCTGGGACTTGAATCGTAAGCCCAGCACCTTAACCACTATGTTCCCTGCTGATCCCATCTCTATTTAAATATGAGAAAACTGGGGCTCTAAGAAAGTAACTTGCTCAAGGTCACAGAAAATGAAATCCAAAGCTTTGTGTGTGTGTGTATGTGTGGAGAGGTTTTTGCTATAGGGTGCATGCGCTCACCAGAAAAATAGACAGAAAGTGAGAAATCACCCCCCAGGGGGGATGGCCACACCGCAATCCCTTCTCCTCTATTCTCCTCTCGGGATCTTGAGCACACACGCACACACGCCCGGCGTGAGTTTAAGCCACAGGGTCCGGGACTTGAACTGCAGTCGGCTACATAGGAGTCCAACGACATAGCCATTATGTAACTGCTGGTCCCCAAAGCTTATGTTTTTAGAATGAAGTTTTCCTTTTACAATATAACTATCTCATAATAAAGTAATTGCATATTAGAACAGTCTGTATAATAATAAAATCCTGTAAGTGGGGCCAGGAGATGGCCTAGCAGTTATGTCACTGGACTCCCACACGGCCAACTGCAGTTCAAGTCCTGGACCGGGAGGTTTGAAAAAGCACATGGGAAAATGACATGTGCTTGTGTGCCCAAGATCCAGGGAGGAGAATGGAGAAGGGATTACGGCATGGCCATTCCCCCTGGGGGGTGATTTCTCACTTTCCTCTCTTACTGTCCCTGTCTCTCTCTCTGATTAGCACACACGCTCTAAGGCAAAAACCTCTACAAAAAAAAAAAAAAAAAAAAAAAAGAAGCACTGTAGGAATCCTGAGCCAGGTCCTCAGTGTGGTAGCTAAGTGCTGTACACAGGAGCGAGAGCCCATACAACCAGCCACTGTCGAGTCCCAGCTCCCTCAACCTGAAAACACACCAAGCCTTTATCCGTGTATACCCAATATCCTGACAGAGAAGAGAGATGGAGGAGATACAATTACTGTGCAACCACGCCCTACTGGGAGGGTGTTCTTTCTGGCAAGCACACTTACCCTCTTCTACAACCCACCCCCAATCAAAAATCTTACCGTGGGCCAGCACGTGGCATGGTGGTTAAGGCAGCTGGATCCCACATTGGCGACTGTGTTCGGAAGGGCATACCTGCATGTGTGCCCACAATCCCCAAAAGAGGAAGAAATGGAGAAGGAACTGCAATGTGACCACTCCCCATGTACGGTGCTTTTACACTCTGGTGAGTGTACATATCCTCTGGCAAATTAACAAACGGAGGGGAGGGCACGGCAGGTGGTGTGGTGGCTAAGGCACTGAACTCCCACATGGTTGACTGTGGTTTGAGTCCCAGACCTGGTGGCTTGCTTCCTCATTTTCCCTTTCTGTCTCTCTCTGGTTGAATTTTAAAAATAAAAAAATTAAATAAAAATAATTCTTAAAAAAAAAAGATTCTAAAATCCTATAAGATGGGTTATAAATACTGCCACAGTACCAGCATTTAGTCTTCAAATTTAGTCAATCTATTGGGTCGTCAGAAAAGTCATGATGATGGGACCAGCAGTGAGCATAATGGCTATGTTGCTGAACTCCCATGTAGCCGACCTCGGTTTGAGTCCCTGACCCTGTGGCTTACTCATGCCGGGCACGTGTGCATGCGTGCCCAAGATCCAGAGAGGAGAATGGAGAAGGGATTGTGGTGTGACCATCCCCCTGGGGGGTGATTTCTCGCTTTCTATCTCTCTTTCTGGCGAGCACACGCACCCTTTAGCAAAAAAAATCTCTCCAAAAAAAAAAAGTCATGATGTATTTTTCCATGTTTTCCTATGCAAAAATATGTCATGACTTTTCCAACAACCTACCAAGAGACAGATAGATTAAGTAGAAAAGAACCACAAATTAAATGCACTTTTCCATAAACAGTCTCAAATCTGAAGAACTGTTTGTAGGACTATAATATACACAAGTCTATGGAAGACTTAATTGTTAAAATATTACTCTGAGATCACTGTATGCATAGGGTAAACAAGACAGGAAAACAGATATATTTAAGTAAAAAATGAATGCTCACTCAGTTCCTTTACCATGTCTAGACCAATTAATCTGGCCCGTTTTTGAAGGAAGAATATTCTCAGGTAAGGAGAAAAGAGCATATACTAGCACCACTCGGGGCCAGCAGGTGGCGTGGTGGTTAAGGGTGCTGGACTCCCTACACGGCTGACCGCAGTTGGAGTCCCAGACCTGGTGGCTTGCTTCCCCACATGCCAGCACATGCGTGCCCAGGATCCTGACAGTAAGGAGGAAGAGAAAAATGGAACTGCAGTGTGACCACGCCACACTGGGGTTGCCTTCGCTCTCCTGTACCTTTTGATAATGAAAAACAAAACAGGTCTCCCATCACCTGCCATAAGCCTGCTCAAGTCACTTTTCTGGTTAACCAACAGTTAGTAACCACCCTTTCAACAACTCCTGGTACACGGTCTGAGAAGTGCCTTACCACTCCGAAGTCCTGTTTGCCCTAATGGAGAGGAAAGGGCGCTCTAGCTTGTGGCTAATCTCCACTCCAACAACTGCCCCCTGAACTGACAGAGCAGACATGGGCAAGCTCGCCTCGGAGCTGACTCACTCCCTGGGCTATTCTCTCGAAACGGAACATGAAGATGTAAGCTAAAAACCAATTCCCAAAAGGATAAAGCTAAAAGAACCTTCTAAAAGGTTTGCCCATGGGGCCAGCAGGTAGTATAATGGTTAAGGCCCTGGACTCCCACATGGCTGACTGTGGTTCAAGTCCTGGACTCAGTGGTTTGAAATTGATGCCGGACACATGTGCGTGTATGCCCAAAATCCCAAGAGGAGAATGGAGGAGAGGGGATTATGCCGTGGCCATCCCTCCTGAGAGTTGATTTCTTGCTTTCTGTCTCTCTGTCTGTCTAGTGAGCACAGTGCCCTATAGAAAGACTCCAAAAAAAAAAAAAGTTTTGCCCATAATTTTTTTTTTTTGGGGGGGAGGAATAATGGATAATTGTGGACATCTCTGCTGCTGTGGGCTGTTGGTTCTAGTCTTTGAGGGGATGCCTCCATCTTGCCACCATCATTAGAAACAGAACAAATGATGGGGCTGGCAGGTGGCATGGTGGTTAAGGGCACTGGACTCCCACATGGCTGACCGCAGTTTGAATCCCGGACCTGGTGGTTTGCTTTCTCACTTTCCCTCTCTCTCTCACTCTGTCCCTCTCCGGTCAAATTAGGATAAGTAAGTAAGCAAATAAATAAATAAATACAATACAATAGAATAGAATAATTCTTAAAAAAGAAGAAGAAGAAGAAGAAATAGAACAAGCCATGTCTTCCCTAAGGCAGAAATTCTCCTGCATCTTTTTGCCCCATGTCTATTAAATGGCAGGAATGCAGCACACATTAAGCTGAATAAACAAGTGAGTAAACAAGTCGATCTACTGTATGCATTCTTTTTTTTTTCTGTATGCATTCTTTAACTGTAAATAATGTAACCAGTTTCTGAATACCAATGCATTATCACAAACGCAATGAAATTTTTTTCAATTCAAGAAACATTCCATCTACCATTACTGTTTCCATTCTAGGAAACACTATCAGCACCCACCTAACATGTATTTCTTTTTCAAAAGAATGTCCGAGCAGTAATTCCAGGCTCTTAGTACCTTATTTTTCAGAATTACAAGCAAGGATATACAAATACACAGTATCTACAGGATGCTAACACATGTTTTAAAAAACGGAAACAGTTATTATTTGAAGCTAGGAGGTCTTCACTCATCTGAAAGAGGGGCGGCCTGACTCTGAGTCCTTACCCTTTGTGCTCCTGGAGAAGTCTGAACACCGCACAGCACTCCGGTTGCAGGCCCCTCACCTTGAGAGCTTTCATAAGGCAGTCATGCAAGCTCATCCCATTGCGCACATTGACCTACAAACAAAGGACCAGCGTTATGACGGACACGGGCCGCAGCACCCCTTGCAGAGGTGAGCACAGAAACAAGCGTGCTCATCGATGAGGGTGTAGGCAGAGACGCACGACACCGTCCTTGTAATGGAAAACCCAAAAGGAATGCCACGCAACAGGTGAGCACTTGAACAAAGTATGAGACACCTGTGAAAGTCACATCATGCAGCTATTCTATTATTTTACTTATAATGACCAGGAGGACTGGTGTCCATAATGTAGTAACTGGGGAAAAAATATCAGAATAATATAAAGAGTAAGATTATCTAAAAGGTGGGGAAATCTATATATTATATGCTTATATTATGGTGGATGAGTATCAAAAGATACACACCTACCTGTTTATATCAAAAGAGTATGACTGAGCAATACAAAATAATAAACTTATATCTCTAGTTTGTTAAACTAAAATATACATGGCAAGCATCTACCAGAAAGGAAAATAGTGGATCTGATCTATGAACAAACAAGAGCTTTTATTATATAAAATGTGTACTTCAGGGCTAGCTCTGTGCCCTAGTGGTTAAAGCAGCTGGATCCCAAAAGGCTGATGATGCAGTTCAAGTCCCAGACCCAGCAGCTTGAGAAACATACCAGGTATGTGTGCCCATGTGGCCTGAAAATCTGGAAAGGAGGAAAAGAGATTGCAGCATGAACATTCCCCATGGGGTAATATTTTCTCTACTTCCTCTCTGTCTCTCTTCTACAAGCATATATGCCCTCAAGCCAAAAAAAAAAAAAAATAGAAAAAGAAAACAGAAAAAGGCTCTTTGGGGCTGGCCTCATAACCTAACAGTTGAAGGCTATACAGAGGGAGCTGGATCCTGCATGGCTGACTACAGTTCAAATCCCAGCCCTGGCAACTTAAAAAGAACACAGGGTGGGCCAGCAAGTGGCGAGGTGATTAAGGTGCTGAACTCCCACATGGCCAACCATGGTTGAGTCCCAGGCCTGGTGGCTTGCTTTCTCTCTCTCTGGTGAGTGCATGTGCCACTCAATCCTGGCTCTTAATTGTGCCATCTCAATTTCAATCCAGCCAATCCTTCTCTGGCTGGTTTAAGACAGAGAAATAAATCCTAAGAAACAAGACAGAGTTATCTGAGCCAGCCTAGTTAGTAGGCTCCAACACAGGGCACAGTATTGGATACAAAACAAAGATAACAATTTGGGAGAGAAGGGAGTGAAAGTGAGCTTGAGGAATTTGAAAATATAAGTGAGGAGCAATGAAAATTTCCCCTGGGCGTTATTTTGCTGACCTATTTATCTGCCCAGTTATCTATCCATCTATGAAGCACAAAGATGGGCTGTACATTAACACAATTCAGCACAGAAAGTCTGAATTTGGGGAAGAGATAAATTTAGGAGATGGTGGCAGTGAGGTAAGAACATTCTCCTGGAGGATCAATCAACTGGGAGGAAGGAAAAGGGCTGTTCCAAATTATAAAAGCTCATTTGGAGATGGTGACAGCCTCCTTAGCTACTGGCCTCTCCACTCTTCCGGATACACAGAAGAGAAAGAAGGCTGTAAACCACAGGGTAAGAGGGAGTCAACTGATCCATCAAATGGATCAAGACTTCTTTATTACCAGAAGCCTCTGACAACAAAAAAGAAGGGGGCGGGGTAGGGGCAGGGATCATCTGATACGCTGATCCTTATGAATACATTATCTATTCAAAAATAAAGTCAAGGGAAGCAGCAGTTAGCGTAATGGCTATGTCGCTGGACTCCCACGTAGTCGACCGCGGTTCACGTCCCGGACCCAGTGGCTTAAAACTCACGCCGGGCGCGTGTGCGTGCGTGCCCAAGATCCCGAGAGGAGAATGGAGGAGAAGGGATTGTGGCGTGACCATCCCCCCTGGGGGGTGATTTCTCGCTTTCTGTCTCTCTGTCTCTCTCTGTCTGGCGAGCGCACACGCCCTATAGCAAAAACCTCTCAAAAAAAAAAAAAAGTCAACATTCTACAACAGTTTCTTGTACATATCAAAATAATTCAAATAAATGTATCTGGAATTCTGTCAAAAAAAAAAAAAAAAAAAACTGGAAATAAGTGGGTGAAACCACAAATTAAACAGGACAATACCACTGGCTAAGCATGGAAACTAGATGGTAGGTCCGTGACATCAGATTCACTACCCTAACCGCTCTGCTCCTGTGTGTGCTTTGTAACGCTCCATAATAACCCTAAATGCCTCTCGAAGCAGTAAAGCAGTGACATCCTTTGAAAGGTTCCACTACTTCAAGCTTTTCAGAAACCAAATTAAGTGAAGCGATAAACTGACTTTAACTATGAAAATAAGACATCAAGAACGAAGGAAATGAACAGTAATAAACACTCAGGACTAGCAGGTGATGTAATAGTTACATCACTGGACTTCCATGTAGTCGACCACGGTTTGAGCCCCGGACCTGGCGGGTTTAAACTCATTCCAGGTACGTGTGTATGCATGCCCAAAATCCCAAGAGAATGGAGAAGAGATTGACCACGGCCATCCCCCATGGGGGGTGATTTCTCACTTTCTGTCTGGCGAGTACACACGTCCTATAGCAAAAATCTCTCTCCCCTAAAAAGAGAGTGATAAGCACACACTGACAGAATCATGACCTCTATCAATACTGCACATGCACAGTAGTGCTGTCACAGCTGTGACGTAGTGTCTGTGTTCTGTCATCAACCATCACTAAAAGTCAAAGACTCTACGGACTGGACAGTTCTTCAAACACTCTCTAATCCAGTAAGGTTTCCAAATGTGGCTTGCATTAGAACTGAGGGACTTATAAAAATATAGATTCCCAGCCTCTTCCCTCCCTCCAACATATCCGAGGATTCTGATTCAGTTAATCTGGAATGAAATCCAAGTTAAATAATTCTTTAAAAAAAAAATTTTTTTTTATTTAAAAAAGAGTATATATATTAATTGAATGTCCTATATGTCTTTTTAATATGAGGATAAACAATGACAGTAAATACAAAAAATACATCATAGGAAAAATTAAACATTATGAAATGAAGTATAAATTTAAATAATAATAAAGTAATGTAAAATAGTTATTTGGGGTCTTGCTGTCTTAAAGGGCCATTCCCTCAACCACGAGGCAGACTGAGCCCTCTGGCCTCCTGGACGAACCAGCAGTACACAGAGTGGAGAAGACAGTCTCAGGAACACCCAGAAGCACCAGCTGGTCATCGGCTTCCTGTAACATCTGTGCTTCCTAGCTGACCTCTCAATCTATGGCCAGGAAGAAACCAATGAGAAACGGTAGGTAAGGGCCTGCAGGCAGCACAGGGGTTATGGCTGACTATGCAATTCAAGTCCTGGAACCAACAGCTTGAAAAACATGCCAGGAGTCTGCGTGTGTATGCCCAGAATCCTGAGAGGAGAATGAAGTGATGGCATCATGGCCACCCCTCTGGGGGGAGATATTTCGCTGTCCCTCTCTCCCTCTATCTCTTTCTCTCTCTCTCTGATTCTGGCAAACACACACAACCTATGGCAGAAAACTGAAAAGAAAATAATACAAACGGGCCGGCAGGTGGTGTGGTTAAGGGCGCTGCTGGACTCCCATGTAGCCAACTGTGGTTTGAGCCCTGGACCTGGCAGCTTGCTTTTCCACTTTCTCTCTTTCTCTCTCTCTCTGTCCATCTCTGATCAAATTTAAATAAATAAATAGAGGTAAAATAATAAAATTCATTCATTAAAAAAAAGAAGAAAAGAAAATAACACAGTTGGTAAAAATCACTTTGCAGGGGCCAGTAGGTGGCGATGGTGGTTAAAGTGTTGGACTCCCACATGGCTGACTAGTTCAAGTCCTGGATCTGGCAGCTTGCTTTCTCATATTCTCTCTTTGTCTCTTTGGTCTAATTAAAAATAATAATAATATCAACTAAGCTTAAATAATTATTTTTTAACATATCACTTTGCAAACAAAAGACAACTATAAGAGATTGATACTACTTATTTTGTCAGCCATAAAACTTTAATTTTGAGGAGAACAAAAGTAAATTTACTCAAACTTTAACTGGCCTTTGTGCTTTGCCTTCAGTTCAAAATGCACCTTAAATATCCAACATTATAATCAAGATCCTCCTTAGATTCACAAAAAAAGTATAAAGACGTTTATTAGCAAACTGGGGGGAGTAGAACTATTAGAAGGAAACTTAAAACCCTCTGGACTGGGGAGACCAGCAGATGGCATAACGGCTACATAGCTGGACTCCTATGTAGTTGACCACCATGGAGTCCCAGACGCGGTGGCTTAAACTCACACCGGGTATGTGTGAGTGTGTGCCCAAGATCCCAAGAGGAGGATGGAGGAGAAGGGATTGCGGCATGGCCATCCTCTCTGGGGGGTGATTTCTTGCTTTCTGTCTATCTCTGTCTTTCTGGGGTGAGCACGTGCCCTATAGCAAAAAACCTCTGGGGGAAAAAAAAAAAAAACCTCTGGGCTGGACTTTGCAACTTCAGAACCTGCTTTGCCAGGGTACAGACCTCCTAACCTCAGATGCTGCTTCACCTGGGTATACAGGATGAACACAGCACAATGATTTTACACAAAGGATGGAGGGTGGGAAAGGAGAAGACGTAGAAGTTTTGAACTATGATTTTTTAAAATGTCTACCAACAAAAATCAGTGTAATTTCACATTTTTGTTTTGGTCAGGCAGATCTGGTCTTGTCTTTTGATAAAATCCAGAATAGTAGAAAACTTCTCTCTTTTAAAAAAATTATTATTAGTATTTTTTAATTTGACCAGAGAGAAAAGGGAAAGTGAAAAGGCAAGCCGTCAGATCCAGGACTTAAACTGTTGTTGGCCATGTAGGAGTCTAGCGCCTTAAGCACCATGTCACCTGCTGGCCCTGAAAACTTCTCTTTGTGGGGGGCTGGCAGGTGGCGTGGTGGTTAAGGGTGCTGGACTCCCACATGGTTGACTGTGGTTCAAGTCCCGGACCTGGTGGCTTGGTTTCTCACTTTCTCTCTCTCTCTCTCTGTTCCCTCTGGTCAAATTAAAAATAAACAAATAAAGTTAAATAAAATAATTCTTTAAAAAAAAAAAAAACCTTCTCTTTGTTAGCAATACGCTCTTAGAATATTTTGGGTTTTACGTCAGAAAACTCAGTGGCAGTGTCCCTGCTATTATCTAACACGAATCTATAGCTGGTATTATAAAAACAAACTATGTAGAAATTACTGGCAGGTGCCAGTGGCCTGGGAAAGAAAAAGATACTGTGATTTTTAAGCTACCTGTAGATTTCTCCCAGGACCAGGACATACAGAAGTAATTTTACTTTCATCTTTATATTTGACTCTAAGGTTAAGTATTTTAGGTGAACATTCTGCTTTAATAGAAATAAATGTCTTTTCCAAAAAAATTATCTGGAAAGGTTTTAAAAGAGCTTCTAAAAGAAATGTATTTGAACACATACCCATAACGTACTCTTTGTGTGGATAAAGTGTCAAAAAGGAAGACATTCCAGACAAAAGTAGTAACAGAAGGAAGGCCAAGATGTGGAAAAAAGTGGGATTGGCAGGTGGTGTGGTGGTTTAAGGTGCTGGACTCCCACATAGCTGATTGTGGTTTGAGTCCTAGACCTGGCAGCTTGCTTTCTTGCTTCCCCTTTCTCTCTCTCTGTCTGTCTTCGGTCAAATCAAAAAATAATAACAACAACAAATGGAATTAAATAAATAAATAATCCTTAAAAAAAAAAAAAAAGAAAAAAAGAGGTAGAAAAAAGTAAGGGTTTGGAAAGACACTCTTATGAATTAAAAATAGGGGCTGGCAGTTGGCATGGTGGTTAAGAGTACTGGACTCCCACATGGCCGATCACGGTTTGACTCCAGGACTTGTCGGCGCGCGCGCGCGCTCTCTCTCTCTCTCTCTCTCTCACTGACCCTCTCTGGTCAAATTAAAATAAGTAAGTAAATAAATAAAGTTAAATAAAAATATTTCTTTTTCTTTGGAGAGGTTTTTGCAATAGGGCGCGTGCGCTTGCCAGAAAGAGAGACAGAAAGCGAGAAATCTCCCCCGAGGTGGGATAGCCACGCTGCAATGCCTTCTCCTCCATTCTCCTCTCGGGATCTTGGGCACACACGCACATCCGCCGGGTCCAGGACTCGGACTGCGGTCAACTACATGGGAGTCCAGCGACATAGCCATCATGCCAACTGCTGGTCCCTGATCCATAATGTTTTCTATAGGCACATGAATAGCTAAAGTTCCTTAAAGGAACATGTACATACCACTGTTCTTTGCTTGTTCGGCAAGAAAACACGGATGGTGTTGCTTGTCTTCGAAGAGTCTGTGAGTTTGCCATCATCTGACGCCCGGCGCTGATAGCCAAACTGTTGAACTATTGTAGGGGAGATGCAGCTGGAACCATCAAACACCGCATCTTTGAATCCAAAACCATTGCTGATCGTCTTCCAGGCCCCTTGTATGTGCTCCATTGATGCAACTTAAACAAGACGTAAACCTGCTAAAAAAGAGAAATAATTTTAACTCTAGAATAAGGGCACCTACCCCAATGACACTTACGTAACAGTGATAGTGAAAAGAGCTTAACACTATATGGATTTTTAGTAAGAGATACCTTCTTTGTAACAAAACTAATCAGGAAAGAAAATAACAGTATATTCCATAAATACTTCAAAGATAAGCCCAAAATTAAGAAAATAGGTTAAAAAAAAAAAAAAAAGAAACTCATGGGGACCAGCAGTGAACATGTTTATGTCGCTGGACTCCCATGTAGTCAGCCGTGGTTCGAGTCCCGGACCTGGTGGCTTAAACTCACGCCGGGCGCATGTGCATTCGTGACCAAGATCCCAAGAGGAGAATGGAGGAGAAGGGATTGTGGCGTGGCCATCGCTCCGGGGGGTGATTTCTCACTTTCTGTCTCTCTCTCTCTCTGTCTTTCTGGCAAATGCACGCACCCTACAGCAAAAAGTCCTCAATAAAAGAAAAGGAAAAAAAAAAAAAAAGAAACTCATCAAGAGTTATACTGCCAGTTAAAAGTCAACCCAAAGGGCCACAGGTAACATGGATGTGGGCTGGATCCCACATGGCCAACTGCATGGTTCAAGTCCCAGACATGGCAGCTTGGAAATCATGCTGGGTGTGTATGTATGTGTGCCCAAGAACCAGAGAGGAGAACAAAGGAAAGAGTTGTGGCATAACCACCTCCCCAGGGGGTGTGGATTTCTCCCTTGCTTTCTCTTTCTCTCTATTGCTATGTCTCTCTCCCATCAGTGCACACACCTTATAGTATAAAAAAAAAAAAAAAAAAAAAAAAAAAAAAAAAAAAGCCAACCTGTAAGATGAGCCCAGGACTCCCAATTTCTAGACTTTTTCAATTACGTTTCCCTTCTTCTTTGATTATTGTACATTAAGTACAAGTGACTACTACCCTTAACTGTGGGCAATATGTTAGGTCTATGAGAAATATCCCCTACCCCAAAACCTTTAAGACACCATCTCTGACTTCAAGAAAGAAAAAAAAATGTCTTGGATTTATTTTAGACACTATATATGTACAAGAATACTCAAAAGGTCATGGAAAGAGACCAGCAGGTGGCAAGTGGTTGGGGTGCTAGACTCCCACATGGCTGACCATGGTTCAAGTCTTGGACCTGGAGGCTTGAAACTGACACAGGGCGTATGTGCATGCATGCCCAAGATCTCAAGAGGAGAATGGAGGAGAAGGGACTGTGGCATAGCCATGTTCCCCAAGAGGATAATTTCTCACTTTCTCTCTTTTTCTGTTTCTCTCCAGCGAACACACATACCTAGGCAAAAACCTTTAAAAAAACAAAATTAAAAGTCATGGAAAAATGGAATTGAAGCTTAAGTTTATATTGCTGCAAAACAAGATAACTGCTATAGAAGTACACAGCTAGTTCCAGCCATGACCTAATGGCCAACCACATAGTTCAAGTCCCACATCAGCAGCCTGGTGAAAAACACTAGGCATGTGTACGTGCCTGACCAAAATCCTAAAAGGAGGACGATGGAGGAGAGAGAACGTGGTGTGACAACCACAGAGGAAGTGGGGTACTTTCTCACTTTTTCCTCCCACCATCCAGCAAGGGCGTGTACCCTCTAGCAAAAACAAAAACAAACCCATTCATAGCTAGTCACAAAATGACAATAGGTTAAATATTCTGCAACAAACATCAGGATTTGCAAAGCCCTAGCACTGTTTCAGAAGTCTCCAGCTATACAGAAACGAGGGGTTTGTTTCCTCCTTTAGAAAACTCTGAGATTAATGGGCCAGCAGGTAGTGCGGTGGTAAAGGTGCTGGATCCCACATGGTCAACTGTGCAGTTGGTCAGAGTCCAGGACGCAGTGGCTTGAGAAACATGCCAGGCACATGTGCAAGCATGCCCCAAAACTGGAGAGGAGAGTGGAGGAGAAGGGATTGAAGCATGGCCATTCTCCCCGGGAGGTGATTTCTCGCTATCTGTCTGTCTCTGTGTTTCCGGTGAGCATATGTACCCTATGGCAAAAACCTCGCTTTGGAGGAACCAGCAGTTAGCGTAATGGCTATGTCGCTGGACTCCCACGTAGTCGACCGCGGTTCGCGTCTGGGACCCGGTGGCTTATAACTCACGCTGGGCGCGAGTGCGTGCGTGCCCAAGATCCTGAGAGGAGAATGGAGGAGAAGGGATTGCGGCATGACCATCCCCCCGGGGGGTGATTTCTCGCTTTCTGTCTCTATGTCTCTCTCTGTCTGTCTGGCGAGCGCATGCGCCCTATAGCGAAAAACCTCTCAAAAAAAAACAAACAAACAAACAAAAAAAAAACCTCTCTTTGGAAAAAAAAAAAAAAGAGAGAGAGAGAGAGAGAGATTTCTAGTTTAGGGCACATGCATTCGCCAGACAGACAGAAAGCAAGAAATCCACCCTCCAGGGGGGATGGTCAGGCCACAATTCCACCTCCTCCATTCTCCCCTTGGGATTTTGAGCATGTACACACATGTCCCCAATATGAGTTTTAAGCTGCTTGGTCTGGGACTCGAACCACAGTCTACTACATAGGAGTTCAGTAACATAACCGCTACACCATCTACTGGTCCCTTCAGACACTTCTAAGTGGCATAGCTGGAATTCAGAACTTGTTGCTCTGACTCCTTGGTCCTTATCTTACAGATCAATGACACCTGAAATCATTTAGTCAGATGAAACTGCCTAGAATTAAAGATCATATAATCCAAACCTCTTATGTTCAACCAGTAATTTGTCTGAATATTCATGACGTGCTATACTCTTTCAGCATCACAAGCCCGAATCAAGAGGCCTTAGATACTAACTATTCTTAATTGACAGTGGAGGAAACCAGAGAGGTTTGGACGCTTACTCAAGATCACAAGGTGTTACTCTCATAGTCTTGGTACAATCTATTTGGAGAATATGGTAATAATTACTATTCTTTTTTTTTTTTTTGTTAGAGGTTTTTCGCTATAGGGCGCGTGCGCTCGCCAGACAGAGAGAGACAGAGAGACAGAAAGCGAGAAATCACCCCCCAGGGGGGATGGTCACGCCGCAATCCCTTCTCCTCCATTCTCCTCTCGGGATCTTGGGCACGCACGCACACGCACCCGGCGTGAGTTGTAAGCCACCGGGTCCGAGACACGAACCGCGGTCGACTACGTGAGAGTCCAGCGACATAGCCATTACGCTAACTGCTGGTTCCCAATAACTACTATTCTTAAAGATTGATCTATTAGGTTGTTGGGAAAGTCATGACATACCTTGCTGTTTTTCTATGCAAAAATGCATCATGACCTTCCCAATAGCCCAATAAATAGGAAGAATGGCTCTGTGGCCTAGTTAAAGGAGATAGATCCCACCTGGCCAAGCACATCTGGAATCCCAGCCCTGATGACTTGAAAAACATGCTGGGCACACCTACGTGCTTGTTTGTCCAAAATCCCAAGGGGATGGAGAAACGGAGAAGGGACTGCAGCGTGACCATGGCCCACTGGGGGTGCTTTGCCTTCTCCCAAATTCTGGTGAATGCACAGGCCCTCCAGAAAAGTTAAAAATAAAGAAAAAATTTATTAAATGTGAATTAAATCTCTATTTGGCGATACGTCTTTTTAAAAAAATTTATTCAGCAAAAGACAAACTATAATACATTTCATTCTATATTTAATTGTGGAGAAATGCTCTGTTACAACTATTGGTCAAGGATCCACTTTCAAGACTTAGTAACCAAAGTCCAAGAGCACAGTGATGTTACAATGAACTTTAAGTCTCGCAGGCACTGAGAAAATACAATGCTGGTTCTTAGTAGAGAACGTACTACAATAACTTTCCACAAAAAGCGACCAAAAATATACCTGCTTTAATTCAAGTTTTAGGTTATTTACGTTTTAGAGTACATATAAATTGTTATTTTTCTTTTTCCGTCTCCATATCACAGCTCACAGGCTAGCAGCATGTTAAGTCAGTGCTTCCTAACCGTTTGCATGTCGCTATGTGCATATGAAATGATGGCGCCTATCTGGAGACATTCTGAGGTAAGCAGACACTGCCGCTGTGGCTGAGAGACAAGCTCCAAGGCTACGGGCCTTCCCAGCTGTCCCTAAGGCAAGTGGGTACACCCCTAACCTGTTCCTCACAGGAAACTGCTACACAGTATTCCGTAACCAATTTACCAAAGGGTAGACTTCTGGAAAACAAACAGACAGGAAAAAAAAAAGAAAAAAAAAGAACATAACACCGAGTCTGGGACTCAAAGCTCAGGCTACTACATGGGAGTCCAGCGATACAGCCATTACGCCAACTGCTGGTCCCGATATGTTGATCTTTTTTTTTTTTTCTGGAGAGGTTTTTCGCTATAGGGCGCGTGCGCTCACCAGACAGACAGAGAGAGACATAGAGACAGAAAGCGAGAAATCACCCCCCAGGGGGGATGGTCACGCCGCAATCCCTTCTCCTCCATTCTCCTCTCGGGATCTTGGGCACACACGCACACGCGCCCGGCGTGAGTTGTAAGCCACCGGATCAGAGACGCGAACCGCGGTCAACTATGTGGGAGTCCAGCGACATAGCCGTTACGCTAACTGCTGGTTCCCCCGATATGTTGATCTTAAATGAGACATTTAGACCCCTGGTGATATCACTCTTCAATGTAAACATAACAATAGATCTAACTTCCAACACCGTGAAACTAGAAAAACTATTGAACATTACTGCTAAAAATCTAAATCATTCTCCATAATGTAAGAATGAGGCCAATGCCATCAATCTGTCCCCGATGTATTAAAACACATAAAACAATTGTACATGTTGTATAATATCAAAATTGAAAAGCATGAGAAAGATAAATTATGGGACCAGCAGGTGGTGTAATGGCTATGTCAGTGGACGCCCATGTAGTCTAAGGCGGTTCTTGTCCCGGACCCAGTGGCTTAAACTCACACCGGGCGTGTCGGAGTGCCCATGCCCCTGAAGGGGTGATTTCTCGCTTTCTGTCTCTCGTTCTTTCTGGCAACCGCATGAACCCTATAGCAAAAACCTCTCAAAAAAAAAAAAAAAAAAAAAAAAGATAAATTAAAATGTTCATGAAGTAGTCTGGGTATTTATCTGACTTTTTCAACTCTTACATAAACATGTATTGTTTAAAGAGGATTGTTAATATGCCATTTGAAGATAGCTACTAACAAAAAGTTTATATAGAAATTAACTATAAAATCTCATTTGTGGGGCCCGTGGTTTAGGTGATTGGACCCACATGGCCAACTGTACAGTTCGTGTCCCAGACTTGGCAGATAGAGAAACACACAGGGCACGTGTGCATGCATGCCCAAAATCCCAAGAGAAGACCGGAAAAGATGGGACTACAGTGTGTCCATCCTCCCTAGGGGGTGATTTCTCACTTTCTCTCTCTTTTCCTAACATACCCACACACTCATCCTGCAAGCGCACGTGCCCTACATGAAAAGAAAAAATACATCTGTGTACAATGATAAAAACAATCTTTTTATTTTTGGTAACTCTCTTCTCATATACAAAACAGTAGTTCAATTATCACAAAAGTTCCCAGACCTTGAAAATTTGTTGGGTGATGGGGCTAGCAGATGGTGTAGCAATTACATCCCTGGATTCCACATGGCTGAATGAGTCAAGTCCCGGACTTGGTGACTTGAAAATTACGCCGGGTGTGTGTGCTAGGTGTGTGTGCGTGCATGCCTAAGATCCCAGGAGAAGAATGGAAGAGAAGGGATTGCAGTGTGGCTATCCCCCTGGGGGGTGATTTCTCACTTTCCCTCTCACTGTCTCTCTCTGAGTGTGTGTGTGTGTGTGTTGCTCTCCCTCCAGCGAATGCCCATGCCCTAAGGCAAAAACCTTTTTTTTTTTTTTAATTTTTATTTGGTGAGGCGATCTGAGACTTTATATTCTACAGCCTAAACAATTACCTTTTAGATGTCAGAAAGACATCACAGATTCATAATTTAATTTGTGTTGATACCTATAATTTTATAAGTTATTCAGAAACCTACAATTTACTAATATAAATTCTTCTAGTCTATTCTATTGGGTCGGTGGAAAAGTCATGACGTATTTTCTGTTTCTATGCACAAATACATCAAGCCTTTTTCTACGACCCAACAGAATTCAGGTTTCAGTTGGTTCCATGCTACTTCCTTCTGCATTCCTTAACGCCTCCTCCCCAAACTCCCTACCAACCATCACAGAAGTTTCAGAAATCAAAAGCCTAGATCCTACCCTCCTCTGCTTCCTCCACTTGGGCTACTGTTACATAAAGAATTACCACAATGGGTCCAATCCTAAAGTCAGCCACCAAAAGATACCAGCATTTCTTAATTGCAAGAGGGCACAAGCATTCATGGGGGGAGGGTGAAAGAGAGAAAGAGAGGGAGAGAGAGAGAAAGCACCCCCAACAGGATGTAATCACGCTTTTTCCTCCCGTTCTCCATCCTGTCAAGATCTGTGGTTGGGAACCAGCAGTTAGTGTAATGGCTATGTCGCTGGACTCCCACGTAGTCGACCGCGGTTCACGTCCCAGACCCGGTGGCTTACAACTCACGCCGGGCGCGTGTGCGTGCGTGCCCAAGATCCCAAGAGGAGAATGGAGGAGAAGGGATTGCGGCGTGACCATCCCCCCTGGGGGGTGATTTCTCGCTTTCTGTCTCTATGTCTCTCTCTGTCTGTCTGGCGAGCGCACGCGCCCTATAGCGAAAAACCTCTCAAAAAAAAAAAAAAAAAAAGATCTGTGGCATGCACACACATGCCTGCTGTGTTTCTCAAGCTGCTGTGGCCTGGACTCTACGAGTGGTTGGTAGGCTACGCTCCATGCAACTCTTAAGCACGGCACTTAACCACTGAGCCATACGGCCAACCCCAGGGACTGTTTTATGATAGAGAAAGAGGATTAGTCAACTGCCAGACAGCCTCCCAGTCGCCAGCCTACATCTAGAAACATGAGTTTGTATACATTTCTGATGCTTCTTTAGCCTACATTCTTTCTGAGAGTGGCAGATTCCATAGGTTCACCAAAAAGTTTGCCTTTATTGGCTTTATGAGTTATTATGTTACCTAAAATTTGAAACTTTGTTTGCTTTAATAATGTAATTCATGATTGTTACAGTCTAAGCTTTTTTAAGAATGATTTCGTTATATTTATTGTTATTATTTAATATGCTATATAGGGCTAGTGCACTCATGAGAGAGAGAGAGATAGAGGGAGGGAGGGAGAAGGAGAGAGAAAGTGAGAAAGCAAGCCTCCAAGTCCAGGACTCAAACTGCAGTTGGCCACACTGGAGTCCAGCATCCTAACCACCATGCCACCTGCTGGTCCCTGGCAAAAGCTTTTTTCAATAATATATCTTTCTATACCAAAATGTTCATTTTTGTTATCACAGTTAATCTGTCATAATCTCTCAAGCTCATTTACTTTCTTTTTGGAGAGGTTTTTGCTACAGGGTACGTGCGCTTGCCAGAGAGAGACAGAAAGCAAGACATCACTCCCCAGGGGGATGGTCACGCCGCAATCCCTTCTCCTCCATTCTCCTCTCGGGATCTTGGGCATGCACGCACACGCGCCCAACGTTGACTTTAAGCCACCAGGTCCAGGACTTGAACCGCGGTCAACTACATGGGAGTTCAGCGACAGCCATTACATCAACTGCAGGTCTCTCAAGCTCATTTACTCTTTTTTTTTTTTTTTTTTTTTTTTTTTTCAGGTTTGTAGCAATTTATTACATTTTAATGCTTCATCTTCTATCCCATGAACATCCATCCAGTACCTTCTAAAGTTAAGCCACAAGCTTGCTGCCATCATAAAAGCCCTTCAAGTTCATAGGGTGAACAGAAGTCTACCTGCACTCTCCCACATGAACATTCTTATTCCTTGTCTGGTAATTTCTTGCTGTCCCCATGCATTACAATTTTCAAACTCTTCATACCTTCAATTTCAATGGCTTCCAAAATCTGCACCAAAAGCAAGCCATCCAACGATTTTAAAACGTGTAACCAATAGTACGTTAGGTTGGTCCAAACAAGCCACTCCATCATTTTAAATTGCAGGCTTGTTTAAAAATATGGAAAGCTTCACGAATTTGCGTGTCATCCTTGCGCAGGGGCCATGCTAATCTTCTCTGTATCGTTCCAATTTTAGTATATGTGCTGCCGAAGCGAGCACATCAAGCTCATTTACTCTTAATGTGAACATTCTGTTTTAGACAGTTAAATAAAGCCTTTTTCTAATTTTGTGAGATGGGTTTATAAATTCTAATAGGAGTTTACGAACAAACAAATGAGTAGAAGGCACATGGGAGGAGCAGGTGGCATAGTAGTTAAGGAGCTAGACTCCCAAATAGACAACTGCAGTTTAAGTCCCAGACCCGGCGGCTTGGAAATCATGCCAGGCACGTGTACATGCATGTGTGCCCAAAATGCCAGGAGAGAATGGAAGAGAAGGGATTGATTGGCATGGCCATCTCCCCTGAGAGGTGATCTCTCACTTTCCTTTTCTGTCTCACTCTAGGTAAGCAAGCACTTTAAAAAAGACAAAAACCTTTAAAAAATAAAAAATAAAAAAAAAGGAAAAGAGGAAGAAAAGGCACATGGGACTGAATGATGCAGCAAGAAAACTCACATGAGCCAGAGGCCCAGTCCTTCACACCCTGACGCACTTTCTACCTTGTGATTCCTAATTTAAGTTACTTTCTTTGTGCCCCTTTTGTGATCTATCTAAAGCACCACCCAATATGGTTTCTTTTTTTGTTTGTTTAAGGCAAACTATTGCTATAGGGCACTTGCCGGAGAGACAGAGAAAGACAGAAAGTGAGAAATCACTCCCCAGGGGGGATGGCCACACCATGATCCCGGTCTGCTCCATCCTCCTCTTGGGATTTTGGGCACGCAAGCACAAGCACCCGGACGTGGGAGTCCAGTAATGTAACCATTACGCCATCTGTTTTTAAAGATGCCTGGTCCAGGACTCTAACTGTGCAGTCAACTGTATGGGATCCAGCCACCTTAACCACCAGACCACCAGTTGCTGCATTACTGATGTAATTCTAAATTCAAGAATCCCTAGGAAAGTTTGAATCAACTTTTTCAAATGAATTTAGACAACCAAAATATATCTTCTTAGGCCAGCCCCCAGAAGGCCAACTGTGGTTCAGGCAGCTTAAAAAACATGCGGGGCACATGCATCCTGGATCTGGACAGAATGGAGCAGTGGAAAACGGGACTGTAGTGTGACCAAGCCCCACAGGATGGTGCTCTCTCTCACAAGCACCTTTTGAAATATATTAAATGTATCATCTGGCTCTAGAATGACCATTTTTTTAAAAAGGATTCCTCTAGTCTTTTTTGCTGTTGTTGTTGTTGTTGGGCGGGTTTTTTGTTTTTATTTTTTTTTTTTGCTACAGGGCACGGTGGTTCACCAGAAAGACAAGAGACAGAGAGACACAAAGCGAGAAATCACACCCCAGGGGGGATGGCCACACCACAATCCCTTCTCCCTCCTTTCTCCTCTCGGGCTCTTGGGCACGCACGCACACGGCGCCCAGTGTGAGTTTAAGCCACTGGGTCCGGTACTCGAACCGCGGTCGACTACATGGGAGTCCAGTGACACAGCCATTACGTTAAATGCTGGTCCCCAGGATTCCTCTAGTCTTAAAGTGTCTTCCTTAGTCCTACCAATGAACTCTTTCCAAGTGTGAGCTAATTAAACTTTGTATGTATTTATTTGTTTTTAAATCTTCTACAGGGCACATGCACTCCTGGGGGATGGGAAGAGACAGACAAAGTGAGAAAGCACACCAGAGGGGAGGGTGCGGGGAGATGGCCACACCGTAATCCCTTCTGTTGGGATTTTGGGCAAGCACACTCACATGCCTAGCGTGGCTTTCAAGTTGCAGGTCCAGGACTTCAACAGAGGAGTCACCTGTGTGGGACCCAGCTCCTTAATCACTACACCACCTGCTGGCCCCACATATGAAAATTCTATGTTATAGTAGTCTCTTTATAATTTAATTATTTTTTTAAAAAAATTTTAATTTAATATTTATTTATTTAATTTATTTGACCAGAGAGGGATAGAGTCAGAGAAACAGAGGGAAAGTGAGAAAGCAAGCCGCTGGGTCCAAGACTCAAACTCCAGTCAGCCATGTGGAAGTCCAGTGGCCATAACCACCATGCCAGCTGCTGGCCCCTCTAATTTAATTTTACATGTTTATTAATTATTTGTCAAATAATGCTCCACTGTGTTGGATTTAATTTTTTTCTTTACAATTTAGAAGGCATTCGTTAGGGAGAAACAAGGAAAATAAGAAAACATGCCCCATCAGGGATGATCAGGCTGCAATCCTTTCTTCTCCATTTCTATTCTTAGGGTATTTGGCATGCATGCACACAGGCTGGGCCTGTTTTTCAAGCCACCATGTCTGGGATTTGAACCATGGCTTCAGCCATGTGGGACCCAGTCACTTGAAAACCACACCAGTGAATAGCCCACAATTTGGTTTTTAAGTCATGCCATTTTTCAAGTTCTGAAATCTGAACACTTCTTACAAACAGTAGCCTGCCTTAGTTGTCCTAAAAAGAACCTAAAATAAACACCTCCAAGAATATGTCAAGTAGAGGATTATTGGGTCAAAAATTAAGAATTACATGTGAGTGCTGCTGCTCTGAGTTTTTAATGTTGTAAGATTGGACTTGGGTCAATTATTGTTTTTAAGATAAGTTTATTTTCTGGAGCCACTGGCCACTATCTGTTTTCTCTGATTTAACCCGGAAAAGGGGGGTTGTGCTGCTAACTTCATCTTTCTTAGAACTGACTCTAAAGCTTAAAGAGAGTAAAGATACTGACTGATAAAGAAAACCAATACCAGTGGGTGTAACCTTTCAAAGAATTCCACATTAGGTCAACTAAAAAGTGTTCAGTGAGACTATTTTGTTTTTTATTTTATTTTAATACTCCTTTGAAGAAAAGTAAAACTTAGCAGCCTAGTTCCCAAAGAGCTCCCTGAAGCCCTTCTAATTAAGAAAGCGTTGGCCTTTATTCCCTGAGGTCTGCAGACAAAGGACTCCAGGCACAGCTGAAAGTGACGTTGAAAACTAGCTGCAGAGTGCAAAGAAAGACCAGCAGCCTCCACCCAGATGGACACTGTACATCCTGAGCTCCCCTACCTCAAACAGAACTCCAAGCCGGCAAACAGCACCCACATGCTCAAGGAGTCAATCAGCTAATAATGCTATCCTTTATCTCACTTAACTTTATTTATTTTCATTTGACCAGAGAGGGACACACAGAGAGAGTGTGCAAGAAAACAAGTCACCAGGTCCAGGACTCGAAACCGTGGTCGGCCATGTGGGAATCTAGCGCCCTTAACCACCGCACCACCTGCTGGCCCCTAATCCCATCCTTTTAAAAATAAACAGACTGCTGAAGATTACCAGACATTTTAGGAGAGCCCCTATTATGCATGATAAAGACCAAAACACAGGGGGAACCAGCAGTTAGCGTAATGGCTATGTCGCTGGACTCCCACGTAGTCGACCGCGGTTCGCGTCCCGGCGGACCCGGAGGCTTAAAACTCATGCCGGGAGCGTGTGCGTGCGTGCCCAAGATCCCGAGAGGAGAATGGAGGAGAAGGGATTGCGGCATGACCATCCCCCCTGGGGGGTGATTTCTCGCTTTCTGTCTCTATGTCTCTGTCTGTCTGGCGAGCGCACGCGCCCTATAGTGAAAACCTCTCAAAAAAAAAAAAAAAAAAAAAAAGTACTTAATTTTGGAACCAGCAGTTAGCATAATGGCTATGTCACTGGACTCCCGTGTAGTCGACCGCGGTTCGCGTCCCAGACCCGGTGGCTTAAAACTCACGCCGGGCGCGTGTGCATGCGTGCCCAAGATCCCGAGAGGAGAACGGAGGAGAGGGGATTGCGTCGTGGCCATCCCCCCTGGGGGGTGATTTCTCGCTTTCTGTCTCTCTGTCTGTCTCTCTGTCTGGCGAGCGCATGCACCCTATAGCAAAAACCTCTCAAAAAAAAAGTACTTAATTTTAGACCAGCAGGTGGCATAATGGTTATGTCACAGGACTCCCACATGGCTGACCATGGTTTGAGTCCCAGACCTGGCAGCTTGCTTTATCACCTCCCTCCCCCACTTTCTCACTGTCCCTCTGGTAAAATTAAAAATAAATAAAGTTAAATAACTCTTTTAAAAATTATTATTCAATATTAGTGGTATAGTATCACAAAAATTATTTTAAAATAATGCAACTGGACCAGTGGTATGGTGGTTAAGCCAGGGGATCTCACATGGCGAACTGTACAGTTCAAGTCCTGAACCTGAGGTTTGAGAAACACATATGACATGTATGCATGTGTGCCCAAAATCCCAAAAGGAAGCAGAGACGGAGAAGAAAGGCTGGCAGGTGGCATGGTAGTTAAGACTGCTGGACACCCACAGGGCAGACCATGGTTAGAGTTCCAGACCTGGCAGATTGCTTTCTCTCTCTCTCTGTCTCTCTGTCTCTCTCTGTCCTTCCCTGGTCAAATTAAAATTAATAAAGTTAAGGGGTAGCAGGTGGCAATGTAGTTAAGGGCGCTGAACTCCCACAAGGCCAACTATAGTTCAAGTCCCAGACCTGGCGCCTTGCTTTCTCACTATCCCCAGCACTCCGCACCCCCCCGCATCCCTCCCTGGTCAAATTAAAATAAATGAATAAAGTTAAATAAAAAATAATCCTTTAAAAAAGAGAATAAACTTTTTTAAAAAATGGAGAAGGGATTCTGGTGTAGCCAACTCCCACAGGGGGCTAGGGAGAGGTGCTTTCTCACTTTTCCTCTCTCCAGGCCAGTGTAAATGTAGTAATAATAATAACGCAATTAAAAAACAATTTTAAAAATTTACCTGGGCCGGGACCAGCAGATGGAGTAATAGTTACATCACAGGACTCCCAATAGTCAACCATGGTTTGAGTCCTGGATCTTGAGCTTAAACTCACGCCAGGTTCATGTGCATGCGTGCCCAAGATCCCGAAAGAAGAGAAGAGAAGGGATTGCACCATGGCCATCCCCCCACCCCGGGAGGGTGATTTCTCGCTTTCTGCTTTCTGTCTTCCTGGTGAGTGCACATGCCCTGTAGCAAGAACCTCTCAAAAAAGTACCTGGGCTAGGCCTATGGCCTAGTGGTTAAGGGAGCCAGATTCCGCCCAGTGGAAACCACTCAAATCTTGCTGGGCTGGTATCCATACTCAGAGTCAGCACGCTCCTACCTCTCAGTAGTGTACTCTCATTTTTATTTTCCCCTGCTATGTTCTTTGGTTTTACCCTGCTATAAAGATTTGTTGTTCCACGATGCCTAGTCTCTCAGCTGAATTCTTCCAAGACAGGAAACAAGGTATCTGTCCCCACACTAAGGATAATTATTGCTTATTTATGCAAAAAAAAGAAGTATATATAAATATATAAATATTGTCTCCCACTGTCATTATCAGAAAATTGCTTTAGTCACTAGCCTTTTTAGTGGCTATAGAGCAGCAGCAGTTCCCAACCTTCCCCACACTAAGGACTGGCTTCATGGAGGACAATCCCTTTCTCCCTCCACTGACAGACAAATTGAGGGGAGGGGGCTGGGCCGAGATAACCCAAATATACCACATCCACCGTGCACCCCACTTCTACCACTGCCACACTGCAACATACAACTAAACAATCACACCATAGGGTTCACACTCCCATGAGAATCCGATGCTTCTGCTGATCTAAATGGAGGCAGAGCCCAAGTGGCAATGTGAGTGATGGGCAGTGGTGGCACACACAGATGAAGTCTAGCTTGCTTGCTTGTCACTCAATGCCCACACAGTCCAGCGACTGCCACCAATCCCCTCATCCCCAAGCCACAGACCAGTACCCCCAAAGGCCATGGACCAGTACCAGTTCTCAGCCCAGTGGGTAGAGACGCCAGCTGTGGTCCACCAAAATTAAAAAATCCCAATTGCTTGTAAAGCACACCAGAAAATCCCCAACAGGATGAAGAAATGGAGAAGGGATTGTGGTATGACCACGTCCCATTGGGGGTCCTTTTCCCCTCTTTCTCTCCCTCTCTGGCAAGTTCATGCACTCTCTGGCAAATTAAAAAAAGAATCCATCAGATCTGTATGTGAAAGAAAGGAAAATATATACCATGTAAAATTTTTCTTCACATTTAATATATTTTTACTTAATTTCTAAACAATAAAGAAGATAGCTTAAATTCATTGTTTTAGGGGGCCGGCAGGTGGTGAGATGGTTAAGGCACTGGACTCCCTCCCACAGGCCAACTGCACTTCAAATCCAGGCCTGAAAGGCTTGCTTTCTTACCATCCCTCTCTCTTTCTCTCTCTCTGGTCAAATTTAAAAATAAAATTAAATAATTCTTCAAAAGAATTTTAAAAAGAAATTCATTATCTTAGAATAGTCATATTACTAAACTTTTTGTAATCTGGCCTTTCTTCTTGTCCATTAAAGAACATAATGTGTATCAAAATATAGTCTTTTATTTACGTAGCTAACATTATAATCTATGGCTAATAGATAAGGACTTAAAACAAGCACAAAGTAATAATAATAGTCTACAAATTTCTTTTAAGTCATTCTTTTTTATCTTCATTCTCAAAATTTTCTCTTCAGAGTTGGTAATAAATAGGGGTTATTAAGTTGGTGAAAAAGTAATTGCAGGGGCCAGCACATGGTATGGTGGTTAAGGGCATTGGACGGTTCGGGTCCTGAAGCTGGTGGCTTGCTTTCTCTCTCTCTCTCGCTCGCTCTGTCCCTCTCTAGTCAAATTAAAATAAATAAACTTAAATAAAATAATGCTTTCAAAAAAAAAGGAATTGCAGTTTTGCACTGTTGAAATTTGCCATTTGATATTAAATACACTTAAATAAATGTGGTTATGTTATACATCATTTTAATGTCCTTTTTTTTTTTTGCTAATAACATTATTTGCTGTTTATTTTACACTACAGAAATGATGTTAAACAAAAGCAAATTCTAATAGATTTTCTTACTCGAGTTCAAAATTGGTTATAAAGCAGCAGAGACAACATCAACGATGCACTGGCCCAGGATGTGCAAATGAATGCACAGTGCAGTGGTAGTTCAAGAAATTTTGCAAAGAAGATGAGTCTTGAAGATGAGGACCGTAGTGACCAGCCATGGGAAGTTGATAACGACCAACTGAGAGAAATCAAAGATGATTCTCTTAGAACTACAAACTGCCAAAGAACTCAAAGTCGAAGTTCTATGGTAGTTCAGCCCTGAAGCAAACCAGAAGAACTGAAAAAGCTTGAAAAGTGGGTGCCTCGTGAGCTGGCCAAAAATAAAAAAAAATCATTTTGAAATGTCATCTTCTCTTACTCTATGCAACAACGAACCATCTCTCAACTGGACTGTGATGTGTGACAAAGTGAATTTTATTTATTTTTTAAATTTTTAAAGAGACTTTTGTTTTAGGGGCATGTGCTTGCCAGAGAGACAGAAAGTGAGATATCACTCCCTGGGAGGATGGCCTTGCTGCAATCCTTTCTCCTCCATTCTCCTTTCGAGATTTTAGGCACGAGCACCTGAGTTGCAAGCTGCTGGTTCTGAGGCTCAAACCATGATTGTCCATGTGGGCGTCCAGCACTTTAACCATCACACCACCTGGATGGCCTCAAAAAAAGTGGATTTTATGTGACAAGTTCGGTGGCTAGACCAAGAAGTTCCAAAAGCACTTTCCAAAGCCACACCTGCACCAAAGAAAGGTCACGGTCACTGTATGGTAGGGTCTGATCCACTACAGCTTTCTGAATCCCAGCAACACCGTTACATCTGAGAAGTATGCTCAGCAAATCAATGAGATGCACCTAAAACTACAAAGCCTGTAACTGGCATTAGTCAGTAGAAAGGGCCCAATTCTACTCCATGACAATACCCAACTGCATGTCGCACAACCAACACCTCAAAAGTTGGACGGGGCTGGCAGGTAGCATGGTGGTTAAGGTTTTCCATCCAGTATACACTGTATATTGGCGCAATCAAGGATATTACTGGACATGTTATCATCAACAAGTAATTTTCTATTTCTTGTTTCTTATATATTTTCCTTCCCCGCCTCCCCCTACCCCCATGCCTTGATTCCCTACCTCTCACCCTCTGCCAACTCCCTTCCTTCTCCCACACTGTCTCTGGTATGTACAGTTGTTTTCTATGCCCTTCCCTCCCTCCACATTTCATTGAGTCACTAAATATCTTAATTAATTTGAAGACTTTCAACAGCAAGCACAGCTGATATATACATATTTATGAATGCATGTCTGGCTTTAGGCATAAACCTCAGTGAGTAAATCGAACGTACTAGAAAGTAGCACCTCACTGGGGCTATATAGCTTACTACAGTCATTAAATAGGTATTAATAGGTATTTTTAAAATGCAATTTTTAATCTTGAAAAAAAATGTTTTAGTTTTAATAGATCAAAATCAAAAAATGTTAAGAGAAATTTGCTTAAAACTTAAAGCCAGGAAAAAAAATTAGGATTCAGTTTAAATAGTAGGTAGGTTGGGATTCAGTTCAAATAGTAGGTAGATGAACCTATCAACAGTTTAAGAGAAGACAAAAATCCTTAAATATGGAAATCAAAGCATCAAAGAAAATCAATATGGTTTAGTCTAAAGTCAAAAAATTCTATTTTACTGGTTTAGACTCACGTAATTAATCTCTCTTCTATTGAATTTGCAGTGTTACTGTGGCCTGATCTTTCCATTTAAACTCTGGAAGTTAACATTCAACTCCGGACCTGTCCCTACCATTAGGTTAGCCATTCTCTTGGTTCTTTTTCTTTTTCTTTTTTTTTTTTTTTTTTTTTTTTTTTTTTTTTTTTTTGAAGAGGTTTTTTTGCTATAGGGTGCGTGCGCTGCCAGACAGAGAGACATAGAGACAGAAAGCGAGAAATCACCCCCCGGGGGTATGGTCACGCCGCACTCCCTTCTCCTCCATTCTCCTCTTGGGATCTTGGGCACGCACGCACATGCGCCCAGAGTGAGTTTTAAGCCACCGGGTCTGGGACGCAAACCTCGGTCGATTACGTGGGAGTCCAGCAACATAGCAATTACGCCAACTGCTGGTTCCCTCTTGGTTGTTTCTTGTACTCTTATTTCTGTGTGTCCAACTTTAGTTTTCCTAGTACAGCGCTCCCTTCAGCACTTCTTGGAGCTGGTCTCGTGTTGGTAAATTCTTTCAGGTTTTGTTTATCTGAGACGTTTGTCTTTTTTCCAATATGAAAGAAAATCTTGCTGGGTATAATATTCTTGGCTGAAATTGTTTTTCACTTAACACTTTGAATATATTTTCCCATTCTTTCCTTGCTTGCATTGTTTCTGATGAGAGGTCCACATTAGCCTTATGGGATATCCTTTGAAAGTAACTTGACACTTCTCTCTTGCCAATTTCAGTATCTTGTCTCTGTCTGTGGTTTTGGTCAATCTGGCTATGATGTGCCTCGGGGAAGATCTTCTTGGGTCGATTCTCTGTGGGATCCTTTCTTGGGTCTGACCTATTTTTTTAAGAATTATTTTATTTAACTTTATTTATTTTAAAATTTGATCAGAGAGGGGGACCAGCAGATGACGTAATGGCTATGTCACTGGACTCCCATATAGTTAACCGCGGTTCGAGTCCCAGACCCAGTGGCTTAAACTCACACCGGGCGCATGTGCATGCCCAAGATCCTGAGAGGAGAATGGAGGAGAAGGAACTGCGGCATGGCCATCCCCCTAGGGAGTGATTTATCGCTTTCTGTCTCTCTGTTTCTCTCTGTCTTTCTGGCAAGTGCACGCACCCTAAAGCAAAAATCTCTCTCAAAAAATAAAAAATTGATCAGAGGGACAGAGTGAGAGCAAAAGCGAAAGCGAGAACGAGGGAGGCAGAACGTGAGAAAGCAAGCTGCCAGGTCCAGGACTCAAACCGTGGTCAGCCGTGTGGGAGTCCAGTGTCCTTAACACCACGCCACCTGCCAGCCCCAGTGGTTCCTATTTTGATTAATAAGGATGTGTCCGAGCCTACTTACAATGATTTAAAATGCACAATCCAAAACCGCAATTGCTTTTACACCAACCTAATTGATAAAATAAAACTGCCATAAAGACTGGTACACTACAAACCATGACTCATTGATTCTGAATATTAGTCAATAAAAAGAATTTCTATACATCAAAACAACACAGGCACTGCCCAGAATGTTAAAATTCTGTTGTAATATTACCTGGTTGCCTTGGGTTGCTCCTTGGTTTGAAGGCAGACTTTTTACAGAACCAATGAGAAGAGTTCAACGTGTACATCTAGCATAATGACATGAACACTAAGGTGCCTGGTTTTTTAGTTTTTGTTTGTTTTTTGCTACAGGGCAGTGTGTGTGCTTGCTAAAGAGAAACAGAAAGTGAGAAATTATCAGACACCAATCCCTTCTTCATTCTTGTCTTAGGATTTGAAGCACGCCTGCATACACGTCCAGCATGTCTTCCAAGGTGCCAGGACTCAACCCACAGAGTCAGCCATGTGGGATCCAGTGCCTTAACTGCCTCACCACCTGCTAGCCCAGATGCTGTATTTTTACACAGCATCCTACTTACTGACACTAAAATTTATGATTTACTTGTCTTTCTCCTCCACACGGCAAATTTCTTAAAATATATAGGAAACATATAGTGTTAGCCTGAAACAGTAAATGTTACCTATTGTTATGTTATAAATAAAAGCAGTTAATGGTTCTATTGATTAGAAATGATGCTCTACAGATCGATTACACTAATTAGTTACTCTCCTAGACAGATCTTAAGCTTCCAGCCTGGGTTTTTCTGACTTCAATGACTAAAGCCCTTAGTCATTACACTAGTATATTAAAAATTTTAAGTCTCGGGAACCAGCAGTTAGCATAATGGCTATGTCGCTGGACTCCCACGTAGTCGACCGCGGTTCGCATCCTGGACCCGGTGGCTTACAACTCACGCCGGGCGCGTGTGCGTACGTGCCCAAGATCCCGAGAGGAGAATGGAGGAGAAGGGATTGCGGCGTGACCATCCCCCCTGGGGGGGTGATTTCTCGCTTTCTGTCTCTATGTCTCTCTCTCTCTGTCTGGCAAGCGCGTGCGCCTTATAGCGAAAACCTCTCAAAAAAAAAATAATAATAATTTAAGTCTCGAAGGCCAGCAGGTGGCATGGTGGCTGAGGGCTCTGGACTCCCACATGGCCAACCGCAGTTCGAGTCCTGGACTTGGCAGCTTGCTTTCTTGCTTTCCCACTCTCTCTCACCATGTCTTTTTTAAAGATTCCAATAGCCATTCTGATTAGAATGCTATTTCAAGGATTTGTATCTACTTAGATCATCTTGAACTTTCAAGATCCCAAAGCCAATGCTATCTTTTTGGAAATCTTACCAGTAAGCTCACTTCAGAGTACTGAAAAAAAATTTTTTTAAGTTTTCATTTAAAAAAAAAATTTTTTTTTAATTACTTTTTTCAGGCATGTGCTTCAGGATGGCTGAGGCTAGCCATAGTCATGTATAGCAGCATTAAGACCTTTTTAGGGCTACCTGTCTCTGTCTTTTTCTCTTTCCCCCATGAATGAAATAAATATACTTTAAAAAAAGAAAAAAAAGGTAAAAAATAATTTTATGGAACCAGCAGATGGTGTAATGTTTATGTCACTGGACTACCATGTAGTCAACCGCAGTTCAAGTCCCGGACCCCAGCAGCTTAAAACTCATGCGGAGTGCATGTGCATACATGCCCAAAATCCCGAGAGGAGAAAGGAGAAGGGATTGCAGCATGGACATCCCCCAGTGGGGTGATTTCTCACTTTCTGTCTCTCCAGCGAGAGCACGTGCCCTAAACAAACTAAACAAACAAACCCTCTCTAAATAAATAAATAAAATAAAATGATTTTACAATTTAGTTAAAGAAGTAATACAAACATTAGGTGGGGTTAGTCTTATAAAGCCTATAAAAAGAAATGGAACAAGTGTAGACCATAAAGAAAATTACAAAGTTGAGGGCATTTTTAGCAACTCAAGAAAACTCCCATACAGTAAATCTGCATCACGTCTAGGGTTTAAATTCTAAGATGAAAAATAGGATGGAGCCCAAGAAAATACCTCTGATCTCCCATTACGTAGATGGCTGTGTTTAGGATACTTACTTCATCTCTCTGTTTCTTCCTATATAAAATAACAATAACTGGGCCAACCCATGGCCTGGTGGTTAAGGCGTGGCCCACTGCAAGGTTTTAGTCCAGGACCCGGTGGCTTGAAAAACATGCCGAGTGTGTGTATGCACATGCCAAAAATCCAGAAAGGAGAGAGAAATGTGTAAAGGATTGCTGCATGACCACGCTCCACAGGGCATGCTTTTGCTTTTCTTCTCTTTTCAGTGAGCATCATACACCCTCTGGCAAGCAAAGCAAACAGATAAATATAACAATGTACTCACATCACCAAGTTACTGAGAAAATTAAATGAATTAAGGAAAACACTTTTCTTGTTGCTTGTTTGTTTTTATTGTTTACCAAAGCACGTGTGTGCTCACCTAAGAGAGAGGAGGACAGAGAGCGACAGAGGGGGAAAGTGAGAAAACACCCCCAGGGGCGGGGTGTATGTGACCTAATCTCTTCCCCTTTATTTTCCTCTTGGAATTTGCCATGCACCCATAAGCACCCAGAATTTTTCAAGCCACTGAGTCCACAATTCAAACCATTAAGCCATGTGAGATCCATCCACTTTAACCACCACGCCACCTGATTGGCCCAAGGAAAACTTAAAACCTGGTAGGCAGCAGCACCAATCAATAAAAGTATATTATCATTAGGACTCACTTTTTTTTTTTTCTCAAAGAGAGGTTTTTCCTATAGGGCACGTGTGCTCGCCAGAAAGACAGAAGCAGACAGGAAGACAGAATGCAAGAAATCACCCCAGGGGGGTGGCCACACCACAATCCATTCTCCTCCATTCTCCTCTCAGGATCTTGGGCATGCACACACGCATGCCCGGCGTGAGTTTAAGCTGCCAGGTCCATGACTACACCAGGTCTGGTAGACTCTGTGGAAGTCCAGCAGCATAACCATTAGGCCATCTGCTGGTCCCAGGGATCACTTTTGTTCTAAATGTCATCTCTACATAACAGAACGACACTCAGGGCTTGCAAGTCGCATGGTGGTTAAGGTGCAGGACCACCACCCCCCATGGCTGACTGTGGTTCAAGTCCTGGACCTGGCGATTTACTTTCTTACTTTTTCTGTCTCTCACTGGTGAGCACACGTGCCCTATAGCATATTTTAAAATAATAATAATAAAAAATAAAAATTTTTTAAAAGAACCACACTCAACTATGATACGGTCATAATATACAGCTTCATGAGCATGAAAAATGACAAAGAAATAAATTAGCTCGACTCCACTGCAATCAAACCTCTCACGAGAACAAATGCTCAGCGTATGAAGGATTGTGGCTACAACTGCCTGTACCATTAAAAAAACACCTTATTTTCGGCAGAGCAAAAACATAGTTGAATAACCATACTCTAATGTGCTTAAAATCTGACTTCACTGAGTTCATTCCTCCTTAAGCTTTCACTTCTTCAGTCCAGTCACGATCTGGTAGATTTGGGCAATTAACTTACAGATTATCCCAAGCTTTCTTTCGGGAATTTTTTTTTTTATTCAATTGGTCACATGACACTGGAAAAAATAAATCAACCTCACACATAAAAAGTTTCTGCTGAACAAACAGGCAGGCTCAAGTATTCATCTCATCCAAGCTAGAAAACAACAGTAAGTCCAGTTTGGAAAGGCTTATGCTACAGTTTCCCAACCAGTCCAAAAGGGCACTCTGATGCACTACAAGGTGGTGTGTATGTGCCAATATTTTGAGTTTCCTCACTCCTCTTTCTCAATGTCTAACCACAAACTGGTAACTTCATCAGATGACTGGCCAGCACAAATGCACATGAAGAAATGTACCACTCTATCCTTCTAAAAGTTAGCAAGCATGGGCCACTCCATTTAGAAAACATATTTTAGAATATTAAAAGGGTAACTGTTTTTTATAACACAAATTAGAAATGAACTAGTTCAAAACAATTATGCTAAAACAATCTATTTCACAGTGAAAGACATCTGAAGCCAATTTTCTTTTTACCTGTCACACAAGAGATTTTCAATATTCTCATTTTAAGAAACTTTAAACTTTTTAACCCACATTTTTCTTTTCATCTCTAAATCAGTCATTGTTTCATTTAGGTAGCAACTGCTAATTTTAAATGGAACAGACCCATTTACTAGGTATACCATTAACACTTGAAACAAAACACACAATACACAAAGAGAAGATGGTATAGGGATGATCATTCTGATGACCAAGTAATAAGAGAGTAAAAAATGTCTACATACTGGGACCAGCAGTTAGCATAATGGCTATGTCACTGAACTCCCACGTAGCCAACCACGGTTCGAGTCCGGACCCGGTGGCTTAAACTCACGCTGGGCGCGCGCAAGTATATGCATGCCCAAGATCCCAAGAGGAGAATGGAGGAGAAGGGATTGCAGCGTGGCCATCCCCCCTTGGGGGTGATTTCTCGCTTTCTGTCTGTCTGTCTTTGTCTTTCTGGTGAGTGCATGCGTCCTATAGCAAAAACCTCTCCAAAAAAAAAAAAAAAAGTCTACATACTGAAGGGGGAAAGAGGAGACACAGAAATTATCCAGTTGTGCCAACTCCATTGCCTAGAGGTTAGGGGGCCCGAATCTCACATGGCCTATGGTGTGGTTCAGATCCCAACCACAGTGGCTTGAAAAACATGCTGGGCGTATGCGCACATATGCCTAAAATCCCAACAGGATGAAGACATACTGGGGAGTGCTTTCTCTCTCTCTCTCTCTCTCTCTCTCTCTCTCTCTCTCTTTCTGTCTCTCTCTGATGAGCTAACATACCTTCTGGCAATATAAAAAAGAAAAAAATTGTTATTTCATTCTCCAAAATTACTTATTTGAAACACTGACTTTACCCTACATATCATTAATTTCTATTCCACATACAAATCTTGCATGTATTCAGCAAGGGTTAAACAAAAATTAAATAAAAGATGCTGGGCCATCCTTGTGGCCTACAAGTTGTGGGAAGGCAGATCCCACAAGGTCAACCACAATTAGAGTCCCAGACTAGACCAGCGTCTGAGTGCATGCTCACCAAAACCCCAAAAGGACAGAGAGATGGAAAAGAGATTGAGGCAGGACCACACACCATTGGGGAGTGCTTTCTTTCTCTCCTTCTTAATATATATATTTTAAACATTAAGGCTGGCCTCATGGCCTTAAGGGACCCAGATCCAACATGGACAACCATGTAGTTTCAATCCTGCCCCAGTGGCTTCAATAACACTCCTAGCATGTGTGTGCCCAAAATCTCAACAAGATGGAGAACTGGAAAAGAAATGATAAAAGCATGACCATTCTTCATTGGGGGAGAGGGGGTGCATTCTACCTCTCTTCCTGGTGAGCACATGAGACCTCTAGCAAATTTAAACAACACAATTAGCCCTCCTCAAAAATAAAGACAAAACAGGCCAAGTCAAGGTGGTCTATGAACAAGGGTGTTCTTGCTATGCTAGAGACTCTCTGGGAAGGCTCAAAGTTGGTGGTGTGGGTCTGTCTGAACATGTCAAGTGACCCCCACACACATCTGTGACCCTGGCTGGCAGATGACGCGAATACCCTGAGCCCCTCCTTTCTTTCTCTCTCTCCCACATGAAGGAGATAAATTTATTTATTTATTTTAGTTTTTGCTATAGGGCACTTGTGCTCCCAGAGAGACAGGAAGAGACAGCCAGAAAGTGAGAAATCACCCCCAGAGGGGATGGTCATACTACAATCCCTTCTTCATTCTCCTCTTAGGATTTTGGAACACGCATAAGCGCCTAGTGTGATTTTCAAGCCACCAGGTCGAGACTCAAACTGTACAGTTGGCTGTATGGAATCCAGTGCCTTGAATTCCACACCACTTGCTGGCCCTATAAATAGATTTTGTTACAAAATAAAGACAAAATATATGTGAACCTACCTACCATCCTATACACTGGCATTACCCATATGGGAAAACATGGGGATTTGTCCTCAGCATAGGAGGTATATTCCCCCATGTTTTTATCTTGTCAAAGCAATTTCAAGAAGTGACACTATCTAATTCAGTTAGCTCTCCTATACTTTCTTCTGCAGTTAATAGCTTTCAAACAGAAAATATTCCCTAGTCTTTAGTGGTATCTTCAAGGGTAAGCACCATGATTTCTTCAAGACATGTAAGAATTACAGTAAGACATCTACAAAATTGATAGTATTTCTCATTTATTATTCAGAAGTTATTTTAAATAAGTTTTTCAAGAGTAATTTCCTTGGGACTGGCAGGTGGTATGGTGGTTAAGAGTGCTGGACTCCCACATGGCAGACCATAGTTCGAGTCCCAGACCTGGTGGCTTGCTTTCTCATTTTCTCTCTCTCTCTATCCCTCTCTGGTCAAATTAAAATAAAGTCAAATAAAATAATCATCATTAAAAATAATAATAATATTGGGAACCAGCAGTTAGCATAATGTCTATGTCGCTGGACTCCCACGTAGTCGACCGCGGTTCTCGTCCCAGACCTGGTGACTTAAAACTCACACCGGGCGCGTGTGCGTGCGTGCCCAAGATCCCAAGAGGAGAATGGAGGAGAAGGGATTGCGGTGTGACCATACCCTCTGGGAGGTGATTTCTCACTTTCTGCCTCTATGTCTCTCTCTGCCTGGCGAGTGCACGCGCCCTACAGTAAAAACCTCTCCAAAAAAAAAAAAAAAGAAAATAATATATGGATTCAAAAGTGAGGAAAAGGTGGGAACCAGCAGTTAGTGTAATGGCTATGTCGCTGGACTCCCACGTAGTGGGAGCGAAAACCACTCAAAAAAAAAAAAAAGAAAAGTGAGGAAAAGGTCACTTCTAGCTTGAGTGGAGGAAGAGGAGGAGATGAATAAAAGATGATTTCCTTGTAGTTATCTGAATGTGAAGGGGTAGCATTTCAACAGGCAGATGTAAAATGAAAGAAAAGCCACAGTAGACCAGAGAATGAGAGTAGAGGATAATTAAAGGAAGAAACAGCCTGATGATCACAGGTACTGCTTTTTTAATTTATTATACAACTTTGTTTCCTTTTATTAAAAATGTTCATTGTTTAATGTCTTTACAAACACACTCATTATAAATAGTAAACCCTGCCTCCTTTAAATTTTTCCTTTATTGGCCTTTTTTGTCAGAGGGTGCATGCACTCACAATAAAGAGATAAAGAACCCCCCGAATGGGATGTGATCACAATTGTCCTCTCCACCCCATCAAGATTTTAAGCATGCAAGTATCTATCTCACACACACACACATGCATGGGCACAAACAGCATGTCTCTCAAGCCACCAGGTCAGGGACTTAAATCACGATTGGCCATGTGGGATCCAGCTCCCTTAACCACTATATTACAGGGCCGGCCACAACCCTCTTGTTTTCTTCTATACCACTTACGCAATATATTAATTAATTTCTTAAACCCGTCTTTGTTTTACTTCTTCATCAAGAACCTGGATATCACTGAAACCATCCCACAATTGAATTCCACATGACTGACTGAGAAACTTGAGTCCTGGACCCAAGTACACTGGCTGTGTGTGTGGGTGCCCAAAATCCCCAAAGGAGTGAGGCATGGGAGAGAAGGGATTACAGTGTGACCATGCCCCTTAGAGGGGTGCTTTATGTCTCTCTTTTTCTTAAAGAATTATCTTATTGGGAACCAGCAGTTAGCGTAATGGCTATGTCGCTGGACTCCCACGTAGTCGACCGCAGTTTGCGTCCCAGACCCGGTGGCTTAAAACTCACGCCGGGCGCGTGTGTGTGCATGCCCAAGATCCCGAGAGGAGAAGGGATTGCAGCGTGACCATCCCCCCTTGGGGGGTGATTTCTCGCTTTCTGTCTCTATGTCTCTCTCTGTCTGGCTGGTGAGTGCACGCGCCCTATAGTGAAAACCTCTCCAAAAAAAAAAAAGAAAAGAAAAAGAATTATCTTATTCAACTTTATTTATTTATTTAAATTTTATCAGAGAGGGACAGAGAGAGAGAAAAAGTGAGCTGCTAGTTCCAGGACTTGAACTGTTAACCACCACACCACCTGCCGGCCTCAGAGGGGTGCTTTCTCAACCTACCCTGAGTGCAGGAGCCCTCTTACCTCCCGCCCCCCAAATAGATGTGTACTTTAAAAAGTTCATGAAAAGTTAAACTAAATATAAGTTTATTTGGGTGCCAAGCATTTTTGAAATTCATGAATAGTTTTTCATAATACACGTTTATCATTAACTTTTTGGGGTTTTTTTTTTTTGAGATTTTTTTGTTATGGGGTGCTTGTGCTCATGGGAGAGAAGAAAGTGGGAAATCATGGCCATGCTGCAATCCCAGCTCCTCCATTCTCCTCTCGGGATTTTGGGGATGCATGCACACGCACCTGGTGTGAGTTTCAAGCTGCTCGGTCTGAGACTTGCCACATGAGGGTCCACTGCCTTAACCACTAACCACTATGCTGCCTGATGGCCCCTTTTATTAACTTTTCAAAGAACCCTTCTATAAGGGAAAAAGAGGCATAGGGCCAGCAAGTGGGATAGTGGTTAATGTGCTGGACTCTCACATGGTCGATTGTGGTTTGAGTTCTGGACCTGGCAGCTTGAAACATCAACTCTTATCAAATGTGGCTGAGACCACTGATTCATGTCATTAGCTATAGCAAATGCAGCTTAATCAGCTAGACAACCCCCACTGGACATCTCCTGCCTACATTACCTCGGGTGGGAAATTTGCTGCCCTGATGGGCTTTTCTATCTAGCCACAGAGGCAGACCCTTCAGCCTCCTTTTCCACTTCTACTTTCTAGCTTTCTGCCTGCCTCACAGTCACCTTAACCACCAGGCCATGGGCTATCCTCCAACCCCCACCCCATTTAGCTTATCATCTAGTATTAATTGAAATCATCTCTCACTGGTTGACAGAATCACACTTTAGAATAAAAGAGGATGAGGGTGTAACAAAGGTAATGACAGCAAATGCCAGCTTACAGGAAACTTATTCTTCACAAAAATGAGAAGTTATTAATTATAAAACTATTAATAATGTATCTCCTTGGAGAGTATTATATACAAACACATTTAAGGAGAAAAATACATCCACCCCAAATATAGCCAACTACTAAGGTTCTGGTTTGCCCATTAGATCTAATAGGCAACAAGAAAAAAATGCCTAGGGCTATTTCACACTCATTAAGACAGCTATAATTTTAAAAAAGGTGGGGGGATAACAAATGTTGGCAAAGATGCAGAAAAATTGGAGTCTTAATTGCTGGTGGATAAGTAAAATGGTACAGCTACTGCGCAAAATATCAAGTCTGGCAGGGCCTCTAACAGGTAAACATAGAATACGACCCAGCAATTCCACTCACACATATTCACCCAAAAGAAATAAAAGCAGGAATTCAGATGTCTGTACACCAATGTTCACAGCAGCATTATTCTCAACAGTCAAAAGGTGGAAGCAAGTATACACTAAGAGATGAATGAATAAACAATGTGATAGTCATACAATGAACTATTTGGCTTTATTAGGAATAAAATGACACACACTATCAATACTATAGTAATGAACCCTGAAAATATGCTAAATGCAATATGACAGATCTTATAGGACTCCTTTTAAAAAAAAAAAAGATTTATTTATTTATTCACTCATTCATTCATTTTAATTTGACCAAAGAGAGACACAGAAAGAGAGAGAGGAAAGTGAGAAAGCAAGCCACCAGGTCCAGGACTTGAACTGTGGTTGACCATGTGGGAGTGTCCAACACCTTAACCACCATGCCATCCGCTGGTCCCTATAGGATTCCTCTTATCTGATACCTGGAATAGGCAAATTCACAGAAAGTACAGGAGAGGTTGTTACTAGTGACTGGGGACCAGGAAGAATGAGAAATTGGTGCTTAATGGAATTTGACCAAAGAGAGACACAGAAAGAGAGAGAGGAAAGTGAGAAAGCAAGCCACCAGGTCCAGGACTTGAGCCGTGGTTGACCATGTGGGAGTGTCCAGCGCCTTAACCACCACGCCACCCGCTGGTCCCTATAGGACTGCTCTTATCTGATACCTGGAATAGGCAAATTCACAGAAAGTACAGGAGAGGTTGTTACTAGTGACTGGGGACCAGGAAGAATGAAAAATTGGTGCTTAATGGGTAGTTTCTGTTTGGAGTGATAAAAAAGCTCTACAAATGGAGAGAGGGATTGCTATAAGATACTGTAATGGACTTAGTGCCACTGAATCATACAGTTATGGCTAACGTGGTAAATTTTACATATACTTTATATAATAAAAACATTTTAATGGTTAAAAATGGTATACTTAATGTTATGTATATTTTAACACACACACACACACACACAAAGCCTAGAGGCCTATTTTGCAATGTCAGACAGCTAGGTAATTTAGTCATGAAGGCCTTGATCTCCACTCTCACAATCACAGTCTAATTCTAGTCCAGACTAAGGTTAAGGAAAGTGTAAAAGTATTATTTATCCCTTTATTCTATCTGATTAAAACTTTCATGTCTCGAGGCCAGCAGCTGGCATGATGGTTAAGACAGCTGGACTTGGGGCTGGCAGCTGGCATGGTGGTTAAGGACACTAGACTCTCACATGGCCGACTGCGGTTTGAGTCTTGGACCTGGCAGCTTGTTTTCCCACTTTCCTTTTCTCTGGCCAAATTTAAATAAATAAATAAATAAATAAATAAAATAATTCTTAAAAAAATAAAAAATGATGGCTGGACTCCTACCATGGCCGACTGCGGTTTGAGTACCAGAACTGGAAGCTTGAAAATCATGCCAAGCACGTGTGTGTACATGCCCAAAATCCCAGGAAGAAAATGGAGGAAAAGAGATTGCAGCATGGGCATCCCCTCTGGGGCACTGTTATTTCTCACTTTCCCACTCACTGTCTCTCCTTGGGCAAGTGGACACACTGTAAGGCAAAATTCTTTTAAAAAAAAAAAAGAGGGGGAGGGCAACTTTTATGTCTCAAACCCATGAGTGTAAAAGGAAATACCTAACATGGCCAGAGCTGCTTGAGCTGAAGAATCAGAGATCTGCTAAAACAGTCATGCGTCCTCAAGGAGGTAGCAGTCAGATTGCGAAGCAATCTACAGGTAATGCCCAATAGAGGGGGGAAGCAAGGCAACTCCTACAACAGATCTCCTAAGTTACAAAGCTCTGAGCTGAATTTATGTAACTATAGCCTCTTTATTGTATTTTGTATGATGGCAGCACGAGGAAACTAACTCCACCGGTGATCAACCTATGAATCTCCACGCTTTCGATAACATTTCTTTTCTTTTTTTTTTTTTTTTGGAGGGGTTTTTCCTATAGGGTGCGTGCGCTCACCAGACAGACAGAGACAGACAGAGAGACATAGAGACATAGAGACATCACGGGTGATTTCTTGCTTTCTGTCTCTATGTCTCTTTCTGTCTGGCGAGTGCACGCGCCCTATAACGAAAAACCTCTCAAAAAAAAAAAAAAAAATTCAGCTGCCATCAGAGGCCAGCCACTGTACTTAACACTGGATATTTAAGATCTGGTCCTCTAAAAGATAGCAGAAGTAAATAAATACTTTAATAAAATGTGTGCCACAATAAATACATATAAAATCTACAATGCATGAGACCAGCCGATAGCATAATGGTTACGTTGCTGGACTCCCACATAGTTGACCACGGTTTGAGTCTGGACCCAGCACTTTAAAACTCACACCAGGCACGTGTGCATGCATGCCCAAGATCCCGAGAGGAGAATGGAGAAGAAACTGCAGCATGGTCATCTCCCCGGGTGTGTGTGGGGGGGTGGTTTCTCATTTTCTGTCTCTCTGGCAAGAGTACGTACCCTATAGTATAAATCTCTCTTAATAAAAAAAAAAAAAAAAGAGGGCCAGCAAGCGATGTGGTGGTTAAAGGTGCTGGATTCCCACATGGTCGACCAAGGTTCAAGTCCCAGACCTGGAGGGTTGCTTTCTCAGACTGGTCAAATTAAAAAAATAATAACAAATTGAATTAAATAAATAAATCTTTTTAAATCTACAATGCATAGTACCAAACAAAAAAGTGTACTTACACAAACCACTTTACATGAAATTAAAGGTCTTATAAAACCTACTATTGAGTGTTGACATTTAGATTCACTACTTTTCACTAAAGTACAAAGGTCTAATCTCTCAGTCCTTCAAATGGGAATGTTTTTCACAAATATCAGTAAATAAGGAATTAGATATTAAATAGGAAACATGAATGTGTATTTATAATCTATTTTGATAAGCTCACAAATGACTACAATAAAAGTCATAAGAAAAACAAGTGTAAAGGGTTTTAAGGAGGAGATCAAGGCAGGAAAATAACAGTAATGAGTAAGAAAGTGAGAAAAGAGATCAGGAAATGATTTCTAGAAGATGATGCTTCAAATGGGTCTTAAAAGAGGAACAGAAGAAAGTGAGGCAATTGTGTCACCCTCGCCCCATAAGAGAAGGTCCTTGAAGACAGGAACTTGCCTCACTCACCCTGTACCCAGCACAGGGGCACGCACCTATGTGGTGCTTTAAAAAATGGCCTTTAGGGGCCAGCAGGTGGCATAGTGGTTAAGGGCACTGGACTCCAACATGGCCAACCACAGTTCAAGTTTGAGAGGCTTGTTTCCTCACTCCCCCCCAACTCTGTTCCTTTCTGGTCAAATTAAAATTAAAAAAATAAATGTTAAATAACATAATTCTTTAAAAAATGGCTTTTAAGGGACCAGTAGTTAGCATAATGGCTATGTCGCTGGACTCCCACATAGTTGACCGCGATTTGAGTCCCAGACCCGGTGGCTTAAACTCACGCCGGGCACGTGTGTGTGCGTGCCCAAGATCCCAAGAGGAGAATGGAGGAGAAGGGATTGTAGCATGACCATCCCCCCTGGGGGGTGATTTCTCGCTTTCTGTCTCTCTGTCTCTCTCTGTCTGTCTGGCAAGCGCACGCGCTATAGCAAAAACCTCTCCCCAAAAAAATGGCTTTTAGGGGACCAGCAGGTGATGTGGTGGTTAAGGTACTGGACACTCCCACATGGCCAACCACGGTTCGAGTCCCAGACCTGGTGGCTTGTTTTCTCACTTTTTCTCTCTCTCTCTCTCTCTCTCTCTCTCTGGTCAAATTAAAATAAAATGAATAAATAAAATAAATCTTTTTAAAAAATGGCTTTTAATTCCAGTAACATAGTATGAGAAAGATATATAAACTAGACAGGCAAGAATTATGTACTTATAGGTAGGCAATGGACACCCTTGCAAGATCTGAGCAAGAAAGTAAGGCCAGCACGAGTATTCAAGAATCCTTGAATATTCCTTGTGTCATCACAAAATAGGACACATAAGAACCCTATATTTCCCTCAAGGACAGAAAGTCGGGTGGCTGGGGAACAAAGGGATAGACTATGCTTTATACTGTGAAACCTTCAGTACCTTTTGAATTCTGTGGCATGTGACCATGCTATCTATTCACAAAATCATTAAATTTTTTTTTTCTTTTTAGTTTTTGTTCTAGGGCACATGTGCACGCCAGAGAGAAAGTGAGAGATCATTCCCCAGGGATTTAGAACACACATGCACACCCAGATTGGCATGATTTTTAAGCCACCAGGTCTAGGACTCAAACCAAACAGCTGGCCACATGGGACCCAGCACCTTAACCTCCACACTACCTGCTGGCCCCAAAAAATTTAATTTTAAAGACTCAGGAACAGCAGTTGGCATAATGGCTACATCGCTGGACTCCCAGGTAGTTGACCGTGGTTCGAGTCCCAGACTAGATGGCTTAAACTCAGGCCGGGCGCATGTGCCCAAGATCCCGAGAGGAGAATGGAGGAGAAGGGACTGTGGCGTGGCCGTCCCCCCTCGGGAGTGATTTCTCACTTTCTGTCTCTCTGTCTCTCTGTCTCTGGCGAGTGCATGTGCCCTATAGCAAAAACCTCGCAAAAAAAAAAAAAAAAAAAAAAAACTACATAAAGGGGCCAGCAGGTGGCCTGGTTGATGGTTAAGGCACTAGACTCCAAGATAAGTGACTGCAATTTCGGTCCCAGACCTGGTGGCTTGCTTTCTCACTTTCCTCCTCTTTCTCTTTCTGTTTCTGGTAAAGTTAAAGAATGATAATAATAATTAAAAATTAAATATTTATTTTAAATATTTAAAAAAAAGAAATGCACATTAAGAAAGTAAACTAGGGACCAGCAGTTAGTGGAATGGCTATGTCGCTGGACTCCCACACAGTTGACCGTGGTTCGTGTCCCGGACCCGGTGGCTTAAAAAAACTCACACTGGGCGCGTGTGCGTGCGTGCCCAAGATCCCGAGAGGAGAATGGAGGAGAAGGTATTGCGGCGTGGCCATCCCCCCTGGGGGTGATTTCTCACTTTCTGTCTCTCTGTCTTTCTCTGTCTGGCGAGCACACGCGCCCTATAGCAAAAACCTCTCAAAAAAAAAAAAAAAAAAAAGAAAGAAAGTAAACTAGTGGGTCAGCCAGTGGTATGGTGACTGAGGCCACTAGATCCCACCTGGCTGACTGCATGGTTAAGGTCCTGGGCCCTGCAGCTTGGAAAACATGCTGGGTGTGTGTAGTGTGCCTGTGTATACAAAATTCCAAGAGAACAGAGAAGGAACTGCAGCATGGCCATCACCCTAGTTAGTGCTTTCTCACTTTCTCTCTTTTTCTCTCTAGCAAGCACACACACTGTACAACAAAAATTTAAAAAGAAAGTAAGGGACCAGCAGATGGTGTAACAATTATTCGCTGGACTCCCACGTAATCAACTGCAGTTTAAGTCCTGGATCTAGTAGCTTAAAACTCACGCTGAGCACATGTGCATGCAAGCCCAAAATCCTGAAAGGAGGATGGATTGCAGCATGGCCATCCCCCCAGGGGACGATTTCTTGCTTTTTGTCTCTCTCTCTCTGGTGAGTGTACATACCCTATAGCAAAAAATCTCTCTAAAACAGAAAAGAAAGTGAGCAAGTAATGCAGAAAATGCACTAGCATTATAAAAAACAAGACCCTGGCATTTGATAGAAAGTGGTCGAATATGGAAGATTTATTGCTGAGTGAAGCAAGCCAGGCTATAAAAGATATTGCATGTATCCACTTAATATATACCAACTACGACACTATAGTAGAGATTGAAAAAGTAGAGGGCATAAAAGCAGTGAAAATAGTTATGGATGCCAAAGACAGTGTGGAATAGGGGAAAAGAAGGGAAGAGTATAGAGAAGGAAAGCAGGAGAAAAAATAGAGAGGCATGACATTTGTGGGACACAGAAATGGTTTATTACCTACTTACGATAACATGTACAGTATTCTCAACTGGACTGGTCTGAGAAGTATTTCATGTTGGGCAAATTCTTTTTACAAGTCAACTGATGTATAGCGATCAAATGTTAAAAAAAAAGAATAAATAATAATCTGGAACAAAAAGGAAAAGCTACTTGCTGCTGATGTATACAGTAATGTCTTCATTTTGACTGATATACATGGCAATTGTGCTGGGAAAAAAATGTTATACACTGTAAAGATATATGTAATTAAATGTAATATAAAAAACTAATAATTTTAAAAAAATAAAGTATACACTTCAATGGCTATTATATCCAGAATTGTGTATCTATCTCCACAATCGATTTATTATTATTTCCTCCAGCCCTGAATCTATTTTCTGTCTTTATGACTTTGTCTATACTAGATATTTCATATAATAGACTCACTCAATATTTTATATTTTGTGAAGGATTTCTTTTTATTTTTATAAAAAATTTTCATTTAACTTTATTTATTTATTTTAATTTGACCAGAGTGACAGACAGGGAAAGTGAGAAAGCAAGTCATCAGGTCCAGGACTCGAACCATGGTCAGCCATGTGGGAGTCCAGCACCCTTAACCACCACATCATCTGCTGGCCCCAATGACTGATTTCTTTCACTAAGCATGTTTCACAAGGTTCTTCCATGTTATAGTATGTGGTCAACATAACATTTCTTTTTATTACTGAGTAATATTCTTGTATTGTTTGGGTGTTTGTTTTTATTGCAACTATAAACAGTCTAGATACCTAAATCTATTCAGCATTTTCCATGGCATAAATACTTCACATATGCCATATTAAATGAAAAGTAAAATGTCTCATCAAGTAGCTATATCATAGTTTACATCATCATTTCATTATTATTGGACATTTGAATTGTTTCCAGTTGTTTGTATTATAAATAAACTTTCTTAAATGCAAACAGAAGCTTTTTTTTTAATGATCTATCTGGATGCAGACAAATGTCTCCCCCAGAAACCTTCAGCTTCCTCATTAGAGTTGCCATAGAGGCAAGAATTGTGTTCTTCCAGGGGATAAAAATTTCATCTATTCCAAACCTAGGTAGGTAGATACTGAAAGCTGCCTGAAGTTGAAAAGATGCCTCCTGAGTATTCAGATTAAGAATGAAAATGCAGGGCCCCCCTCCCATATGGTGGTTAAGGTGGCTGGGTCCCACATGGCTAACTACGCGGTTTGAGTCCCAGATTTGGCAGCTTGAAATTCAAAATGTAGGGCATATGTGTGCATGCCCAGGGTCCCCAGAGGAGAATGGAAGAGAAGGGACTGCAGGATGGCCACCCCACTAAGAGATGCTTTCTCACTGCCCCACTCCCAATGCTGCAAGTGCACACACAGTATAGCAAATTAAAAAAAAAAAAAAAAAAAAAAAATCTGTGGAAACAAAGAGAAATACCTTGTCCAAATGCAGATGACTTTTACTTTCTATACCAAGCTGGAGTAAAATAGAGAAATTTTTGTTTTTAACTCTCTATTTTAATTGCCAAAAGACATGTGTAATTGCCAGAGAGAGAAACAAAGCACCTCTCAAAGGAGTCTCAATTTCTTCATCCTGTTGGGAATGTGGCCATGCCACAGAGTGATTTTCAAGCCTCTGGACTGAGATCACCCATGTGGGATCCAGCTCCCCTAACCACTAGAAGGGGTCAGGCAGGGGAGAGAAATTCTTTCCTAAAACAATAAAGATGTCCCTGCTCTTGCCAGTGGATGACAATAAATGAAAGCCAACAGCTAGAAAGAGAAGGAATAGTCCACCATGGACTTCAGACTCAAACATACTGGGCTTCCTTAAAACACTGTCATTGCCTGCTAAATATAAACAACCTCTTAATCACAGAGACTTTAAAATTCTAAGCCAGTTTCAAGATTATTAATCCCCATCCAGTAAAATCCTTACAATCTAATCTAAATATAAAATTATGTGGAAAGTATTACTCAAAAAATACTATCTACACTGATTGGAATGCAATGCCAATTAACACACTTTGTAAACTGCCAAAGAAACTGGAGGTAGCCTGAGCCAAAACCAGTACCAACGAAACAATATCCACTTGATATTCCCCTTGGTTAAACTGAGATTCTAGGAGTAATTTTAGTAGAAAGACAACAAGACTTGAGGCTAACTACACTAAAATCAGGGAGGAGGGAGCAGCAAAATGACTTGAATGTTGTAAAATAAAGGTGCCAACGTTTTTCTAGATAATTATTAATTGTATCAGTATTATTATTATTATGTTTAATTTGCTATAGGGCACATGCTCTCACAGAAAGAGAAGGGGAGTTGAGAAAGCATGCTGCCAGGTCTGAGACTCAAACCACGGTCAGCCAGGTGGGTGGGAGTCCAGTGCCTTAACCACCATGCCACCTGCTGGCCCCAAAGGTGCAAACTTTAATCTGTAATTAAAGAATGTTTACTTACAACTTTAAGTCTCAAATATAACATTCAGCCTTTACTAACACAAGGATTACAGGCAAGGTGAGGTGAGCCCTGTACCAGAAGTTATCAACTGAATGGGACACAAACATCTATTATTACATTTTGAAGCCAGTCAGATGGGTAATTAGGGATTCTATCCAACCACACACATACACACTACAAAAAATAAGTCCTAAATCCTAAATAACCTCATCTTAAACGGACCTGGTGTTACCCAATTTTCCAATCAACTTAGCCAAGGTGAACAAATTTCCAAGTCATTTGTTTTGAAGAAATGACTTCTATGATCTGCACAATTTAAAAAAAAATTGAAGTCAAAGCTCAGTTTTATGGTTACATAAACCTCTCCTTCACTGTCACATTAGTCCACTGCCTTTCAAGGCAATATTTAAAATTCTCTTCTGCAAGTCAACCTTAAGGCATGCTGTTTGGTTAATAAGCTCCTCCCAGGATCAGGATCATTATGTGTGACCTATTATGTTCCTAAGATGCAAACAAAAGTACAGTACTCCCTCATGTAACATTTTTCTACTTTGAGGCAGCAGGTTACTAAACAAAGCTATATCTGAAATTCAAATGTGTGGAATCATACCTTATCACTAGTAAGCTATTAATATTTGAAATAGTAATCCAACATTATTAATCATATTTCCCATCTCAAAAAATCTAGTACTTCTGGAAAAGTGAAATTTAACTTCCACGAAGTATGAAATTATTGTTCAATCCTCAGAACATATTTTAAACTAAAAGCAACTAGTTTCAGACCAGCTGGAATACAGTATTTGATGTATGACCATTCTTCACTTCATCATTTAGGTACTTTTCCTCTGAAATGACCAGTTTATTCTGCTTCTCACTGTTTTCTTCTCCTAAATCAAATCCCATACAGTATGTTCAAATATATTTTAGTCAAGCCTTTCACGATGAAGGCATACATGTTTTTGTAACTACTGACAAGACTTTTAACAAGACTAAACAATTGTACTACAACATATGATAAAAACAAATAAATAACACATACCTAATAGATAAGCTTTTAGAACAGAGAAAGTAACAGGTTTATTTTCCCAAATATCCACTGTTCCATTGGGTCAAATGTTTCTGTTGCATTTTAAACAGCTGAGCCCTAAAGCGATAAGGGCAAAAACAAGCCAAAAGAATCTTAATGTTCTTCAACGGACTATAATCATCACAACCCAAGGAAGACCAAGGCACTGCTAACTGCAGTCTGTTAATATCATAATAACCTCTTTAGCATAAGCATTCATCACAATACTACGACTATTTAGGAAAATTATATTCAGAGAGTTTAAGATTGTATAACAAAATTGGGACCAGAGGAACCAATCCAAAGAAACAGTTTGCAATATAAAATATATTTATCCAGAGCCAGCATGTGGTGTGGCGGTTAAGGCACTGACTGGATTGCCACTTGGCCAACCATGGTCCCACATGGCCAACCAGTAGTTTGAAAATCACAACAAGGATCTCGGACCAGCAGTTGGCGTAATGGCTATGTCGCGGGACTCCCATGCAGTCGACTGCTGTTCAAGTCCTGGACCTGGTGGCTTAAACTCAAGCCTGGATTCTGTGCTTGTGCACGTGCGCGCCCGCGCCCAAGATCCCGAGAAGAGAATGGAAGAGAAGGGATTGCGATGCGGCCATCCCCTCTGGGGGGTGATTTCTTGCTTTCTGTCTCTCTGTCTTTCTAACAAGCACTCGTGCCCTGTTCCAAAAACCTCTAAAAAAAAAAAAAAAAGAAAGAAAATAAAATCACAAAAAGGGGAAAGAAAGAAAGAAAATCACAGGGGAAAAAAGAAAGCTAGACACTCCCACATGGCTGACCACGGTTGGAGTCCCAGACCTTGGCTTGCTGGTTTGCTTTCTCACTTTCTCTCTCTCTGTTCAAATTTAAATAAATAAATAAATAAATAAATAAATAAATAAATAAAGTTAAACAAAATAATTATTGGCGGGCAGGCGGTTAGATGCTGGACCCCTTCCCGCATGGCCAACCCCGGTTCCGGACCTGGCGGCTTGGCGGCTTTCTCTCGACTTTAAAAAAAATAATAATAAGGGACCAGCAGATGGCGTAATGGTTTCGTCTCTGGACTCCCACATAGTCAACTGTGGTTTGAGTCCTGGACCTAGGACTAAAACTCACACCGTGCCCGTGCCCAAAATCCCAAGAGAATGGGGGAGAAGAAATTGCTGCGTGGCCATCCTCCTCCCCCCGACCTTTCCCCACCCCAGCCCAGTGGGTGATTTCTTGATTTCTCGCTCACTCTCTTTCTATCTCTCCCAGGAGTGCACAGGCCCTATAGCAAAAATCACTCTTAAAAATAATAATAATAATGATAAATGGGATTAAATCATTATTAAATATTTTTAAAAGGAATTAGTAATACTCAGCTACAATGATTCAAACTCAATCAACCCGTTCACCACTACCCACAACAAAGACTCTTCACAATCTAGCAACTTTTCTTAGACCTTCCTCGCTAACCAAGTCCTCCCTGCACCCCAGGCTATCTGATGCTGCCCCAGCTCAGCCCCAACTCCTGCATGCCTCGAAGCCTCCGTAATGCCAGCTGTTCGTCAGCTTAGAACACCCTCCCCTCCGCCTCACCTGATGGGCACTCCCTCACCAGTCCCCTCCAGTGTACACGCCCGCCTCCATTTCCCCAGGCAAGACTGGCTGCTGTCAATGCCCACCACCTTGGGTAAGCAGAGCCTTCTCCCACGGCATTGTTTCCACGCCTGGGGAGCCCTGGAACGGCAGGCCCTGCTCTGCTACGTCGCCAGGCAGGCGACGTGGGCTGAATTCATCCCCTACCTGGGTTCTGCGCCTCCCTCGAGCCGGGCCCACCTCCAGTAGACGGCAGCGCCCACCGTTCTTCCCCCCGGGCATGGAGATGGGCGCACCCAGAGCCCCGGGGCGAGGACAATGAATGAACGCCGCCGGCTCGCTGCTCGCCACGTCCCGACCCCTCTGCGCACCGACCAGGTCTGCAGAGCCCGGGCCGCTGCGCACCTCGGGCGTCGCGGCGGCTCTACCTGCCCACCCCCAGGCATCCCGGGCCCCTGCTCCGCGGAAGCATCCCGGGCCTTTCATGAGCAATCGCAGAGCCCCGAGCCCGAGCCCAGGCCCCTGAGCCATGGTGGCGGAGCACCGACCCCTTTCTCCTCCTTCCTGAAAGGGTGTCACTCGGGTGCAGGGCCCTGGGAGCCGGGGCCAGCCCGAGAGAAAGGACTTCGCCCCTCCGAGTGACAGCACGGGCGCGGGGCCGCGGGGCGGACCTCCCCCGGCCGAAATACCAGGAATGCGCACCGGGCACCGGCTGGGGCCGCCACGTTCCCGCGGAGCACACGGCGGCCCGAGTGGGACATGGGGACCAGGCTCGCCGGCCATGACACGGGCCCCGGCGTCCCCGGGCCCCCGCGCGCCGAGCGCCACCCGGGGTGACAGCGGCCTGGCCCGGGCCCTCCGCCGGCAGCCGCGGGGCCGCTCCCTCCGCGCCTCCCAGGCCCCGGCGAGTCCCCAGGCCCCGCCGCTCGGCTCCCCCGGCACCCGCCCCCCGGCCCTGCCGCCTACCTGAGGAGCCCGGCCGCCCCCGTGTCCCGACGGCCGGCGGCGGCGTCTGGTCCGCTCCTCCTCCCCGCGGCGGGTGAGGGAGCGGGAGGCGGTCACATTCGGCGCGTCCCCAGCCCAGGGGACGGGGCCCCGGGCGGCCCCCGCATCGTCACCCTCGCACTCCGCGCCTCAGGGCACACGCCCCAAAGCCCGGCCGGCCCTTTCCGGGGCCCAGAGACAGCGGCAGAGAAAGCTTCCCGCCTCACGCCCGCTGGCCTCTTACTCCCGCCATCTAAGATGGCGGCCTCGGCGCCCGCGATGAAGAGTCTCGGGCGGCCCCGGCCGGCGAGCCCTGCGCTCGGCGCTCCTCCTCCCGGCCTGCGGCGCCCCCCGGCTCTCTGCTTCTGCGCGAGCTCCTCGCAGGCGGCTCCCACCCGGGCTCGGGCATCCTTCGCTCTAGTCTGAGCTCAGGCCCCGCCCCGCGGGCGTGGCCTCGCGGGCCGGGCAGCCGCCATTTCGGAGCCGCAGACCCTGCCCGGCGGTTCGGCGATACCGGCCTTCGGGAAACGAGAGGCGCCGGCGTCTGGCCGCCCTGGAGAGGCTCGAGACCCAGATGGGGAGAGGACGCCCTGCGGAAGGACTCGGGGCGCAGCGTCCAGCCGCGGCGCGTTGTCTCCGGGGTCGGACGTGGGCGATGATGTGGGAACGCCCCTGAAGCGTTTCATTCCTCGGTTTCTTCCTCTGTCAGTTTCGGGGTTCATCACCCTCCGTCAGATCGGCAAACAGTTTACAAGACTGATTTATCCGATTTGATCCAAAAGATAGCCTGCTGGCGGAGTGGTCCGGGAGGGCGGTGGGCGTCCTGGCCCAGCCCTGCATGGACGTGCCCTCCCGGGAAACGCATTCCCGGGGCGCTGAACGGGCGTGCAGTGTTCATTTCCCTGTCGTTTGCCTCAGAGAAACTTGGAAAAGACGGATTAATAGGAAACTTAACAAACATGGCTGCATCTACAGAGCGGGATGCCGTCCCTCTGCTAAAAACAATGAGCTACATCTGCATACTGATTTCTTTTTTTAAAAATTAATTTTATTCATTCATTTATTTTCATTTGACCAGAGAGAGAAAGCGTGAAAGCAAAGCCACCAGGTCCAAGACTCGAAACACAGTCGGCCATGTGGGAATGTCCAGGACCTTAGCCACCACACCAACCTGCTGGTCCCCTGCTGATTTATTTTTCAAAGAATTATTTAACTTTATTTATTGATTGATTTACATATTTGAATTTGACCAAAGAACGACAGAGCAAGAGAGAGGAATTGAGAAAGAAACCTGCCAGGTCAGGGACTCGAATTGTAGTCACCCGTGTGGAAGTCCAGCGCACCCCTTAACCACTGGCCCATGTATACTGTTTTTTTAAAAATAAGTTTTTTTAAAAAAAGGAGGGGACCAGCTGTTAGAGTGATGTCTATGTCGCTGGACTCCCACATAGTCGACTGCGGTTCCTGTCCTGGACCCGGCGGTGGCTTAAACTCACGCCAGGCGCGTGTGTGTGTGTGTGTGTGTGTGTGTGTGCCCAGATTCCGAGAGGAGAATGGAGGAGAAGGGATTGCAGCGTGACCATCCCCCCTGGGGGGTGATTTCTCGCTTTCTGTCTCTCTGTCTCTCTGTCTGGCGAGCACACACGCCCTTTAGCGAAAACCTCTTAAAAAAAAAAAGTTTAAAAACCACATCATCTTGTGTGGTTTGATTTGCTTTATTATACATCAGCTACACAAGATAACCTACCCCCATACTACCTAACGTGTGCAGCATTCCTTTTCATAAACATTTATTTAATTTTATTTATCATTATTATGTTTTAATTGGCTACAGGGCATGTGCACTCACCAGGGAGGGACAGAGAAAGTGAGAAAGTAAGCCGCCAGGTCCAGGACCTGAACTGTGGGAGGCCATGTGGGAGTCCAGTGTCCCCAACTACCATGCCACCTGTTGGCCCACCATTCCTTTTGAATATTTATTGAGAGCCTATTATGAACGATGTCTTCTACATAATAGATAATCAACAGAATTCAAAATTCCTATCTTCTAATTATTGGAGACAAAAACAAAGTATGATAAATAAATACAGGGCAGGCTCTGAGGCCTGATGGCTAAGGGAGGGAGATCCCAAGTGGCTGGTTTTTTTTTTTTTTTAGAGGTTTTTGCTATAGGGCGCATGAGTTCACCAGACAGAGAGAGACAGAAAGATAGAAAGCAAGAAATCACTCCCCAGAGGGGATGGCCACACTGCAATCCCTTCTCCATTCTCCTCTCAGGATCTTGGGCACGCACGCACATGTCACCAGGTCCGGGACACAAACAGCGGTCGACTACGTGGGAGTCCAGCGACATAGCCATTACACTAACTGCTGGTCCCGTGGCTGGCTTTGTTTTGTTTTTTTTTTTGTTTTTTTTTTTTGAGAGAGGTTTTTTGCTATGGGGCGAGTGGGCTCTCCAGAAAGAGGGAGAGACAGCAAAAAAGTCACCCCCCTGGAGGGATGGCCACGTTGCAATCCCTTCTCCACCTAACTCTCGGGATCTTGGGTGCGCGCGGACACACATGCACATGTACGCGTGCCTGGCGTAAGTTTAAGCCACTGGCTTCGGGACTCTTACTGCGGTCGACTACATGAGACTACAACGACATAGCCATTACACCAACTGCTGATCCCTGGCTGGCTTTTATTAAAAATAATAATAAATTTGTAGGGCCAGCAGGTGGTGTGGTTAATTGCGCTGAACTCCCACATGTCCATCTCCAGTTCGAGTCCCAGACCTGGCGGCTTACTTTCTCTTTCTCTTACTCTGGTCAAATTAAAATAAATAGATAAACAAAAAGTTAAATAAAATACTTCTTTAATAATAATAATAAAATCAGGACCAGCAGATGGATGACATAGCAGATAAGTCACTGGACTCCCACGTAACTGCAGTTCAAGTCCCGGACATAGTGGCTTGACGGTCTTTCCCGATATATGTATGCCCAAGGTCCTGGGAGGAAATTGGAGGAGAAAGAAGGGATTGCCAGTGTGGCCGGGGGCGGGGGGCGGGGGTATGTTTCCATCTCTCTCTCTCGACTCCCCACAAACTCCTGTGCCTTAAGGCAAAGATCTCTAAATAAATCATAGGAAACTGAGATAGTAGTATGTAAAGTATAAAGGGAAGTGTGGACTTTGTTACAGAACACTACTATATCAGAGTGAAAAATGTTGACAATTTAATACATACTTGAAAAAGAAAAAGAAAAAAAAAAAAAAAACAACAACAAACTTCAGATATGAACAACGGGGGCCGGCAGGTACTGTGGTTAAAGGCACTAGACTCCTACATGGCTGACTATGGTTCGAGTCCCAGATTTGGCAGCTTGTTTTCTCACTTTCTCTCTCTCCCTCTATCGCCCTGTCCCTCTCTGGTCAAATTTAAATAACTAAAGTTAAATATGAACAACTGGGACCAGCAGTGAGCATAATGGCTGTGTCGCTGGACTCCCATGTAGCCGACTGCGGTTCGCATCCCAGACCCGGTGGCTTAAACTCACGCTGGGCATGTGTGCATGTGTGCCCAAGATCCCAAGAGGATAATGGAGGGGAAGGGATTGTGGCATGGCCAACCGCCCTGGCCGGGGGGAGAGGGGGGGGATTCCTCGCTTCCTGTCTCTCTGTCTCTGTCTTTCTGGAGAGCGCACGTTCCCTGTAACAAAAAACTCTCCAAAAAAAAATTACATATGTGAACAACATACTGCAGTGTTCAATGTTGAGATGGAGAGTATGGGTATATCCTGGATTATACCATGTATAATACACGCTTTTACAAAGCATACTGTACCCCGGGGTCCCGCAGGTGGCACAGCGATGAAGGTGCTGCTGACTCCCCTGGTGGACCACAGATTGGTTCGAATCCCAGACCCAGTGGTTCGCTTTCTTACTTTCCCTTTCTCTCTCGCTCTGTCTCTGGATAAATTGAATAATACTAATAAATATGGGAACCAGCAGTTAGCATAATGGCTATGTCGCTGGACTCCCATGTAGTCGACCGCGGTTCGCGTCCCGGACCCAGTGGCTTAAAACACGCCGGGCGCGTGTGCGTGCGTGCCCAAGATCCCGAGAGGAGAATGGAGGAGAAGGGATTGCGGTGTGACCATCCCCCCTGGGGGGTGATTTCTTGCTTTCTGTCTCTATGTCTCTGTCTGTCTGGCGAGCGCACGCACCCTATAGCGAAAACCTCTCAAAAAAAAAAAAAAAAAACCAGATAAATAAAATGGAATCATTTTTTTAATTACCCCACAAAGATTATATGCAAACCAAATTATCATTTATAAAAACAGAAGAAAGGTCAGGAGAGAATGATAGGAGTACGTGGACCATGAGAAAAATATACGCAGGTGCCAGTTGGTGGCATGGTTGAAACGACCGGATCCCACATGGTTGATAGTGTGGTCAGGTCCTGGTCCCAGCGATTTGAAAAACACATTGAAGGGACCAGCAGATTGCCTAATGGTTATGTCGCTGGATTTACATAATCAACTGTAGTTCAAGTCCTAGATCCAGCAGCTTAAAACTTGGGCCAGAAGCATGTGCAAGTGTGCCCCAGATCCCGAGAGGAGACTGGAGAAGGGATTGCGGGGCTGCCGTGTGGCCATCCCACCTAGGAAAGTGATTGACGGCTTTTTGTCTCTCCTATGAGCACATGTGCCCTATAGCAAAACGAAAACAAAAAGGACCGGCAGGTGGTGTGGTGGCTAAGGGCGCTGGACTCCCACATGCGCAACCACAGTTCAAGTCTCGGACCTGGCAGCTTGCTTTCTCACTCTCTCTCTGTCACTCTGTCTCTGGTTCAAATTGAAAATGAAAGCAGTTAAATAATTCTTTTTAAAAATTAGAAAAAAGACAAACACAGTGAGCATGTGTCTCTCCATGAGTACATTTGCACCCTCCAGCAAATTTTAAAAATGCAGAAGAAATGCCAGAAGGTACGAAATAGGACCATGAAGGGATTTTTTTTCTTTCTTTTTTTTTTTTTTGTTTGTTTGTTTGTCAGCAGGCACACACATTTGCCAGAGATTGACAGAGGGGGAGAAGGAGGAATCACTCAATGGGTCCTTTCTCCAGGTGGGAGAGCCCAGAGTCACCCCCAGTCTGACTCCCACGCCCATGGCCTTCCCATGCCATCCTGACTCTCCAGTGAGTTTAATTTTAGTCACAGTTGAGTTTTAAGTGTGGGCCTGGCCTGGGCTGGGTGCTGGGAGAGTCATGGAAACAACGTTACCCCAGAGGTGTTACCAATGACAGGGCTGTGGGCGGGCACCCGAGGAGGGCGAGGAGGGCGGGGTGGGGAGCCAGTGACCCGCCCACCATGGAGGGCCAGAAGGTCTCCACGGAGGCAGCATTGAAGATCCGTGTTAAAGGACAAAAGGAAACTTTCCAAACGAGGACGAGTACGGGAGTGCAGGGCAGGAGGTGGGAACAGCACGGGCACAGGCGCAGAGGTGGGACTGGTGTGCTGTGTGTGGGAACCAGGGGTCGGGTGGGAGAGCGCACCCCTCCCACAGAGCGCATGGAGGAAACGGTGAAGGGGGATCCGGAGAGACAAAAGCTGTCTGGCCCAGAGTCCTTCCTCCTCAAGCCCTAAAGGGCTGTCCCGGAGGGGCTGCTAGGACGGCAGTCATTTCATTTTCAGGGAAAGGCTGGTGCATTATTTTGGAAAGTGTCAATACTTTCAAAAAGTAAGACATGCCCTGTCCCCCACACCACCCCCCCCCCAAAAAAAAGGAAAAACAATCAAGACCAGAGCTCACTCATAAGTTACTCAGGGGGTGTAAAAAATTGGAACGAGGGACCAGCAGTTAGCTTAATGGCTACATTGCTGGACTCCCATGTACTCGACCGTGGTTCGAGTCCCAGACCCAGTGGCTTAAAACTCACGCCGGGCGCGTGTGCATGCGTGCCCAAGATCCCGAGAGGAGAATGGAGGAGAAGGGATTGTGGCGTGGCCATCCCCACTGGGGGGTGATTTCTCGCTTTCTGTCTCTCTATCTCTCTCTGTGTGTGTGACTGAGCGCACGCGCCCTATAGCGAAAACCTCTCAAAAAAAAAAACGGGAACAATCTCTGTGAAAGTGAATTTGGCAATATCAAAATCATAAATGCATACACCTTTTTGTCCCAGAAACTGCTTCTGGAAGTTTTTCTACACTTACACTTGCACATGCCCTAAGGCAAAAACCTCTAAAAAAAAAAAAAAAAAAAAAAAAAAGGAGGGGGGGAAGGGAGGAAAAAAGAAACTCCTTGGAAGAAAGGGGAAAGTTTTGCATTTTAGTGCCTTTAATGACACACACACACACACACACACACACACACACCTTTTGAGCAAGGGCCCTGCCTTTTCATTTTGCCAGCTGATGGAGATGCCAGACCTCTGCCCTGGAGGGCCAGTACAGAGGAGGACAGAGGAATTAGGGCTCACGCAAGGAACTCCAACACAATAGTCTATCCAAGGCTGCAAGTATTCCACAGAGAGGGCAGCACAGGAGAAGTACGCAAGGTGGGCTTCCTGGAGGAGGTGTCTGAGCAGGGATGAAAATATAAATGAAGCTCTTCAATGGAAGAAGATGGGGAGAGAAAGGCAGAGGGAACAGGCAAGTTAAGACAAGCGCAGAGCCAGGACCCGGCACTCTGCGTGACAGGGAGATGCCAAGATGGTGATCGCTTCCAGTGACGACTCCACCCCCGGGTCTTGGCACCCTTCTGAAATTTCCTGCCACATTTTGTCAGCCTTGGTCGGACGACCAGCAGAAGTGATGCTGTCACTTCCAAGGCTAAATTGAAAAGCATCGTGTGTGAAGCTGCTGAAAGAAGAAAAACTCATCCCACTTTTATTTTATTTATTTTTTCTTTTTTTGGAGAGGTTTTTGCATGCGCTCGCCAAACAGATAAAGAGAGACAGAGAGACAGAAAGTGAGAAATCACCCCCCAGGGGGGATGGCCATGCTGCAATCCTTTCTCCTCCATTCTCCTCTCGGGATCTTGGACACGCACACACATGCGCCTGGCGTGAGTTGAAGCCTCCGGGTCCGGGACTCGAACTGCAGTCGACTACATGGGAGTGCAGCGACATAGCCAATTACGCTAACTGCTGGTCCCACCCCACATTTATTAAAAATAAACAAGGGCTAGGGCTGACAGGAGGCATGGTGGTAAAGGGCGCTGAGCTCCCACATGGCCGACCACAGTTTGAGTCCTTGACCGGTTGGCTTATTTTTTGACATTCTCTCTCTCTCTCTCTCTCTCTCTCTCTCTCTCTCTCTCTCTCTCTCTCTCCTCTCTCTCTCTCTCTGGTCAAATTAAAATAAATAAATCAATACAATAATTATTTTAAAAATAAATTAATAAATGGGCCAACAGGTGATGTAGTGGTCGAAGCACTGGACTCCCACACGGCCGACCACAGTTCAAGTCCCAGGTCTAGCAGCTTGCTTTCTCACTTTCCTTTTCTCTCTCTGTCTCTCTCTCTCTCTGGTTGAATTTAAATAATAATGAACTCAGATAAATAATTATAAAAAAAATAAAACAGACATGGTACTAACACAATGCTCTGCAGTGCTGAACATACAGGGGAAGGTCCCAGGTTCGCATCCTGGGTCCTTCCTGCATACCACGGAGTGCGCATGCCCGGGGCTGGCTGAGGCCGGGAGTGGAGCGCAGCAGAAAGCCACTGTGTGGGTCACTCTCTCTCTGACTCTCATGGAAGAAAATAAATACTTTTAAAAACCAAACCATGGCCTGGTGGCTAAGGTAGCCAGATCATACCTGGCCAACCCCATGGTTCAAGTTCTGGACCCGGCAGCTTGAGAAACATTCTGGGCAGAGCCAGCAGGTGGCATGGTGGTTAAGGCACTGGACTCCCACGTGGCTGACCATAGTTTGAGTTCCAGACCTGGTGGCTTGCTTTCTCATTTTCCTTCTCTCTCTCTGACCAAATTAAAAAGATAACAATGGGGGCTGGCAGGTGGCATGGTGATTAAGGACTCTGGAATCTCATGTGGCCAATCGCAGTTCGAGTCCCAGACCTGGCAGCTTGCTTTATCAATTTCTCTCTCTTTCTTTTTCATTCTGTCTCTCTCCGGTAAAATTGAAATAAATAAATAAAGTTAAAATAATTCTTTTAAAAAAAAAGATAACCATGATGAATACAATTTTGGGGGGGAGAAGATTTTGCTACAGGGCACATGTGCTCACTAGAAACACACAGAGAGACAGAAAGCAAAAAATCACCCCCCAGGGGGAATGGCCACGCCACAATCCCTTCTCCTCCCTTCTCCTCTCGGGATCTTGGGCACGCATGCACACGTGCCCAGCATGAGTTTAAGCCACCAGGTCCGGGATTCGAACTGCGGTCAACTACATGGGAGTCTAGCAACATAGCCATTATGCTATCTACTGGTCCCTGATGAATACAATGTAAAAATTAAAATAAATTTTAAAAAAAAAGAAAGAAAAGAAATGTGCTAGGCATCTGTACATGCATAAAATCCCCCCAAAAAAGAGAAAAAAAATGGAGAAGAAGAGACTGTAGCATGACCACGCCACATGGGGACTGCCTACTCCTCTCCCTCTATTTCTGTTCCTCTGTCTGTCTCTGGAGTGCACGCAAAAGTAAAATAAGATAACAGTCAAAAGTAAAATAAGATAACAGTGTGACTTCTGTCCCTTTTTCTCTCTTTTGGGTTATTTGCCCTTAGAGAAGTCTTGTCAAGAGGCGGAGAGGTCCACCCAATGAGGATCTGGGTCTCTAGTGAACAGTCACAGAGGAGCTGAGTCCTCCTGCCAACAGCCACCTGGGTGAGCTTAGAAACAGGTTCTGCATTCGAGCCTTCGGATGACTGTAGCCCCAGCTGACTACAACCTCAGCTGTTTTCAGATTGCAACCTCACTAGAGCCACAGAGGCAGAACCACCAGCTAAGCCGCTTCTGGATTTCTGACCCTCATAAACCATATGACATAATAAATGCTTGATGTTTCAGCTGCTACGTTTGGGGCTATTTGTTACGCAGCAATAGATAGCTGATACAGTGTGTATGCACGGAAACATAATCAGTCTGGTATGTTGAGTGGCGAAGTTTAATGAATGCCTGGCTAGTTGGAAGGGGCTGGGACATAATGAGCTGTCCTCTGCCTCAGACCCAGTGCCTTATTTGAAGTTCTTGAACGTAGAGGATTCCGTTGTTTGCCTTCCCTCCTTCTCTTAACAGAAGTTGGGGGACCTGCCTTTCCTCTGTTCTCAGCTTATCTGTTTAACTGGGACTCTTCTTCTGGTCTCAGAAACAGAACCTGTGACTCAGGCACATGGCCCTTGTCACTGTGACTGACTCAGGGATGAACACATGACCCAATCATAATGCATCTCAGGATATTTAAAAAATTTTTTTTTCTTTCATTGCCAGAGGGCACGTGCATTCAGAGAGAGGAGAGGAAGAAGGAAAAGGAAAAGCACTTGCCGGATGGGGTGTGGCCACAGTGCGGTCTTCTGCATTTCTCCATCCCGTCGGGACTGGGGGCACGGACACACATGTGCCCAGCACGTTGTTCAAGATACTGGGGCTGGGATCCGAACAGTGGTCGGCTTATGGATCCAGCTTGCTTGCTTTCTTCTTCCGTTCTTTCCTTTTAAAATAGTTTATTTAACTTTATTGTTATTATTATTTATTTTTTGGTTTTTGGAGAAGTTTTCACTATAGGGTGTGTGCGCTTGCCGGGAAGACAGAGAGAGACAGGGAGACAGAAAATGAGAAATCACCCCCCAGGGGGGATGGCCACGCCACAATCCCTTCTCCTCCATCCTCCTCTCAGGATCTTGGGCAAGCACGCACATGCACCCGGTGTGAGTTTTAAGCCACCGGGTCCAGGACTCGAACTGCAGTCAACTACATGGAGTCCAGCGACATAGCCATTACGCTAACTGCTGGTCCCCTGGCGTGAGTTTTAAGCCACCAGATCCGGGACTCCAACCCAGTCGGCTACATGGGAGTTGAGCAACATAGCCATTATGCTAACTGCTGGTCTCTCTCTCTCTCTCTCTCTCTCTCTCTCTCTCTTTCTCTAGTCAACTTCATAAAAATAAAATAGTGACAATGATTAAAATGAAATAAAATAATTCTTAAAAAAATGTACTTCTAAAAAAAAAAAAAAAATGTACTTCTTTCTTCCATGAGAGACAGAGACAGAGAGAGAGAGGCAGGCACCTCCCAGCAGGATCTCCGTGCTGCGATCCCCCCACCCCTCAGCCACCCTGCATCATGGGCACACACACACCCAGCAAACTCAGGGAGGCTTCCAGACCTGAACCGGGAACATTCCCACGCCTTACAGAGCATGGCAATTTTCTTTTCCTATTTTTTGGTAATTTGCCAGCGTGCGTGTGCTCACCAGCAGGACACGGGGCAGGGGTCGGGGGAGTGAGACAGTGCCCTGTATGTGGCATGGCCATGCCAAGCTTCTTCTCCTCCATCTCTCTCTCCCTTCGGAACTGTGGGCGCACGTGCCTGGCCTGCTTCTGGAGCCAGTCTTCCCGGGGCAATCCAGCCCCCGGCGCTCCAGGCCAGGTCAGCAACCCCCAGACGTGGGGGCCACAAGGCTTTGCACCGACGGGACTCCAAGCTTTCTCTAAGCCCTGGGCTGCCGAGGCTGTTGCTGTCAGTAAATCCAGGGAGGAGAGACAGGGAGAGGAGTAGTGGACCGGCCGCGGTGGCACAACAGCTACGCCATGCTCCACGACGCCCAGACCTATGGGAGGGACCGAGTTTGCACTGGGGGACTGTGCGAGGCCGGCACACGGGCACGCGTGCTCTTGCAAACCCGTCACCTCCACCTTGGGTGATGGGTGACCTGGCCTGAAGCAGGGCCTTGCATGCGACCCGAGGAGCAGAGCGCTGGGGATGCTAGAACGGGGTCGCCTGTGTGGGAGCCCAGTCCTGTCCTTTACACCCGAATGACTTCCACACGCACCCGACCTCGTAGAGCCTGGGACTCCTTATCTACAAACGGAGCAAAGAGCAGTTGTACTTCATCAGGTTATAGACAAATAAGATTCCCCCCCCCAGAGTTTTTTTTTCTCCGGGGGGGGGGGGGGAGGCGTGTGCTCTCACCAGAAAGACAGAGACAGACAGAGAGACCGAAAGCGAGAAATCATCCCCTGGGGGGATGGTCACGCCGCAATCCCTTCTCCTCCATTCTCCTCTCGGGATCTTGGGCACGCACGCACACGCGCCCGGCGTGAGTTTAAGCCACTGGGTCCGGGACTTGAACTGCGGTGGATGACATGGGAGTCCAGTGACATAGCCATTACGCCAACTGCTGGTCCTTAAATAAGATAAGATATTAAAGGACTTGACAGCTCTAGAAGCTAGGGTGCCTTCTCTCTACCTTTTCAAAGCTTGCATACTCAAGATTGTTTCTATAGTGTAGAGTCCCCTAAGTTGAATACCTGGATCACCTCCTATAAACATGCTTACGGCCCTCAATCTATATTGCCACATGCTGTCCCAAAGGGGACCAATTAATTTCTTTATTTCTTTTTTAAGTTTTTTAAGAGTTTTTTTTAAACTTTATTTACTTATTTATTTTTATTTTGACCAGAGAGGGACAGAGTGGGGGGGGGGGTTAGAAAGCAAGCGGCGACGTCCAGGTCTCAAACTGTGGTTGGCCATGTGGGAATCCAGCCCCCTTAGCCACTATGTTACCTGCTGGCCCCTAAGAGAGAGTTTTGCCATACGGTGTATGCACTCACTGGAGAGACAGAGACAGAGAGACAGAAAGTGAGAAATCATCCCCCAGGTAGAATGGCCATACCACAATCCCTTCTCCTCCATTCTCCTCTCGGGATCTTGGGCACGCATGCACAGGCACCAGCGTGAGTTTGAAGCCACCGGGTCCAGGACTCAAATTGTGATTGACCACATGGGAGTCCAGAGACGTAAGCATTACACCATCTGCTGGTCTCAAGTAGGTACCAATTTATTTTTATTATTTTTAATTTTTTTAAAGAATTATTTTACTTAACTTTATTTATTTACTTACTTTTATTTAAAATTGGGCCAGGGGAACCAGCAGTAAGAGTAATGGCTATGTCACTGGACTCCCACATAGTCGACTGCGGTTTGCGTCCTGGACCCGGTGGCTTAAAACTCACGCTGGGTGCGTGTGCGTGCGTGCCCAAGATCCCGAGAGGAGAATGGAGGAGAAGGGATTGCGGCGTGACCATCCCCCCTGGGGGGTAATTTCTCGCTTTCTGTCTCTATGTCTCTCTCTGTCTGTCTGGCAAGCGCACGTGCCCTATAGTGAAAATCTCTCAAAAAAATAAAATAAAAAATAAATAAATAAAATTGGACCAGACAGGGTTAGAGCAAAAGAGAGAGAGAGAGTGAGAAAGCAAGCTGCCAGGTCTAGAACTTGAACCGTTATTGGCCATGTGGGAGCCCTCAACCACCACACCACCTGCTGGCCCCAAAGGAACCAATTTAAATGCTACCAGCGCCTTGTGAGATTGCTAGTTTCACTACACATTTGCCCTCACTGAATATTATAATTTATTTTTCCCTGTTAGTTATTTAAAAAAGGAAAATACCTCCAGGCACGGAGGTGTGTGCCAATAATCCCAGCTACTCAGGGAATTGAGGCAGGATTACAAATTCAAGATCAGTCTGGCCACACAGGGAGACTCTTGTCTTCAAAACAAATAAATAAAGATGGGCCAGCAGGAGGCACGGTGGTTAAGGGCACTGGATTCCCACCTGCCCAACTGCAGTTTGAGTCCCGGACCAGGTGGCTTGCTTTCTCACTTTCCCTCTCTCTCTCACTCTGTCCCTCTCTGCTCAAATTAAAATAAATAAGTAGAGTTAAATAGAAGAATTTAAAAATAAATAAATAAGGAAGGAAAGTTGTTTATTACTGCTTTAAGTTGTATCTCTTTTTTTTTTTTTTTTTTTTTTTTTTGAGAGGTTTTTGCTATAGGGCGCGTGCGCTCCTCAGACAGACAGAGAGAAACAGAGAGACAGAAAGCGAGAAATCACCCCCCAGGGGGGATGGTCACGCCACAATCCCTCTCCTCCATTCTCCTCTCGGGATCTTGGGCACGCACGCACACGCGCCCGGCACGCACACGCGCCCGGCGTGAGTTTTAAGCCACCGGGTCCGGGACACAAACCACGGTTGACTATGTGGGAGTCCAGCGACAGAGCCATTACGCTAACTGCTGGTTCCCTAAGTTGTAGCTCTTTAATTGTGGGGATGAATACGTCCTCAAATACATGTTCCTTGTCCTTTAACTTATCTGTTCACAATATTGAGGACTTTTTCTATCAATAGGTGTGAATTTTTGTTTTTAAGAATTATTTTATTTTGGGCCAGCAGGTGGTGTGGTGGTTAAGGAGCTGGACACTCCCACATAGCTAACCGTGATTGAGTCTCAGACCTGGTGGCTTGCTTTCTCACTTCCCTTCTCTCTGTGTGCCTGTCTTTCTCTGGTCAAATGAAAACGAGTGAATGACTAAATATAATCAAATAAATAATTCTTTAAAAAAATAAAATAATTATTTTATTTAACTTTATTTATTTTTTAAAATTTGACCAGAGAGAGGCAGAGTAAGAGAGAGAGAAAGCAAGAAAAGCAAGCCACCAGGTCCGGGACTCAAACTGCAGTCAGCCATATGGGAGACCAGCGCCCTTAACCACCACACCACCTACCGGCCCCGAATTTGATTTTGTTTCTGTTGTTGTTTTTTACAGAGAGACAGACAGAGAAGGAGAGGGAGAAAGCACTCCCCCAATGGAGTGTGGTCGTACTATAATCTTTTCTCCTCCATTTCTCTATACTGTCAAAAGCCATGCCTGGGGACCATCAGCGTAATGGCTATGTCGCTGGACTCCCATGTAGTCGACCGCGATTCGAGTCCCCGACCTGGTCACTTAAAACTCATGCCGGGCGCATGTGCGTGCGTGCCCAAGATCCCGAGAGGAGAATGGAGGAGAAGGGATTGCGGCGTGGCCATCCACCCTGGGGGATGATTTCTCACTTTCTGTCTCTCTGTCTCTCTCTGTCTTTCTGGCAAGCGCACACTCCCTATAGCCAAAAACTCTCCAAAAAAATAACAAAAGAAAGAAAATTTTTTTTTTAATTTTAAAAATTAAAAAAAAAAACCATGCCAATACATGTGTCTGTAGTGTTTTTTTGTTTTGTTTTGTTTTGTTTTGTTTTGTTGAGAGATTTTCGCTATAGGGCACGTGCGCTCGCCAGACAGACAGAGAGAGACATAGAGACAGAAAGTGAGAAATCACCCCCCAGGGGGGATGGCCACACCGCAATCCCTTCTCCATTCTCCTCTCAGGATCCTGGGCACGCACGCACACGCGCCCGGCGTGAGTTTTAAGCCACCAGGTCCGGGACACGAACCGCGGTTGACCACGTGGGAGTCCAGCGACATAGCCATTACGCTAACTGCTGGTCCCAATTTGCTACACATCTTTACCCCTCGTCTTTTGTTTGTCTTTTTATTTTTTTTTTTAATTTAACCTAATTTGGGGACCAGCAGTTAGCATAATGGCTATGTCGCTGGGCAATTCGAGTCCCGGACCCGGTGGCTTAAACTCACGCCAGGTGCGTGTGCGTGCGTGCCCGAGATCCCGAGAGGAGAATGGAGGAGAAGGGATTGCGGCGTGGCCATTCCCCCTGGGGGGTGATTTCTCACTTTCTCTCTTTTTGTCTCTCTCTGTCTGGCGAGAACACGCGCCCTATAGCAAAAACCTCTCCAAAAAAAACCAAAATTTAACCTACTTTTTTATTGCCAGAGGACACATACACTTACCGAAGAGAGACAGAAAAGGAGAAAGACGCTCCCCAATGGGGCATAGACACATCGCAATCCTTTCTCTGCCATCCGGTCAGGATTTTGGGCATACACGCACATTCTCTTTCTCTTTCTTTTTCTTTTTCTTTTTTTTCTTAGTTGGTTTTTTTTTTTCTTTTCTTTTCTTTTTTTTTTTTTTTGCTATAGAGCACATGCGATTGCCATGAATAAGAGAAAGAAATTACCCCCCCCCCCACTACAGTGGGGATGACCATACTGCAATCTCCCCTCCCCCATTCTCTTCTTGGTATTTCTGGCACGCATGCAAATGTGCCTGGCGTATTTTTCAAGCCACCAGGTCCAGGACTCAAACTGCGGAGTTGCCCACATGGGGTCCAGAGCCTTAACCACCATGCCACGTACTGGCCCCAGTAAACTCATACTTTGACTCTATTTTCCATGAACTTTTTGAAGTCCCCTTATAAGCTGCACATATCTCTCATATACTTGAAATCATCTTCTGATCACTTGTAATACCTAATACAATATCAATAGTAAGTGGTTGTTGGACTATATTATTTTTAAATTTGTATTCCTTTTTATTATTATGTTTTCCAAATATTTTCTATCCAGAGTTGATCAAATGTGTGGATGTAGAAACCCACAGCCATGGCGGCTAATTCTTTCCCGTGTGTTCTCGGTGTATCTTGACTGAGACGAGACAGAGGCTTACGATCACAGGCACAAGACCCCTTTTTATGTTTTTTAAAGATTTATTTATTTATTTATTCATTCATTCACATTCCTTCATTTTAATTTGACCAGAGAGAGACAGAGAGAGAGAGAGAAGAAAGTGAGAAAGCAAGCCACCAGGTCCAGGACTTGAACCCTGGTCGGCCACGTGGGACTGTCCAGCGCCTTAACCACCACTCCACCTGCTGGTCCCAAGACCCTTTTTTATTTTTATCTATTTGTTTTGAGAGATTTTTGCTCTAGAGCACATGCAGTCACTGGAGAGACAGAAAGTGAGAAATCACCTCCAGGGGGATGACCACGCTGCAATCCCTTCTCTTCCATTCTCCTCTCAGGATTTTTGGGCACGCATGCACACATGGGCAAGGTGTGAGTCTCAAGCTTCTGGATCCAGGACTCGAACCGCCATCAGCCATGTGGGAGGGAGTCCAGCAACGTAACCATTATGCCACCTGCTGGTCTGACAAGAAGATCTCTTAAGATTTGCAATGCTGGGGCCGGCAGGTGGCGTGGTGGTTAAGGCGGCTGGACTCCCACATGGCTGATTGCAGTTCGAGTCCTGGACCTGGCAGCTTGCTTTCTCACTTCCCTTCTCTCTCTCTGTCTCTATCTGGTCAACCTCAATAAAATAAAATAAAATAATGACAACAAAGAAAAATTAAATTAAAAAATTCTTAAAAAAAAAAAAAAAAGATTTGCGATGCTGCAGGACCAGCATGCATCTATCTTTCTCCGTCTCTCCAGCGAGTGAGCCTATGTGCCCTATAGCAAAAATCTCTCTTTAAAAAATAAAACGATTTGCAATGCTGGGGGCCAGCAGGTGGTGTAGTGCTTAGTTGCTGGACTCCCACGTGGTCATGCGCAGTTTGATGCATGAAATTCATGCTGGGCACTTATGCATGCATGTGTGTGCATGCTTACATGTGCGTACCTTAAATCTCAAGAGGAGAATGGAGGAGTAGGGATTGCCGTGTGGCCATCCTGCCCTGGGGGACCTGGGGGGTGATTTCTCACTTTCTGTCTGTCTCTCCAGCGAGCACTTGCGTCCCGTACCAAAGATCTCTCAAAAAGAAAAAGAGAAAGATTTGCAATGCGGAAACCCTACAACTCGGATCCTTGTCCTGGACGTTATTCTCACCTACCAGAATGATCTGAGTGGCGAGACTCACCTGTATGAGAGAAAGAGACAATGATACAGTGGATGGCGGACAGGGTCTTGCTATCTGCCTGGATTCGAATCCTGGGTCTATTCCTTGTTAACCGTGTGAACTTGGAGAAGTCATTTCCTCTGACTCTTGGTTTCTTGTTTGTGAGGTGGGAATAACATAGGGCCTGCTTCATAGGGTTGTTATGAAGAATGAATGAATTTCTCTGAAAGATTTAGAACCATGCTTGGCACATACCAAGTAGTATATAAATGCTAGCAACCATCATGACCATAGAATGGCCCGATTTAGGATCTGGAAACGCAGAGAATTTGGGCATGTATTAGCAATAAACCATTTATTCTGAAAATTCCTGTTTCTAGACTTCGTAGACACCCAGCATCTGCTAAGTACTTGTAAATACATTACTTTTTTTCCTGCCTTTTTTTTTTAAAGAATTATTTTATTTAACTTTATTTATTTATTTTAATTTGACCAGGGAGAGACAGAGTGAGCGAGGAGAGAGAGAGTGAGAAAGCAAGCCGCCAGGTCCGGGACTCAAACCATGGTCAGCCATGTGGGTGTCCAGTGTCCTTAACCACCACACCACCTGCCGGTCCCTTTCCTGCCTTTTTGAACAATTGTTTTATATAATTTTATTTATTTGTTTATTTATTTATGTATTTTAATTTGACCAGAGAGTGACAGAGTGAGAGAGAGAGAGAGAGAGAGGGGGGGAAAGTGAGAAAGCAAGCTGCCAAGTCTGAGACTCGAACCGAACCGTAGTCAGCCATGTGGGAGTCCAGCACGCTTAACCACCGCCCCTACATTCCTTTTTTTAACCCTTCCAAGAGTTCTGTAGGATTGGCTTTATTCTATCTCCACTCCCTAATTAAAAACAACAACAACAACAAAGGATCAGAGAGGTGTGTTTACCTGCCTAAGGTCACACAGTGGCTGAGGGCCAGAGCCGAACTTTAAGCTCTAGACTACTCAAGTTCCCTCGACCCCACGGGTAGGAAGAGCGTGGAAAAATCCAGCCGGCAAGGCCCCAATGGCTGGCTCGGGTCTTGCCACCCGATAGGCTGGTTTATAGAGGAATCTGGGAGCATTCCGCACACCGAGTCCCTCCCTGGCTCAGGATTCCTCAAGTGGGAAGAGAGCTGAGCTGGGGCTCCTCGTCCTGAGAATGTAGCACGGTGGAGGTGGCAGGGGAGGCGAGGGAGGAGGCCCTCAGGCAGGGCCGGGCGGGGCGGGCTGGCAGGGCTGCATTTACATTCGGGTATCTACAATGGCCCTGTAGTTCCCTCCAGGTCTACCTCCGTGCAGGCCCGGAACCTCTCCGCCGAGCTCCTGCGTGCCGTCTTGTTCCCCAGGATGCCGACGTGTTGCAAGAATGCAATGACCTGGTTCTAAATAGATCTCGTGTGGGCCTGGACTTTGACAGCGGGCCAAAGGCCCTGACCTAAAATAGACAGCCTACTGCCCTGTTATTTCATGGCTCACACACACACTCCCCTCTCCAGCAAGGCGAGTATTTTTATCCCAGGCCTCGCTTAGAATAGCAACACATATTTATTATACTTGCAGAGTCAGTTTCGGAGCTGGGTGACTGCGCCTCCAGGTCGGAGGGCGTGGCTGGCCCAGGCCTTTGGGCTGCTTGGAACACCCACTTGTTGTAGAGCCCTCCTGCCCCCCACACGCACTTCGCACTCGCTTTGCAAACTGCTCCTTGCCCTCCAGGGCCTGACCACAAGCGGGTACTTTCTACTTGGCACCTCCACCCTCACACCCTCTGTGGTCCTCACTCTTATTTCCCCAAAGTTCAGATCTGCCTTGGGCCACTGGATTGCCAAATCTAAGAGGCATACTCCAGCCCCGAAGAATCAGAATCCATTGTACCTAACGTTTGCAAAGTTTATTTCTTCCACGAGACAGACAGACAGGCACCCCCAGTAGGGTTTTCATACCATAATCCACCCCTGTCTCAGCTGGCCTGGATCAGGGGCACACCCAGGCCTGCTGGGAAGGTCCAGGGACGTGAACCCGGGCCCTTTCCCAAGTGGGTCCAGTTGCATTACTGACGAGCCAGCCCCTGACCTCCATCAGTTCCATGTTTAATGAGCACTTGCCGGGTGCCAGGAAGCACGCTGAGCACGTCTCGCTGAGTCTCAGCCCGCTCTGCAAGCGTGGTTGGGAGACGTCAGTTTCATGTTACGAGGGAAGACTTAGATAGACACTTAGCTAAGGGAGGGACCCAGGGTCTCCCCAGAGAGGAGGGGCCGGGAAGTCTGAGCACAGGCTGAATGGGTCCGGATGCCACCTCTGGGTTATTCTCTCGTCGTCGTTGCAGGATTTTATTACTAATTTCATAGGGATATCTACTTAGCTACAGAGATGACCACAGCATGTTACTCTGGAGAGGGATGGGGATAGAATTCCGACACAATTTTTTTCTTTTTTTAGGGAATCTGACTTTTTTTTTTCTTTTGTGTTTATTTTTAAGAATTATTTTATTTAACTTTCTTCATTCATTTATTTATTTAATTTGACCAGAGAAGGACAGAGAGAGAGAGGAGAAAGTGAGAAAGCAAGCCGCCAGGTATGAGACTTGAACCGCAGTTGGCCATGTGGGAGTCCAGTGCCCTTAACTAACACCGTGCCACCTCCGGCCCCCCCGGACACAATTTTTATTTGCTTCTTTAAGCTTTTCTGTATTTCTGTATAGATATATTTATTTTTAAACCTATTTATTTTTTAAAGGATGATTTTATTTTACCTTGTTTATTTATTTATTTTCATTTGACCAGAGAGGGACAGAACACGCGTATGAAAGAGAGAGAGAGAGAGAGAAAGCAAAGTGAGAAAGCAAGCTACCGAGTTTGGGACTCAAACCACGGTCAGCCATGTGGAAGGCCAACACCCTTAACCACCACACCACCTGCCAGCCCCTTTAAATTTATTTTTGATAATTATTCAGTTTAATTAATTAATCAATTTTTGGAGAGGTTTTTGTTATAGAGCACGTGCACTCCCAGAATGACAGAGAGAGACAGAGACACAAAGCAAAAAATCACTCCCCGGGGGGGAGGGGGGAATGGCCACGCCGCAATCCCTTCTCCTCCATTCTCCCCTTGGGATCTTGGGCACACACGCACACGCGCCCGGCGTGAGTTTCAGTCACTGGGTCCTGGACTCGAACTGCAGTTGACTACATGGGAATCCAACGACATAGCCATTACGTCAACTGCTAGTCCCTATTATTAATATTTAATTTGCTATAGGGCACAGGCAGTTAACAGAGAGAGAGACAGAGAGATAAAGTGAGAAAGCGAGATGCCAGGTCCAGGACTCAAACCACTGGGCCATATGGGAGCCCAGAGCCTCAAACCCGTGCCACCTGCTGGCCCCTTCTGTATATTTTTTATGAATATGTATCCTTTAATCATCAGAAAAACAAATGGTCATTTATCTTGAGGAAAATGAATCGGAGAAAGCGCTCCGCATCTCCAATGGGGGCGGTGTGGCGTGCTGATTAGTGCGGCACGCCCTGGCCCCCGCTGCCCCGTTTAAGCCCCAGCAGTGCTACTTGCTAGCTGTGTGGCCCAGGGTCATTCGCGTCGTGTCTCTGTGCCTCTGCCTCATGGAGTGGTGGTCAGTAACCACAGCGACCTCATAGGGTGGGTGTGCTCGAGGCAGTGTCTGGCAGATGGGGAGGGCGGTGTGAGAACCTCCCACCACCGGACACCTCAGCCTGTGACCAGGACACCAGGGAGGACCCAGCGGTGTAGGGAGGGAGCACAACATGCCAGCAATTCAGTACTGAGAAGGGAGGCACTACAGAGACGAACTAATCGCTGGTGAGTGTTAATACCATTTCCAGGGGGGCTGAAGTTGTCAGGGTTTTATTAGGAGTCCCGTAAGGTTTTTGTTTGTTGGTTTTAGGGCATATGCGCCCACCAGAGAGAGAGAGACAGAGACAGAGAGAAGGAAAGTGAGAAATCGCTCCCCTGGGTAGATGGCCAGGATGCAAACCCTCCCCCACCATTCTCCTGGGATTTTGGGCATACTCGTACACGCGCGCAGCATGAGTTTAAAGCCACCGGGTCCAGGACTCGAACCTTGGTCACCCATGTGGGAGTCCAGCGCCTTAGCCATCACGCCACCTGCTGGGCCCTTGTTTGTTTAAGTGAATTTGTTGATTTCTCCCATGAGAGAGGGACTGTGCTCAAACAGGCTCTTGATGCCACGATTTGCCCTCAGCTTCAGGCAGCCCTGGATGGAGGCCCACGTGCCTGGCGTACTCAGGAAGGTATATTGGGTGCAGGGCGCCACCGTCTGGCCCCCCTTAAGATTTAAAGTTGGTTGGGACCAGCAGTTGGCATAATGGCTATGTTGCTGGACTCCCACATAGTCAACTGTGGTTCAAGTCCTCGACCCAGTGGCTTAAACCCATGCCAGGCGCCTGTGCGTGCGTGCCCAAGATCCTGAGAATGGAGAAGGGATTGCGGTGTGGCCATCCTCCTGGGAGGTGATTGCTTGCTTTCTGTCTTCCTGGCGCACGCATGCACCCTATAGCAAACAATTTCTCTCTAAAAAGCAAACAAACAAAAGATGTAGAGTTGGTGCAAACAGGGGCTGGGCTATGGAACAGGGATAAAACATGACGCTGACCCCCACGGCAGGGTCCTGGGTTCTTACCCAGAGACCTCTCTGAACGTGCTGGTGATGCAAGGCTGTGGGGCTGGGGTGGATTGCGGACCTGGGGCTCGGCTGGGGCGCCTGTCTCTCTCTCTGTCTCTTTTGATTCTGGAAGAAATAAATGAACATTTATTTATTTATTTGTTTATTTATTTATTTAATTTAGAAGAGGTTTTTGCTATAGGGTGCGTGCGCTCACCAGAAAGACAGAGAGAGACAGAGAGACAGAAAGTGAGAAATCACCCCCCAGAGGGGATGGCCACGCCACAATCTCTTCTCCTCTATTCTTCTCTCAGGATCTTGGACACGTATGCACATGCACCCAGCGTGAGTTTAAGCCACCGGGTCCAGGACTTGAACTGCGGTCAACTACATGGGAGTTTAGCGACATAGCCATTACGCTAACTGCTGGTCCCTATTTATTTATTTATTTAAATTAATTATTTTTCAGTTTGCTATAGAGCACATGAACATGCTGGAGAGACAGGGACAGAAAGAAAGTGAGAACTCAGCCCCCAGGGGGAGAAGGCCACATCCCAATTCCTTCTCCATTCTCCTCTCGGGATTCTGAGCAAGCATGCAAATGCATCCAGCCTGTTTCTCAAGGTGCCAGGGCCAAGACTCAAATTGTGCAGTTGGCTGGGTGAGACCAAGCTGCCTTAACCACCGCGCCACCAGCTGTCCCAATAAATGAGCTTCTTTTTTTTTTTTTTAAGAATTATTTTTATCTAACTTTATTTTATTTTATTTATTTATTTATTTATTTATATTTAGTTTGACCAGAGATAGACAGAGCGAGAGAGAGGGAAAGCGAGAAAGCACACCACCAGGTCCAGGACTCAAACTGCAGTCAGTCATGTGGGAGTCCAGCCCTGGCAGTTTGAAAACACACCAGCTACATGTCTGTGCACATGTGCCCCAAATCCCAACCTGGTGGGAAGATGGGGGGAAGGGATTGTGATGTGACCATGCCCATTGTGGGGAACTTTCTCTCCTTGCCTCTTTTTCTGTTTCTCTTTCTCTCAGGGACAAGCACACTTAGCCTTTAAGAAGAGGGGACTGGCAGGTGGCGTGATGCTAGGGCACTGGACTCCCACAGGGCCGATTGAGGTTCGAGTCCAGACTTGGCAGCTTGCTTTCTCACTTTCCCTCTCTCGTACTCTGTCCCTTTCTGATCAAATTAAACTAAATAAATAAAGTTAAATAAAATAATTCTTTTTTTTTTTGAGAGAGAGGTTTTTGCTATAGGGCGCGTGCGCTCGCCAGACAGATAGAGAGAGACATAGAGACAGAAAGCGAGAAATCACCCCCGCCCGGCGTGAGTTTTAAGCCACCGGGTTCGGGACGCGAACTGCGGTCGACTACGTGGGAGTCCAGCAAGATAGCCATTACGCTAACTGCTGGTTCCCAATAAAATAATTCTTTTAAAAATTTTTTTTTTTTGAGAGGTTTTTGCTATAGGGCGCGTGCGCTCGCCAGACAGACAGAGAGAGACATAGAGACAGAAAGCGAGAAATCACCCCCCAGGGGGGATGGTCACGCCGCAATCCCTTCTCTTCCATTCTCCTCTCGGGATCTTGGGCACACACGCACACGCGCCCGGCGTGAGTTTTAAGCCACCGGGTCCGGGACGCGAACCATGGTTGACTACGTGGGAGTCCAGCGACATAGCCATTACACTAACTGCTGGTTCCCACAATAAAATAATTCTTAAAACAAAAGCAAAAACAAAAATAGAGGCTGGCAGGTGGCGTGGTGGTTAAGGTGCTGGACTCTCACAGGGCCAACCACAGTTTGAGTCCAGACCTGATGGCTTAAAAATCACACAGGACGAGGCCAGCAGGTGGTGTGGTAGTTGAGGAGTTGGATTCCCACATGGTTGACAATGGTTTGAGTCCCGGGCCTGGCATGTCTTGCTTTCTTACTCTCTCTCTCTCTCTGTCTCTCTCTCTATGTTTGGTGAGCGTGTGTATCCTGTAGCAAATTTTTAAAATAATAATGATAAAATAAAATTAAATAAATAATGCTTTTTAAAAATAATTATTTTATTTAACTTTTTTTATTACTATTATTATTATTTTCCAGTTTGATCAGAGAGAGACAGAGAGAGGGAAAGTGACAAAGCAACCCACCAGATCTGGGACTTGAACCACAGTCAGCCATATGGGAGTCCAGAAACTTTAACCACCACACCACCTGCTGGCCCCCCAAAAAATTAAATAAATAATTCTTTAAAAAAAAAATAGGATTCAAAATAGGAAGATAATTTTTAAAAATCACACAGGAGACCAGCAGTAATGGCTACGTTGCTGGACTCCCATGTAGTCGACTGCAGTTCAAGTCCCAGACCTGGTGGCTTAAACTCACGCCAGGCATGTGTGTGTGCATGCCAAAGATCCTGAGAGGAGAATGGAGGAGAAGGGATTGCAGCGAGGCCATCCCCCTTGGGGGATTATTCCTCGCTTTCTGTCTTTCTGTCTCAATCTTTCTGGTGAGCACACATGCCCTTTAGCAAAAACCTCTCAAAAAAAAAAACCCAAAAACAAAAACAAAAACAATCACATGGGTGCATGTGCGAGAATGCCCAAAAATCCTAAGAGGAGAACAGAGGTGATGGGATTGTGGCATGGCTATCCTCCTTGGGGGATGATTTCTCACTTTCCCTCTCTGTCTCTCTCCAGTGAGTAAGTACATGTGCCCTATAGCAGAAACTTTAAAACAGGGACCAGCAGATAACATCATGGCTATATGGCTGGGCTCCCAGTAGTTGACCATGGTTCGAGTCCTGGACTCGGTGACTTAAAACTCACACTGGGCACGTGTGCGTGCATGCGCAAGATCTCTAGAGGAGAATGGAGGAGAAAAGATTGCAGCATGGCCATCCCCACTGAGGGTTGATTTCTTTTTTTTTTAATAACTATTTATTTTATTATTTATTTATTCATTCATTGATTTTTAATTTGATCAGAGAGAAACAGAGGGTGAGAGTGAGAGAGAGAAAGTGAGAAAGCAAGCCACCAGGTCCAGGACTCGAACCCCGGTCAGCCATGTGGGAGTGTCCAGCGCCTTAACCACCACGCCACCTGCTGGTCCCGAGGGTTGATTTCTTGCTTTCTGTCTCTCTGTCTCTCTGGTGAGCACACACGCCCTATAGCAAAAATCTCTCTAAAAACAAACAAACAAAAATCCCCAAAACATTAAACAACAACAACAAAACAAACAAACAAAGAGATGAGAAGAGAGCCAAGTCTTGAGGTCTGAGAAACCTCAACAGTTAACAGTCTAGTCTGTGGGACCAGCAGGGGGCGTGGTGGTGAAGGCGCTGGACACTCCCACATGGCCGACCGGGGTTCGAGTCCTGGACCCGGTGGCTTGCTTTCTCATTTCCCCCGACCCTGTACTCTCGCTGGTCAAATTAAAATAAACGAATGAGGGACCAGCAGTTAGCGTAATGGCTATGTCGCTGAACTTCCATGTAGCTGACTGCGGTTCGAGTCCCAGACCTGGTGGCTTGAACTCACGCCAGGCGCATGTGCATGCGTGCCCAAGATCCCAAGAGGAGAATGGAGGAGAAGGGATTGCAGCATGACCATCCCCCCGGGGGGTGATTTCTCGCTTTCTGTCTCTCTGTCTCTCTCTGTCTCTCTGGCGAGTACACGCGCCCTATAGCAAAAACCTCTCAAAAAAAAAAAAGAGGACCAATGGACTCCTCCTGGTTGGTGCCCATCAGGAAAGTCATTTAGGGTTTCCTTGGGTTTAACCCTTCACTCACTCCCTTAGTACCCTGCGTGAAATGAATGACTTATAAAATAAGAACTGGCGAAGAAGCTGGAGCTGTTCCCAAAGAGGGAATCCTAATGGCCAGTAAATCCACCAAAAATAAAATAAAATAAAATAAAAAAAAAAAGCTCTCCCTCATTAGTCACCAGGAAAATGCAAACTAAAACCACAATGAGGTTCCATTTCACACCCACCAGATTGGCTAAAAATACAAAGCTGAACAATGCCAGGAGTTGGCAAGGATGTTGAGCAAATGTCACACTCATGCGCTGCTGGTCGGCACGAAAGTTGGTACAACCATCTGAGGAATGATTTGACATCAACTAGTGTGACTGAGGAGGTGCACAGCGTGTTTGGTTCCCTGGGAAACAAACTCCGAAAAGGAGGATGCTGGGCAGATTTATTGGGGAGGGTTCTCAGGAACAACTCCAGTGAGGGAGGAAACAGAACTGTACACAGGGAGGCTCGGTGGTGGTGGTGCAGCAGGAGTGTAACATTCGGTGATGGCGGAAACCACATGGAGCACTGGGCTTTGGTTCCTGAAGCAGTTGGTCCACGTGGGCACTCATGTGCCTGTGACCCTGGCTGGCTAGGAAAGGCTGGGGGATGCCGGAGGGGGGTCATGGCAGGAGATCCCTGCTGAGAGTGCTTATTGCTGTTTCTTTCATGAAATAAATAAATACATCTAAACAGAAAAAAAGAATTTCACATAGAGAGGTCATCATGAGCTGAGATGATGTGTAACATAGACCTCAGTTACAGGAAGCCTCAAAACTGGGATAACCCTTCAGAGTTGACCCGAATTGACAGGTAGAGTTTTTGTTTGTTTGTTTGTTTAGTTTTTTGTTATAGGGCGCATGAGTTCACCAGAAAGACAGAGAGAGACAGAGAGACAGAAAGCAAGAAATCACCTCCCAGGGGGGATGGCCATGACACAGTCCCTTCCCCTCCATTCTCCTCTTGGGATCTTGGGCATGCACGCACACGCGCCCAGCATGAGTTTAAGCCGCCGGGTCCAGGACTCGAACTGCACTCGACTACATGGGAGTTCAGCGACACAGCCATTACGCCATCTGCTGGTCTCTTTTTTTAAAAATTGTTTCTTTTTCTTTTTCTTTTGCCTTTATAACTTTGCTGCTCAGCCTCCACACACTGATTGTCTAGACAGGTCTAGGTGCACAGTAGCCAAACATACGATTACTATTAGGGTCAGAATAATTCTCAATTCCCACTGACTCTGCTGCACAAAGGGAGAAAAACAGAACTGCAGAGAGATTGTAGATCACTTCCTCCTGCACGCCTCTGAATGCTCAGATTTAACTTGAAGAAACTAGGAAGAAATGAATAATTCATCAGATGACCAGAAACCACCATAGAGGCACAAGAAATATGAGAAACCAAGAAAATATCTCTCCCTAAGGGATAAAATATCTCTCCTCCTCATGCCCAGACAGTACAATGGAACATGGAAATGTCAGATAAAGAATTTAGAATATTCATAGTGACAAAGCTAAAAGAGATGCAAGAGGAGAGAGACAATGAACTCCAGAAGATGCAGGAGAAAAGAGTCGATGAGTTGCAAGAGATGAGGAAGTTCTTGCACGAGTTGAAAGAAGAAATACACACCATAAGAGAGAATCAGATGGAACTGTTAGAGGTGAAGGCTATAATACAGGAAATCAAAACCTCTCTTGAAAGTATTAAAAGCAGATTAGATCATGCAGAAGATTGAATTTCTGATGTAGAAGACAGAAAAATTAGGGTACTATTAGGTCAGAATAACTCTCGATTCCCACTGACTCTGCTGCACAAAGGGAGAAAAACAGAACCACAGAGAGATTGTAGATCACCTCCTCCTGCAGGAAAAAAAAAAAAAAAAAAACAGAAAAGTCCTAGAAAAATTTACCAAAAAGACTGAGAAAATAACCCAATGAAATAAAAATAATATATGAGAAATATTATATATCATTAAATGTCCAAACAACTGGATAATTGGTATCCTAGAAGATGAAGAAAGTGATAAGGGCATCGATAATCTATTCCATGAAATTCTGGAAGAAAACTTTCCAAACCTAGAGAGGCATTCAAATATCCAGATCCAGGACCAGCAGTTGGTGTAATGGCTATGTCGCTGGACTCCCATGTAGTCGACCGCAGTTCGAGTCCTGGACCCAGTGGCTTAAACTCACGCCAGGCGCGTGTGCATGTGTGCCCAAGATCCCGAGAAGATAATGGAGGAGAAGGGATTGTGGCATGGCCATCCCCCCTGGGGGGGGTGATTTCTCACTTTCTGTCTCTCTGTCTCTCTGGCGAGTGTTCGCACCCCATAGCAAAAAAACTCTCAAAAAAAAAAAAAAATCCAGATCCAAGAAATACAAAGGACCACACCTAGAATCAACCCAAGAAGATCTTCTCCAAGGCACATCATAGCCAGATTGAGCAAAACCACAGACAGAGACAAGATTCTAAAATTGGCAAAAGAGAGACATCAAGTTACTTACAAAGGATATCCCATTAAGCTAACAGCAGGCCCCTCATTGGAAATAATGTGAACAAGGAGAGAATGGCAAAATATTTAAAGTGTTGAGTGAAAAACAATTTCAACCAAGAATTCTATACCCAGCAAGATTATCCTTTATATGGGAAGAAAAGATGAAAACATTCTTGGATGAACAAAACCTGAAAGATTTACTAAAACCAGTCTAGCTCTCCAAGAAGTTCTGAAGGGAGTGCTATACCAAGAAAACTAAAGATAGACACACAGAAATAAGAGCCCAAGAAACAACTAAGAAAATGCCCAACTTAATGGTAGGGACAAGTCAGAAATTGAATGTTAACTTCCAGAATTTAAACTGAAAGATCAGACTGCAACAGAAGAGGGATTAATTACATGAGACTGAACTGGTGAAATAGAATTTATGACTTTAGACTAAAACATGACTAATTTTCTCCTATGCTTTGTTTTCCAGATTTAAGGGGTTTTGGTCTTCTCTTGAGCTGTTAATAGGTTCATCTACCTACTATTTGAATAGAATCCTAACCTTTTCCTTGGCTTTAGGTCTTAATCATATTTCTCTTAACATTTTGTGATCTTAATTTATTAAAGCTAAAACTGCTTTACCAGAAATTAAAAAATACATTAAAAAGCCCTATTTAATGACCACAGTAAGTGATATAGCCTCAGTTAGGTGCTACCTTATAGTGTGTTCATTCTATTCAGGTTTTTTAAAAGAATTATTTTCTTTATTTTATTTATCATTATTGTTTGTTTTTAATTTGACCAGAGTGAGACACACACACACAGAGAAAGTGAGAAAGCAAGTTGCCAGGGCCAGGGCTTGAACTGTGGTCAACCATGTGGGAGTCTAGCGCCTCTAACCACCACATCACCTGCTGGCCACTTACAGAGTTTTATGCCTAAAGTCAGATATATGTTAACAGATATGTAGATATCAGTTACACTTGCTATTGAAAGTATTTAATGAAGATTTTTTGTACATAAATAAAATGTGGGGGAGGGGAAGAGACATGGAAAGCAGCTGTAGATATCAGAGACATTGTGAGGGGAGGGGGGGAAATGGCAGAGGTTGAGAAGTGGGGAATCGAGGATGGAAAAAAATGCAAAATATATAAGAAACAAAAATGGAAGCATATTTGTTGATGATAACATGTATAATAATTTTTTAAAGAATTATTTTAACTTTATTTATTTAAATTTTATCAGAGAGGAGGAGAGAGAAAGAGAGAAGCTAGAAAGCAAGCCACCAGGTCCAGGACTCAAACCACAGTTCGCTATGTGGGAGTTCAATGCCCTTAACCACCACGCCACCTGCAAGCCCCTATAGTGATATTATCGATTAAGCCAATATATAGTGTATTCTGGATCAGAAATCTCATTTTATATACTGTGTTGATGTACAGTGAATGAATGTAAAATAAATTAATAAAAATATAAATGAATAAAAATATAAATAAATAAATAAAATATATATTATATATATTATATATATATATATATATAGGAAAAAAAGAAGTCTATTTGTCTCACAATTCTGGGAGCCTGGGAATCCAAGGCTGAGTCTGTATTTGCTGAGAGCTTTTCTTTTTTCTTTTTTTTTTTTTGAGAGAGACTTTTACTATAGGGCGCATGCGCTTGCCAGACAGACAGAGAGAGAGAGAGAGAGAGAAAGTGAGAAATCAGCCCCCGGGGGGGGGATGGTCACGTCACAATCCCTTCCCCTCCATTCTCCTCTCGGGATCTTGGGCATGCACGCACACGCGCCCGGCTTGAGGTTTAAGTCACCGGGTCCGGGACTCGAACCACGGTTGATTACGTGGGAGTCCAGCGACATAGCCGTTACACTACCTGCTGGTCCCCTGAGGGCCTTTCTGTTGCATCACGGCATGGCAGGAGGTGCCATGTGACAAGACAGACAGACTTGCCATAGGCTGCACCCTTGGGGACTGGGCATTTGCGGCCTCCACGCCGCACACGAATCTTGTACATGACATAACCTCGCTTTGCCTTGTGGCCCAGTCTGTGCGCTTTATCCGGGCCGGGTGGGGCGGAGCGCCCGGTGCAGCGCGAGCCGCAGGACAAAGCGCATCACCTCGGACTGCTTCTTCCGCCACAGCTCCTAGATGTTACCTGTACGCGCCCATCTTGGCCTACCTGATGGCTGCCGCCGGACGGAAAGGCGACTTTATTTGACCAGAGAGGGACAGAACGAGAGAGAGAGAGAGAGAGAGAGAGAGAGAGAGAGAGAGAGAGAGGAAGATTGAGAAAGCAAGCCGCTAGGTCCGGGACTTGAACCGTGGTTGGCCATATGGGAGTCCAGTGCCCTTAACCACCAGGCCACCTGCTGGGTGCCCCCAGCCTGAGTTTTAAGCCACTGGGTCAAGGGGACTTGAATCGAGGTCAACACCATGGGCGTCAACATTGGCTGTTCCTCTCTGGGGTGATTTCTCACTTTCTGTTTCTTTGTCTCTCGCACCCTATAACAAAAAATCTCTCAAAAAACCAGTGGGGCCTTTGGGAGGTGTTCTAGTTTGTGTTGCTGATGATAGAGAATACCTGGAACCTGGCGATTTTAAGGATAGAGGAGTAGTCAGCTCATGGTCTGGAGGTTCAGGATCTGAAGGCTGCATCTGGGGAGGGTCCTCCAGCTATGTAACAACATAGCATAGTGGTTACGTCTCTGGACTCTCACATGGTCGATTGCGGTTCGAGTCCCAGACCCGGTGGCTGGAAAATCACACCATGCGTGTGTGCATGCATGTCCAAGATCCCAGGAGGAAAAAGGATTGTGAAGTGGCCACCCTCCCTGGGGGGTGATTTCTTACTTTCCCTCTCGCTGTCTCTGTCTCTGTCTCTCTCTCTCTTCCCACAGTGTACAAATATGCTAAGGCAAAAACCTCTAAAAAAACAACCCAAAACAACGTGGCAGACGGCAAGGGCATGTGTGTCTGTGCCCAGGTCTCCTCTTTCCTTATAAAACTCCCTGAAGTCCATCTGGGGCCCCTGCCCTGATGACCTTAATCCTAATCCTCCCAAGGACTCCACCCTTCAACACCTTAATCCAACTAAATTTTCACCTTCTGAATCCTGTCACAACTAAATTTCAACACATGAATTGTGGGAGGGAACTTTAAACCATGAAAGGAGGTCATTAAGATTGGGTAAGGTCATTGGGGTGAGGCCCCAAAGATAGAAATGGTGGCTTTCTGAGAAGCAGAAGAGAGACCAGAGTAGACATAGGCTTCTGTCTTGTCACATGGCACCTCCTGCCATGCCATGGGACCCCACACCTGAGGTGGTTCTTGTCCTGCGCTCACGAAGAGAAAAAGCTTCCGATACAGTGGAAGGGGGCCCGAATGGGCTGCGGGAGAGGCAGGGGGTGAGGAGTTTTTGTCTAACAGTCAGCAATGGGCGGGCTCTCTGATAAGAAAGCGGCCTCAGAAAATGGTTCCGTGGTAGTCTCAGTGATTTACTACCTAATTCTTTGTGTGGTCAGCAGACCGTAGCATTTTGTACTTCTCTTAGGAGATAATTACTAGGGACCCGCAGGTGGCATGATGGTTAAGGGTGCTGGACTCCCACATGGTTGATCACGGTTCGAGTCCTGGACTTGGCGGCTTGCTGCTTTCTCACTTTCTCTCTCTCTCTCTCTCTCTCAGTCCTTCTCTGGTCAAATTAAAATAAATAAATAAATAAATGTTCAATAAAATAATAATTCTTTTAAAAAAAGAATATAATTACTAAATGGAAACCATTCCCCTTAGCTACAGTTGCTTTGAGCTCCAAAGCTGCCATCTTTTGGCTGTGAAAACTTAACCACTATGATTCCATCTTGGGTCTTTACCAGACTGTGTCCTCGATTTCCTTATCTCTTGAGTAAGGAATGATAAATTATTTTTTTTAATTTTATTTATTCATTTATTTTTTTTAACTTGACCAGAGACAGACAGAGAGAGAGAGAGAGAGAGAGAGAGAGAAGGAAAGTGAGAAAGCAAGCCACCAGGTCCAGGACTCGAATCATGGTCGGCCATGTAGGAGTGTCCAGCGCCTTAACCACCATGCCACCTGCTGGTCCCCTGATAAATTCGTTTTTTTAAAAAAGAATTCTTTTATTTTTTAAACTTTCATTTATTATTTATTTATTTAAATCTGACCAGAGAGGAACAGAGAGAGAGGGAGGGAACGCGAGAACACAGCCGCCAGGACCAGGACTCGAACCACAGTCGGCCATGTGGGAGTCCAGCGCCCCTAGCTGCCACACCACCTGACAGCCCCAGGAATGATAAATTCTTTTTTTTTTTTCAATAATTATTTATTTTATTTTATTTATTCATTCATTTACTTTTTAATTTGACCAGAGAGAGACAGAGGGTGAGAGTGAGAGAGAGAGGAAGCGAGAAAGCAAGCCACCAGGTCCAGGACTCGAACCGTGGTCGGCCATGTGGGAGTGTCCAGCACCTTAACCACCACGCCACCTGCTGGTCCCAGGAATGATAAATTCTTTAGAGACATGTTAAAAGAATGTGCATTGTGCATTAATGAGACCATAAAGGAAAAACACAGAGATTTCATTCCAAAGAAAAAACACAGTGACTTCTTTCCAGGGCCCTTACCCTATCTACCTGTGAGTGGGCCTAACGCTTACCTCACCAGGTGCTGTGGCTCGTTCATAAGGAAGAACACAATATAACTCCTTGTCCTTTACTTTGGAGAGGACATTCCATCATTTCTGACTTCTACATCCCTAAAAACTTCACTGATGAGGACCAGCAGTTGGCTTAATGGCTATGTCACTGAACTCCCACGTAGTCGACCGCAGTTCGCGTCCCAGACCCAGTGGCTTAAATTCAGGCTGGGCACGTGTGCGTGCATGCCCAAGATCCTGAGAGGAGAATGGAAGAGAAGGGATTGCGGCGTGACCATCCCCCCTGGGGGGTGATTTCTCACTTTCTGTCTCTCTGTCTCTCTGACTTTCTGGTGAGCACATGCGCCCTATAGCAAAAACCTCTCAAAAAAAAAAAAAAACCCAAAAAAACTTCACTGATGTGGTGAGTCTCTGAAACTTAATTAACCATTCTCTGGAGTCCTTAAAATGCTGGTAGGGTTTATCTCCTACGCTTTGGGACCGTATTTTGTCCATCCAGTCCTACTAACACTGTTTCACCATGGAGTGGGCCAGTGCGATGTTTTGCAGGATGTCCAATGATCTGGTCCCTTCAGAATACATTATGACAGGGGACCAGCAGTTAGTGTAATGGCTATGTCACTGGACTCCCACGTAGTCGACCGTGGTTTGCGTCCCGGACCCGGTGGCTTAGAACTCACGCCGGGCGCGTGTGCGTGCGTGCCCAAGATCCCGAGGGGAGAATGGAGGAGAAGGGATTGCGGCGTGACCATCTCCCCTGGAGGGTGGTTTCTCACTTTCTGTCTCTATGTCTCTCTCTCTCTGTCTGGCGAGCGCACGCGCCCTATAGCAGAAAAAACCTTTCCCCCCCCCCCCCAAAAAAAAAGAATACATTATGACAGAGGGTGGGAGAATTAAGCCACTTTGAGGAAGATTGTCAATGTGTATTTTTGTCTGAACCACATGAAAGCAAACTGTTTCTGGTCTACTTTCTTGTTAGGAATGGAAAGAACATTTAAGCCAGATCAATGGTTGGATATCACAGCCCCTTGCCTAATTTCTTCTTCTTTTTTTTTTTTTTTGGAGAAGTTTTTGCTATAGGGCACGTGCACTTGCCAGAAAGACAGAGATAGAGAGGTAGAAAGTGAGAAATCACCCCCCATGAGGATGACCACGCCGCAATCCCTTCTCCTCCATTCTCCTCTCGGGATCTTGGGCACGCACGCACACACGCCCGGCGTGAGTTTAAGTCACGGGGTCCGAGACTCAAACTGTGTTCGACTACATGGGAGTCCAGCAACATAGCCATTATGCCAACTGCTGGTCCCCCCAGCCTAATTTCTTGAAAGTAAGGATTTGAATTCAGGGCCAGCAGGCTGTATGGTGGTTAAGGTGATAGATCTTACATGGCTGAATCCATTGTTCAAGTCCAAGCCCTGGTAGCTTGAAATACACGCCGGGTGCACGTGCGTGCATGCCCCCAATCCCAATAAGAGAATGGAGGAGAAGGGATTACAGTGCGGCCATCCCTCCTGTGGCTGATTTTTCTCTTTCCCTTTTTCTCTGTCTCTGGTGAACACGTGCACTCTATTAAAAAAAAAAAAAAAAAAGGATTCAGTGAAGAAAATGTTGTTAGCTTTTATTCTTGGCAGTTTTGGAAAAAGCTTTATTTCCTAGGTTCTGTGCCAGGATATTTCCTCATTTTATTTTTCCAGTATCATAATGGAAAAAAAAAAAAAAAAGGAGGAAAAAGAGTTGCCACCCAAAATTAAAACATTCCCCCTCATATGGAACAATACAGCGTGAGGCCGTGAGAGCCAGCCGAGCCCGACCTCGGGCAGAGGAGGAAGCCGTCCACGCCGCTCTGTGTGCTTCGGGGAGCCTCGTCTCCCGGGTCTCAGTTTCCTCTGCTGTACAATGGGAATAATAATAGTGCCTACCTCACAGGGTTGCTATGTCTTCCTCATCGCTGAGGACGTCTCTAACACGTTTGGCTGAAAGTAGCATTCAATGGGGCCGGCAGGTGGTGTGGTGGTTAAAGGCGCTGGACTCCCACATGGCCGACCGTGGTTCAAGTCCTGAATCTGGTAGCTTGTTTTCTCACTTTCCCTCTCTCTCTCTGTCTGTCTGATCAAACTGGAAAGTAACAACAATAATAAATAAAGCTAAATAAAATAATTATTTTTAAAAAAGAAAGTAACATTCAATGCATAAATGCTCTGTGAGTGAATAAGTGAATATGGAAGATGAATGAGACGACTCACTTACATGGTACATGATAAACATTAGGTTCTGTGCTGACATGTTGACTATATATATTTATTTTAAAAATAATTATTTATTTTATTTTGTTTATTATTATTACTAAAAAAATTTTTTTAACAGAGAGAGTTTTTGCTACAGGGCATGTGCACTCACCAGACAGACAGAGACAGAGACAGAGAGAGGGACAGTGAGAAATCATCCCCGAGGAATGAGGTGCACAGGGGGATGATCATGCCACAATCCCTTCTCCTTCATTCTCCTCTCAGGATGTTGGGCACGCATGCACACGCACCCAGAGTGAGTTTTTATTTTTAGTTTTTCTTCTTTTTTTCGACAGAGTGAGTTTTAAGCTGCCAGGTTCGAGACTAGAACTTGGGAGTCTAGCGAGGTAACATTATACTATCTGCTGGCACCTTATTCATTTTTTCCTTCATTTGCTATAATCTCACCAGAGACAGACAGAGAGAGAGAGAGAAAGTGAAAAGGCAAGCTACCAGGTCCAGAACTTGAACTGCAGTTGACCCTGTGGGAGTCAAGCCACCAGGGTAGGATTTGAACCACAGTCAGTCATGTGGTATCCACTTTCCTTAACCACTAGGCTGCGGGGCCAACCCTGGATATGTTAACATTTTTATGACTTTCCTAGAATAAGCATACATTGCCAACTGATATAAGAAATGCTCAAGAGGAGGCTCAGGAGTGCAGGCCAGAGCGACCAGCGGTTAGTCCTGTCAGCCTCAGTAGGGTCGGTCACCTCGCGGTTTTCAGGAGAGTACTTGAGCTCCACTCTGCAGTGTGTGAAGTTGCTGGACGCGTATCTGCTGTGTATACCGCTGATGGGGCACTGCAGCTGGGTTACTACCTCCTCCTGGGGACCTTCCCCTTCAACTCTTTCCTCTAGGGCGTCATCTCTTGTGTGAGGAGCTTCGTCCTGACGGTTTGCCTGAGAATACGGATCAACCCACAGAACAAAGTCGATTTCCAAGGCATCGCTCCAGAGTGAGGCTTTGCTGGTTTGCTTTTGCTCGCACCAGCCTGCACCTCGTCCTCATGGACTTTGTTGGCTGAATCATTCCCATTTACTTCACTGAGGAGTAGGAAACTGGAAGAATGTTCACTCTCCGATTTCCCCTGGGTGATAGCTCTTGAGATGGCAGCTTGCTGGACACATGGATTTTCTTCGGATTGGTGCCTACTACCAACCCTGATTTGGTACGCAGGTGGAGAGCCCAGAGAAGTCTCACTGTGTCAGAGCAACTTTTTTTTTTTTTAAAGTTTTTTTTTTTTTTTTTTTTTTGGTTTTAGGGTACGTGTGCTCGCCAGAAAGACAGAGACAGAGAGACAGAAAGTGAGAAATCACCCCCCGGGGGGATGGCCACACCATAATTCCTTCTCCTCCATTCTTCTCTCAGGATCTTGGGCACGCATGCACTCGCGCCTGGCGTGAGTTTAAGCCACCAGGTCCGGGACTCGAACTGCAGTCGACCACATGGGAGTCCAGCAACATAGCCACTGCGCTAACTGCTGGTCCCTGTGTCAGAACAACTTTGTAATGAGCATTTGTTAACATGACCTCTGTCTTCTATTAAGTGTAACTTTTTGGCTTCTAATTTAAAATCTCCATGCCACTCCTCCAAAAAACAAAAAAAAAACAAACCAACCAACCAAAAAAACTCAGTAGAAAGGAATTGTGAGGGCCAGGAGGTGGCTTGGTAGTTGAGGCCCTGGACTTCTATATGGCTAAGCATGGTTCAAGTCCTGAACCTGGCAGCTTGCTTTCTTACCCCTCTACCCCCCCCACCTCTGGTGAAGCACAAAAAGGAATTATAAAAGAAGAAAAAGTTAAAAATATATATCTTATTTTATTTGTTTTAATTTGACCAGAAAGAGACAGTAAGAGAGAGAGAGAGAGGGGTGGAGGAGTGAGAAAGCAAGCTGCCAGGTCTGGGACTCGAACCACGGTCAGCCATGTGGGAGTTCAGTGCTCTTAGCCACCATGCCACCTGCTGGTCCCAAAAAGCAAATTTTAAGTAGATGTCAAAGGGAAGAAAAAAGCTATAGAAAAAAAGAAGCACCCCCACCTCTCTCCCCAGTGTTTTCTCTTTTCCAGCACTAATGGAGTGGAGTGTATTTATGAGCCTGTTTGGTGCCCAGGGCATTCTTTTTTTTTTTAATTTTTTTTATTTAACTTTATTTATTTATGTTAATTTGACCAGAGAGAGAAAGTGAAAAAGCAAGCTGTCAGGTCCAGGACTTGAACTGTGGTTGGCCATGTGGGAGTCCAGTGCCCTTAACCACCACACCACCGGCTGGCCCCAGTGCCCAAGACATTCTAAAGTTGTTTTATTTTATTTAATATCATTCATAGCGTATCCCATGATGCCGCACTCTTCAGAATTATTTTTTAATGGGGGCATAATGTTACTTTATGGGGTTGTTTCCATGATCACCTAACTGTCCCCTGTGCTGTTTCCAAATCCACATGATCATAAATAATGCTGCCACCGAGATTCTTACCCGTACCTTTTCCCAATTCCAAATGATGTCCTTAGGTGAGGTTCCCAGAGGTGGAGTCGCTGAATCAAAGGGTAGGGACATTTTTAGGGCTCCTGTTAGATGTTGCCAGACCGCTCTCCCAAGGAACTACCAGTTCACACTGCTGCTAGCACGGGGCGAGACTCCATTCCAAAGGCCTCCCCCCTTCAAAAATAAGCTAGTTAGGGGACCAGCAGGTGGCGTGGTGGTTAAGGTGCTGGACACTCCTACATAGCCGACCACGGTTTGAGTCCCAGATCTGGTGTCTTGCTGTCTCGCTTTCCATCTCTCTCTCTCCCCCTCCCTCTGTCTCTCTCTGATCAAATTAAAATAAATGAATAAATAAATAAAATAAAATAATTAAAAAAATAATAATAAGGTAGTTAACAGACCAGCAGTTGGTGTAATGGCTATGTCACTGGACTCCCATGTGGTCCACCACGGTTCAAGTCCCGGACCTGGTGGCTTAAACTCACGCCGGGCGCATGTGCGTGTGTGCCCAAGATCCCGAGAGGAGAATGGAGGAGAAGGGATTGAGGCGTGGCCATTCCCCCCGGGGGGTGATTTCTCGTTCTCTGTCTCTCTCTGTTTTTCTGGTGAGCACACGTGCCCTATACCAAAAACCTCCCAAATAATAATAATAATAATAATAATAATAATAATAATAAGCTAGTTAATATTTCTTGGAGAGAAAAGGCCTGACTGTCTGACCACGTAACCTTGCTGAGCCTCAATTTCTTTATCTACAAGAGGGAATGATGGCAGAGTGACTGTGAATTCAAGGAATCAGTGAGATAAGGTATGGAAGAACTGTATTCTGGGTCCAGTAGGCGCGGCGGTTAGGGGCGCTGGACTCCCACATGGCCAACTGCGGTTCGAGTCCTAGACCTGGCGGCTTGCTTTCTCACTTTCCCTCTGTCTCTCTTTCTCTCTGATCAAATTAAAATAAATATATGAAGTTAAATAAAATAATTCTTAAAAAAAGAATAACTGTACAGTGCATCTATTCATTACAATTACCCCACTAAGCCTTCAATTTACCTAATTAGTAGAAAAGAGAGTTTTCTTTGTTTGTTTTGGAGAGGTTTTTGCCATAGGGTGCATGCGCTTGCCAGAAAGACTGAGAGAGACAGAAAGACAGAAAGTGACAAATCCTCCCCAGGGGGAATGGCCACGCTGCAGTCCCTTCTCTTCCATTCTCCTCTCGGGATCTTGGGCACGCACGCACACGCGCCTGGTGTGAGTTTAAGCCACCGGGTCCGGGACGCGAACCGCAGTCGACTACATGGGAGTCCAACGACATAGCTATTACGCCTACTGCTGGTCCCAGTCTTATGAAAAGCCGCCCTCATTAACTCCTGAGGGAGTCATTGTTCAAAATTGTGGAGAGAAAGCAGCTCAGCGTCCCGAGGACCAGGACGCCACCTCCCTGGTGTGCAGACCCGAAGTCAGGTTTGGGAGAAGAGCTGCACTCCGGGAGAAGGGGCAGGGACGCGCCTACCCCCAACCATCCGAGACGCCAGGTGCCAGAATCAGACCCCCGCACCTGGCAGGTGGAGGAGCCAGAAGCCATCAATGACGCTCGGGAAGTTTCCTCTTGTTTTTCTCCATGGCTGAAACAAAACAAAACAAAACAAAACAAAACAAAACAAAACAAAACAAAACAAAACAAAACACCTCCCTTCGCCGCTCGTCATTGGTTAGCGCCCCCTCTTGTGGCCATGCCCTGCCATAGCACCTGCAGTTGGCAAACTGCAAAATTGTATGTGACACGTGATTTAAGTCATTTTTTTATTGCGGACTATAATACACAGAAAAGTACCCAGGATGTGCACACATCTTTTTTTTAACTTTATTTATTTATTGATTGATTGATTGATTTTATTTGGCCAGAGAGGGACAGAGGGAGAAGGAGAGTTGCCAGGTCTGGGAGTCCAGCTCCCTTAGCTACCATGCCACCTGCTTGCCCGCCCCCTGTACATGCATCTTAAAACATAGTTTTAGAGAGTCCCGCGTAACCACCACCGACGTAAAATACAGAAAATTGTAGTTTCTTTCTTTTTTTTTTTTTTCCCTGTAGGGCATATGCGTTGCTCAGAGACAGAGACAGAGAAAGGGGGAGGAGGACAGTAGGTGGAGTGATGGTTAAGGCGCTGGACTCCCACATGGCTGACCGTGGTTCAAGTCCTGGACCTGCTAACCTGCTTTCTCACTTTCCCTCTGTTTCTCTCTCTGATCGAATTAGAATTCAATAAGTTAATTAATTAATTAATTAATTGGAACCAGCAGTCAGCATAATGGCTATGTCGCTGGACTCCCATGTAGTCGACCACGGTTCGAGTCCCAGACCCGGTGGCTTAAACTCATGCCGGGCGCGTGTACATGCGTGCCCAAGATCCCGAGAGGAGAATGGAGGAGAAGGGATTGCGGCGTGGCCATCCCCCCTGGGGGGTGATTTCTCGCTTTCTGTCTCTCTGTCTCTCTCTGTCTTTCTGGTGAGTGCACGCGCCCTATAGCAAAAACCTCTCCAAAAAAAAAAAAAAAAGTACAGTGCAATGTCCTTAAATACACTCACATGATTGTGTAAGATCACCACCACTGGTATGACCAGTGCAAAGTAGGGGTCACCTCCTTCAATCTAGCCTCTATACCATCATTAATACAACCAAAGTCTGCAATGGATTTTATCTTGTAGTCTTATCTTACTCTCTTGGTACTAGTTGAACTGAAAATGCTAAACAGCTCCAGATCTATTTCACTCTAAATCTGTGCAATCGAAATCTTGAAAGTAAGGAGCTTCACATTTATCTCCTTTAATATATTTTTTAAAAGATTTATTTCACTTTATTGATTCATTCACTTATTTAACTTGACTAGAGACACAGAGAGAGAGAGAGAGAGAGAGAGAGGGAAGGAAAGTGAGAAAGCGAACCGCCATGTCTAGGACTTGAACAGTGGTCGGCCATGTGGGAGTATCCAGCACCTTAACCACCATGCCACCTGCTGGCCCCCCCTCCTTTTATATTTCATCCACCCTGACAAAGGAGATCCCAAATCTGTTCTTTTTTTTTTAGACAGATTTTTTCCTATAGAGCACATGCACTCGCCAGAGAGAAAGCAAGCAAGAAATCACTCCTTGGGGGGGATGGTCATGTCACAGTCCCTTCCCCTCCAGTCTCCTCTAGGGTACTGGGCACACATGTACACATGCTCGGTATGAGTTTCAAGCCGCAGGGTCCAGGATTCAAACAGCAGTGAACCACATAGGAGCCCAGCACCTTAACCACCACACCACCTGTGGCCCTCCCCTTTAAGGGTTTTGCCTTAGGGTACATGTGCTTGCGGGCGAGACAGTGCAAAGGAAAGTGAGATATTGTTCCCTAGGGGATATGGCCTCTCTGCAACCCCTTGACCTCCAGTCTACTCTTGGGAATTTGGGTATGCATGCACACGCACCTAGCGTGATTTTTTTAAGAGATTTTTGCTAGAAAGCACCTGTGCTTGTCAGAGAGACATAGAGACAGAAAATGAGAAATCATCCCCCAGGAGGGATGGCTACCCGCCATCCCTTCTCCTCCAGTCTCTTCTTGGGATTTTGGGCACGCACGCACACACACCCAGTCTGAGTTTCAAGCTGCCAGGTCCAATGGTCAACCATGTGCAAGTCCTGTGCCTTAGCCACAGCGCCACCTGCTGGCCCTGGCCAAGTGTCTTCTTGTGTTAAGAAACCTAAAGGAATATGTAGGCGACTCTTTGGTACAGGGAAGAGAACTTTTATTGGATTCCTGGCCGTGCTCAGAGCAGCAGGACGCCTCTGGGTGGTGAGCTGAGGACAGGCGCCCCTGCTGTGGCTGTGGCCTCCCCATCCGGCTCCGTTGGTTCACTTAGGGAAGCTGCCATTGCTGGCTCCCACCTCGGGACAGTGGGCTGTCTGTCTGTCTGTCCCAGGATGGCTCGGCCTGGGGATGTGAGGGAAACGGCAAGCAGCCCAGAGGGACTGCAGCTGAGAGCGGAGGTGTCCCGGCTCCTCGTGCCCTGCAGGACTAGGGCCCAGTCCCGCTCTCCCTGAGTCTGCCACCCTGGCCCTGGACTGCAGGCCAGTGCTGCGTGGATGGTACCCCACCAGGCTGGGGCCACGTCCGGACCACACAGGGGAAGTGTTCTCTTCATTGCTGCGGCTTGGCCTCTGTGTACCTTCCAGACATCGCGGTCCTGGTGGGCTCAGGGACGCCGCTGTGGTCCCACTGAGGCCCGCCTGGCACTGGCCTCAGTCAGTCCTCCGGAACCCTGCAAGGCAGAGTTCACAGGATGGCATGGGAGGCCAAAGGCAGCCAGGCCTCGTCCCCACCCTCGCCCCAGACCCTGCGGCACCCCTCACTGCTGGCAGAGTACCATCGCCCCAGAAGCCACAAGTCTCTGTGACCCCGGTCATAGTTACTAACTTCCTCTTCATTCAAAGGTGGATTAAAGGAGACAGATCTCTCCGCAGGGCTGGGACACACAGCCGCCTGGCCTCTGTTCTGTGGGGCGCACAGAGTAATGGGGCGCACAGAGCTGATGGGCTAGAAAGAGAAGCTACTGCAGCCCAGCCCAGCCACTCGTGCTGTGTGACTCTGGGCAAGTCGTTCCACCTCTCTGATCATCGGTCAAGAGTAAGATGACCAAAGCCCACCTGCCCCCTGGCTATCAGGCAAATGTAACCATGGAGAAGACAGTGTCCGGGGAGGCGGGGAGTTCCGTGAGCCGCAAGGGCTAGGCAGCGTCCACAGGCTTCTCACCGGTGTTCATGCCCTTGGCCTTTTGCACTCATGTGTCATGTGGTTTCCCTTTCTTTTTAAAAATTAAACAAATCTGGGACCAGCAGGTGGCATGGTGGTTAAGGTGCTGGCCACGCCCATGTGGCCAACCACGGTTTGAGTCCTAGACCTGGCGGCTTGCTTTCTCACTTTCCCTCTCTCTCTCTCTCTGTGTCTCTCTGGTCAAATTAAAATAAAACGAATGAATAAATAAAATTAAATAAATAACTTTAAAAGAAAATCAAACAAATTTTTTTTGTTGCTATAAAGGCATGAAAACTCACCAGAGATTGGAAGAGAGAAGGAAAGAGAGAAATCACCCCCAGGGGGATGGCCATGCCACAATCCCTTCTCCTCCTTTCTCTCGAGAGTTTGGGCACAGATGCACACGTGCCCTGCCTGCTTCCCAAGCCTCTGGGTCTAGGATTTAAAGCTCGCAGCCAGCCATGGGGGATCCAGCCTCCACAACCACCACGCCCTCGGCTGGGCCCTTCACTTGACCTTCATAAGGTCCTCGTGCAGTGGGAAACATGACACCCATGCTCCACTAGGGGAAACTGAGACTAAGAGAAGCCGCAGGGTTCGTGTCAGACCACGGAGCTGGTAAACTGGCAGAGGTAAGACTTGAACCCAGGCCCCCCATCTCCAGGCTCTGTGCCCTTTTCTGTATGCTAAGCCTCTTTGGAGACAGGAGGCCCCGGATAGGGAAGTGGGAGAACGTAGGAAGAGTGTGGAGGTTACCCATCAGCCTCAGCTTCTGGAAGAGGGGGATGAAGCCTTGCAGCACGCTGTGGATCCGGTAGACTGCTCAGAACAGAGAGGGGCGTTAGGTCTGTGGGTGCAGGCTCCGCCCCACCCCGCCCCCAGCCTGGACAAGCCCCGCCCACACAGACAGAGCCCGCCCACACAGACAGAGCCCAGATAGTAGTATCCATCACAGGTCCCACTTAGATAGCAGGTTATTGTTATTAAGAACAGCAACCAGGAATTAGGGTCACTGCAGGAAACCGGGGGTCGGGGGGGGGGGGAAGTTCAGCCCCCGTTTCCATTAGTTCTTTTATTCTTTTGGAGAAGTTTTTGCTATAGGGCACATGAGCTCACCAAAAAGACAGAGACAGAGAGACAGACAGCGAGAAATCACCCCCCCAGGCGGGATGGCTACACCGCAATCCCTTCTCCTCCATTCTCCGAGAACGCACGCACACGTGCCCGGCATGAGCTTTAAGCCACCGGGTCAGGGACGCGAACCGCGGTCGACTACGTGGGAGTCTAGCGACATAGCCATTACGCTAACTGCTGGTTCCCTACACTTTTTCACAGGGCTTTGCTAATGACCTCACACTGACCTTGAAAGCCTTCAGGAAGAAAACACGAGCATGAGAGGACCAGCAGTTGGCGTAATGGCTATGTCGCTAGACTCCCATATAGTCGACTGTGGTTCGAGTCCCGGACCCAGTGGCTTAAATTCACGCCTGGTACCTGTGCGTGTGTGCCCAAGATCCCGAGAGGAGAATGGAGGAGAAGGGATTGTGGTGTGGCCACCCCTCCAGGGGGTGATTTCTCACTTTCTGTCTCTCTCTGTCTTTCTGGTGAGTTCACGTGCCCAATAGCAAAAACCTCTCCAAAAAGAAAGAAAAAAGAGACGAAAACATGAGCATAAGGAAATTAAAAAAAAAAAAAAAACGTTTACAGTGCGGCTCTCAAGGCCTTGGCGAACACATATGGCCAGTCCAGACGCCACCCTTCCAAAGACATGCGTGTGTATGCAAGTGTGTGTGTTTGCGCCTGGGTGCATGGTGGGGGGCCGGGGTGCTTACTCAGCCCGAAGTAGATGCCGACGGTCTCCAGGGAGGCGAAGGTGAGGAGGCCAACCCCAAGGGACATGAACCAGTCTGGAAGGGCAGCGAGGGAGAGGACAGTCACCCGCAGGTCTGACGCCACTGTCGCCCACCCCAGCCCACCCCCTCACCTGCGTAGTAGTGATAACAGACCAGCAAGGCCCCGATGGCAAAGCAGAGGAGGACAAAGTGGAAGAACTCGTCTGGAAAGGCAGAGGCGGGGGATGACCGTTAGCTGCTTCTCCCCCTCTCTTTTCTAACTATGTATTTACTCAGTCAGTGCCAGGACCTGGTGGTTAGGGAGACAGAGCACACCTGGCCTACAGTGGGGTTCAAGGGACTCAGACCACCTGCCAGCCCCTCTAATCCTATTCTTTAAAAGTGATCTGGGGACCAGCAGTGGGCATAATGGCTATGTGGCTGGACTCCCATGTAGTCAACAGTGGTTTGAGTCCCAGACCCGGTGGCTTAAACTCACGCCGGGCGCGTGTGCGTGCGTGCCCAAGATCCCGAGAGGAGAACGGAGGAGAAGGGATTGCGGCGTGGCCATCCCCCCTGGGGGTGATTTCTCGCTTTCTGTCTCTGTCTTTCTGGCGAGCATACGCCCCCTATAGCAAAAACCTCTCAAAATAAATAAATAAATCATAAAAATGATCTGTTATTGGGGTCAGTCGGTGGGGTGGTGGTTGAGGTACGAGACTCCCACATGGCTGACCTGGCGGATTGCCTTCTCATCTTCCTTCTCTCTCTCTCTCTCTCTCTCTCTCTCTCTCTCTCTTTTCTGGTGAACGTATGTGCTCTGTAGCAAATTTTAAAAAATGATAATAATGATAAATAAAATTAAATAGATACTTTTTTAAAAGAAGAGTTTTTTTGCTATAGGGCATGTGTGTTCACTAGAGAGACACAGCGACAGAAAGAGAAATCACCCCTTGGGGGAATGGTCATGCCGCAATCCCTTCTCTATTCGCCTCTCAGGATTTTGGGCACACATGCATACGTGCCTTTGACTTTTAAGCTGCTGGGTTTGGGACTTGAACCATGGTCAACTACATTGGAGTCCAGTGACATGACATGACTTTCTGCTGGTCCGTAAATATATAATTCTAAAAAAAAAAAAAAAACCCGAAAAAAAAAACAACAAAAACAAAACAAAAAGCAAACAAACAAAAACCAAACAATTATTGGCAAAACTTTCCAGGTATATATTTGTACATCTTTGCTGTAGGGCACGTGCACTTGCTGGAAAGACAGAGACAAAAAGCAAGAAATCACCCCCCAGGGGGAATGGCCATACTGTGATCCCTTCTCCTCCATTCTCCTCTTGGGATCCTGGGCATGCATGCACACGCACCTGGAGGGAGTTTCCAGCCATGGGGTCCGGGACTCGAACCATGGTCATTATGTGGGACGTAACCATTTCGCCATCTGCTGGTCCCTCCCAGAGTGATTTTCAAGCCACCAAGTTCAGGGCTCGAACTGTGGAATTGGCCATACGGGATCCAGCGCCTTAACCACCACACCACCTGCGGGCCTGGCCCCAGCTGCCTTTGGCCCACAGAAATCTGGACCCCACAGACAGACACAGCTTTGGAACATCGATTTTCTCACCATCTTTCTTTATATGCAGTCTTCTTAACTGAGCGGCCTCCACTTCTCCTTAGAGACAAGACAGAGAGAGAGGTCGGACTTTCAGTCCACGCAGGGAAGCAGGTGGGCTGTTCCTTCCTGCCTCTCGGACACTTGATCTCCCCGGGGCTGCTTCTGACCCAGAGGGGACTCCTGCAGGGCCCGCCAGTCCAGAAAACCATGAAGGTGGGGTGCCTGTCCTCGGGACTCCCCCACTGCCACCCAGGTCTGTGTCCCATTTCTCCTGCATTAGAGGTGACCTCCCGGCTGCCGACAGCCCATGCCGGGATCGACCCACCGTCTCAGGGGGTCCGTGGCCCTCCCACCCTCCTCGAATCAGGCCGCTCACGCCCGTCCTCTTGGAGCATGCGTGTTTACCGTGCGCTGGGTCAGAGCCTCTCCTGCGGAGTCCTGGAAATGACAAACTCCACGTTAGCACCCGGGGCAGCCTGGGGTGGCCATGGGAGACCATAGCTCTCCACCCCCAGGGATTCTGCTGGGGGGTGGGGTGGGGTAGTGTAACCCCGGCCTCCCTCTGACCGCCATGGCCTGCTGCTGCTGCTGTTACTGCAGCCGGCCCTGCTCCAAGCGTGCTGTGAAGCCCAGCTCAGAGACCCCACTTCCCACCCCCTCCACCCCTGTCTCTCAGACCACGCCCCCGACAGCAGAGGCTGGGGCAGGGGAGAGGCCATGAGCAGCTCCCGCAACGCCAGCACCCTCCCTCGCGCCCCCAGACACTCACCCGATGGCCCAGCGGGCACCACCTCTCCAGACCCATCTGCAGGAAGGAAGGTCAGTGATCAGCGTCACTGCCATGCTGGGCAGGGCGGAGGCAGTCACCCCGCAGGGAAGGCGGGGCCTGAGCGCTTTCCCGTGGGCTGCCCTGCGCAGGCTGGGACTGAAGCCGCGGAGTGTCCTGCCCGTCTGTGGGCAGCCACCACCGACAGCCGGGAACGCTGCCGTGGGAATGCCTGCCCATTCTTACAGGGCTTCCGGCTTCCCAGAGAAGCCATGGCTTAACGTAAATGTCCTCATCTCCTACTCCACAAATGGAAGAGGCCATTGTGGGACCAGCCAAGGGGTGGCTAAGGCTCTGGATCCCTCGTGGCCAGCTGTGTTGTTGAAGCCCTGGACCCTTGGTCCGAAAACCATGCCAGGCACGTGTGTGTGCTTAGAGAACAACAGTGCCTCAAATCCCAAGAGAAGAATGGAGGAGAAAGGATTGTCGTGTCGCCATCCCCCTTGGGGTGATTACTTTCTCTCTATCTCCAGCAAACAGCAAATTAGAAGAATAAGCATAATAAAGATGCCATTGTTGGGGACCAGAAGTTGGCGTAATGGCTATGTAGCTGGACTCCCATGTAGTCGACCACAGTTCAAGTCCCGGACCTGGTGGCTTAAACTCAAGCCGGACGCATGTGCGTGTGTGCCCAAGATCCCCAGAGGAGAATGGAGGAGAAGGGATTGCAGCGTGGCCATCCCCCCTGGGGGTGATTTGTTACTTTCTGTCTCTCTGTCTCTCTCTGTCTTTCTGGTGAGCACACACACCCTGTAGCAAAAACCACTCAAAAAAAAAAACGCCATTGCTTATGTGACATGACATTATCTTACACACTGCTGTGTTCAGGAACCTGTGCCACTTACAACTGTTAAGTTGTTGGTGGCATTTTTTTTTTTTTTTTGGAGAGGTTTTTGCTATAGGGCGCGTGCGCTCGCTGAGAGACAAAGAGGCAAAGAGAGAGAAAGGGAGAAATCACCCCCCCAGTGGGGAGAGGCATGCCACAATCCCTTCTCTGTTCTCTAGAGATTTGGGGCATGTGCGCACATGCATTTAGCATGAGTTTTAAGCCACCGGGTCCGGGACGCAAACCATGGCCAACTATGTGGGAGTCCAGTGACATAACCATTATGCCACGTACTGATCCCACCTGGTGTAGCTTTTATTTATTTATTTATTGGAGAGGTTTTTGCTATAGGGACTGTGTGTTTGCCAGAAAGAGAGAGACAGAAAGTGAGAAATCACCCCCCGGGGGGATGGCCATGCCGCAATCCCTTCTCCTCCATTCTCCTCTCGGGATCTTGGGCATGCACGCACACGTGCCCGGTGTGAGTTTTAAGCCACCGGGTCCGGGACTCGAACCACAGTCGCCTACATGGGAGTCCAGTGACATAGCCATTACACTAACTGCTGGTCCCAATGTGGGTTACTTTTTAAAATGTATTGTTTTTTAAATATGCTATAGGGCCATGTGCCAGAAAAAGAAAGAGGGAAAGAAATCACTCCCCTCCGAGGGGATGGCATTGCTGCAATCTCTTTTTAATTTTGGAGAAATTTTTGCTGTAGGGCGCGTGCGCTTGCCAGAAAGACAGAGAGAGACAGAGAGAGACAGAGAGACAGAAAGCGAGAAATCACCCCCCAGGGAGGATGGCCACGGCCACAAGCCCTTCTCTACTTTCTGAGCACACACACACGTGCACCTGGCATGATTTTCAAGCTGCCAGGTCCAGGACTCAAACCACGGTTGGCCATGGGGGAGTCCAGCACCTTAGCCACCACGCCACCTGCTACCCCCCATCCTCCCCTCCCCCGCGTGTTTTTGCATGCCGTCAATTCCAGGACTCGAACTGTGTAGACAGACATGTGGGATTCAGCCACCTTAAACACCCTACCACCAGCTGGCCCTGTGAATTACTTTCATGACGAGAAAAAATATTTTAAAAATACGTGGGACCAGCAGATGGCGTAATGAATATGTTGCTAGACTCCCACGTAGTTGACCACAGTTTGAGTCCCAGATCCGGTGGCTTAAAATCCATGGCGGGCTTGTGTGTATGCCCCAAATCCTGCGAACAGATTGGAAGAGAAGGGATTACTGCGTGGCCGTCCTCCCTGGGGATGATTTCTTGCTTTCTGTCTCTGTGTCTCTCTGTCTCTCCGGTGAGCACATGTGCCCTATAGCAAAAAAAAAAAAAAAAAAAAAAAAAAAAAAACTCCAGAAAAAAAAAATGCATATAAACATAGCTCTTTCTCTTATACTTAGTGAAGCCTTTTTTAGTAATTAAAAACATTTTTCTAAACCAAGTCATACTTATTCTTGAAAAAAGAAATGATTGGAAAATTCAGATAAGCAAGTAAGACAGGGTAAAGATCTCCTGGTCTGCCACCATTCAGAGGCAGCCGCTGTGCACGCAGAGCGTACCGCGTGTGGCTGTGGGGATCACCTGGCGGAAGACTAAGCGGATTTCGGAAGTGCTGGGTTAGACAGAGTTACACAGACTTTCGTATCTAGTGCTGTGCATTCGTCAGGCACCCTGGCAAACCGGTGTCTCCTTACAGATCTCCCATCCCATCTGATACCATCACCCCGACGGCACAGAACTGCTTTCCCTCTCGATAGAAATGGGGCCTTGGGTCCAGCAGTTGGCATCATGGCTATGTCGCTGGACTCCCATGTATTCGACTGCGGTTTGAGTCCTGGACTCGGTGGCTTAAACTCACGCCGGGCGTGTATGCGTGCGTGCCCAAGATCCTGAGAGGAGAATGGAGGAGAAGGAATTGTGGAGTGGCCATCCCCACTGGGGCGTGATTTCTCGTTTTCTGTCTCTCTGTCTCTCTTTGTCTTCCTGGTGGGCGCATGCACCCTGTAGCAAAAACCTCTACACACACACACACACACACACACACACACACACGAGGAAAGAAATGGGGCCTTGAAAACAACCATTCCACGAAACGGGTGCTGTAGGGACCAGCAGTTGGTGTAATGGCTATGTCACTGGACTCCCATGTATTCAACTGCGGTTTGAGTCCCGGACTCGGTGGCTTAAAAACTCACGCCGGGCGCGTGCGCGTGCGCGTACATGCCCAAGATCCTGAGAGGAGAAAGGAGGAGAAGGGATTGGGCGTGGCCATCTCCCTGGGGGTGATTTCTCACTTTTTATCTCTGTCTCTGTCTGTCTCTTTCTGGTGAGCGCACACGCCCTACAGCAGAAACCTCTCCTAAAAAAAAACAAAAAACAAAAAAACAGGTGCTATAGAGATAGAGCCTTCATTTTTTCCTTGCATGCTTAAATAGCCAATATCACAACAGCCCATATCTCCGTTCATGTCCCATTTTTAAAAAAGAATTATTTATTTTATTTCTTCTTCAGTTTGACCAGGGAGAGACACACAGTGAGAGAGAGAGTGAGAAAGCAAGCTACCAGGTCTGGGACTCGAACTGCAGTCAGTCATGTGGGAGTCCGATGCCTTAACCACGACGCCACTTGCCGGCCCCATTTTGCTGGCTGAGGAACTGATGACTCGTTAAAGTTGTCCCACAAGTTAAGGTTATAGCCCAGAAGAGAATGTAGGATTTCCTGGAGTCAGTCTCATCTGGTAGAAAAAACTGGGGCCAGCAGATGGAGTAGTGGTTACATCACTGGACTCCCACATGGCTGACTGTGGTTTGAGTCCCGGGCCCGGTGGCTTGAAACTCAAGCTGAGCACGTGTGCGTGCGTGCCCAAGATCCCGAGAGGAGAATGGAGGAAAAGGGATTGCGGCGTGGCCATCCCCGTGGGGGTGATTTCTCACTGTCTCTCTCAGTTTCTGTCTCTCTCCAATGAGCACACACACCCTAAGGCAAAAACCTCAACTAAAAAGGAGAGAGAGAGAGAAGAAAGAAAGAGAGAGAGAGAGAGAAAGAAAAAGTACCACACTTGCCACGTGAGAACCACTCCCTTACCTCATCTGTCTTTCCTTGGGACTTCCAGCTCATGAAACAGCCTCACGACTGTCTGCCCCACAACGCCGGAAGTCCTTAAGTTTTCCTGACCTAAGTTTCTTTTTTCCAAAACTGTTAGAAAAAGTCAATTACCTCCATAGAGCTGAAGTTCATCCCTCAAAATGTCAGGCTCCTCGTGCTCAGCACCTGGACAGACAAACTCTTTAGGTAGCATTCTCCAGACACAGTGACTGGGGCCACTGCCGCCTCCCACGGCTCCACGGCTCGGTAACCTTAAAAGTAAGGCACTCCTGGACCAGCAGGTGGCGTAAGGGCTACGTTGCTGAACTCCCATGTAGTCAACCACAGTTCGAGTCCTGGACCCAGTGGCTTAGGAGCATGTTTGTGCATGCCCAAGATACTTCGGTAAATAAAAGTTAAATAAAAATAATTCTTTAAAAAAGAAAAGTGGGGGGACCAGCAGTTTGCATAATGGCTATGTCGCTTAACTTCCATGTAGTCTACCACGGTTCGAGTCCCGGACCCGGTGGCTTAAACTCATGCCGGGCATGTGTGCGTGCATGCTCAAGATCCCGAGAGGAGAATGGAGGAGAAGGGATTGCGGCGTGGCCATCCCCCCTGGGGGGTGATTTCTCGCTTTCTGTCTCTCTGTCTCTCTCTGTCTTTCTGGCGGGCGCACGTGCCCTATAGCAAAAACCTCTCAAAAAAAAGAATTATTTATTTAATTTTATTTATTCATTCACTTATTTTCATTTGAATGGAGAGAGACACAGAGAGAGAGAAGGAAAGTGAGAAGCAAGTCTGGGACTCAAACCATAGCTAGTCATGTGGGAGTGTCTGGCGCCTTAACCACCACGCCACCTGCTGGTCCCCCGATGTTTTTCTTTTTCTTTTCCTTTCTTTTTTTGGAGAGGTTTTTGCTATAGGGCGCGTGCGCTCACCAGACAGACAGAGAGAGACAGAGAGATAGAAAGCAGGAAATCACCCCCAGGGGGGATGGCCATGCTGCAATCCCTTCTCCTGCATTCTCCTCTTGGGATCTTGGGCACGCACGCACACACGCCCAGCATGAGTTTAAGCCACCAGGTCTGGGACACGAACCGCAGTCGACTACGTGGGAGTCCAGCGACATAGCCATTACGCTAACTGCTGGTCCCTATTTTTCTTAAATAATACTGTGATCAAGGCCAGCAGGTGGCATGGTGGTTAAGGTGCTGGACTCCTATAAGCCAACTGCGGTTTGAGTCCTGGACCTGGTGGCTTGTTTTCTCACTTTTCCTTTATCTCTGTCTCTTTTCAGTCAAACTAAATAATAGTAATTACATAAAATTAAATAAACAAATAAATTTAAAATATATATTAATACTGTGATAGATCTACCTATCTGACTTTTTTTTTTTTTTTTTTTTTTTTTTTTTTTTTTTTTTGGCTGTAGTTCATTTTACCAGAGACAGAGACCCAAGCAGAAAGAGAGAAAGTGGGAAAACACCTCCCAGGGGAGATGGCCACACTGAAATCTCTTCTCCATTCTCCTCTCAGAATTTTGAGCACAGGCGCACATGTGCCTGGTGTGTCTTTCTTTTTTTTTTGGGAGAGGAGAGGTTTTTGCTATAGGGCGCATGTGCTCGCCAGAAAGACAGAGATAGAAAGCGAGAAATCACCCCCCGGGGGGATGACAATGCTGCAATTCCTTCTCCATTCTCCTCTTGGGATCTTGGGCACGCACACACATGCGCCCAACATGAGTTTAAGCCACCGGGTCCAGGACTTGAACCGCAGTTGACTACATGGGAGTTCAGCGATATAGCTATTACACCAACTGCTGGTCCTTCTGGTATGTCTTTCATGCCACCAGGTCCGGGATTCAAACCATGCAATTAGTCACGTGGGATCTAGGTACTTAACTCCTATGCCACTAGCTGACCCTCTGATTTTTTTTTTTATTAGAATTATTTTATTTTCCTTTATTTATTTTTTAATTTGACCAGAGAGGGACAGAGTGAGAGGGAGAGAGAGAAAGTGAGAAAGCAAGCCGCCAGGTCTGGGATTCAAACCATGGTCGGCCATGTGGGAGTCCAGCACCCTTAACCACTACGCCACCTGCTGGCCCCGACCCTCTGACTTTTTACTGTGCGATACCTGAGGAGGAAGAGGAGGATGATGAGGAGGAAGAGGAGGAAGACGAGGAGGAGGAGGAAGACTTGTCTCTCGCAGCATGTTCATGGAGAAACAGTCCGGCCTTTCCGTCTTGCTTGTGGAAGTCCGTCTGTCCATCTGGCAGGCACACAGGTGAGGGGTGTGCGGGCCCCGCCCTTGCCACCCCAGGGACCACCAGGGCTCCCGGGAAGCGCTTGGACGTGGGGAGCTGGGAGGGGCTGGATTATCTTCCCAAACCTCTGGGGCCAATGGGAGGTGCCGGAGACCAAGGCCCTGAGAGACCCCCAAGGGTCTAGGAAGGCCCATGGCAGACATTTCTCCGGATACGAACCCCAGAAAAGGAGCGTCCAAGGCCCCTTGCCTGCCCAGAGACCGCTAGACCCTGCAGAGTAGTTACCAACGTAGGGTTTGCTGCACGTTACAGGGAAGATGGAAGCTGACGGAGCCCTAAGCCTCCCCAATCCCCATTCAGAGCCATGCAGGGCCCCTCCCACCTTCCAGAACCCTCCCTATGCCGGCCAAAGCCCCCACAGAGTCCTCAGATTAAGGAAGCTACTCAGGTCCCGAACCCCCCAGCCAGAAAGTGCTGGAGGCAGACGGAGCAGGCGTGTGCGCGTGTGTGCGGGTGTGCCAGGTCACGACTCCCCTCTGCCAGCAGTGACTGGGCCGGGGTGCCACGCAAGCCCCAAGGCCCTCTCTGGCCCCTGCTGCTGGCATCTGCCCCCGCCTGCTTTGCCCAGAGGGTCCGAGAAGGCACACATACTGTGGACTCTACTGTGGTCTTGAGACTGGGGAGAGGAGCCTGAAGTCTCCATGGTTCTCTCTGGAGAAAGAATAATAACCAATAATTAATATTACCTTCATTAATCCCTTTGATTTTTGCCATAGGGTGCATGCACGTGCCAGAGAGAGACAGAGAGAGACAGAGAGGGAAGGTGAGAAGTCACCTCCCAGGAGAGATGGCCACACCATGATTCTTTCTCCTCCCTTCTTCTAGAGATCTCAGGCATGCACACAAACATGTGCCTGGTGTGTTTCAAGCCACCAGGTCCGGGACTTGAACCATGGTCGGCCGTGTGGGAGTCCAGAATTTTAGCCACCACACCACCTGCTGGCTCCTATATTTGCATTTTGAAAGGATTCTTGGGGCTGCCCTGTGGCCTAGGGGTTGACGGAGCCAGATCCCATGTCAACTGCACAGCTTGGGTCCAGACCCAGCAGTGTGGGGAACAAGCTGGTCGTGTGTGGCCCAAATTCCAACAGAATGGTGAGATGGAGAAGGGATTGCGATGTGACCACATCCTATTAAGGGGGGGGGGGGGGGTGGTGCTTTCTCTCTTTCTTCCTTTCTCAGGAGAACATGTTCCCTGACGAATTGAAAAAAGAAAGAGGGGCCCGCAGCTGGTGTAGTGGTTAAGGTGCTGGACTCCCGCACGACCAACCATGGTTCAAGTCCTGGTGGCTCGTTTTCTAGCTTTCCCTCTCTCTCTCTCTCTCACTCTCTCTCTCTCTCTGTTGCTCTGTGGTCAAATGGAAGAAATAATCATAAAAATGACTGGACTTAAATAAAATAATTATTTTATAAAGAAAGAAAGAAAAGCTTCTTTGCACACAGCAGGTGGCCAGCACGCACTGGTGGGGCCCTTCTAATAGCGACTCTCAGGTCAAACGGAGGGGGACATTCAGGGCCATATCGGGGACAGAGCTGCTGCCGACTCCCAGTAACCCAGCCTGCTAAGCAACGGCCTTTGTCTTGGTCCCACTCCTTCCTGCCCTAGCTCTCACCGTGGCTCTGCAGTCCTGGTCACTGTCAAAGCTGCGGCTGACCTTCCAGGCACAGGTCAAAACCCACCTCCTTCTTGCAGCCCTCTGCTAGTCGCCCAGTCAGTCCAGACGATCCCTATCCCCCTCCCTTAAGCTCTTCCTTGCACCATCCCTGACCTTCTTTCTTGCTGATAAAACTGCCGTTTTGTTTTTCAGCTCTAGGTTAGAGTCTTGCTTTCCCAGCATCCTTTGCAGCTGGAAGTAGCCGTGTGACCTAGCTTGGGCCCATGAGAACTGAGCAGAGGTCACCCGGGGTTTTGGAAAGGTTTTTACTTCTTCTGGTCAAAGAGGCCAATGGTAGGTACTGTTTCTTGCCTCTTCTTCCTTCCTTGAACATGTGTGTGATGGCCGGTGCTACAATGGCCATCTTATGACCATGAGAAAAAATGAAAGCAGATGCAGAGATATTGCCAAGCTGCTAAGTCATGGCCAAAAGCTGTTTGCTTTCTTGTTATTTGAGAAAAATAACCCTTCTTTTGTTTACGCCTTGTCAGGATCTTTGGTACTTGTAGCTGAACACAATTCCGACTAATACATCTTCCCTCTCCTACACTCGCGCATTCATTGAGCACCTACTGTGTGCTAGCCGGGATATTGTGGGTGAGCAAGTTGCAGACCTGTCCTCACGGAATTTTTTTAAAGAGAGACTTTTGTGCATGCACTCACCAGAGAGACAGAGAGACAGAAAGCAAGAATCAACCCCCAAGGGGGATGGCCGCACCACAATCCCTTCTCCTCCATTCTCCTCTCAGGGTTTTGGGCACGCATGCACATGCACCCAGCGTGAGTTTAAGGTGCCAAGTCTGGGACTTGAACCATGACTGACTACAGGCGAGTCCAGCGAGGTAACCATTACGCCATCTGCCAGTCCCTGTTCTCAAGGGATTTTAGGGTAGACCAAGGGACTGTGGGAGTCCTGGGGGTCAAATCAGATCAGGGTCAGCCAGGGAAAGTACCTGAAGGACGACTGGCCGGGGGTGTTCGGAAGGGCCAGGGGGAACAGCATATGCTAAGGCACAGAGGCAAGGGTGTAGCCCACACAGGAAGCAGCTGGCAGGAAGTTCTGGAGAGAGCCATGGGGAGCTCAGAGCACGCTCCCGCCTCGCCTCCCTGGCTCGTCCCAGCCCTCCTTCAGGGTAGGACACCCGTTCAGGCACTGTGAGGGCCACCCCGGGTCACCTGCTGTCCTCTGCCCTGGCTCAGCAGGGGGCTGACACTCCCACACCCCGCCGAGGGAGAACTAGGCTGATCCTCTGTGTGTCGCCCACACCCCGCAGAGGCCTGGGCACCGGGCACGGAGGCCGCGGTAGCCACCAGCAGTCGGTGCTGGCCATCTGCCAGGCACGTGAACTCAGAATCAGACGATCCTCACGCCCTGGGGTCGTGCCCAGTGTGCAGGGAGGGACATCGAGGCACAGAGAGGCTAAGGGGCCTGCACACAGCCAGGAAGAGGCGGAACAAGGTTAGCTGCTCACCCCACGGTGGCCTCGGGGACTGACGAGTAATGCTGGCACCTTGTCCCAGCCTCTGCCATCAGCCCCAGGAAGGAGGCCACTCCGTGTCATCAGAGCGTTATGCAAACGGTGCTGACTGGGCTTCTGCTTGGGCCCTGGGAGCCCTGGGGGTATCCTCAGAGCTGCCCGGACTTCCTCGGCCAGTTCTTTTTTTTTTTTGGAGAAGTTTTTGCTATAGGGCGCGTGTGTTTGCCACAAAGAGAGAGAGAGACAGAGAGACAGAACACAAGAAATCACCCCCCGGGGGGCGGCCACACCGCAATCCCTTCTCCTCCATTCTCCTCTCCGGATCTTGGGCACGCACGCACACGCACCTGGTGTGAGTTTAAGCCCCAGGTCCGGGACTTGAACCGTGGTCGACTACATGGGAGTCCAGTGACATAGCCATTATGCTAACTGCTGGTCCCCCTTGGGCAGTTCTTGAGCACCCAGGGGCACCAGGAGGGGGTGGAAAGGAACCATGGCCGAGGCGGACCCTGTTTCTCCTTTTAACATCCTCTCCCTGTCCTTCTTCCACCCATGTTTCCACTGGGAGAGAGGACAAATAGAGTTTTTAAAGTTTAAAAATGGGTCAGAGGGGACCAGCAGATGGCATAATGGTTACATCACTGGACTCCCATGTAGTTTACTGCGGTTCGAGTCCCGGACCTGGTGGCTTAAACTCACGCCGGGTGCATATGCGTGCGTGCCCAGGATCCCGAGAGGAGAATGGAGGAGAAGGGACTGCGGCGTGGCCACCCACCCCGGGGGTGATTTCTCACTTTCTGTCTCTCTGTCTCTCCAGCAAGCACATGTGACCTATAGAAAAAATCTCTCTCTAAAAAAAAAATGGGGCCAGGGGACGGGCAAGTGGTGTGTTGGTTAAGGCGTTGGACACTCCCACATGGCCGACCATGGTTTGAGTCCCGGACCTGGTGACTTGCTTTCTCACTTTTCTCTCTCTCTATTACTCTCTGTGTGTGTCTCTCTGGTCGAATTAAAATGAATGAATGAATGAATAAATGAAATTGAATAAAATAATTTAAAAAATTAAACTGAATGTTTAAAAAAAATGGGGCCAGACACTGGTGCAGTGGGAAAGCCACGTGACCCACACGGGAAGGTCCCAGGCCCCCAGATTCACGTCTATTCTCCCTGCGTGCCCTGGGCATATGTGACCCTGGAGGCGGGTTGGACGAGCTCTGGGTGGATGGCTGCGGTGTGAGCGTCCTAGGGGCTGCCCGTCTGTCTCTCATGGAATAAATAAATAAATGCTTTCACAAGATTTTTAAGGCAAGGATCAGTGTGCAGGGAAGGCTGGCACCCAGGGACAGAGCGGCAGGGGGGGCATGGCAGGTACTGGGGGTGCTGGGCGGAGCCTCTGAGGCCTCAGGTTCAGAGAGCCGCGGTGGGCGGAGCCAAGGCTCGGTCCACACGAACCTTAGCTTACACGGGAAGGGACTGAGTTCAGGTGGATGTGGACACTCCCGAAGTCTCCTGTTTACACACGGGCTCATCCAACCCCAGTCCAGGTTTGAAAAAACCAGTCGGGCCAGCAGGTGGCGTGGTGGTTAAGACACCGGACCCGCACATGGCGGACCACGCTTTGCGTCCTGGACCCAGCAGCTTGAAACTCATGCGTGTGCGTGTGTGCGTGCCCAAGATCCTGAGGGGGGAATGGAGGAGAAGGGATTGCAATGTGGCCAGCCCTCCTGGGGGGTGATTTCTCACTTTCTGTCTCTCTGGCAAGTGCACGTGCCCTATAGCAAAAAGTCTCTCTTTAAAAAGAAGAAAGAAAAGCTTCATTTCCCAGCTGCCCCCTGGCTCGAGGCAGCCAGCACCCCTCTCCCAGGCCGCCCCACTTCTGAGGCTGACTCTGCAAGGAAGTGGAACACTTGGCTTCCCGGGACTTTTCTCCAAAAGCCCAGCCCTGCTGCATCATGGGCGGTGGCCGGGCTTCTGCACCCACAGGTCTTGCTAAACCTGATTTCCCCTCGGTGCAACCGGCCCAACCCTGCAGGAGCGCTGTCGGGACACAGAGACCCAGCGCTCCCCTCCCCGAGGGGGCCAAGCCGGGCCATTGTCCTGGAGAAACCCAGGCCCTTTGCAGCAAGTCGGGGCAGGCCGGCTCCAGAGCCCTGTGCCCTGGCTCGGGCCGCTCACCTCTCCTCGCAGTCCCAGCTTAGAGACAGGGCTGCAGCAACAGGGGGCAAGGCGAAAGCAGAGTGGGATGGAGGCGGCAGGAGTCATCGCGGCTGGGGACGATCATCCTTGGGGACCAGACCGTCCTGGGCCTTGAACGCCAGGCTAAAAAGGGCCCGCTTTCGGAGTGGGCTGCCTCACTGTGCCTGGGGTCACCAGCCCCGGGAAGCTCAGGTGCACAGCCCAGGTGGGGCTGGGGTGGGGTGTTGGAGGCGGGACATCAGCCCTGACGGAGGGGCGGGGCCCGGCTGTCTCTGCCCACCTGGCTTCGTAGCCCCCTTCTGCCTGACATGGGGTTTGTCCTCGAGATTTTCATAAAGGGGGAGTTTTTTTTGAGAGGTTTTTGCTATAAGGCACATGCACTCACCAGAGATATACCCACACGGAGAGAGAGAGAGAGAGAGAGAGAGAGAGAGAGAGAGAGAGAGAGAGAAATCATCCCCTGGGGGGTAGCCATACCTCAATCCCTTCTCCTCCATTCTCCTCCCGGGATTTTAGGCGCACACACACACACACACCTGGCGTGAGTTCGAAGCCACCCAGTCCAGGACTCAAACTGCAGACAACCATGTGGGAGTCCAGCGTCTTAGCCATTATACCACCTGCTGGCCCCATAGAGCGAGGCAGTTTTGAGTTTAAGTAAGTCTAGGCAACATTGCCTTCCACAGGCCCTCTTCTGGAACGCCACCACACACAACAGCTCATGAGGGGACTTCAAGGGCGTGTGGGAAAATGGAATTCAAATACGGATTTACTTTGGTACTTTTTTGAAATCCACACGTAATTTTTTTTTTTTTTGAGAGATTTTTGCTATAGGGCACGTGCGCTCGCCAGGCAGACAGAGAGAGAAAGAGAGACAGAAAGCGAGAAATCACCCCCCAGGGGGGATGGTCACGCTGCAATCCCTTCTCCTCCATTCTCCTCTCGGGATCTTGGGCACGCACGCACACGCGCCCGGCGTGAGTTGTAAGCCACCGGGTCCGAGACGCGAACCGCGGTCGACTACGTGGGAGTCCAGCGACATAGCCATTACGCTAACTGCTGGTTCCCCCCACACGTAATTTTTCATCTCGGCATTTTCTATGAACTTTTGAAGACCCGCAGAGTGAAGGTTCTGAGAAGGCCTGCAGCCAAAAAGTTCTTCCCCTTTATTTCACGCGGTCCTTCCTGCAGTGGTGCAAGACGCGGTGCCACTCCCCGGAATATAGCTCAATACCCTTCAGCACAGCTTTGGGAAATGCCTTCTGCTTTAGCCCCCCACCCCCATACCCCCGGGCTCTAGAACCCAGGCCTGGGCAGACTCGCTACTTTGGACAGGGTTCGCCTGTGTCCAGACTTCTCTCCTGATTAGGATGGGGACTTTTTCCAAAATGGACTCTGGGCACCGGGTACAGGAAACAGAAGTGGCCTTGCAGCCTCCCTGGGATCCTGAGGACAGTCCGAGCAGGGGCTGGAGAAAGGCTGGGGAGGATGCTGCTCCCAGCTGTCACGAGATGAAGGCCTGCCCAACCTGGGCCCTGGGCCATGTCACGTCTCTCCTCTAGATCTCTTCTTTTTTCTTTTATGTTTTTTTGAGAGGTTTTTGCTGTAGGGCGCATGCACTCGCCAGAAAGACAGAGAGAGACAGAGAGACAGAAAGCGAGAAATCACCCCCCAGGGGGTATGGCCACACCGCAATCCCTTCTCCTCCATTCTCCTCTCAGGATTTTGGGCACGCACGCACACGTGCCCAGCGTGAGTTGAAGCCACCGGGTCCGGGACTTGAACCATGGTCGACTACATGAGAGTCCAGCGATGTAGCCATTACGCCAACTGCTGGTCCCTCCTCTAGATCTTTTCCTCACCCTGGACCTGATGCCACTCGTTACTGGTTTGGAGCGCAAGTGAGGTCGTGGATGAAAATGGTCACGTGGCGGGATGGCGCCCTTAGCCCGGACGCCGTGCTGAGGCTCTCGATTCAGCCGCCCAGGCAACGGGTGTGGCAGAGCCTTGGCCACTTCACCTGGCAGCTCTGCGAGTCTGGGCAAACCACGTGACCTCTCCCAGCCTCAGTTCCCCCGTCTGTAAAGTGGACGGGGAAACCTGTCCAGTCTTGCAAGGTTGCTGTGGGAATTCGAGATGAAAAGGATTCTGAGGACCTGAGAGGAGAAGCCAGGCTTTTCCTGACCCGACCATATTATAGCTCCCAGCTTGGAGAAAGTGCTTCCTAAAAAGGAATCCTGATGTATTGAATTTATTTAAGAGCATAAAGAAAGAGGTAGACCAGAGCCAGCAGGTGGCATAGTGGTTAAAGCACAGGACTCCTACGTGGCCAACTGCGATTCAAGTCCTGGATCCAGCACCTTAAAACGCATACCGGGTTTGTGTGTGCGTGCGTGCCCAAAATCTCGAGAGGAGAATGGAGGGAGAGAGATTGTGGCATGGCCATCCCTCTGGGGGGGTATTTCTCTCTGTCTCCCTCTCTCTGTCTCTCTGACAAGCACACGTGCTCTGAGAGCAAAAAAATCTCTGTATCAAAAAAAAAAAAAGAAAGAAAGAAAAGAAGTAAGCCTTCAGACTCTCCGTAGCCTCTCCTCCTTTCCCGCAAGATCTTCGCTTGCCCTCGCCTCTCCTTCCTCACCACCTCCTCCTCTGCCCCTTGGCCCTGCCTCTCATACCAGCTCCTCAGGCTTCCTGGCCTCTCCCCACGCCCCAGCTCGAACTCGGCAATGCTGTGACCAGGACATCAAAACTGAGGCCCAGGGGTAAAACACGTGCTCTAAAACAAACAGACAGAAACACGATGCTCTGGAAGGTTGACCTTCCCAGTAGGTTCTGGGTTCACATCTGGGCCCCTCCTTGAGGACGCTGGGCAAATGCGTGCCCATGGCCCAGGGCCGGCCCAGGCCCGGAGTGCAGCTCATGGTGGCGAGATCCCATTGGGAGTGCTGTCTCTCTCTTTGTCTCTCCCGCTCACACAATGAATGGATCCTTTTAATAAAGGAATCATTTTAAAAATTATAAAAGCTGGAGGCCCAGAAAACGGAAGGGACTTGCCCAAGGCCCAACACTGAGGAGTCCGGATTTGAACTCGTATCCGAGGACAAGGTCAAGAAGGCAACGCCGCGGTTCCCATCTCCTCTACACCCAGTCCAGGCAGCTCAGTGGAGGGAAAACAACCCACACACCCCACAGCTGAGCAGGGGTGAGGCAGACCGTGTGGCCGCAGCTGCCAGGGACGCAGCAAGGCCTGGGGTCGCCCCCAGGAGTGCGGGTGGCAGCGAGCTGAAACGAGCTGAGAAGGGACGGCCTTGAGCGTGAAGCCCAGGTTCTGGAAGAGCGGCTGTGCAGAGGGACGGTGGGTCCGGCCTGGAGGCTGCTCACACAGGAAGATCTAGAACATTTCTTTTTAATTTGGGGCCAGCAGATGGTGAAGTGGTTACGTTGCTGGACTACCACATGGCTGACTGCAGTTCAAGTCCTGGACCCGGAGGCTTGAAAATCACGCCACAGGGACCAGCAGTTAGCGTAATGGCTATGTCACTGGACTCCCATGTAGTCGACCGCAGTTCGAGTCCCAGACCCAGTGGCTTAAACTCACGCCGGGCACGTGTGCGTGCGTGCCCAAGATCTCGAGAGGAGAATGGTGGAGAACGGATTGCGGTGTGGCCATCCCCCCTGGGGGGGTGATTTCTTGCTTTCTGTTTCTCTGTCTCTCTCTGTCTGTCTGGCGAGCGCACGCGCCCTATAGCAAAAGCCTCTCCAAAAAAAAAAAAAAAAGAAGAAGAAAATCACACCACATATGTGTGCGCACCCAAGATCCCGGTAGGAGAATGGAGGAGAAAGGATTGCATGGCCATCTCCCCTGGGGGAGGGGGTGATTTCTCACTTTCCCTCTCATTTTGTTTCTCTCTGGTGAGTGCATGTGCCTTATGACAAAAAGCTGTAAAAAACAAAAACCAAAAAGTTTAACAGAGGGGACTGGCAGGTGGCATGGTGGTTAAGGCACTGGACTCCCACATTGGGTGTCAGTGGTTTGAGTCTTTGAGTCCCAGATCTGGCGGCTTACTTTCTCACTTTTCCTTTCTCTCTCTCTGGTCAAATTAAAATAATAATAATAATAACACATAAAATAAAATAAATAAATAATTCTTTTAAAAAAATTTACCAACAAGCACGTGGACTCACCAGAGAGAGACACAGAGAGAAAGAGAAATCCCTTCACTAGCCCCCATGGGGAATGGTCACGCTATAACCTCTTCTCTATCTCTCCATCCTGTTGGGATTTGGGGTGCACCCACCCTCATACCTGGTGTGTTTCTCAAGCCGTCAGTCTGAGACTTGACCTGTGTCGTCAGCCATGCAGGATCCAGTGGCTTTAACCGACAGACCACGAGCTGGCCCAATCCAGGATTTTTTTTCTAATTTTAAACTATTTTTTATATATGATTTTAAAATACAGCTACTTTTTTAAACTTTATTTATGTACTTACTTATTTAAATTTGACCAGAGAGGGACAGAGCAAAAGTGAGCGAGAGAGAGAAGGAAAGTAAAAAAGCAAGCTGCCAGGTTCAGGACTTGAACTGCAGTCAGCCATGTGGGAGTCCAGTGCCCTCAACTACCACACCACCTGCTGGCCCCTATATGATTAAAAAAAAAAAAAATTACTATGGGGAGTGTGCACTGGCCAGAAAGAAAGAGAGAAATCACCCCCCGGGGGTATCGCCACACCACCATCCCTTCTCTATTCTCGTCCTGGGATTTGGGGCATGCACTCACGCACTCAGCATGTCTTTCGAGCCACCAGGTCTGGGACTCGAACCGTGCAGTCCGCCATGTGGGAACTAGCACCTTTTTTTGTTTTTTGGAGAGGTTTTTGCTATAGGGCGCATGCGCTCGCCAGACAGAGAGAGAGACAGAGAGACAGAAAGCAAGAAATCACCCCCCAGGGGGGTTGGTCACGCCACAATCCCTTCTCCTCCATTCTCCTCTCGGGAACTTGGGCACGCACGCACACGCGCCTGGTGTGAGTTTTAAGCCACCGGGTCTGGGACACAAACCGCGGTGACCACGTGGGAGTCCAGTGACATAGCCATTACGCTAACTGCTGGTCCCCAGGAACTAGCACCTTAACTGTCCAGTACCAGCTGGCCCCCAATCGACGATTTTTTTTTTTTTTTTTGAGAGGTTTTTGCTATAGGGCGCGTGTGCTCGCCAGACAGAGAGAGGCAGAGAGGCAGAAAGCGAGAAATCACCCCCCAGGGGGATGGCCACACCGCAATTCCTTCTCCTCTGTTCTCCTCTTGGGATCTTGGGCACGCACACATACGCGCCAGGCGTGAGTTTTAAGCCACTGGGTCCGGGACGTGAGCTGCGGTCAACTACATGGGAGTCCAGCGACATAGCCATTACGCCAACTGCTGGTCCCGCTGATCGCTGATTTTAAAAAGACAATCTGCAAGGTCGGTTACTGTTAGCACAAGCATTAGCTTGGTGTTTAGCACACGGTGCATGCACAGCCACCGTCTGTCCAAGCGACGAAGAGCCAGCGGGAGGGCCCATGCACAGAGCCACGCTGGCCCAGCTTGGGGGACAGTAACAAGCACCGGGCTGCAGTGAGGAGGGGGAGCCAAACCCCCCACCCCTCATCCCCCCTCCTGGTTCACCCCTGGGTCCTGCACAGAATGCAACAGCACATGCTTAGGCCAACAGAATCCAGAGGACATGGGGGTGCAGGGGGGTGCCCAAGAGAAGTGGCTGCAGAGCCGGAGCCTCCTGTACCACATGGATGAGCCCCGCTGCTGTCCCCAGGTCTCTGCTGGGCTCCGAGATGGGGGACACATAGGACTCTGGGTCTGCAGTGAGGGGTCAGGCCCTTGGAGGAGTCCCCAGAGTCCTGTCAGTTAATGTATAAAAGAAGTCTAAAAGTGACGCCTGCTTTGGGGTGGTCCCGAGCACCGTGTCACATGAGGGGGCAGTGCCTGGCTTACGTGTTCTTGGTTTAGAGTCCCTAAGTGTCTCAGGCTACAATGCCCAAAGTGCAGGAGGGAAACAGTAGTTCAGCTATAGCTGCTTAATTCTTTTTTTTTTTTTTTTTTTTTTAAGAATTATTTAATTTTTTTTTCATTTTTAAATTTGACCAGAGAGGGACAGAGTGTGTGAGAGAGAGAGGGAAAGCAAGCCACCAGGTCTGGGACTTGAACTGTGGTCAGCCATGTGGGAGTCCTGTGCCCCTAACCACCATGCCACCTGCCCTGGCTGCTTACTTTAAGTTTATTTATTTTTTTCCATGAATGAGAGAGACAGAGAGACAGCACCCAGGACAGGGTCTGGACCCTGCCCCGGCCTCAGCCAGCCCTGATTAGGGCACATACAAGCACAGGCCTTCAGGGAGGGGTCTCCGAACAGAACCTGGCCCCTTCCTGGGCAGATCGGTCTCGCGGAGCCTTGCATTCCTACACTTCGCCACTGTCTGGCCCCGTATTGCTATTTAATTTCGAACTAAAAATATTTACTAGTGGGACCAGCAGATGGCGTAATGCTTACAACCCTGGATTCCCACGTAGTCAACCTCAGTTCGAGTCCCGGACCCTGCAACTTAAACTCACGCCAGTGCGTGGACATGGTGCCCAAGATCCCGAGAGAATGGAGGAGAAGGGATTGCGGCTTGGCCATCCCCCCTGGGGGGTGATTTCTCGCTTTCTGTCTCTCTGTCTCTCTCTGTCTGTCTGGCGAGCGCACACGCCCTATAACAAAAACCTCTCCAAAAATAAAAAAGAAGGAGACAGCGTGGATGCCCATGGAGGGAGAGAGCACTAATCTCAAACGTACAAACCAGCAACAGGAAATGTGCAAGACATACCACCCCCCTCTCCTAGGTCACGTCCCCAGCCAGCCATGTCACCATGCTGGACACGACGGAATGGGGGCTCGCCCACAGAACGTTGCCTGCTGGGGTAGGAATCCACCCACCGTCACGGGTGGGGGGATGCACTGAGTGGACAACGGGCCTGAGACACCAGCCAATGGCCACCAGGGCTGCCTTCGTAATATACTTTATAGGTCGACACAGACATAAAGATCTGGGTGCCCAACGCATTTTTCTTGAGGATAAATGTTGGGAAACTAGGCCAGCCAGTGGAGTGGTGGTGAAGTTGGCTGGATCCCACATGACTGACCACGCAGTTCAAGTCCAGGACCCAGCAGTTTGAAAAACATACCAGGTATTGGGACCAGCAAGTGGCATGGTGGCTAAAGCACTGGATTCTCCCCTAGTTGACCACAGTTCAAGTCCTGGACCTGGCAGCTTGAAAATCACACTGGGCACATGTGTGTACATGACCAAAATCTTGAGAGGATAAAGAAGGAGAAGAGACTATGACATGGCCATCCCCCCAGGGGTGATTTCACATTTTCCCTCACTCTGCATCTCTGTCTCTCTCTGGTGAGCACATTCACTCTATGATAAAAACCAAAAGAAAGAAAAAATGAAAACATGCCGGGTACGTGTGTGTGTGTGTGCCCAAAATCCCGAGAGGAGAATGGAGAAGAAGGGATTGTAGTGTGGCCACCTCCCCCTCACACAGGGATGTTTTAGATTTAAAGACAAAGACTTTGCTTTAGAAGACAAGGGGATAGTGGGACCAGCAGTTGGCACAATGGCTACGTCACTGGACTCCCATGTAGCCGACCGCGGTTCGAGTCCCAGACTCAGTGGCTTAAACTCACACTGGGCGCGTGTGCATGCATGCCCAAGATCCCAAGAAGGGATTGCGGCGTGACCATCCCCCCTGGGGGGTGATTTCTCGTTTTCTATTTCTGTCTCTCTCTGTCTCTCTGGCGTGCGCACATGCCCTATAGCAAAAACCTCTCCAAAAAAAAAAAGAAGACAAGGGGATAGTGTGCACCCTAACAAAAGTTTTATTTGTAATTTATTTCATTCTATTTATTCCCTAAGAAAGATAGTGAGTGACAGAGGGGGAGACAAAGACAGGGCGAGACAGCACCGCCAACAGGGCCTGCAGGCTCCCGTCCACCCGGCCTCAGCCTCGGGGTCACGGGCACAGGGAGACTCGGGGCAGAATCCAGGACCTTCCCATGTGGTTCGGCATAACAGAGCGACAGGTACCGCCACTGCCGGCCCAGCACGATGTTATTTATTTATTTATTTATTTTTAGTTTTGGGGTTTTTTAAAAAGAATTATTTAATTGTATTTATTTTAATTTGACCAGTGATAGATACCAAGAGGAGGAGAGAGAGGGAAAGTGAGAAAGCAAGCCCCCAGGTCCAGGATGTGAACCACGGTTGGCCATGTGGGAATGTCCAGCACCTTAACCACCGCTCCACCTGCTGGCCCCAGCAGCACGATTTTATTGAGGCTCCAAAGATAAGCAGCAGATTGGGATCAGTAGATGGTATAACAGTTACATTGCTGGACTCCCACGTAGTCCACTGTGGTTCAAGTCCCGGACCCGGCAACTTAAAACTCACGGCGAGTGCATGTGCGTGCGTGTCCCAAATCCTGAGGGGAATGGAGGAGAAAGGATTGTAGCGTGACCATCCCCTTAGGGGTGATTTCTCGCTTTCTGTCTCTGTCTGTCTGGCAAGTGCATGCCCTATAGCAAAAATCTCTCTCTAAAAAAAAAGAAAAATAGATAAGCAGGAGATAGGGGCCAGCGGATGGCATAATGGTTACATCGCTGAACTCTCACATTGTCAACTGTGGTTCAAGTCCCAGACCCAGTGGCTTAAACGTGTGTGCATGCGTGTCCAAGATCCCGAGAGGAGAATGGAGAAGGGGCTGCGTCATGGCCATCCCCCTGGGGGATGATTTCTCGCTTTCTGTCTCTCTGGTGAGCACACACACCCTGTACCAAAAATCTCGTACAGAAAGAAAATAGAAGCTGGAGATGGATGGGAAGAAACCAAACAGCTCTCACAGGCTTTTCCCAGCTGATTCCCCAACTGGGTGGCGCGCCCGGACAGAGCCAGATCAGGCTTCTCTGAGCCTCGAACCTCGGCCTCTGCTCCTCCTCTCTCTACCGCTTTCTCTGTCTCCCCAACCCCCTCTCTGACACAAGCATGCACTCGCGTGGTCAGTAACAACCGCGAGTGTGCCTCTGCCCTGGAGTTTCAGACCGCCTGCATCCAGGTCTCCCTCTGTCCCCACCGACAGAGACCTCTGGCAATCCCGTGCATCCTCAGCTTCCCAGAACCGTCACCTGGAAACATGGGCATGGCTATGGCCAAACAATAAGATGACCAGTAACCGGCCCAGCCTGGTGGTGCAGGTGGCAGGCTCCCGGGCTGCAGCTCTGGAAGCCACGTGGCCGACCACAGGTTCGGATCCCTGGCCGGGCGGACCTGGCAGAAGCTGGGTGTGTGTGCTCCGAAGATCCCACTGAGCCGGAAGGCTGGTGGAAGGATCATGGCAGGACCCTGATGGGGTGCTCCTCTCTCTCGTGAGTGTGCACACACTATCATGGAAATAAATAAATAAAAAGACGAGTAACTCACTTTAAAAATGGGCCATGAATTTGAACTGCCATTTCTCTGAAGAAGACCCAGAAATGGCCAATAGCACGTGGAAAGAGGCTCCGCGTCATAAGTCACTAGGGAAGTGCAAGTCAAAAACCACAGTGAGGTCCCTCCTTGCAGCCCCGAGGGCGGCTGCACTGAGGAGACAGACAGACGATCACAGACGTGGCTGAGGAGTCGGGTAACCGGAGCCCTCATGCATTGCGGGGGAGGGGGGGGGAGTGTAAAATGGTGCCGCTGTTTTGGAAAACAGTGTGGGGCTCCTCCAGAGGGTAAACACAGATTTACCTATGGCCCAGCAATTCCGCTCCTAGGCAGATACCCAAGCGATCCGAAAACCGATATCCACACACGGTTTGCACGGAATATCTATGGCGGCGCTGTTCACCGTAGCCCAAAGGTGGGAACAAAGCTGGAGGGGGACAGCAAAATGTGCCCCGTCCATACAGTGGGACATGATCTCACCACAAAGGAGAAGGGCGTGCCGGCGCAGGGCACAGCCGAGTGAACCTTGACATAACGCTGGGGGAAAGAAAGCCGTCAGAAAGCATCGTGTCTGATCCCATTTCCGGGAAACGTCCAGAACAGCCCAGCCAAGCCCACAGAGGCAGAGAGCACATTCGTTCTTGCTTGAGGAAGGGGAGAGAAGTAGCTGCTAAAGGGGGCAGATTTATCTTGGAGGAGGACAGAAATGCTCTCGATTAAAAAGTGACAATGACGGTTGCATGCCTCAGCGATCCCTTTAAGAAGCACTGAACCTCACACGTGGAGAGGGTAAGTTTTATGGCATGCAAATTGTATCTCAATAAAATGATTACTTAAAAAAAAGTTGGCATAATGGCTATGTCGCTGGACTCCCATGTAGTTGACCGCGGTTCAAGTCCCGGATCTGGTGTCTTAAACTCATGCCGGGCGCGTGTGCGTGCGTGCCCAAGATCCCGAAAGGAGAATGGAGGAGAAGGGATTGTGGCGTGGCCATCCCCCTTGGAGGGTGATTTCTTGCTTTCTATCTCTCTGTCTTTCTCTATCTCTTTCTGGTGAGTGCATGTGCTCTGTAGCAAAAACATCTCAAAAATAAATAAATAAATAAATAAATAAATAAATAAATAAATAAATAGGATGAGGGGCCAACTGGCAGCAGCAGGACAGTCCCGCGGGGTCCCTGGAGTGCAGCCAGTGTGTGCCAGGTGCCCTGTGACCCCTTCCCGGGGGTCTGGGAACAGCCAGGCACAGCGCTGGAGAACACTCTTGTCTTCTAGGGGCTGGAGCCCTGAGTGCACTCCCTGCTGCTCCCCCGGACACATACCTCAGCTCCCTGGTCAGGGCTCTGAACTCTCCGGAGCAGTTTTGCAACAAAACAAGGAAAAAGAAACACAAGACCCAAACCTTTCTCACCCCCCTTGAAAGGAAAAGAGGTCCTCCAGAAGCCTGGAAGCGGGGGTGCTCCAGGATGAGGATGACAGCCTGGGGCAAGCACCTGCCAAGTGTCCCCTACCCTTGGGCCACGCCAACTGCATCTGAGGGTCCGCCGGACAGCAGGTCCCTCCCGCAAGGCCAAGCTCCCCAGGTGAGGGTTGTCTTCCCAGCGGTGCCTTTGAGCCCAGAGGAGACAACTGGCCTCTTTATGCTCCCGGGTCCTCCAGGCCTACGCAGGGGCCCCGGGCTTCCTCCAGGAGGGGAGGACAGGAGAGGGGCTGTCTCTACTTGCTGCTCAAGGCACCGAGCCAGACCCCCAGAGGACACCCTGGCCCTCCAAAGCTGCCCGGTCCCGTAACAGCAGGTTGAGAGGAGCCCTCCGGCACCTAGTCGAACCCTTCATGTCATAAACCGGGAAACTGAGGCTCAGCAAGGCCAACAGGTGTTCTGAAAGTCCCACAGCAAGTCAGTGACAGAACTGCAGCCACTCACAGACTCCATGGCCAGGCATCGGCTGGCGACGTCTCCGTGAATATCTGCCACCCTCCCCTCATTTTCCCCAAGATGAAGACTGAGGTCCTTATCCAGCTTGCAAGATGCAGAGCTGGGATTCAAACCCGGGCCCGCCAAGGCACCACACAGTGCCAAGCCTGTGGGGGACGCTGTCTCTCCCAGAGTCCTTTCAAAGCTCACCGGTCACCCTGGCCCCACCCTGGCCCCTGGCCCCATTACCTGAGGTCCCTCGGCCTGTCTGGCAGCAAGGTGGACTGAGTGTAGACTGTAGATGCCGGGCTGGGCCGGGGAAGGAGAGGCCAGGCCACTCCTGTGACTGACAGCGAGGAGGGCGGGGCGCCGTGACGTTGCCCCTGGGCCCCACTTGCTCACCCGGGTGGCATTCCTTCCTGCCAGGGCTATCGGCCCCAGGCCTTCCTGTCTGACTCCACTCTTCCCACAACAGCCCAGGAGGACCCGTGGGGGCAGCTACCCCGGCCCCGCCCCCAGGGCCAGAGCCATGCTTGGACGGGAGGAGTGATGTGGCTGCGCAGCTGGACAAACTCTGGGTGGAGGAGGCGGGAGTGCCCCGGGGACCTCTCCCCATTGGTGGGGCTGACTCAGGCCCAGCCATGTGTCCCAACTTGCCCCATGGGAAGGGAGACCCAGCTCTGCAGGAGGGACTCAGCCTGGCTGGGATGCGGGGTGCCCTCTGTGGGGAGGGAACTGGGCTGAAGCTAGAGGCGTCTTAGAGAGCACCACGGCCCGTGCAAGTGTGCAGGTGTGCAACGCAGGTCCTGGCAGGGGCGCAGACCGAGGACCGACCTCGCCCAGGGAGGCCAGGAGCTGACCCCAGCTCAGCCCGCTTCTGCCTCTCACTCGCTTATCAGACACTCCCGCAGCAGGACAGTGACAAGTCTTCATGAAGGACACTGGTAAGGTGCAGGGAGTTAGGCTCCCAGGAGGGCTTCCTGGAAGAGGGGTCATCCAGACACTGAGGCTCAGGTCCCAAATGTTGGCACCATCCTTGACCTTTTGCCCTCTTATATTCTGTGCCTGACCCATCTGGAAAATCCTGTCGGCCTCAGCTATAACACGTCCCAAATCTGGGCTTTTCTCTAACTTCTGTGGCCACCTCTGCGTCCCAGCCAATGCCATCCCGGCTCCCTGTGCCCTGCTGTCTTCCCTGTGTGGACCTGAGTCAGCTCAGCACCCTTCCCAGGGTCCTTCCCCCTTGCCCACACCCCTGCCTCTCTGACCCAGACTTTTTTTCTCACTCTGCCCGCCCGTCCCCCTGGAACAGGCCCCAGAACCTCGGGAAGCTTCCTCCTCAGGGCCTTTGTGGTGGCCGGTCCCTCTGCCCAGAACGCTCACCCCTAGGAAACCACCTGGCTCCATCACCCACTTCCGCAGGTGTCTACTCAAATGCCACCTTCTCCAGGAAGCCTTCCCTGACTACCGTGTACAAAGGTCACCCCACCCACCTGTCCCTCTCACCCTGCTTCATCATGTTCCATCTGATGCCCGTTTCCTTGTTGTGTATCTGTTTGCTCCAGGGCCTGGAACAGTGTCTGACACACCATAGGTGTTCAGTAAATCGTGTCAAAGGAACGAGTGAGCTGCAGGGTGAGCCCCAGACACCTGCTAGGCTCAGCTGTGACAGCACAGCAGGGCAGACACTGTCAGCCAGGAGGCCCAGGTCTGATTCCTGGCCTACCCCAAAAAGCCAGGCTCGTTGGTCGTGTGCCTGTAGTCCCAGCTACCCTGGAGGCTGAGGCAGGAAGGTTGCAAGTTCTCTGCCAGTGAGGGCAACTTAGCGAGACCCTGCCAAAAAAATAAAAAAGCAGCAGCCGCCTTCCGAGGGCTTTCCAGACAGAGGAGCTGCATGTGCAGGGTTTCAGCGGTGAGGGGCACCATTGCATAAAGGATCCACGGAGAAGTCCTTACAGCCAGAGAATGTGGGCCACGGGGGCTGGAAGACGCAGGAGGGATAGCAGGAGTGGCCTCAGGTCAGACCAGGCGGCCACACACTCTCCCGGGGGCAACGGGGACTCGGTTTCAGACAGCTCCCTGGCTGACCCGGGTGAGTCGGTGGGAAGCCGAGAGGGGGAGCCCTGGCCAAGCAGGAGCCACAGCTGCGGGGACAGGAGGGACGGTTGTGGAAGCTCAGCGTGGCACTGTCCTAAACAGTGGCCACAGCCCCACGTGGCTATGGAGAGGTACCTTCTGAGAGGAGACGTACCCCAAGATACGCACCGGATTTTTTTTTTTTTTTGGAGAGGTTTTAGCTACAGGGCGCATGCGCTCACCAGACAGAGAGAGACAGAGAGACAGAAAGTGAGAAATCACCCCCCAGGGGGGATGGCCACGCCGCAATCCCTTCTCCTCCATTCTCTTCTTGGGATCTTGGGCATGCACACACACGGCCCCGGCGTGAGTTTAAGCCACCGGGTCCGGGACTCGAACCGCGGTCGGCTATGTGGGAGTCCAGCGACATAGCCATTATGCTAACTGCTGGTCCCAGCACCTGGGACTCTTTAGAAATGCAGAGCTTTGGGCCCTGACTCAATCCTATAGAATCAGAAACTCTTGGACCTATAATCCATCTTTTTAATTTTTTTTTTTTTTTTTTTAGAGATTTTTGCTACAGGGCACATGCGCTCACCGGAGAGGCAGAGAGAGACAGAGAGACAGAAAACGAGCAATCATCCCCCAGGGGGGATGGCCACACTGCAGTCCCTTCTCCATTCTCCTCGCAGGATTTTGGGCACGCAGGCACATGTGCCTGGCGTGAGTTTCAAGCAACCGGATCCGGGACTTGAACTGCGGTCAACTGCGGGAGTTCAGTGATGTAACCATTATGCCACCTGCAAGTCCCCATAATCCTTTTTTTTTTTTTTTGGAGAGGTTTTTGCTATAGGGCGCGTGTGCTCGCCAGACAGACAGAGAGAGACATAGAGACAGAAAGTGAGAAATCACCCCCCAGGGGGGATGGCCACGCCGCAATCCCTTCTCCTCCATTCTCCTCTCGGGATCTTGGGCACACACGCACACGCGCCCGGCGTGAGTTTAAGCCACCGGGTCCGGGACTCGAACCGCAGTCGACTACGTGGGAGTCCAGCGACAGAGCCATTATGCTAACTGCTGGTTCCCCCCATAATCCATCTTTTATAAAAGAATTATTTATTTAATTTCATTTATATATATATTTTTAATCCGCTACAGAACACTCATCAGAGAGAGAGAGAGAAAGTCAGAAAGCAAGCACCAGGTCTGGGGCCCCACCAGGGTCTGCCATGTGGGAATCCAGCGCCGTAAACACCATGCCACCTGCTGGCCCCATAATCTATATTTTAACAAACCCCTCCCAGGCTATTCTGATGCCCACTCAAGTTTGAAAAACACCGGAAAAAGAATGCTTCCGGCCATCTAAAGACTGAAATGCCCGCGCTTAGTAGGAGCCACGCGCAAGCCAGCCAGTGCCCTGTGTGCTGCGTGGTCCCGGGCGAGGCCCTGCCCTCTGGGAGCCCTCTCTGCACCGGAAGCACCTGCTGTGTGCGTCCCTGGCACCTCCCCAAGGCATTTCCTACCTGCTCCCGGTGGGCAGATCTCAAGGCCATAAACGAACTGCCAGAGGCGTGAGGGAGGCCTCGTCCGGAGGTGACCTCACTGTCCTGTGTGTGTGTGTGTGGGGGGTGATTCATGGGGCGACAGTGCCAGCCCAGGGGAGCCAGCGCAGCAGCTCAGCGTGGCATCTGGCTTCCCCGCATTCCAGAACTGCCAGTGGGTGCGGGGCGGGGCCTGACTCAGCAGGCACCTGCGCTCACCCCGGGGGACAACAGGACAGGGACCGGGCTGCCTGCCCACCCATGAAAACGGGGTGAGGGGCTGGCAGCCCCGATCTACGGGGAGAACATGAGCTCTGTGACATGCTGGGGCAGTGCGTGACACAGTCTGCCCTTCCTGGGCTGCCACGTGACCGTGCTGAGGCCGTGGGATCCCTCAGGCAGGTGGTCACTCCCCAGGGACATCGGCTCTGGGATTTACGCCCTGCAGTGGTAGGGGGAGAGTGTGTGGCTGCTCTGAGCACCCAGGAGCCTGGTTCTTCTTCTCCTTCCCCTTCTTTCTTTCCTTCTTCCTTCTTCTTCTCATTTATTGATTTATTTATTTAACGAGTGAAAAAGACCAAGACAGAGAGAGACAGAGAACATTGCCTGTGACGAGGTCCTGCCACTGAAGCCCCCTCAGGTGCAGGGGGCCTGGTGTGCTCAGGAAGGTCTCCAGTTGCAAACTGAGAACCTTCCCGCGTGGTCTGTCACAGCTGCGCTACCATCCGGCCCAAGAGCCTGTTTATTTCATGGTATTTCTTCTTCTTCTTCTTCTTCTTCTTCTTCTTCTTCTTCTTCTTCTTCTTCTTCTTCTTCTTCTTCTTCTTCTTCTTCTTCTTCTTCTTCTTCTTCTTCTTTTTGAGAGAGTTTGCCTTAGGGTGCGTGCACTTGCTAAAGAGAGAGAGACAGAGACAGAGATAGTGAGAGGGAAAGTAAGAAATCATCCCCTAGGGGGATGGCCACACAGCAATCCCTTTTCGTCCATTCTCCTCTTGGGATCTTGGGCATGCACGTTCGCACCTGGTGTGAGTTTCAAGCCACCGGGTCCGGGACTTGAACTATGGTCAGCCATGTGAGAATCCAGTGACATAACCACTATGCCATCTGCTGACCCCCTGGAAATCTGGTTGAGTGGGACAGATAAGTCTAGAAAATGAGGAATTTGGTTTCTAGAGGAAAATGCCTCCATTATGACTTTTTAAATGGTTTTGTTTTGTTCTGTTCTGTTTTTAGAGGTTTTTGCCTTAAGGTGTGGGCCCTTCTGAAGAGAGAGACAGACACAGTAAGAGGGAAAGCGAGAAATCACCCCCCAGGAGGGATGGCCACGCTGCAATCCCTTCTCCTCCATTTTCCCAGAATCTTGGGCACGCACATGTCCGGTGTGGTTTTGAAGTCAGTAGGTCCAGGACTCGAACTGCAGTCGGCCATGTGGGAATCCACTGATGTAACCGCTACTCCATCTACTGGCTCCTGTTATGACTTTTTTAAAAAAATTATTTCTTGCTCTTTTCCCACTATACACGATGGCAGGCGATAAAGCTGCAAAGCAGGATACTAAGGAGAAGAAACCAGAAGCCAAGAAGGCTGATGCCAGTGGCAAGGTTAAAAAGGGTGACCCCAAGGCTAAAAAGCCCAAGAAGGGGAAGCCCCATTGCAGCCGAAACCCCGTCCTAGTCCGGGGCATCGGCAGATACTCCCGGTCTGCCATGTATTCCAGGAAGGCCATGTACAAGAGGAAATACTCGGCCACTAAATCTAGGGTCGAAAAGAAAAAGAAGGAGAAGGTTCTTGCGACTGTCACAAAACCGGTTGGTGGAGACAAGAATGGTGGTACCCGGGTGGTTAAACTGCGCAAAATGCCTAGGTATTACCCTACTGAAGATGTGCCTCGAAAGCTGTTGAGCCACGGCAAAAAACCCTTCAGTCAGCACGTGAGAAAGCTGCGGCTAGCATCACTCCTGGGACCATTCTGATCATCCTCACTGGACGCCAGAGGCAAGAGAGTGGTTTCCTGAAGCAGCTGAGCAGTGGCTTGCTCCTTGTAACTGGACCGCTGGTTCTCAATCGAGTTCCACTGTGTAGAACACACCAGAAATTTGTCATTGCCACCTCCACGAAAATTGATATTAGCAAAGTAAAAATCCCAAAGCACCTTACCGATGCTTACTTCAAGAAAAAGAAACTGCGGAAGCCCAGACACCAGGAAGGTGAGATCTTCGACACAGAGAAGGAGAAATAAGAGATTTCAGAGCAGCGCAAGGTTGATCAGAAAGCTATGGACTCACAAATTTTACCAAAAGTCAAAGCTGTTCCTCAGCTCCAGGGCTACCTGCGATCCGTGTTTGCCCTTACAAATGGAGTTTATCCTCACAAATTTGGTGTTCTAAATTTTTTTGGCCAAGAACCTAATTAAACAACTGATCATAAAAAAAAAAAAAATTATTTCTTCATTTAATTTGATTTGTTATTATTATTTATTTTCTAATTTGACCAAAGAGGCAGATAGAGAGCAAGAGAAGGGAAAAGTGAGAAAGCAAGCCCCAAGGGCTGGAACTCAAACCGCAGTTGGCCATGTGGGAGTCCGGCATCTTAACCACCACGCCACCTGCCGGCCCCCTTGTTATAACGTGGTTTTTTTTGGAGAGGTTTTTGCTATAGGGCACGTGTGCTCTCCAGACAGAGAGAAACAGAGAGACAGAAAGCGAGAAATCACCCCCCAGGGGGGATGGCCATGCCGCAATCCCTTCTCCTCCATTCTCCTCTCGGGATCTTGGGCATGCACGCACATGCGCTCGGCGTGAGTTTAAGCCACCAGGTTCTGGATGCGAACCATGGTCGACTACATGGGAGTCCATCGACATAGACATTATGCTAACTGCTGGTCCCATGTTATAAATTTTTAAACAATTTTTTTTTTTTTTTTTTTTGGCTAGAGAGTGAATGTACTCACCAGAGAGAGAGAGAGACAAAGAGAGAGTGAAGGAGAAACACCCGCCCAGTGGGGCTTGGTCACACTGTGTCCTGTCTGCATTTCTCCACCCTGGACTTGGGGGTTGTGCAGACTCCCAGCGTGTTTCTCAAGCCACAGGGACTGGGCCTCGAACCGTGTGGTCAGACATGTAAGCTCCACCTCCCTTCAACACGAGACCATAGGGCCAGCAGGACATTTTATGCAATTCGACTTTTTCTTTTGAGATAATATATTTGAGATGATTCTTTGGGTTCCTCACATGGAGTTGTGAGAAAGGACAGAGGTTTGCACACACCCTTTACCTAGTTTCCCTCAGTGGGGACCTCGTGAAAAACTGTAATACGATTTCACAACCAGGATCCACGGGATCTTCAGAAAGTTCATGGAAACGGTATAGTATGAAAAACTAGGAACCAGCAGGTGGCACAGTGGTCAAGGCAGTGGACTCCCACATGGCCAGCCACAGTTCAAGTCCCAGACCCTGGGCGTGTGTGCGTGCGTGCCCAAAGTCCTGGGAGGAGAATGGAGGAGAAGGGATTGCGGTGTGGCCACCCACCTGGGGGAGGTGATTTCTTGCTTTCTGTCTCTCTGTCTCTCTCCGTCTCTCTAGCGAGCGCACATATCCTATAGCAAAAACCTCTAAGAAAAAGAAAGAAAGAGAAAGAAAGGAAGGAAGAAAAACTATATATAGATTTCAAAAATGTTTGTACCCAAACAAACTCATACTTCAGTTCTGTTTCTCCACACTCTCGAAGGCCTCGCAGTGGACACCAGTACCAGTACCATCAGAATACAGAACTGCTCCGTGTCCCCAGGGTCCCGCGGCCCTTCCACACCCACGCTCACCGGGCTTCCCACCTGCCCCATCCCTACCCCTGGCAACCACTCACCTGTTCTTCATTTCCGTCATTTTGTCATTTCAAGAAGGCGACATAAGGGACCAGCAGGCGGTGTGGTGGCTTAGGCTCTGGATTCTCACAGGGCTGCCCACGGTTTGAGTCCCGGACCCAGTGGCTTGAGAATCACGCCAGGCGCATGTGCGTGCGTGCCCAAGATCCCAAGAGGAGAATGGAGAAGAAGGGATTGCGGCGTGGCCATCCTTCCCAGGGGTGATTTCGCACTTTCTGTCTCTCTGTGTCCCTTTCTGTGAGTGCATGTGCCCTATGGCAAATAATAATAAGAAGAAGACATAAATGGAATCATACAATAAATAACCTTCTGGGGTTGGCTTCTTTCACTCAGCCTAATCCTCCGAAGATTCATCCCGGCCACTGGGCACACCAGCATCTTGTCCCTGTACCAACAGAGCCGGGTTCTACGGTGTGGCCACGCCACAGTTGGCCAGCCACCTACCCACAGAAGGACATCTGGTTGTTTCCCGTTTGGGGCCGTGGTGAGTAAAGCTGCTATAAACATTCATACCCATGTTTTTGTTCGAAAATGCGTTCGTTTCTCTGGGCCGGATGCCCGGGAGCGCGCTGGCTGAGTTGTGGGGTGGTGGGTGCTTGGTGTTGTCAGAAACTGCCACACTCTCTCCAAGGCGCCGCACCACTTCCCGGTCCCACCACCAGTGTAGGGGTGACTGAGCTGCTCCACACGCTCGCGAGCATTTGCTGTGGTCCCTCTTTTTTATTTTAATGGTCCCTGTGGGTGTCGTCACGCCTTTCCCTGATGGCTAGGGACGCAGGCTGTCTCCTGTGCTTACTCGCCCACTGTAGGCCTTCTCTTCACTGGCGTGCCTACCCACGTCTTTTGCCTATTTTCTGATTGAATTGTCTTTTATTTTTAATTTTATTTATTCATTTATTTTAATTTGACCAGAGAAAGACACACACACAAAGAGAGAAAGAGAGAGAGAGAGAGAGTGAGAAAGCAAGTCACCAGGTCCAGGACTCGAACTGTAGTCAGCCATGTGGGAGTGTCTAGTGCTTTAACCACCACGCCACCTGCTGGTCGCCCCCCCAATTGTTTGTCTTTCTAAGGTCGAGTGTTACAAGTTCTTTCTCTTGAGGCCAGGAGGTGGCGTGGTGATTTAGACATTCAGTTCCCACATTGTCAGTCACGGTTCGAGTCCCAGACCCAGCAGCTTGAAAATCACACTGGGAGTGTGTGTGTGCATGCCCAAAAATCCCAGGAGGAGAATGGAGGAGAAGGAGTTATAGCATGGCCCTCTCCCCTTGGGGTGATTTCTCACTCTGTCTCTCTCCAGCTGGTGCCCATGCCTTATGGCAAAAATCTAAAACAAGAGAGTTCTTTCTTTCTTTTTAAAAATTTGCCAGAGGGTGCATGCACCACCAGAGAAAAAGATTGAGAGAGAAGGGGAGAGAGAGAGGAGAAAGCGCCCTCCATGGGGCATGGTCATGTATCTGCAATCCTTTCTCCTCCAACTCTCTTTCCTTTCGGGATTTTGGGCACACACATACTGGTGCCCTCTGTGTTTCTCAAGCTGCCAGGTCTGGGACCCGAACCATGTAGTTGGCGGTGTGAGATCCAGCTGCTCTAAACACCATGCTACTAGCTGGCCCTAAGAGTTCTTTATCTATGCCAGATAACAATTCTTTATCAGTGGTTTGCAAATATTTTCTCCCAGTCCATAGGTCACTCTTTAAAAGTGCTGAACACGGGCCAGCAGGTGGCGTAGTAGTTAAAGGTGCTGGATTCTCACACGGTCAACCACGGTTTCAGACCTGGCGGCTTGCTTTCTCACTTCCTCTCTCTCTCATCTCTCACTCTCACCCTCTGTCTCTCTCTGGTCAAATTAAAAAAAAAAAAGACACCAGACCTGGGATTCAAACCGTGAAATTAGCCATCTGGGTTCCAGTGCCTTAGCCTCTACACCACCTGCTGGCCCTAAAATAACTTTATAACAGAATTTCTTTTTTTCTTTCTTTTTTTCCCCTTCTTTCTTACTTTTAACTGCCAGAGAGCACAGGTGTTCACTAGCCAGGAGAGACAGACAGGGAGAAAGCACCCCCTAGTGGTGTGTGGGTGTACAGCAATTTCTCCTCTTTTTCTCTGTCCAATTTGGTGTGTTTTTCAAGCCCCTGAGGTGGGAGTTGGGCCGCTCAGTCATGTGAGATCTGGCTTCTTTAACCACTAGGTTACGAGACCAGCCCTAATTTTCTTCTTTATTCATGAAGGAGAGTGTATATGTTTATGTGTGTGAGAGAGAAGTACCCTCCAAATGGGTCTAGTCACACTGTAATCACCTTCTTCCTTTTTTTTTTTTTCAATTTTTTTTCTTTTTCGGAGAGGTGTTTGCTATAGGGCGCGTGTGCTCGGCAGAAAGACAGAGAGAGACAGAGAGACAGAAAGCGAGAGATCATCCCCCAGGGGGGATGGCCACGCCGCAATCCCTTCTCCTCCATTCTCCTCTCGGGATCTTGGGCACGCACGCACATGCGCCTGGCATGAGTTTAAGCCACCTGGTCCGAGATTCAAACCGTAGTCAGCTACATGGGAGTCCAGCGACATAGCCACTACGCCATCTGCTGGTCCCATACACTGTAGTCACCTTCCTCTAGTCCTCCAACTCATCAGCTCCTGGGCCCATGTCACATGCCCGGCATGCTTCAGGTGGACCAGGCCAGGATTCAAACTGCGGTTGAAGATCGGCCAAGATTTAAGTTCATGACGACACATTCTGTTAGTGAGCTTGTGGAGAAATAGACATTTCCCATACTGTGGGTAGGAATGCTTACCTAGACAACCCTTCTGGAAGAGAATTCAGCAATCCCTAAGAAAACCACCTAGGTACTTACCTTCCACTCAGTCATCTCAACCCCAGAACGTATTCTGAAGAAATAGTGAGTTGTCAGAAAAGTCATGATACATTTTTGCCGAGGAAAACAGAAAAATACGTCATGACTTTTCTGACAACCCAACAGTTTCAAACATACAAAAATACAGGTTTATAAGTTTCATTGCACTGTGGGGCCAGCAGTTGGCATTATGGCTACGTTGCTGGACTCTCGTGTAGTCGACCATGGTTCGAGTTCCGGACCCGGTGGCTTAGACTCACACCGGGCGCGTGTGTGTGCGTGCACAAGATCCTGAGAGGAGAATGAAGGAGAAGGGATTGCGGCGTGGCAGTCCCCTGTGGGGGATGATTTTTCACTTTCTCTCTGTCTCTCTCTGTCTCTGTATCTCTGGCAAGCACACACACCCTATAGCAAAAATCTCTCCAAAAAAAAAATAAAAGTTCATTGCGTTGTTAGCACAGTTGATATTGTCATTCTTCACAATGACGGGGTCGCATTCTGAGCAGTGTGTCGTTAGGTGATTCTGTCCTTATGTGAACAGTAAAGCGTGTACTTCACACAAACCTACATGTTTAGCCCACCCTGCACCAAGGCTCCGTGGTATGGCCCATTGCCCCACCATGGGATATGTGGCCCATAGCTGACTGCAGTGTCACCATGCAGCATGTGGCTGTAACTGCACAATACTGGAAATAACTCGATGTCCATCCATAGGAGAGTGGGTGAGTAACTAAGAATTCCTGCCCCATAGAGTGCTATTGGTAATATGTGGCAGAGACCAGCAGGTGGCGGAACGGCTATGTCACTGAGCTCCCATGGAGTCGACCATGTTCGAGTCCCGGACTCGGTGGTTTAAAAACTCATGCTGGGGGGACCAGCAGTTAGCGTAATGGCTATGTCGCTGGACTCCCACGTGGTCGACCGCAGTTCGAGTCCCGGACCCGGAGGCTTGAACTCACGCCGGGCACGTGTGCGTGCGTGCCCAAGATCCCGAGAGGAGAATGGAGGAGAGGGGATTGCGGCGTGGCCATCCCCCCTGGGGGGTGATTTCCTTCTATCTTTCTGTCTCTCTCTGTCTGTCTGGCGAGCGCACGCGCCCTATAGCAAAAACCTCTCCAAAAAAAAAAAAAAAAAGAAAACTCATGCTGGGTACATGTGTATGTGCCCAAGATCCCGAGAAGAGAATGGAGGAGAGGGATTGTGTGGTGGCCATCCCCCCTAGGGGTGACTTCTTGCTTTCTGTCTCTCTCTGTGTCTCTCTGGGGAGCACACGTGCCCTATAGCAAAAATCTCTCAACAAAAAAGATAATATGTGACTGTGAAAATGATTGAGTTGGAGTGAGTGCTATATACACATAAGGGGAAGAAAGGAAAGTGCACGAAAGTATCCAAGGCTTGCTACCTGCTGTTTAAAAAAGAGGACGGGCCAGTAAGTGGTGTAGTGGGTAAGGAGCTGGACTCTCACATCGCTAACTGTGGTTCAAATCCCGGACCGTAGCTTGAAACATACCAGGTGCATGTGTGTGCTTACCCAAAACCCCGAGAGAAGAATGGAGGAGAAGGGATTGCGGCATGGCCATCCCCCCTGGGGGGTGATTTCTCGCTTTCTGTCTCTCTGTCTCTCTCTGTCTTTCTGGCAAGTGCACAAGCCCTATAGCAAAAACCTCTCCAAAAAAAAACAAAAAGACAGACAGAAAGTGAGAAGTCACCCCCTAGGGGGGTGGCCACGCTGCAATCCTTTGTCTTCCATTCTTTTCTTGTGATTTTGGGCACGCACACACATGTACCTAGCATGAGTTTCAAGCTGCTGGGTTCGGGACTTGAACCACAGTTGACCACGTGGGAGTCCAATGCCTTAGCCACTATGCCACCTGCTGGCCTCTATCCTGCTCTTAAGTGTGAGCCCAGCTTAGGGAGAGGTGTGTCCTCATCCCAACGCCAACAGCCTGGTAGCAGCCTAGCAGAGACTTGAACCCCGGTTTGTGTTTGACTTGACCGGCCCTGATTGGCCGTTTTTATCTCTTGGATGCCTACAGAGGAGAAAGCAGAGCGAGGTAAAGCAACGTGGCCAAGGCTACACAGCCAGAGCGGAGGCAGAGTCGGGATTCGAACCTGCGACTCCCCAGCTCCACTCCTGTCAGAGAGCAGGGTGGAGTGACCCCCACAGCAGAGCCGGGATCCGCGGGAACCACAGGGAGCAGCTGTGGGGTGAGGGGTGGGGAGCCCTGTCTGCGGGGGAGTGCAGGCCTGAGGGCGGTCCTGGGGCAGGGGCTGGGCCGGGGCCAGGCGCGGGCGCCGCGGGCGGGGGCGGCTATTTCTGTCCGCTGAGCGCAGAGCGCCCTGCGGGGGAGGGGGCGCCCGCGCCGCCATATTCGCTCCCGTCCCGGGGCGCGCAGCCACCATGAACACCGCCGCCTTCCACATCGCCAGCCTCCTGGAGAAGATGACGTCCAGCGACAAGGACTTCAGGTGCGCCCCGCCCCCCGGACACCCGGGGTCCCCACCCAACCCCCCGCCCAGCGAGCCCTGCAGCCCCTTCTCCCCGCCCTGGGCTCCACCCCGGCTCCGGCCTCAGCGCCCCCTGACACCTGTTGCCCCTCGGTCCTTCTGTGACCCCCAGTTCTGCGTGGACTCCCAGCGTGGGAGCTGCAGCCCCTCCACGTGGACCCCAGCTGCGCCCTGCACCCTCATCTGCACCCCGCAGGGAATGCCCGGGGTAGCTTCCACCCCCAGGGGACCACAGGGCCTGCCCCTGCTAACCCCGTGACCCTTTTACTGGTACCCTCAGTCCCGCGGCCCGCCAGGATTGCTCAGTCATAGTGGATCAGGGGCCTGGGGCAGGTGATGATTTGGAGGGCTGCCCTCCAGTTGTGTACTGCCCCCCATGCCAGTGGTCCCCTCTCCCAGCCTCACCAGAGAGCTGAGCGTAGCTGGAAACTGGTGGAAACATGGGGTCCAGCCTCCCATCCTCAGGGGAAACTGAGTCCCAGGGAAGGGGGAGAAGGGATTGGCCCGTAACCCCATGGCCATCTCTGGACCTCAGAGACCCACAGGGCCACACCCACTCTCGGGACATTCTGCCACATATGGGAAATGGATCTCAGAGCTGGGGAGTGCAGGACCGGGGGTCCAGACCCAGTCATCTGATACAGAGGAGAGTCGGCCGGGACAGGGGGGAAGATGGAGACCTGCCCTCCTGCTCTGAGCCCTGCTGTTCCCTGCCCCTCGGCACCCCTCAGGAGCTCCACACACCCCAGTTTACAGGGCCTGGGGTCTTGGCTTCAGATCCAGGCTCACCACTTACTGGCTTTGTGACCCAGGAGAAGTTCCTTAACCTCTCTGAGCCCAGGCTTCGGTTTCTGGGCACTGGGGATGGAGCAGACCCCACCTCCAGTGTCGCTGTGAGGATAGAATGGTTGACATCGCACGTGGGGGACACCTCGGAGCACCAGGGGACCCTGCGGGAGGGGAGGCCATCCCCACCGTGTGCACGCAGGCGGCTGCCACGCCCTCCCCCTCCCTGGACCTTACTGGAAGCTCTTAAACCCCTGGCCCCTGCCCTGCACCTGCTAGCTCCCACTCAGAGGTCACCTCTTTGGAGTGCCCCTTGACCTCCACAGGGTTAGGCGCTTGCCCTGAGCTCCCACAACGCCCCCACCACGTTTCTGCCACGTCACTAGAGCCCTGGTACTCCGCGCTCCTGGACCCGGTGATGGCTCACTTCCTTAGGTGACCCAGAGTCTGTGCTGGGTATCCAGGGTCCTCCGTAACAGCCTGCTGGTCCCACCTCCCCGCCGTGCTCTGCTCTGTCCACCCACCCACCCGGGTGGTGGTCATCATTCTTCCTGTCCTCCAGAATCTCACGGGGCGCAGTGACTTGCCCAAGGTCACACACAGGTGGCCGGTGGCCAAGGGGACTCACACCGCTGTCTCTCGGTGCCCAGGTCCAGTCTCCAGGGAAGCTGGCCCGGCCAGCTAGTGCCCGAGAAGCCCTTTCAGCCTGTCTCTGCCGGCCGTCTCGAGAACACTTAAAACCACCCCAAGCATGTGAGGATGGCATCTATTTTTAAAGCCCGAATGCCAGGGGGGCTGGGGCCTGCTGACCAGCTGTCCGGGCGCCCATGTGGCTGTCTGGTTTAGATGAGTGGCCTCTAGGGTTTCTCTGGACTGAAACTGAGACAGTGTCCTCTGGTTCCTGGAGGGGGTGGTGACTACAGATGGGGACCCAAGCAGGCTAGAGGAAGCCTTTTTTTTTTTTTTTCTTTTTTTTTAAAAGATTTTTGTCTTGGGACCAGCAGATGGTGTAATGGTTATGTTGCTGGACTCCCACATAGTCCACCTGGTTCAAGTCCCAGACACACCAGGCGCGTGTGCGTGCATGTCCAAAATCCAGAGAGAACAAAATCCAAAATCTCAGTCTCTCTGGCAAGTGCACGTGCCCTATAGCCAAAACCTCTCCAAAAAAAAAAAAAAAAAAAAAAGAGAGAGAGAGAGAGAGATTTGCTTGTCAGAAAGACAGAGATAGACATAGAGACAGAAAGCGAGAAATCACCCCCAGGGGGATGGCCACGCCGCAATCCCTTCTCCTCCATTCTCCTCTCAGGATCTTGGGCATGCATGCATACGCGCCCGGCGTGAGTTTAAGCTGCCTGGTCTGGGACTTGAACCGTGGTTGGCTACATGGGAGTTCAGCGACATAGCCATTACACCAACTGCTGGTCCCCAAACCTCTCTTAAAAAAAATAAAAAAAGATATTTTTGTCTTAGGATGCATGCATTCACGAGAGAGAGAGAGAGAGAAAAGGAAAGTCAGAAATCACCACCCCAGGGGGATGGCCATGCCACAATCCCCTCTCCCCCATTCTCCTCCCAGGATCTTGGGCATGAACGCACACATGCCTGGTGTGATTCTTAAACCACCAGGTCTGGGATTGGAACCGCAGTGGGCCTCATGGCAGCCCTGTAACGTAACTGCTACGCCATCTGTTGGTCCCTAGAGGAAGCCTTTCGTCCCTGTTCTTCCTGGGCGCTGGCTCCGTCGGCAGGAGGCTGCCCTGTTTATCACTCGGGCTCCAATAATCGAAACAGATCAACTCAAGGGGGCTTACAGGAATTTTTAAACCATCGCATGAAAATACGATGATGATGGTCAAGAAGCCGAAAGACCTGGGTGGTGGGCTGGGCTGCACCCCATCTGCTGTGTGACTTTGAGCAGATCCTGCAACCTCGCTGAACCCATTTTCCACATCTGCCTCGTGCTGAACAATCTGTCTGGTTGTCCTATTAAAACCTCCCAAGGGGACGAGCAGGTAGTATGGAGGTTAAGGCGCTGGATCCCACATGGCCAATTGCATGGTTCAAATCCTGAACGCAGTGGCTTGAAAGTCACACCGGGTGCGTGTGCGTGCGTGCCCAAGTCCCACGAGGAGAACGGAGAAGGGATTGCAGTGTGGCCATCCCCCCTGGGGGAGTGATATCTCGCTTTCTCTCTCTCTCTCTCTGTCTCTTTGGCAAGCACATACATCCTATAGCAAAAACTAAAACAAACTGAAAACAACCTCCCAAAGATGCTGAGGTAGTAGCAAAAAAAATTCCTGTTTTATACATGGAAAAACCGAGGCCCCAGAGAGAAGGAGCAGGTGCCCAAAGTCACTAGCTGATAAATGGCGAGAGTAGTGTATTTACCTAACGCCGGCCTTCAGTACTCACATTCGTATCCCCCCAGTAATGCACTTTTCTTACTTGCCTCTCCCCACGAGATGCACGAATAACACGACATGGCCTTCCTTCTTTCTTTCTTTCCCTTGAGAATTATTTATTTAATTTTATTTATTTATTCTTTTTTTTTTTTTGGAGAGATTTTTCACTATAGGGCGCATGCGCTCGCCAGACAGAGAGAGACATAGAGACAGAAAGCGAGAAATCACCCCCCAGGGGGGATGGTCACGCCGCAATCCCTTCTCCTCCATTCTCCTCTCGGGATCTTGGGCGCGCACGCACATGCACCCGGCATGAGTTTTAAGCCACCGGGTCCAGGATGCGAACCGCGGTCGACTAAGTGGGAGTCCAGCGACATAGCCATTACGCTAACTGCTGGTTCCCTTCATTTATTTTTTTATTTAACTTTATTTATTCACGCACTTTTTTTTGAGATATTTATTTATTTATTTATTTATTTTTGCTACAGGGCTCACTGGAGAGACAGAGAGACAGAAAGAGAGAAATCACCCCCCAGGGGGGATGGCCACACCTCAATCCCTTCTCCATTATCCTCTCGGGATCTTGGGCACGCACGCACATGCGCCCGGCGTAATTTTAAGCCACTGGGTCCAGGACTCAAACCACAGTCAACTACGTGGGAGTCCAGTGACATAGCCATTATGCCAACTGCTGGTCCCCACTCTTTTTTTTTTTTCCTTTGGAGAAGTTTTTTGTTATAGGTCACGTGTGCTCACCAGAAAGACAGAGAAAGACAGAGACAGAAAGCGAGAAATCACCCCCCAGGGGGGATGGCCACGCCGCAATCCCTTCTCCTCCATTCTCCTCTCGGGATCTTGGGCACGCACGCACACGTGCCCGGCATGAGTTTAAAGCCAGCGGGTCCAGGATGCGAACCGCGGTCGACTACGTGGGAGTCCAGCGACATAGCCATTACGCTAACTGCTGGTCCCCATTCACTTATTTTTAATTTGACCAGAGAGAAAGAGAGAGAGACGGTGAGAAAACAAGCCACCAGGTCTGGGACTTGAACTGTGGTCAATCATATGGGAGTGTCCAGCACCTTAACCACCACGCCACCTGCTGGTCCCAACATGGCCTTCTTTCTCCACCAGCCGGGCAGCTGCAGGCTGAAGCGCTGAGGCACATTTCTGAAGGATCGGTTTCTGAGTCCGGGTGTCCACACAGCTGTTCAGGGCTAGCCCTGTCCTCCCCCACCTCCTGCCCTCACTGGGCGGCCCAGGCACCTGCGCACCTGTTCTTTCCTGGTCCTGGGGTCCCAGAGGAGTGTCTGATGGGCCCCTGCCCTGGGGGAGTTTAAGGGCAAGATGCTCTGGTGACCACACCTGCCTGGCAGTGTGACCAGAGTGAGAATGGAGGGGTGCAGAGTGCTCTGAAAAAGCCCTACGCGGGGGGACCAGCTGTGGTGGGGTTGGGAGGGGTCGGGCAGCGTGGGCACAGTCATCCCTCTGGCCGGGGTACTTGACAGATGAGTGGTTCAACTGGTGGGGGAGGAAGAGGGGGCTGGCAGGAGGTCCATGTTGGGCAAAGGAGCACATCCCCAGGGTTACCAGGCCCAGTGGGGTCCCATGGCCGGCGACAGAAACACAGCTTGGAGATCTACCTGCCTTCTCAGAATGTCTCCTGGCCGGAGCACCGACCATGTCCTGGCTCAGATCTGCACCTCTCCCCTGCTTTTCGTTGGCCCCGAGATCAGCCCAGCCACCCCCTCCTCCCCTCCAGCCACTTTCCTTCTTTCAGCAGCTTGAGGCTAACCCAGGTGTTAAAAACAGCTGTTTGGGGAACCAGCAGTTAGCATAATGGTTATGTCATTGGACTCCCACTTAGTCAACCGCGGTTCGTGTCCCGGACCCGGTGGCTTAAACTCACGCCGGACGCATGTGCATGCGTGCCCAAGATCCCGAGAGGAGAATGGAGGAGAAGGGATTGCGGCGTGGCCATCCCCCCTGGGGGGTGATTTCATACTTTATCTCTCGCTATCTCTCTATTTCTCTCTTTGGAGAGTGCACATGCCCGACGGCATAAACCTAAATAAATAAATAAATAAAATGGAAAAATAAACAGCTGTCGAGGCCAGCAAATGGCTTGGTGGTTAAGGTGGCTGGATCTCACAGGGCTGACTGCATGGTTTCAATCCTGGCTCCGGCACTTTGAAAAACATGTTGGGACCAGCAGTTAGCGTAATGGCTATGTCGCTGGACTCCCACGTAGTCGACCGCGGTTCGAGTCCCGGACCCGGCGGCTTAAATTCACGCCGGGCGCGTGTGCGTGCGTGCCCAAGATCCCGAGAGGAGAATGGAGGAGAAGGGATTGCGGCGTGGCCATCCCCCCTGGGGGGTGATTTCCTGCTTTCTATCTCTCTGTCTCTCTCTGTCTGTCTGGCGAGCGCACGCGCCCTATAGCAAAAACCTCTCCAAAAAAAGAAAAAAAAAAAAAAAAACATGTCGAGCGTACGTGCACACGTGTGTCCAAAATCCTGAGAGGAGAACGGAGGAGAAAAGATTGTGGTGTGGCCATCCCCCCTGGGGGATGATTTCTCACTCTGTCTCCATAGTGACCACATGCGCCCTATAGCAAATTAAAAAAAAAAAAAAAAAAAAAAAAAAGAGCCAGCAGGAGATATAGCGGTTATGTCACTGGACTCCCATATGACTGACCACTATTTGAGTCCCAGACCCAGTGGCCTGAAAAATCATGCCAGCCTTGTGCATGTGTGCCCAAGATCCCAGGAGGAAAATGAAGAAGGGGTTGCAGTGTAGCCATCCCCCTTGGGGGTAATTTCTCACCATCTCTCTCGCTGTCTCTGTCTCCCTCTCCAGTGAGAACACGTGCCCTAAGGCAAAAACCTCTTAAAAAAAAAAAGAAAAAGAACAGCCATGACCCTCCCAGGTGCACGCCTCGTGACAGGGCAGCGTGGGCCACCATAATGTGGAACAGCAAGTCTGAGCCTGGGCAGATTGGGGTGAATCCCAGCCAAGACGCATCCTGTCCCAGGGGCCTAGGGCAGGGCTGGGCTGACTCGCTCAGGCACTGCAAAAAGCAGGACAGAGGAGGAGGTGGAGGCAGCTGGCAGGTTCGGCAAAAGCTGAAGGCGTTCTCTGGGGCCGCTGCTCTCCTCGCTGCTTTGTCCACACTCCAGGGGCTGCAGGAGCTAGACAGGGGTGAGGGAGCCTGGGAGGACCGTGTGAGCTGGCAGCTGCCACCCGGCTCCAGCCCAGCATCGTCACCAGGGATTGTGGGCACAGCGGTGCTCAAATATCCTGTTTTCAGGAGGATCTGGAAGTCAATGTGATGTCAGCTGTCTCGGGAAGCAGGTGGCGATAAGTAATTCAGGTTTTCTAAGATGCAGTTGTGGCCCAGCGTGGCAGCGCGGTCCGTGGTGTGCTCAACTGCAGCCCTGGGAGCCCTACGGCTGTCACAGGTTTGGTTCCCTGGCCACGCTGACCTGAAACGTACCAGATGCCCACGTGTGGGCCCGAGGTCCCATGAGCTGGGGAAAGGGGGATCGCGATGTGACAAGACCGTGTGGAGGGCATGTCTCTTTCTCTCGCTGATGTGTAGCACTATCGTGAATAAAATAAATAAATGTTAGGGGCCGGCAGGTGGCGTGGTGGTTAAGGGCACTGGACTCCCATGTGGCTGACCATGGTTCAAGTCCTGGACCTGAAGGCTTGCTTGCTCGCTCGCTCTCTCTCTCTCCCCCCCTTCTCTCGTCAAATTAAAATAAATAAAGTTAAATAAAATAATTCTTTAAAAAATAAACTTTTTTTAAAAAGGTTTTTGCCATAGGCACATATGCTTGCTGGAGAGAGGGGAGACAGAGAAAGAAAGTGAGAGGAAAATGAGAAATCACCCCCCCAGGGAGATGGCCCCACTACAATCCCTTCTCCTCCATTCTCCTCCCAGGACTTTGGCCATGCATGCACACGCACTCGGGTCCGGAACTCAAACCTTGGTCAGCCATGTGGAGTCCAGTGTCTTAACCATTATGTCACCTACTGGACCCTACATTTTTGTTAAAAAAATAAAGTTTTTTGTAGTTTTTTGCACTCTCAAAGAAAGAAAAAGAAGGAAAGTGAGAAATCGCCCCCAGAGGGATTGACTGTGCCCCAGTCCCTTCTCCTCTATGTTCGTCTCGGGGTTTGGGGCACACATGCACATGCGCCAGGTGTGATATTCAAACCACTGGGTCTGGGATTCAAAGTGCACAGTCAACTGTGTGGGATCCAGTGCTCTAGCCTCCCCGCCAACTCCTGGCCCAATAAATAAACGTTTAAAACATTCACATTTGTGGGACCAGCAGTTAGTGTAATGGCTATGTCGCTGGACTCCCACGTAGTCGACTGCGGTTCGAGTCCCGGACCTGGCGGCTTAAACTCACGCCGGGCGCGTGTGCGTGCGTGCCCAAGATCCCGAGAGGAGAATGGAGGAGAAGGGATTGCGGCGTGGCCATCCCCCCTGGGGGGTGATTTCCTGCTTTCTATCTCTCTGTCTCTCTCTGTCTGTCTGGCGAGCGCACGCGCCCTATAGCAAAAACCTCTCCAAAAAAAGAAAAAAAAAAAAAAAAAAACATTCACACTTGTGAGCTCGACAGGGCTGCTGGCTGCCAGTGTAAGGCCTCTGTGCCACTCTCTTAAAGGGGCCGGAGTTGTGCTCAGTAATGCCCTGCAGCCCCCTGCCTCCGCGGCTTCCAGCTCTGACACTACTGCTGTCCCAGACGCCAGGCTTTAGCACCGTGCCACACAGGTCCCCCCACTTACAGATGGAGTCCTCAAATCTGGTGCCCACCGCAGGTGAGCGTCCATGGGCAGGGCCGGTCAACTATTGGCGCTGGCCCTGAGCAATGTTTGTGGCCCGTTAGCATAGCATAGGCGGTGACTTTCTTTCCTTTCCTTTTTAAAAAAGAATTATTTAATTTTATTCATTATTATATTATTTTAAAATTTTGGCTATAGGGCAGATGTGGTCACCAGAGAGAAGCAGAGAGAGAGAGAGAGAGGGAAAGTGAGAAAGCAAGCCACCAGGTCTGGGACTTGAACTGCGGTCAACCACGCGGGAGTACAGTGTTTAACTACCATGCTACCTGTGGGACCTCAGGGCAGTGGTTTTCAATATGTGGTCCCCGGCCCTCAATGCCATCCAGGAATTTGTTTGAAATGTTGTTCTTGGGACCAGCAGATGGTGTAATGGCTACATTGCTGGATTCCCATGTAGTTGGCCGCAGTTGGCCCAAGTTGACACTGGCAGAAATGGTAGAGCCAGGAACCATAAACCCCGGAGTCCTGAGCATCCCACCAGTGTGCTGGGCCACCTCGGGTCGCCATGTTCTAGTCCGCTCTGTTGCTAATCTGAGGACATACCTGAGTCTGACTGGGCCACCTCGGGTCTCCATGTTCTAGTGTGCTCTGTTGCTAATCTGAGGAGATACCCCAGTCTGGCTGGGCCACCTCGGATCGCCATGTTCTAGTCTGCTCTGTTGCTAATCTGAGGAGATACACCACCAGTCTGGCTGGGCCACCTCTGATCTCCATGTTCTAGTCTGCCCTGTTGCTAATCTGAGGAGATATCCGAGTCTGGCTGGGCCACCTCGGGTCGCCATGTTCTAGTGTTCTCTGTTGTTAATCTGAGGAGATACCCAAGTCACTCAGGTCGCCATGTTCTAGTCTGCTCTGTTGCTAATTTCAGGAGATACCTGAGTCTGGCTGGGCCACCTCAGGTTGCCATGTTCTAGTCTGCTCTGTTGCTAATCTGAGGAGATACACCACCAGTCTGGCTGGGCCACCTCGGGTCGCTATGTTCTAGTCTGCCCTGTTGCCAATCTGAGGAGATACCCGAGTCTGGCTGGGCCACCTCGGGTCGCCATGTTCTAGTCTGCCCTGTTGCTAATCTGAGGAGATACTCCAGTCTGGCTGGGCCACCTCGGGTCGCCATGTTCTAGTGTGCTCTGTTGCTAATCTGAGGAGATACCCCAGTCTAGCTGGGCCACCTCGGGGCGCCATGTTCTAGTCTGCTCTGTTGCTAATCTCAGGAGATACCTGAGTCTGGCTGGGCCACCTCGGGTCGCCATGTTCTAGTCTGCCCTGTTGCTAATCTGAGAAGATACACCACCAGTCTGACTGGGCCACCTCGGGTCGCCATGTTCTAGTCTGCTCTGTTGCTAGTCTCAGGAGATACCTGAGTCTGGCTGGGCCACCTCGGGTCACCACATTCTAGTGTACTCTGTTGCTAATCTGAGGAGATACCCCAGTTTGGCTGGGCCACCTCGGGTTGCCATGTTCTAGTCTGCTCTGCTGCTAATCTGAGGACATACCTGAGTCTGGCTGGGCCACCTCGGGTCACCATGTTCTAGTCTGCTCTGTTGCTAATCTGAGGACATACCTGAATCTGGGTAATTTAAGACCGTAGAGGCCCAGTGAGCTTGCAGGGCGGAGGTTTAAGGTCTGGGGCCACATCGGGGGAGGGTCTTCCCGTGGGTGGGTCTTGAGGCCATACAGGGTGTCACACCGTGGGGGAGCAGGAGCGTAATCTGGTGTTCACATGTGTCTCTATCTCTCCTCATATATCCACCCAGAGCCAATCATAGGGACCCCACCCTAATGGCTGAATCACCCCCAAAGCCCCCAGCTTTTGTCATCAAGAACTACTGGGTTGGGTCCAGCAGTTAGCGTAATGGCTATGTCGCTGGACTCCTATGTAGTTGACCGTGGTTCGAGTCCTGGACCCGGTGGCTTAAACTCACGCCGGGCGTGTGTGCGTGCCCAAGATCCTGAGAGAACTGAGGAGAAGAGATTGCAGCATGGCCATCCCCCCTAGCGGGTGATTTTTCACTTTCTGTCTCTCTTTTTCTCTCTGTCTTTCTGGAGAGCGCACATGCCCTATAACAAAAACCCCTCAAAAAAAAAAAAAAAAAAGGCAAGAACTATTGGGTCTTCTGAAAAGTCATGGTGCATGTTTGCATAGAAACACACAGACAGATACGTCATGACTTTTCTGACCACCCAGTAGGAAATTTCCTCTTACTCCCTTCCTTATTCAACCAAGTTCCAACCTGAGAACCCTGCAGGCCATGCCAACATGGCACACCATATGCCAGCCGATGTCACAGCCGTGCCCACCACCCACAAAGCCACTTGCCCCGGAATCCTGTGTCAAGGTCTATTGGGGGGAATCGCAGATCCACCCAAGGCCCCGTGCCCTGAGCTGCCCGCCACCCTCCCCGGCCTCCCCATCCAGGTTCATGGCCACCAGCGACCTGATGTCGGAGCTGCAGAAGGACTCCATCCAGCTGGACGAGGACAGCGAGCGCAAGGTGGTGAGGACGCTGCTCCAGCTCCTGGAGGACAAGAACGGCGAGGTGCAGAACCTGGCCGTCAAGTGGTGAGTGGCTCCGAGTGGCTCCGGGGGTCAGTGTGGGAGCAGCCCTGCCCCGGGGGCGCAGCCTCTGAGATAACAATAGCTGAGTGTGGGGCGGGGGGGTGGGGAGCCGCAGATGGCATGGTGGGTAAGGCCCTGGACTCCCACAAGGCTGACTGCGGGTCGAGTCCTGGACCTGGCGGCTGACGCTCACACTGGGCGCGTATGCGTGCATGCCCCAAATCCCAAGGACAATGGAGAAGAGATGGCGATGTGGTCATCCCCTCTGGGGGTGATTTCTCACCTTTTGTCTCTGTCTCTCTCTCCAGTGAGTACATGTGACCTATCGCAAAATCTCTCAAAACAAAACAAAACAAAAGCCACGCAGCTGTGGCGTCCCAGTGAGTTGGACAGGCCTCGTCTGGGTTTTCCCTGAAACAGATCCCAGGATGAGGACCCAAGTCTAAGTGTACTTGAGAGGGGACCCTAGGGTCACAAGAGCCTCCACCCCTGGCAGCACGAGGTCGTGGGCTCGAGACATGGCCAGTTACCTCCAGAGCAGGACAGGCAGGCCGGGTGGGTGCAGGGCACGCGTGTGTGCCTGTGTCGCGGCGTGGTGAGCGGGGGCCTTGGGAGCAGCAGGTCCCAGGCCCGCTGTCCAGCCGCGCCCTGTGAGCTGCGCTCTGGGGCCTGCCTGTGAGCTCCAGCGTGGCCAGGAGCAGGGGGTTATTAGGGGCTTGTGCGGGAGCGTGGCCCCGGCAGGTGTGTGACCTGGATTCTTCTCTGCACGCTTAGTGAGCACAGGGTGGAACTACGGCGTCCCACCAGTAAAACCACTTTTTACGTGCTATAGCGCATGTGCGTTCGCTGGAGAGAGGAGGAGAGAAGGAAAGTGAGAAATCACCCCCCGGAGAGGGTGACCACGTCCCAAATCCCTTCTTCATTTTCCTGTTAGGATTTTAGGCATACACACACACACTCGGCGTGTTTTTCAAGCCACTGGGTCTGGGACTCAAACGGCACAGTTACCATTGGGGAGCTGGCCATCTTGGTCACCACGCCATCTGGCTAGCTCTCTTTAATTTTTTAAGTTTGCTAGAGTCGTGTGCACTCACTAAAGCAGAGAAGAAGAGAGAGAGAAAAAGTGAGAAAGCATCCCCTTGGGAAATGGTTATGTCACCGTCTCTTTTCCTCCATTTCTCCTTTCAGGATTTTGGGCATACACACACACACACACACACACACACCCAGCGTGGTTTTGGGGTTTTTTTTGTTTTTTGAGTCATCGGGTCCAGGACTTGAAATGTGCAGTGAGCCATGTGGGATCCATCCACCTTAACCACCAGGCCACGCTTGACCTACGTGCTGCCTCTTAAAATTACGTATAATAGGGGCTGGCAAGTGGTGTGGTGGTTAAGGGCGCCGGACACCTACATGACCGACCACGGTTCGAGTCCCGGACCTGGTGGCTTGCTTTCTCACTTTCTCCCTCTCTGTCCCTCTCTGGTAAAATTAAAATAAATAAATAAATAAAGTTTAAAAAAATAATTCTTTAAACGTATAATAATTTTACCTATTTGTGAAGGTACCATATGATTTTTTATATATAAACACAATGTGTAATGATTAAATCAGGGAGTACCCTTTATACTATTTTTTTTTTTTAATTGTGGCCATAGGGCAGTGTGCTCGCTGGAGAGAGACAGTGAGAGGAAAGGTGAGAAATCACCCCCCGGGGAGATGACCACACCACAATCCCTTCTCCATTTCTCCTCCTGATATTTTTTTTCTTTTTTTTTAAGAGGTTTTTGCTATAGGGCGTGTGTGCTCGCCAGAAAGACAGAGACAGAGACAGAGAGACAGAAAGTGAGAAATCACCCCCCAGGGGGGATGGTCACGCTGCAATCCCTTCTCCTCCATTCTCCTCTAGGGATCTTGGGCACGCACGCACACGCGCCCGGCGTGAGTTTAAGCCACCGGGTCTGGGACTTGAACCACAGTCAACTACATGGGAATCCAACGACATAGCCATTACGCCAACTGCTGGTCCCGTGCCATTTATAGCACACCTGTGTGTTTCAGTGCGAAGGTGCCGAGGGACGGACAGTAGCTGTGGGATCCAGTGGGGCCGCCCCGGGGTCTCACAAGCGGGGTTGCCCTGAGTGGTCAGATTTCCGAAACGGTGACCATCTCCTAGGGAAGTGCCCCAGAGAACTACGCACAGTCTCCCTATGGCTGGCCTGATGCTGCGTCCTTGCAGAATCCCGAGTACAGGAACACTATGTGAAAGGTGCTTCGTGTCTGCTGTAAAAGGAACTGGGGGCCGGCACATGGCCTAGCGGTTACGTCACTGGACTCTCACAGGGCGGACTGTGGTTCGAGTCCTGAACCTGATGGCTTGAAAATCACGCCGGGCACATATGAGTGCATGCCTAAGATCCCAGGAGGAGAATGGAGGAAAAGGGATTGGAACGTGGTCATTCCCCCGGGGGTGATTTCTCGCTTTTGCTCACACTGTCTCTGTCTCTCTCTGAGCGGGGGATTAAAAGGGGAAGGAAGAGAGGGCTGGGGTGAGAGGATGAAAATACAGCACTTGGCATCTGTGTCCTGATTTTTTTTTTTTTTGGAGAGGTTTTTGCTATAGGGCGCGTGCGCTCGCCAGCCAGACAGAGAGAGACAGAGAGACAGAAAGCAAGAAATCACCCCCCAGGGGGGATGGTCATGCCACAATCCCTTCTCCTCCATTCTCCTCTCGGGATCTTGGGCACACACGCACACGCGCCCGGCGTGAGTTTTAAGCCACCGGGTCCGGGACATGAACCGCGGTCGACTATGTGGGAATCCAGCGACATAGCCATTATGCTAACTGCTGGTTCCCTCTATGTCCTGATGATGGTACAAACATCGGGAATGACTTGAGTGGGGCAGGGCAGAGGTTTTACCTGACGACACAGGAGAATTGCCTTTTTTTTTTTTTTTTTCAGATTTTTGCCCCAGGGCACGTGACCTTGCCAGAGACGACAGAGAGAGAGAGAGAGAGAGAGAGAGAGAGAGAGAGAGAGAGAGAGAGAAACACAGTGAAAGGGAAAGTGAGAAATCACCCCTGCAGGGATGACCACATCACAATCCCTTCTCCACTCTCCTCTCAGGACTTTAGGCATGCGTCCACACTTGCTCAGCATGATTTTCAAGCCCCCAGATCCGGGATTTGAACTGTAGTGGACTATGTGGGAGTCCAGCACCTTAATCACTACATCATCTTCTGGTCCCTAAGCAGGGCCTTTTTCCTTTTCTTTTTTTCTTTTAAAGAATTATTTTATTTAACTTTATTTATTTATTTTAATTTGACCAGAGAGGGACAGAGAGAGAGGGCAAACGAGAAAGCAAGCCTCCAAGTCTGAGATTTGAACCGCTGTTGGCCATGTCGGAGTCCAGTGCCCTTAACCACCAACTCCTTTTTTTTTTTTTTTCAGAGAGATTTTTGCTATAGGGCACATGCACTTGCCAAAGAGACTGAGAGATAGAAAACGAGAAATCACCCCGCAGGAGGTTGGCCACACCACAATTCCCTTCTCCTCCATTCTCTTCTCAGGATCTTGGGCACGCACGCACACATGCCAGGCATGAGTTTTAAGCTGCTGGGTTTGGGACTCGAAACGTGGTCAGCTATGTGGGAGTCCAGTGACATAACCATCACGCCACCTGCTGGTCCCACCAGGGCCTTTTTCACATGTAGTTCAGGAGCAGGTGCAGACATAAGGGGGCAGCCGGACTCAGGCTGAGCTTGGACTATCGAACCGCCCTTCTCTCTCCCTGCTCAGCCTGGGCCCGCTGGTGGGCAAAGTGAAGGAGTTCCAAGTGGAAACCATCGTGGACGCCCTCTGTGCCAACATGCGGTCAGACAAGGAGCAGCTCCGAGACATCGCCGGCATCGGCCTCAAGACTGTCCTCCTGGAGCTCCCCCCGGCCGCTACAGGTACCCTGGTCCTTGGGGCAGCCCTGTTACTACGGGTACCAGCTTATGGTGAAACCCTGAGGCTCAGAGAGCTCTCTCAGCCTGACCAATTCCGGTTTATGGCTCTGTGTCCATTAGGCATGCTTTGAGCTGCAGGTAATGAAATCTAACCAACGGCAGCTTAGGGCACTGTTTGCCCTACATGTGAGTCCTGGCGGAGCATTTTTGCAGCCATTCACGTATAGCAGCTCAATACTGGCAGGGTCACATTTTCCCAGAAGCCCCCAGAAGACATCTTTGTATATCTCACTGGCCAGAACCAGGTCACCCAGCCGCTCCTAGCAGCAAAGGAATCTGGGAAGGGAAGTGTTTGGCTTTTCCTGTCACCCTAGTGGAAGCAGCCAAGGGAGAAGGGGTTGGGTGGGGCTGAACTGGCTGGCAGCTTGGCCGTTGGTTCTTCCGTTCTCTGGCTGTTTATCCCTTGGGTTTGGTTGGTCTCTGGGTCAAACTGGAGTCCCGGCTTCCCTGGATCGGCAGGGTTCCCAGGGATGTGGGTTCAGGAAAGCACAGAGACGGCCAGAGGTGAGGCTGCTCTTCCTCCAGCCCAGGGCTTTACCGTGCCGGCCTCGTACCCCGTGCAGGCTCCGGGCTGGCCACCAACGTGTGCCGGAAGATCACAGGCCAGCTCACCAGCGCCATCGCCCAGCAGGAGGACGTGGGCGTGCAGCTGGAAGCCCTGGACATTGTCTCCGACATGCTGAGCAGGTGCGACAGCCCCTCGCCTCACTGCAGCGCAGTTACAGAGGGGGCCAAGGGACACGGAGGGGCTCAGACCCAGGGGCCAGCACCCACTGCACGCCAAGCCCATGCTCGGGCGCCTTCATCATCCCAGCAGTTGGAAAGAACGCGATTGCCAGGATCGTACAGGGTCTGAGAGGGGCTGCGGCCCTGCCCCAGGCCACACCGTCAGAAAAAGCTCCCATGACTCAAGCCCCAACTCCGTGGCCAGAAAATGGTCGGTGCTGGGAGTATAGAGTGAATTAGTCGTGGTCACTCCCGAGGAAGAGTTTGCAGACATTTAAATCCAAATGCAGTAAATATAGTAAGGATGAAAGCAAGGGCTGTCGGAGCGCAGAGGAGCCCCCCCAACCTTGCAAGGAGCGGGGCGACTTCCCAGAGAGGGTCTTGCTAGAGCTGAGCCTTCAAGGAGGGGCAGGGCCTAGCCGGCTCTGGGTCTGTGTAAGGAGGATGCTGGAGGGGGAGGCCAGGCCATCCCCGGCCCAGAGGACAGAGGCGAGAGAGTCGGGGTTCTGGGGCTTATGCAAGGTGGCCGAGGGGCTATGCTGTAATGTGGGGAGGGGGCTGTGGAGGGATGAGGCTGGGGGGGCTGGGCAGGGGCCCCAGGGAGCCACGAGTGTGTGTTCCATGCTGATCCCATCTCCCTGCAGCGTGGAGCGTGGATGGGAGGGGACTGAGCAGGCAGACTGTGTAAGGGGAGTCTATAGGCCGCTGCATTCGTATTGTCTCGATGGTGACTTTAGTAATTGAGGGGACAGACAGCAGGGCGGGGGGGGGTGTGCATTTCAGGAGCAGATGTGTAGGGAGGAAGGGGATGGGTTGAATTTGTTGGGCCTGGGAGGCACCCCTTCAACCACGAACTCATGAGCGGTGGGTCCTGGGCCCAAGCTGTTCACTATCACAGCCCGAGACGTTCCCTGGGGTGGCCTCTTGCCATCAGCCCAGAGCTCAGCTTCTCCAAAGGGCACTGGGGAGCCATGGAAGGAGTTAAGCAGAGGGGTGACCAGGTCAAATCGAGGTTTTAGATCAGTCTGGTCTCAGCAAGGAGGATGGACCGAGGCAGATGGGTGGCAGTGGCGGTATTGAGGAAAGCCCCGGACTCCCAGGAAATCAAGCCAGTCCCGCTGCAATCTCCATGCCCACCCAGCGTCACCACTGGGCCTTCTCTTCACGCCCAGAGCCTGAACAGCCGGAAGCCCTGGCCTCGCATTTCAGGGCAGAGCGGCCCTTGCCAGTCCTGTCCTTTTCTTTCTCTCGCTAACAGCAATCGAATAATCACTCCGCACAGTTGCAGGGCGCCCTTCTCTTTTCCGAGGCCGAGGCCGAGGCCGTTCCGTTGTCTGGGGAAGAGACCAGGAAAGGGTGGGGAGGGGGCTGTGCCTGGCCCAGGCGGCTCGCCTGGTGGGCCTGGCCCGACGCCCGCTCCGGTTCCCCCAGGCTTGGGGCCCCGCTGGGCGCCTTCCACCCCAGCCTCCTGCATTGCCTGCTGCCGCAGCTGAGCAGCCCGCGCCTGGCCGTGCGCAAGCGAGCCGTCGGGGCGCTCGGCCACCTGGCGGCCGCCTGCAGTAACGACCTCTTCGTCGAGCTCGCAGACCACCTGCTGGACCAGCTGCCCGGCCCGCGCGCGCCCGCGAGCCCCGCCGCCATCCGCACTCTGATCCAGTGTCTGGGAAGTGTCGGTCGCCAGGCTGGGCACCGCCTCGGTAAGGGGACCGGGCCAAGGCACGTTGGCGCTGGGGAGAGGGGCGGGACCGGAGTGGTAGGCGTGGCCTAAGAGGAGGTCGGCCTCCTAGGTAAGGGGGCGGGGCCGAGGCGCAAGGACGGCTGCGGAGAGGGGCGTGGCGTGGCCTGTTTGGGATAGGACGGGGCGAGGTGGTGGGCGGAGCGGGGCGAAGTGGTGGGCGGGGCGAGGTGGTGGGCGGGGCGGGGCGGGGCGAGGTGGTGGGCGGGGCGGGGCGGGGCGAGGTGGTGGGCGGGGTGGGGAGCCTGGGTTGGGCGAATGGGGGGCCGCCTCTCACGTAAGGGGGCACGGCTGCTGTGCCTGGCAGGCGGAGGGTATTGGAGTACAGTGGCGTGAGCCCCAGGCAGGTGCAGGCCCACTGGGAAAGGACTTGGATTCATTACTTCTGAGATTTGAAGGTTTTAGGTAATTATAAATCATGTTACCACAATGTTAAATAAAACATGGCCTATCCTCCTGCTTTGAGGAACGCACGTTAATAACAACCTGTGGAGGGCCGGCAGATGGCGTAATGGTATGTCACTGGATTCCCACATAGTCGACTGCAGTTCAAGTCCTGGACTGGGCAGCTTAAATATACACCAGGCTCACATGTGTGTGTGTGCTAAAGATCCCTAGAGGAGAATGGAGGAGAAAGGATTGTTTGTGGCCATCCCCCTGGGGGGTGGTTTCTCGCTGTCTCTCTGTATCTCTCTGTCTCTCCAGAGAGCACTCATGAAAGAGACAGAGGCAGAGAGAGGAAAGTGAGAAATTCTCCTCTTTGGGCACACGTGCACATGCACTCAGTGTAATTTTCAAGCCACCACCCAGGACCGGAAACGCAGTTAGCCATATGGGAATCTAGCGCCTTCACCACCACGCCAAATGCTGACCCCAACCATTCTATGTAAAGGGTTCAGTCTTTCGACCTTTGCGTGCCCTTGAAAAACCACCAGCACGGTCAGGATATAGAACATTTCCATCGCTCCCCAAGTTCCCCGCGCCCCTTTGCAGTACTTCCCTCCCCCTGCCTCATCTGAGGCAGTCACCAAGACGCTTTCTGTCCCTCTAGGTTGGTATCTTACAGTCAGACGTGAAATGTGCCTGGGAATTCCAGGCCGGACCAGGGCAGTGTGGATAGAGTTGTCCCTGCCTCTGTCACCACAAGGGGCCTTGCAAACACACTCAGGACCTTGCCAACCCGCATGCCCGTGCTGTCCACCCCCTCCAAACAGCAGCCTCTCCTTGTCCACCCTGGAGACTGTGGATCTGGGAAAGAGGGCTGTGCAGGCTTGGGCAGGGCTCAGGGTTGGCTGTGTAGGAAACTCTGGGGCCTGGGTCCCCAGGGTAGAGACTAGAAGTGGGGTGTTGGTAGTCTCCTGGTTGGCATGTCCCATCTTTTATATATTTTTTTAATTTATTTTATACATTCAATGACTGTACATCACCACAGCTTGTAAAATGAATTTTCTCAGCATGAATACACCGCACGCCAGTTCAGTGAAAGATATTATCATACTGTGTCCCTTAACGGTCTTGCCTCTCTATTTTTCTCCGGACATGTCTCTTCTTGCGCTGTGGGGCAGGGTGTGGCTGGAGAAAGGGGAAGGCAGGACCCTCTAAAGCCTGGGGATCAGGCAGGGCCCTTTGGCCTGCCTCCCCACTTCTCCCACCCAGGGGCTTACAGCCTGGTGCAGGAGATGAATAGTGGTTTCTACAGCAAACGCTTGTTCTGGACCAGGGCCTGGGCTAAGCGCTTTTCTGTTCTTTCTTTTTTTTTTAACTTAAAAAAAATTATTCATTTAACTTTTAAAATGTATTTATTATCATTACTCAATTTGACCAAAGAGAGACATAGAGAGAGAAAGAGAGAGAGTGAGAAAGCAAGCTGCCAGGTCCAGGACTCGAACCGTCAGCCATGTGGGAGTCCAGCACCTTAACCACCGTACCACCTGTCAGCTCCTGGGCTAAGCTTTTTACTTCCATGGCCATTTTTTTTTGGGGGGGGGGGGGGGGGCGGGGGATTTTTGCTATGGGCTGCGAGTGCTCACCAGAGAAACAGAAAGTGAGAAATCAACCCCAAGGGGGGAATGGCCACGCCACAATCCCTTCTCCATTCTCCTCTTGAGATTTTGGGCACGCACACACATGAGCCTGGCATGATTTTTTAAAAATAATTATTTATCTAATTTTATTTATCCATTCATTTATGTTAATTTGAGCAGAGAGAGAGAGAGAGAGAGAGAGAGAGGGAAAGTGAGAAAGCAAGCCACCGGGTCTGGTATTTGAACCACAGGCCATGTGTGAGTGTCCAGCGCCTTAGCCACCATGCCACTTGTTGGTCCCCTTGCCTGGCATGAATTTAAAGCCACTGGGTCTGGGACTTGAACTGCAGTCGACTACATGGAGTCCAGCGATGTAACCATTACGCCATCTGCTGGTCCTGGCGTGGTCAGTAATCTTCACAGTCTCTGACCAGGAGGCACTGCCAACCTGACTTTGCAGATCCCCTGGCTGAGATCAGAGAAGTCTTGAGACCTGCCCAAGGTCCCCTCGCACTTGGGGGCCCCGTTAGAACCCTCATCTGCCTGTGAGCCTCTGGGCTGAATTCCCAGCCAGCAGGGCTGCGGGTGCAGGAGCAGGCTGACTGCTGTGGGTTGGGGGGGACCCTGGGTGAGAGTCGGGCTTGGCCTCAGTGACCCACCTGGTCCTGCAGGGGCCCACCTGGACCGCCTGGTGCCCCTGGTGGAGGGCTTCTGCGGCCTGGATGACGATGAGCTCCGGGAGTCCTGCCTCCAGGCCTTCGAGGCTTTCTTGAGGAAGTAGGTACAGCAGGGGTCCTGGAGGTCAGGGTCCCAGGGAGTTCTTTGGTGAGCTGGTGGGATGGGGGTGGGAAGCTGGCCTTGGAGCAGTAAGAGCTCAGGACTGACTCTTGGCCCCCTCAACCCCTCACCCCCGTACTGCCTGAGTTCAACGCCCCGCCCCCATCCTGCCACAGGTGTCCCAAGGAGATGGGCCCTCATGTCCCCAGTGTGACCAGCCTCTGCCTCCAGTACCTGAAACACGACCCCAACTATAACTACGACAGTGATGGGGATGAGGAGCAGATGGAGACAGAGGAAAGCGAATTCAGTGAGCAAGGTGGGTGGACAGGCTGGCATCGGGCTGGGGGTGGTGGGCACAGCCTTCCCGGAATCCCCCAGCCAGAGGTAGGGCCGTGTGTGGTGCCCTGTCCTGCTGCTGGGTCCTGCACGGGCCCCAGTTCCACCTCTCTGATGGTGTGGAGCAGTCATGACAGCAGACATCATGGTTGTTTATGGAGACCCTCAGTGTCCTGAGCGCCCCTGTGTCACGTTCCTCACCATGTCTGCTCTAGAGAAATAGGTGTTATTGTCCCCACACTTCCGGCAAGGGCACCGGGACCTAGGAGAGGCTTGTCTGAGACGACACCGCTAGGAAGCGGCATGACCCTCTTGCTTCCTGGAGGGACCAGCAATTGGCGTAATGGCTATGTTGCTGGGCTCCCATGTAGTCGACCGCGGTTCACGTCCCAGACCTGGTGGCTTAAACTCACACCAGGCGCATATGCGTGCGTGCCCAAGATCCCGAGAGGAGAATGGAGGAGAAGGGATTGCGGCGTGGCCATCTCCCCTGGGGGGTGATTTCTCGCTTTCTGTCTCTCTGTCTCTGGTCAAATTAAAAAATAATAACAAATAAAAATTTAAATAAATAACTCTTAAAAAAAAAAAAAAGAAGTTCCTGAGACACAATTCTCTTTAAAAGAAAGAGAGACCGGGACTGAAGTGAGGAAAGAAGTCCATGGGAGGCCATTTCACTTCTTCCTCTGGAATCCCTGGTAAAGGGGACATCACAGCCATCCTGACAGCAAAGGATGGCCTTTATGTCCAAAATGGTATTTATATATATATTTTTTTTTTTTGAGAGGTTTTTTGCTATAGGGCATGTGCGCTTGCCAGAAAGACAGAGAGACAGAAAATGAGAAATCAGCCCCCTGCGGAGGGGGGTGGGGGGTGGAGACACCGCATTCTCCTCTTAGGATCTTGGGCAAGGCGCCTGGCATGAGTTTAAGCCACCAGGTCCAGGACTCAAACTGAGGTCGACTACGTGGGATCCAGCGACACAGCCACTACGCCACCTGCTGGTCCTGAGCCACTTCCTCTCTGTAAGCCCGAGTTCCCTCATCTCTACTGGGGAAATGGTCCGTCTCACGAGGTGGTCCTGAGGCTAACATGACACGGTGGAGCTGCAGTGCGCAGCGCCTTCCCCAGCACACAGTAGGTGTTCACGTAAGGGCAGGCAGTCTTCATCATAGGCGCACATCCTGCCGTGGGAAGGTGAGCCCCAGAGCCCGGCTCTCCCAGCGCTGCTCTGCTCCCCGGACCCGCCCCGGCCCTGGGAGACGGGCGCTCACGGTGTCCTCCTGCCCAGAGAGCGAGGACGACTACAGTGACGACGACGACATGAGCTGGAAGGTGCGGCGGGCGGCGGCCAAGTGCCTGGCGGCGCTGATCGGCTCCAGGCCCGACCTGCTGCGCGATTTCCACCGGACCCTGGCGCCCGCGCTGCTCCAGCGCTTCAAGGAACGCGAGGAGAACGTCAAGGCCGACGTGTTCGGGGCTTACGTGGAGCTGCTCCGGCAGACGCGGCCGCAGAAGGGGTGGCTGGAGCCGGAGGCGGAGCCCACGCAGACCGGCAGCAGCTTGGGCTCCCTGCGAGCACAGGTGGGCCGCGCCCCCCGCCCCGCCCCGCTCAGGTTCGGGTCCCACCCGCTCACAGCCCCTGGCGTCTGCCCGCCCACACCGCGTGCTTACTGCACCTGCTCGGAGCCCGCGCTGTGCCTGTGTGCCAGCCGAGGGGACACGGCGGGAAGGGACACATCAGTCTCTGCTCCTGGACCACAACACCCGGGAGCAGTCAGACAGAAGCATGATTAGGGCTTCTGGGACATGGTAAGGAGTTTATCGTTTTTTTTTTTTTTTTCTTTTCTTTCTTTTTTTAAAACATTATTTATTTCATTTTATTTATTTTTATTTATTTTTATTTAATTTGCTATAGAGCATGTGTGCGAGAGAGAGAGAGAGAGAGAGAGAGAGAGAGAGAGAAGGCAAGCCACCAGGTCTGGGACTCGAACTGCTGTCAGCTGTGTGGGAGTTTAGCACCTTAACCGCTATGCCATGTGCTGGCCCCAAGGAGTCTGTTTTCTTTTCTTTTTCTTTCTTTCTTTTTTTTTGGAGAAGTTTTTGCTATAGGGCACATGCACTCCCCCAGAAAGACAGAGAGAGAGAAAGCGAGAAATCACCCCCCAGGGGGATGGCCACACTGCAATCCCTTCTCCATTCTCCTCTCGGGATCTTGGGCATGCACGCACACGCACCCAGCGTGAGTTTAAGCCACCGGGTCCGGGATGAGAACCGCGGTCAACTACATGGGAGTCCAGCGATGTAACCATTATGCAAACTGCTGGTCTCAGGAGTTTGTTTTCTAAGAGCAAGTGGAAAACCACAGGAGGGGAAATATTGGATCGGACTCACCAGCTCCCCTGGGAAAAAGCTCACCCTGAAAGCTCACCCTGGCTACTATGCGGGAACGGTTGTGACCCGGCAGGAGAAGAGGCTGGAGACCACCAGAGGGCTGTTGAAACTGTCCAGGCAAAAGGAGATGGGACCCGGGGCTCAGTGGCAGCAGTGGGGACAAGAGGAGTGGTCGGGCCTGAGTCGTAGTTGGGGATTTACTCATCGGGCCTTGCTAATGGATAAGTGTGTCTAGAACTGGCGAGCGTCACATGACTCCCAGAGTTTTGGCTAAAGCTTGAAGCTCAGTGTTCCAAGACTAGGGAGAGTTGAGAGGAGGAGACATCGAGACTTCTTTTTAAAATTTAATTTAATTTAGGGACCAGCAGTTCACGTAATGGCTATGTCGCAGGACTTCTATGTAGTCGACCGCAGTTCGAGTCCCGGACCCAACGGCTTGAATTTCATGCCAGGCATAGGTGCATGTGTGGCCAAACTCTCAAGAGGAGAATGGAGGGGAAGGGATTGTGGTGTGCCCATACTCCAGGGGACATGATTTCTCACTTTTTATCTCTCTGTCTCTCTCTGTCTCTCCGGCAAATGCATGCACCCTATAGCAAAAATCTCTCCAAAAAAATTAAAAGAAAGAGAAAGTGAGAAAGCACGCCACCAAGTTTGGGACTTGAACTGTTGTCAGCCATGTGGGAGGCCAGCATCTCAACCACCATGCCCCCTGCTGGCCCAATGTCTAGACTTCCACACTGGGTGTTTGTGTGTGAGGTCCTCACTGGATGCTCAGGTGGAGCGGCAAGCAGGCAGCAGCACCCCAGTCTGGTGTAGGCGCTGTAGGCCTGGCGGCTGTGAATCTCGCTGGGTGCACAGGCTGGTGTGGGGAGAGAATCTAGACAAGGACGGGAAGGGGCACCCATGGTGGGACCAGCCAGGGCTCTGCGTCCCCCTCACGGAGTGCAGCAGTGATAGCCAGACTGGGTGGCCTTGGAGCGTGTGACTTTGTGCCCCCGGGGAAAGGGACACGGCAGTCAGGCTTGCCTTCGAGTCTGCGTGCATAAGCCAATGGCGCCATGGAGCGGTCCCCAGAGGCATCCTTTCCACAGCCGGCACGTCTGCCCAGGAGCAGGTGGTGCAGAGAGGTTTCCGGGGTGCTCCCTGACCGCCCCCATCTGCCCACAGGTGCCCCTTGTGGTCAAGGCTCTGCAGCGGCAGCTCAGAGACCGGAACCCGCGAGCCCGCCAGGGCTGCTTCGGCCTTCTCACGGAGCTGGCGGCCGTCCTCCCCGGCAGTCTGGCAGAGCACATGTCTGTGCTGGTACCAGGTAGGCTAGACTGCAGCCGGGCATCTGCTGTCCTTCCCCAGGACCCAGCCCTGGCCCTGGCCCCCGGCCCTGGGGGCCCATGGCGGCTCCCCACAGCCAACGGCGGGGGCAGGCCGGCTTCCAGACTACTTCGCGGTTCTGAACGAACTTCCCAGCCTTGCCTCCCACAGGTCCGGCCATGGGTCGGGCCCTGATTTCTCGAGAACTTGTGCATAGGAGCTTAGGTGCTTCGGGGCCAGCAGATGGCGTAGTGGTTACGTCTCTGGACCCCCTCACCGACTGTGGTTCAAGTCCTGCACCCAGTGGCTCGAAAATCATGCCAGTGGTGTGTGTGCGTGCGTGTTCAAGATTCCAGGAGGAGAGTGGAGGAGAAGGGATGGCGGTGTGGCTGTCCTCCGGAGGGTGGGTGGGATGTCTCACTTTCTCTCTCATTGTCTCTGCCTCTCTTCTTCTCCAGTGAGCGCACACACCCTAAAGCAAAAATGTCTTCCTCTTAAATTAAAAAAAAAGGGCTTAGGTGCTTCGGCCCAGCTTGGCCCCTGTGGGAGCTCCATCCTTGCCCCCACAGAGGACGTTGGGTGAGGGTGGTGCTCGGCGGCCCTGTAACCTCTGCACCGCCCTGCAGGCACTGTCTTCTCGCTGACGGATCGTTCCAGCTCCTCCACCATCCGCATGGACGCGCTGGCCTTCCTGCAGGGCCTGCTGGGCACCGAGCCGCCCGAGGCCTTCCACCCACACCTGCCCACGCTCTTGCCACCCGTGATGGGCTGCGTGGCCGACCCTTTCTACAAGATCTCTGCCGAGGCCCTGCTGGTGCTACAGGAGCTGGTGCGAGCCCTGTGGCCGCTGGGTAAGCCCCGGACGCTGGACCCCGCGCCCTACGTCGGGGAGATGGCCGCCGCCACCCTGGCGCGCCTCCGCACCCCCGACCTGGACCAGGAGGTGAAGGAGCGGGCCATCTCCTGCATGGGCCACCTCGTGAGCCACCTGGGCGACCGGCTGGGAGGTGACCTGGAGCCCACGTTGCTGCTGCTCCTGGACCGCCTGCGGAACGAGATCACCCGGTTGCCCGCCGTCAAGGCGCTGACGCTCGCCGCCGCGTCCCCGCTGCGGCTTAACCTGCAGCCGGTCCTGGCCGAGGCGCTGCCCCTCCTGGCCTCCTTTCTGCGTAAGAACCAGCGGGCGCTGCGGTTGGCCACGCTGGCCGCCCTGGACGCCCTGGCCCAGAGCCAAGGACTCGGCCTCCCGCCACCCGCAGTGCGGGCGGTGCTGGCCGAGCTGCCCGCCCTGGTCAGCGAGAGCGACATGCACGTGGCCCAGCTGGCCGTGGACTTCCTGGCCACGGTGGCCCAGGCCCAGCCCGCGCTGCTGGCGGAGGTGAGCGGCCCGGTGCTCTCAGAGCTGCTGCGGCTGCTGCACTCACCCCTGCTGCCGGCGGGCGTGCTGACGGCCGCCGAGGGCCTCCTGCAGGCCCTGGTGGGCACGCGGCCCCCGTGCGTGGACTACGCCGAGCTCGTCGGCCTGCTCACGGCGCCGGTTTACGAGCAGGCTGCGGACGGCGGCCCCGGCCTGCACAAGCAGGTGTTCCACTCGCTGGCCCGATGTGTGGCGGCCCTCTCGGCCGCCTGTCCCCAGGAGGCAGCGGCCACAGCCAGCCGCCTGGTCTCCGATGCCAGGTCACCCGACTCAAGTGCAGGGGTCAAGGTCCTGGCGTTCCTGTCGCTGGCCGAGGTGGGCCAGGTGGCCGGGCCGGGCCCCCAGCGGGAGCTGAAGGCGGTGCTCCTGGAAGCCTTGGGGTCACCCAGCGAGGACGTGAGGGTGGCGGCCTCCTATGCGCTGGGCCGAGTGGGCGCCGGCAACCTGCCCGACTTCCTGCCCTTCCTGCTGGGGCAGATCGAGGCCGAGCCCCGGAGGCAGTACCTGCTGCTGCACGCTCTCAGGGAGGCCCTGGGCGCCGCCCAGCCCGACAGCCTGAAGCCCTACGCCGAGGACATCTGGGCCCTGCTGTTCCAGCGCTGCGAGGCCGCGGAGGAGGGCACCCGGGGCGTGGCGGCCGAGTGCCTCGGGAAGCTGGTGCTGGTGAACCCGCCGTTCTTTCTGCCCCGCTTCCGGAAGCAGCTCTCTGCAGGTAGGGCTTAGGCAGGGCGGGGGCTGGCTGGGAGCTGCGGTCCGGCCCTGAGCGTCCAGACCCCTCACACAGGGAGCTGTCGCAGGTCACCGGCCCCAGCAGTCAGGAAACAGTCAGGATCCGTAAAACAGCCGAGGGGCCCCAGAGGGACACAGCGTTTCTTTTTTTTTTTTTTTTTTTCTTTTTTTGGAGAAGTTTTTGCTATAGGGCGCGTGCGCTCATCAGACAGACAGAGAGAGACAGAGAGACAGAAAGCGAGAAATCACCCCCCAGGGGGGATGTCCATGCTGCAATCCCTTCTCCTTCATTCTCCTCTCGGGATCTTGGGCACGCACGCACATGCACCCGTCGTGAGTTGAAGCCACTGGGTCCGGGACTCAAACTGTGGTTGACTACATGGGAGTCCGGCGACATAGCCATTACGCTAACTGCTGGTCCCCCCACACACAATATTAGTATCTACTAATACTGAGTAAATAAACTACCGTCGTTGCTGGCTATGTTCGTGATCACAGTTGAGGCCCTCCTGGGTTGCTGGGTGTGTACGGAGCAGCAGCCGCTGTGTGCAGAGAGGGCATTGTGGAGGACCTTACCCATACATGACGCGGTCAGGAGGAGGAAGACCTTTGCTGCTGCTTTTGATTTCTTCTTCCTTTTTTATTTTTATTAAGAATTATTTATTTACATTTGTTGTTGTTATCATTATTTTTTAATTTGACCAGAGACAGAGAGAAAAGAAAAGTGAAAAAGCAAGCCTCGGGGTCCAGGAGAGAGAAAGAGAGAGTGAGAAAATCTGCACCCAGCGTGAGTTTTTCAGCTGCCAGGACCAGGACTCGAACTGCAGTCAACTACATGGGAGTCTAGCAACGTAGCCATCACACCATCTTCTGGTCCCCTGTTATCCCTGTCTTCATCAGCCCTAACTATTTTTCTTTCCAAAGCATTATTTTATGTTGTCTTATTCATTATTGTTATTCTCTTACTTGACAAGAGAGAGAAGAAAAGCATGAAAGCAAGTCGCCAGGTTCAGGACCTGAACCGCGGGCAGTCATAGGGCAGTCTGACACCTTAACCACGCCACCTGCCAGCCCCCTAAATCTTCTTAGGAGCCAGCCCCCCGGGAAAGAAACAACACACGTAGTCTGAACTCGTAGTTCTCCCACTCATCCGACCCCACAGCAGACTGCAATCTCGCTCTTCGGGTCTCCCGTGCGAAGCCTGCCCGATGGAGACAGCCTCCGCCTGCTCACTGTCCTGCTGGGGGCGGGCCGTGGGCTGGAGAGGAGCCAGCAGAGTGAAGACGCAGAGCTGTGGGGGCCAGCAGGTGGCGTGAGGGTAGAGGTGCTAGACTCTCACATGGCTGAGCGTGGTTCGAATCCTGCACCTGGCAGCTTGTTTTCTCACTTTCCTTGTCTCTCTCTCTGTCTCTGTCTCTCTCTGGTGAGTTCACATGATCTATAGCAAATTAATAATAAGAAATAAAATGAAATAGGTACCATTTTGTTTTAAAGATGCGGGGTGCGGGTCTGTCTTCCACAGAGGCGGGGGGAGCCTGGGTTCCTTCTGACCGTGGGCATGAGGCCTGGCCCCTGCCCCCGTCCAGGCCCCTGTCCTTGACTTGCAGGGCGACCCCACACCCGGAGCACGGTCATCGCGGCGGTCAAGTTCCTCATCTCAGACCAGCCGCACCCCATCGACCCCCTCCTGAAGAGCTTCATTGGTGAGTGCCCCCGCTGTTCCGCACCCCACCCTCGAGCAGGGGCTGGTGTTCTCCCACACTAGCCACGGGGACAGAGACCCGGGAGGCCACTTCCCTCACTCCATGATGGCCGTGAGGCCTGGCTGTCAAGTTAGGAGTACTGGGTTCAAGTCCCTGCACTGCCCGTGAGTCGCGGGGTGAGCCTGGTATGCCCTTCCTCGCCTCGGAGCCTCAGTTTCCTCATCTGTCAAGTGGGTGTGGGAAACTCGGAGCTTCTAGCCTTTAACTGGGCCCTCTTGGAAGCAGCGGATGGCGTGGTGGTTAAGGCAATGGATACCCACATGGCGAACTGCAGTTCAAGTCCTGGACCTGGCAGCTTGCTTTCTCATTTCCTACTCTCTCTCTTTCTCTCTCTGGTGAATTAAAATAATAAATAAATAAATAAATTTTTTGAAGAGGTTTTTGCTATAGGGTGCATATAGCTTATAGGTTTTTGCTATAACTCGCCAGAAAGACAGAGAGAGGCAGAGAGACAGAAAGTGAGAAATCACCCCCCCCCCCGGGGGGTTGGCCACGCCGCAATCCCTTCTCCCTTCTCCTCTTAGGATCTTGGGCGCCCGGCGTGAGTTTAAGCCACTGGGTCTGGGACTTGAACCACGGTCGACTACATGGGAGTTCAGCGACATAGCCAGTACACCAACTGCTGGTCCCAATAAATTATTTTTAAAAAGAAACTGGACCCTTTCATCCAGCCAGAAAACAGGGAGGGTTTGGAGGATGTGGAGCTGCCAGGTGGGAGCTGCCAGCGCTGGCTCTGTCACTCGCTGGCTACGGCAGCCGGGACCGGCCAGCTCACCCTTAGCTATACCACGGGGGTGCTCATTTCTGTGGGCCTGCCAAGTCCCGATGGGGTGGAGAAATGGAGAACGGATGGCAGTGTGACCATGCCCCAGTGGGGGCTGCTTTCTCCTTCTTGCTCTCTCACTATCTCTGTCTCTCACTAGTAAGTGCACACACCCTTTGGGAATTTAAAAAAGAAAAAAAAGAATGCCCGAGCAGTTAGTTCACACAGGTGTGCACAGAATGTAACCCGGACGTCCCACGTTGAACTCCCGGAGCAGTGTTAGCCACGCGGCTTCACAGTTAACAGCCTTTCTCTCCTCAAGGACTTCACGTGGGTTAGCATTGTTTTTAGTACAAGTATAATTAGGTTTCTATGGCTACAGTCCTTCCTCCCCCAGCCCAAGAATACCTAAATCCATTTACACAACAAAAAAGCTCCATCCAGTCTGTGAGAGCTTCTGAATTCCCTAGAAGTCATGAGATCAGGGTGATCAGCAGATGGCATAGTGGTTATATCGCTGTACTCCCATGGAGTTGACTGTGGTTCGAGTCTCAGACCCGGCGGCTTAAACTCAAGCAGGGCACATGTGCGTGCGTGCCCAAGATCCCGAGAGGAGAATGGAGGAGAAGGGATTGCAGCGTGGCCATCCCCCCTGGGGGGTGATTTCTCGCTTTCTGTCTCTGTCTCTCTGGTGAACACATGTGCCCTCTGGCAAAAATCCCTCTCTTAAAAAAAAAAAAAGAAAAAAAAGTCATGGGGACCAGCTGTTGGCATAATGGCTATGTCGCTGGACTCCCACATAATCAAACGTGGTTCAAGTCCCAGACCCGGCAGCTTAAAACTCATGCCAGGCATGTGTGCGTGCGTGCCCAAGATCCCGAGAGGAGAATGGAGGAGAAGGGGTTGTGGCGTGGCCATCCCCCTGGGGGGGTGATTTCTCGCTTTCTGTCTCTGTCTCTCTCTGTCTTTCTGGAGAGCACACGCACCCTATAGCAAAAACCTCTCCAGAAAAAAAGTCATGCGCTCACCATAAGTGCAGCTCAGTCTGCGTGGCTCTTGAGGCCCGACGACCTTCCGAGGTCTCACACTTCCTTCCTTCCTCAGAACCCTTTGAACTGGCTCCTAGGTTCTGTTGACACCTTTCCATCACTGTCTGGGCGTGCCCTCCCTTTTTGACACACTAAGGAACTTCAGATACTCACCGGGCACCTTTCCCATCATGACCCTGGAGCCAGCCATTTCTCCAGGAGCCCTGACTTCCCTTAGTGGAGAATGGCACTTATCAATAGAACCCCAAATCTGGGTGCCACGTGTGCTCATTGCTGCTGGGGTGCCATGGCTTCCGGGCCCTCTGAGCAGCAGAACTAGGGTGGGCGTGCGTGTATGTATGTATGCATGTATGTACTGGGTCATCCGAAAAGTCATTATGTATTTTTCTTTCCTTTTTTTTTTTTGTAAGGGTTTATTTCCTTAATTTGATTATCACACACTGTATATACTTTTTTTTTTTAAGACTTTTTTTTTGCTACAGGGCGTGTGCGCTCGCCAGACAGACAGAGAGAGACAGAGAGACAGAAAGCGAGAAATCACCCCCCAGGGGGGATGGCCACGCCGCAATCCCTTCTCCTCCATTCTCCTCTCGGGATCTTGGGCACACACACACGCACCAGGGGTGAGTTTAAGCCACCGGGTCCAGGACTCAAACTGCGGTCAACTACATGGAAGTCCAGCAACATAGCTATTACGCCAACTGCTGGTCCCAAAATCTCTCTTAAAAAAAGATGTGATGGGGACCAGCAGTTAGCATAATGGCTATGTCGCCGGACTCCCATGTAGTTTACCGCGGTTCTAGTCCTGGACCTGGTGACTTGAACTCACCCCTGGCGCGTGTGCATGCGTGCCCAGGATTCCGAGAGGATAATGGAAGAGAAGGAATTGCGGCGTGGCCATCCCCCCTGGGGGGTGATTTCTCACTTTCTGTCTCTCTGTCTCTGTCTTTCTGGTGAGCGCACGCACCCTAGAGCAAAAAAAAACACTCCAATAATTAAAAATTAAAAAAAGAAAGATTTTGACTATAGTGCACGTGCGCTTGCTGGAGAGACAGAGAGACAGAGAGACAGAAAGCAAGGAATCACTCCCCCCCAGGGGATGGCCATGCTGCAGTTCCTTCTCTGTTCTCATCTCTGGATCTTGGGCACGCACACACACCCAGACTGAGGTGTTTTTTTTTTTTTTTTTGAGAGGTTTCTGCTATAGGGCGCGTGCGCTCACCAGCCAGACAGAGAGAGACAGAAAGACAGAAAGCGAGAAATCACCCCCCGGGGGGATGGCCACGCTGCAATCCCTTCTCCTCCGTTCTCTTCTCAGAATCTTGGGCACGCACGCACACGCGCCCGGCGTGTGTTTTAAGCCACCGGGTCCGGGGTGCGAACCGCGGTCGACTACATGGGAGTCCAGCGACAGCCATTACTCTAACTGCTGGTCCCCAGAGTGAGTTTTAAGCCACAGGTCCAGGATTCAAACTGCAGTCGTCTACATGGGAGTTCAGCAATGTAACCATTAAGCCATCTGCTGGTCCCTCAGCTCCACATTTTTTATTTTAAAAACAGTCCTATGGGGCCAGCAGGTGGTGTAGTGGTTAAGGCACTGGAATTCCCACATGGCCGACCACGGTTCGAGTCCTGAACCTGGCACCTTACTCTCTCTCTCTTTCTCTGGCAAAAACCCATGTAAAATAATAATAATAAACAAATAAGTGAATAAAATAATTAAAAAAGGGGACCAGCAGGTGGCATGGTGGTTAAGGTGCTGGACACTCCCACATGGCTGACCAAGGTTCGAGTCCTGGGCCTGGCGGCTTTCTCTCTCTCTCTCTCTCTCTCTCTGGTCAAATTAAAATAAAATGAACAAATAAATAAAATTTTAAAAAAAATCAGTCCTACATCAGGTGCATGTGCCTGCCCAGAATCCGAGGAGGAGAATGGAGAAGGGATTGCCGCGTGGCCGTCCCCCTTGGGGGGTGATTTCTCACTTTCTCTTTCTCTCCGTCTCTCTCCTGCCAGCACACATGCCCTACAGCAAAAACCTAAACAAACAAAAAAAAACTCAGTCCTGGGTTCAGGCAGCTGTTACCCCCATTTACAGATGAGGACGCTGGGGCTCTCCCAGGCCCCATGGTTAAGCGGCAGCGCCTGGACGGGAAGCCAGGCCTGGAGCCCACGCTGTCCTGTGGGGCCGCGGAGGCTGCTGTCCGAGGGGTGGTCGTGGCTGGCGCTGATGGACGCTCAGAACAACTTCGCCCCATTGGGCCGGGCCTGCAGATACCGAGTGCCCGGGGCGGGGCGGGGCGGGGCGGGCTCCGGGTCCCTGCGCGTCCCTCCCACCCGGCCGTCCCCCTGCAGGAGAGTTCCTGGAGAGCCTGCAGGACCCGGACCTGAACGTGCGCCGCGCCACCCTGGCTCTCTTCAACTCGGCCGTGCACAACAAGCCCTCGCTGGTCCGCGACCTGCTGGGCGCCATCCTGCCCCTCCTGTACCAGGAGACCAAGATCCGCCGGGACCTCATCCGAGAGGTGAGAGCAGGGCGGCCCCGGAGGGCCTGCCCTCGTTCTGCCCCCCGGGAGCTGGGGGTGCGACCTCTCTTGCCACGGGAGAGGCCGGGCTGCGGCCGGATTCAGGTGGACGGGACCAAGCGAGGGGCGGGGGCCGCGGAGCCGGGTCAAGCCCCGCTCCACCTCTCAGCAAGCCGGAGCAGCTCTGGGCCTGTTTCCCCTGACTGCAGACCAGGGTGCCGATCGCGTCTGCATCAGGTTGTTGCTGAGACCCCAGGAGGCCAGCCAGCTGCTGCTCAGAGGCGGTCGGGGCCCCAGCCCGGCGCTTGTTACCGCAGCGTTCAGCGAGTGTTTCCGGCCAGCTGATCCTGGGGTGCATCGGTGTAGGGACTGTGGGGAGTCTCTGTCTCACTTTCTCTGTCTCTCCTGGGAGAAATAATTATATATGCTTATTTTTAAAGAATTATTTATTTAAGCTTATTTATTTATTCGATTTTAATTTGGCCAGAGAGAGACACAGAGAGAGACAGAGAGACAGAAAGTGAGAAAGCAAGCCACCAGGTCTGGGACTTGAACCATGGTTGGCCATGTGGGAGTGTCCAGTGCCTTAACCACCATGCCACCTGCTGGTCCCCTATATACACTTTTTAAAAAAAAAGAATTATTATTATTGGGGCTGGCAGGTGGCATGGTAGTTAAGGGCGCTGGACTCCCACATGGCCAATCACAGTTCGGATCCCGGACCTGGCAGCTTGCTTTTTCACTTTTCATCTCTCTCTCTCACTCTGTCTCACTCTGTCCCTCTCTGGTCAAATTAAAATAAATAAATAAAATAAATATAAATAAAATTAAGTTAGTTATTTTAAAAAAAGAATTATTATTATTTTTTTTTAGAGATTTTTGCTAAAGGGCACATGTGCTCGCTGGAGAGACGAAGAGACAGAAAGCAAAGACATCCCGCCCCCCCCCACCCCCCCACCCCCCCCCCCCCCCCCCCACCCCCGGGAGATGGCCATGCTGCAGTCCCATCTCCTCCATTCTCCTCTCAGAATTCTGGTTCTAGCGTATTTTATTTTTTAATTTTTTATTATTTTTAATATTTTTTATTTAACTTTATTCATTCATTTATTTATTCCGATTTGACCACAGAGGGACAAAGAGAGAGAGCAAGCTGCCAGGTCAGGGACTCGAACTGTAGTCAGCCATGTGGGAGTCCAGCACCCTTAACCACCAAGCCACCTGCCAGCCCCAGTTCTAGGGTATTTTAAACTGGGGTCTGTGTCAGCTGGATCTCCCAGGGCCGACTGCACAGTTCAAATGCCAGACTTGGTGGCTTGAAAAACACATTGGGTGGCTGAGCAAGCATGCCCAAAATCCCAGGAGGAGAAATGGAAGAGAAGGGATTGCGACATAACCATCTCCCATTGGTGGGTGGGCGCTTCCCACTTTCCTCTCCGTGGCAAGCACACATGCCCTCTAACAAATTGGAAAAAAAAAAAGGGGGGGGGGGACAAATAAATGGATTCCATAATAACATCTATTTCATTATTTTATTTTATTTAGTTTTGCTATGGGGCACGTGTGTTCACCAGAGACAGAAGAGAGAGAGGGCAAGTGAGAAATCACCCCCAGGGGAATGGCCACGCTGCAATCCCTTCTCCTCCATTCTCCTCTCAGGATTTTGGGCATGTATGCACATGCACCTTGTTGTGTTTTTCAAGCCACTGGGTCCAGGTCTCGAATCGTGCAGACAGCCTGGTGGCACCCAGCCACCTTACCCACTGCCCCACTGGCCAGCCCCATGACACCTGTTTCTGAAGGTGGGAGTGGTCCTCCACCACACTGTCACCTGGAGAGTGTTCCGCACGGTGCCTGCTCCGTAGATTATGACGACGGTGGCTGTTAGTACTATTACCTTTTGGGGAAATGGCACTGCGGGCTGAGAGACAGCTCGGAGACTTGAGAGTATAAAGTGGGAGCTGGGGCCGGGATGCAGGGTGCAACCTCAGAGGTGTGGGTGGCTGGCAGGAACTAGGGAGGTATTCTCCCACTGGGGCCACGCCCCCACCTCTGCCATCCTTCCCTCCTGCAGGTGGAGATGGGGCCCTTTAAGCACACGGTGGACGACGGGCTGGACGTGCGGAAGGCGGCCTTCGAGTGCATGTACTCGCTGCTTGAGAGCTGCCTGGCCCAGCTAGACCTCTGCGAGTTCCTGAACCACGTGGAGGACGGGCTGAAGGACCACTACGACATCCGGGTAGGGGCCGAGCCCCTGGGATGGCCTGCACCCTGGGGCTGGAGCTCGTGTGCCCCAGGACGCCGTGCAAACCCCTGCGTGGTCCTCTTGTCGCAAACTCCACTGGTGGGGTGTCCGGTGCAGCTCGAGGGCGGTGTGGCACGAACATTCTCCATTTACAGTTCCCAGACGTGCCCTCTGACCCAGCAATTCCACGTCATCCGGTCTGACCCCTGCACAGACCTCTGTACTGGCTCCTAGGTGCGGTCAGAGTTTTGCATGTAAGATTACCTACACGGCGCTCTGGGAACGGGGAAAAGCCAGTACTGCCTAAATATCCGTCCAAGAGAGCCGGTAGAATAAACCGGGTGCCTCCTGTCACGCAATGGTAGCCGAATTAAGAGTGAGCTGGGGTCTGCAGGGGGCGTGGTGGTTAAGGTGCTGGACTCCCACATGCTCAACCATGGCTTGAGTCCTAGACCTGGCAGCTTGCTTTCTCTCTCTCTCTCATCAAATTATAAAATAAGTAAAATTAAGTAATTCTAAAAAAAAAAAATTAGTGAGCTGAGAAAATAAAATTTTTAAAAAGGGCTATAAGGACCAGCAGATAGCGTAATGACTATGTCGCTGGACTCTCATATAGTCGACCGTGGTTCAAGTCCCGACCCAGTGGCGTAAACTCACACTGGGCGTGTGTGTGCGTGCCCGAGATCCCGAGAGGAGAATGGAGGAGAAGGGATTGCGGCGTGGCCATCCCCCCTGGGGGGTGATTTCTCGCTTTCTGTCTCTCTCTGTCTTTCTGGTGAGCGCATGCGCCCTATAGTAAAAACTGCTCAGAAAAAAAGAGCAATCCCATGGCGTGTCATGGTGGTTAAGGCAGCCAGATCCCACATGGCTGGCTGCATGGTTCAAGACCCAGACTCAGTGGCTTTAAAAGACATAGCAGGCACGTGTGCATGGGTGCCCAGAACCTGAGGGGAGGAGAGGTGGAGGGAAGGGGTTGCAGCATGACCATCCCCCACGGGAGGTGCTTTCTAGCTTTCCCTCTTTCTCTTTGTTCTCTGCGATGAGCACACATACCTTTTGGCAAAATTGAAAGAAAAAAAGAGTGGGCCAGGGCTTTTCATATTCTGACATGAAAGATCGCCATGACCCACTGTGTGGTGCTAAAAGCTAGTTCCGTGCCACCTGCTGGGCCTTACCCAGTGGGTCTTTCAAACTGCCAGAGCCAGGACTTGAACCGTACAGTTGGCCATGTGGATCTAGCTGCCTTAACCACCATACCACCTGGCTGGCTCAATCACTCTGTGGCTAACCGCCCACCTTCTGCTGTGGCCCAGGCTGCCTCCTGTGCTTTGGGGGGTGGGGCGTGGGCAGGGGCGTGACAATAGGGCAGGTAGGTGGTTTGTCCACCCTTTGTGCGGGGTGAGGATCATTGCTGGGACTTTGCATCCTCAACTATTCTCCCTGGGCCGAAAGCAGGCCCCGTGGCCGCCCTTAACTGGCTCACACAGCTCTCGTTGGGGTTTGAAATCAGGCACCAACATTTAATAATTGAGAGCTGATGCATGGGAATCAGAGTTACCTTTGCAAACAGCCCAGCGAGCCCCAGCACCCCAGCCCTCACCCACCTGCTGGCCTTCTCTGCCACGCCCCCTCCCTGGGCCTCCTCTTACCGATCCTCCCCAGTCCGCCACGTGCAGTTGGTGGTTACCACGCACAGTGCGTAGAGGAGGAGACTGAGGCCCGGCCAGACTTGGCGGCCTCTGGACGTGGGCCTGCACTGCCTCACCCAGAGCCTTCTCGTCCTGGCAGATGCTCACCTTCATCATGCTGGCGCGGCTGGCCACCCTGTGTCCTGCGCCCGTCCTGCAGAGGGTGGACCGGCTCATCGAACCCCTCAGGGCCACCTGCACCGCCAAGGTAAGCCCTGCCCAGCCCTGGCCTAGGTCTGGGACCACCCGCTGGGTCCCCTGCAGTGGCTCGGGTCCCATTTTTTTCTTTTTCTTAAAGAATTATTTTACTGGGAACCAGCAGTTAGCGTAATGGCTATGTCGCTGGACTCCCACGTAGTCGACCGCGGTTCGCGTCCCGGACCCAGTGGCTTAAAACTCACGCTGGGCGCATGTCTGTGCGTGCCCAAGATCCCGAGAGGAGAATGGAGGAGAAGGGATTGCGGTGTGGCCATCCCCCCTGGGGGGGTGATTTCTCACTTTCTGTCTATCTCTCTCTGTCTGGCAAGCGCACGCGCCCTATAGCAAAAACCTCTCAAAAAAAAAAAAAAAAAAGAATTATTTTACTGGGACCAGCAGTTGGCATAATAGCTATGTCGCTGGACTCCCATGCAGTTCGAGTCCTGGACCCAGTGGCAAACTCAGGCTGGACGCATGTGTGTGCGTGCCCAAGATCCCGAGAGGAGAATGGAGGAGAAGGGATTGCGGCGTGGCCATCCCCCCGGGGGGTGATTTCTCACTTTCTGTCTATTTCTCTCTGTGTCTTTCTGGAGAGCCCACGCACCTCCCCCGCAAAAAAAAACCTCTCCAAAAAAAAATTATTTTATTTAGGTCCAGCAGGTGGCATGGTGGATAAGGCGGCTGGAGTCCCACATGGCTGACCGCAGTTCGGGTCCTAGACCTGGCAGCTTGCTTTCTCACTTTCTTTCTGTCTGTCTTTCTCTGGTCAACTTCAAAACAATAAAAAAAGAAAATAATGACAATGAATAAAATTAAACAAAAAATAATTCTTTAAAAAATTACTTTATTTAACATTATTTATTTTAATATGACCAGAGAGGGACAGAGTGAGAGAGAAAAAGGGAAAGTGAGAAAGCAAGCTGCCAGGTCCGGGACTCGAACCATGGTCAGCCATGTGGGAGTCTAACACTGTAACCACTATGCCACCTGATGGCCTGTGGTTGCCTTTTCTTCTTCTGCAGTTGATTTCTTCCAGGAGCCAGAGAGACAGAGGCAGCACCCTAACCATCCTCATGCCCGTCTCCCTGCCTCGGAAGCGCTGCACCGTGGGCACGCGCATGCCTGCTGTAGTCAGGGCAGTGTCTGGATGTGAACAGTCTTCCCGCGTGGGTCGGCCTTGCAGAGCGTTGCATTTGACCTCTGCACCACTGTCCAGCCCCCAGAGGGTGATGTCAAGTAGTACAACCTTTACAAAAAAAAAGTGGGCCAGCAGGTGGTGTGCCAGTTAAGGCAGCTGGATCCCACACGGCCAATTGCAGGGTTCAAGTCCCAGACCTGGTGACTTGATAAAACACACTGGGCACGTGAATATTCATGCCCAAAAACCCAAGAGGAGAATGGAGAAGGGACTGTGGTGTGACCCTCCCCCTTGGGTGGTGACTTCTCACTTTCTCTTTCTGTCTCTCTGGCAAGCACACATGCCTTCTAGCCAAAAAAAAAGTGGAATTGGAATATGAGTTTATTTTGATGCAAAATTGAAACCAGTGCATAGTTTATTCATAATAATATATTTTTCATCTTACGAAAGTATTCATAAAATATGTTTTACATGCAATTCTTAAAATCCAAAAAATCCTAGATTTCAAAGCACACCTGGTCCCAGGGATCTCAGAGAAGGGAGGGTGACCTATTTAATCTAGTCCTCCCAGCGGCCCTCTGGACAGGCAGCTCTTAGAGACGGGGAGCTGAGGGCCATGTGAACTGATGGCTCCGCTGGCCGTGGCAGAGCCACTCAAACCCAGGACTAGCTTTGACCCCTATGCTAGGTTACTCCGGGAAAGAGCCTGGTTTAAGGAATTTGGACTACGGGACCAGCAGTTGGCGTAATGGCTATGTCTCTGGACTCCTATGTAGCCGACCGTGGTTCGAGTCCTGGATCCAGTGGCTTACACTCACACCAGGCGCATGTGCGTGCATGCCCAAGATCCCGAGAGAATGGAGGAGAAGGGATTGCGGCGTGGCCGTCCTCCCTGGGGGGTGATTTTTCGCTTTCTGTCTCTCTGTCTCTCTCTGTCTTTCTGGCAAGCACACGCGCCCTATAGCAAAAACCTCCCCCCCCAAAAAAATAAAAAGAGAGAGAGAGAGAAAAGGAATCCGGCCTTTACTCCAGAAGCGGCGAATTACTGAGCTCTCTGGAAGGGTGGGAGGTGGTGAGAAGGAAGCAGAGCTGCACGAGGCAGTCGGGGATGCCTGCGCTCAGGTATGGCAGAGGGACTAGGGGGCCGGGGCTGGGGCCAGGCGAGTGGACGCGGAAAGCACCTGAGAAACCATCCCTCAGTCCAGCCAGAGTTCCAAGCGCCTGTCTTAAGCACAGTGAGCAAAAGTTGGGTCCCTGCTGTTGGAGGAAGAAGGTGCCAGGTCGATGAATTATTACTGCCATGAGACGCACACACTTGTCAGAGAGACGCTGACAGGGAGTGCAAAAGTGAGAAACCACCACCCAGGGAGGATGGCCCCACCGCTATCCCTTCTCCTCCACTTGCGTGCGCGCGCACACACACACACACACACACACACACACACAATGCCTGGGGTGATTTTCAAGCCACGGGGTCCAGGGCTCCAGGACTCGAGCGGCGTGCAACCATGCGGGAATCCAACACCTTAACCACTGCGCCACCTGCTGGCCCCACTATCAAATTACTAATAAGGTGGGAGACTGGATGTAATAGACCCAGACCTTGAAGCAGGGAGGGGGCTGAAGGTGGGGAAGGTGGGGACAGATGGTGGCAGAGAAAGCCAGAGGCCCTTTTCAGCTGTTTCCCACTGACAGGTCAAAGCCGGTTCCGTGAAGCAGGAGTTCGAGAAGCAGGACGAGCTGAAGCGCTCTGCGATGAGGGCCGTGGCCGCCCTCCTGACCATCCCGGAGGCGGGCAAAAGCCCCATCATGGCCGACTTCTCCTCCCAGATCCGATCCAACCCCGAGCTGGCCACCCTCTTTGAAAGCATCCAGAAGGACTCTACTCCGGCCCCCAACACGGACTCCATGGAGCTCAGCTAGTCCTGCCTGAGTGCCCAGGTGGGCCCTCACTCCCAAGGGCCCCCCCCCCCCCAAACCCGGGCCTCGCCCTCCCCGCTTCCCCCCATCACTGGGGGCCCTCCTGCTCAGGTCAGGCTTGCAGTGCCTTCTTCAGGGACTCCAAACTTAGCCCCCAGCCACTGAGGGTGACAAGACTCAGGACAGTCACTCACCGAGACAGGAGCCTGTTCAGTGGCCACGCTGCACCCTCCCGGCCACCCCGCGCCGCACACTGAGATGGCTGTGGACAGCTGTGCCCGGGTGGGAGTGGTGCCTGCCTACCTCCCCCTGGCACCGCCTGATCTGGACTGCGGCCCCAGGAGCGCGTCCGCACCTCGTAACACTGATCCTGGGGAGTTATTCATGCTGAAGCTCACGATGCTGTGCTGGGGGGCAGCCGTGAACCAGAAATTCCTGAGATACGTAAGGGCTTTCTGTTTTTTTTTGTTTTTGGCAGGATGAATGGGGTAGGAAATTCGACAGGATAATAAATGAAACCTGTTTCATTTCTTTATTTGCTAGCTAGAGGGTACGCGGGCTCCCCCAAGAGGCAGAGCAAAATCACTCCCCAGGGTGGATGGCCAAACAATTTTGTAAAAGATTTCTTGCCTTAGGCCACGTGCACTCCAGGGAGAAAGGGAGATAAAGTGGAAAGAGTGTGGGAGGGGAAGAGCCTAGGGAGAGAAATTTAGGGAGAAAATGGAGAGGGAAGACACTTGTGGGACACAGATAAGGTTTATTATCTGCTGACGAGGATGTGTGTGGTGGTCTCAACTGGGCTGGACTGAGGAGTTTATCATGCTGGGTAAAGTCTTCATAATCTAAATGCATAGGGACTTAATGTACAAATAATAACAAAATACATATATACATATATGTATATAAATTTAAAAACCAAAAAATTACCCCCCCAGGAGGGATGGCCCCACTGTGAGCCCTTCTCTTCCACCCCTCAGGATCTTGGACACGCAACCTGGACTGAGATTTTAGCCCAGGTCTGGGACTCGAATGTCAGCCATGTGGGAATCTAGTGACATAACTACACCACCTGGTGGCGCCAACAACCCCTTCTCACAGGACTCTGGGCATGCACGCACATACACCTGGCCTCTTTAAGCAGGATAGCCACGTTTGACCGGTCACCTTAACCCCCCAAGTAGTTCATTTTTATTTTCAAAGTATTCTTGTAGCACCTTAGTTAACAGGAAAGTACCGATCATTTTCCCCACCACCCAGGCATAGCAGTCAGTCTGTGTCCTTTTTCTGTGTTGTGGACATAGAAATTTAGTGACAGACTGGGGCCAGCCGGTGGTGTGGCCCTTAAGGCACTGGTCACACCCCCATGGCAGACCAAGGCTGGAGTCCCGGACCTGGTGGCTTGCTTCCTCACTTTCCTTCTCTCTCTGATCAAACTAAAATAAGTGAATGAATAAATCTCTTAAAACCAAAAAGTGACAGGCTAAGGTACTTTCTGTATGCCAGGTGGTTAAACAAATCCTGTTGTTCCCATTCTGTGCACACAATTCCTGTCCCCGGTAGACCAGTCTTCAGTGTGCTGACCAGTTCACTCCACGAACGTTCTAGACTAGCTCTGGCACAGGAGGCCGCCAGCCTGACACTCCCCTGCTCCACTGAGACGGAGCCCCAGAGAGCACACACGGAGGATAGGCTTGTCCACCACGACCAACGCAGCATTTCTGCTGGGTGACCAGGGTGGTTGGACAAAACCTAGGCCTCTCCTGCCCTGTGATGCTGCGTAATTAAAGCCTCGGGCTTGCAGCTAAGGCTTAGGGTTGTAGAGGCCTGCCACCAGCGAGGTTCTGTCTTGGGCAGCAGCTGGGGAGGGACGGGGGCTGGAAGTCACCCTCCAGTATTCTGGGCTGGTCATACAGAATGCCGCGCCATGCCGTCGTGCATTTTCTGGACAGAAGTTACAGAACGTCACCTTTACACTTGTACGAATCTCAGGGAGTACAGAAGAAACCCATCAGGACTGCCCACACTTTCCTAGTCCTCACCACGGGAGGCTCGGGGCATCTGCAGCCACGAGTCAGAACCTGCCCGGGTCTGAAGGCCAGTCTCCCGCACCCTGGCCCCGAGGAACACAGGCGAGTCTGTGCACTTGAGGCAGAGTTCCCTGTGCCAAGGAGTGTCCTTTACAAACCCTTCCCAATGGCAGATCCCACAGGGCGCTGGTTAACAGACAGAACAATCTGACAGCTGTCCGAGTTAGAAAATGAACCAAACCGAGGGAGGAAGACACAGATGGGGTTTGTGGCTTTATTCAGAAACAAACAACGTGCACACGAGCCGTCTACTCGTTTTCTTCACTGCGCAGCCTGGCGTTGGGATTGGTGACTCTGATGGCCAGCTGGGCTGCCCGTTCCACAATGGCTTTGCGGTTCTTGGAGGAGACGTTGTGGGCGATCTCAGCACAGTAAGACCTGGAAGAGACAGTGGTGAGGAAGCTGGCCTGACTTGTGGGGAGGCCACGGCTTTGGCCACTTCACCTCCATCTCAGCACCAGGTGAAGCGGTGCGTGTGGAACGGCCGCCGCGCAAGGCCTCCACGCCCACAGGCCCCGGTGCGAGCAGCAGGCTCGTGTTCCCTGGCAGACAGAGGCTGTGTGCACACCGCTCCCACGAAGATGGAAACGAATGCCCAGGACACACGCGCAGAGGGCAGGCTGTGGGAAGGTCCAAAGGTCCTGCTGCAGTTGGGGGACATGGCCCTGCCCACAAACAGTCACCTGCAGCGTGACCACGAGCAGAGTCCGACAGTCTGTGCTGAGCCGCGGGCTGCTGGTCTGACTGCTGAGGACACGGCTGGCCGCTGCCCGAGTCGCCAGCCTGCTCTAGCACGGCCCGAGTCGGGGTGCAGGCTGGGTTCTAACCGCTTCTCCGCCCCCATGCTCAAGCTGTGCTGTGCGGGCTCTCAGCGTGCACCCATGACGCAGAGAGGGCGGGCGGGGGTGGGGGGAGCAGTGTGCTAGGAGTGCGTGAACGAGGAGGCAGCTCTCCACACTCCTCCGTCTGCCTACAAAGGCGTTCCCCTTCTCCACCTCACATGGCACCCTAGACCTTCTGCCCCGAAGCAGCACCTCCTGTGTGGGCACACAGCTCAGGACAGCCTCGCACTGACACAGCGGGTGGCGCCAGTGTTTCCAATTCTTCTCACTGTTCTCCATTTTCAAAACCCCTCTCGTCCACCTGCACATTTACTAACCCCAGCATGGCGCTGTGACTCATGCTCTGAGTGTCCCCCTGCCCGGGCTCTGCTGCACCGCCACGCGACAACCTGCAATGGATGTGTCCCACACACCTCACCCAGGCCTCCACACTCACTAACGACACTGCTGGTTGTTCCCAACTGGCTAATTCTACGATGGCTTTAGTTCGCTCGCTTTTCCATTGTTTCAGGGTAAATTCCAAACAACTTGCAGATCGACGGTCACAGACCCAGAATATTCCCATGGCCCAAACAAACACAGCCGAACTGCTGCTGCTTAAAACTGAGGCTACCAGTAGCCTTTCTGCAGCAAGCGAAGACCCTGCCACACCCCGGTAGGCCGTCCTGTCTCCTAACTCGGCGTCAGCTGCTCACTGCAGCCTGGGGGTCCAACACCCACCCCTGCTCAACCTCGCTGGAGAAAACGTCCGGCACCCCAAAGCCGGGTTCAATTCCCAGCCTCAAGATGTGGCCACAGAGTATCAGTCATGTTCACTTTTGTCCCTAACTACAGATAGAAGGTCTTTGTAAATATGTACATACATAAACAGGAGTGGCCACGCCCTCTCCACGTTCTATAATCTACTTAGAAAAATGCAGAACTCAGGCTTCTGTTCACCACAAAGGGAAGAAAATAAACCGCCACTGCTCTCTGCTCAACTGGGGGGAAAAGAAAACCGATTCCCTCCAGCCCACACTCACGCCAAGGTATGCAGATCATTTCCCACCTTTCCTCATTCTACTGTCCAAGTTTCACATCTCTCGTACGTGGAGCTCACAAGTGTCCAACCTGTTCCAAACGCCCAGAACTACTGCCCTGTGCCCCCGCACTCTCCCCACCTGCCCAGAGGCCTCCCCCTTTCTCCACCTCACGCTGTGCTCTAATGAATGCCCTCTGCCCCCTGGGCACCAACTCCCCTGCTGGGCCAACCAGTGCTCTGAAGGCCCAGCTGCTACAGCGCAGAGTAACCGCAGCCTCAGGTCTGAGGCTAGCCTGCTCTTCCTGCCAACCCTTGCAGGAACATTCTGGAAGTGCCTGTCCAAAGCTGCTGTAAGCATTCCTTGTGTCCAGCAAAGTCATTTTCCTGGCCCCAGGTCTCTTCGCTTTGTAAGAGAACGCCTCTGCTCTCCCAAGCACTGTTTTGAACCCATCAACTAGCAGACTCCTGCAAAGAACGCCTTCAGATTTGAGAGAGAACACAACTGTTCAAACCCGCCCGAGGGCCTAGTGCTCCTGCCCAGTGCTCGCAGGGAGGCAGCCCTGCCGTCGAGCCCTGCCGCGGCCCCGACTCACTTGTTGCACATCAGCAGCACCTCCAGTTCCTTGACGTTGTGGACCAGGAACTTCCGGAAGCCGCTGGGCAGCATGTGCTTCGTTTTCTTGTTGCTGCCGTAACCGATGTTGGGCATCAAGATCTGGCCCTTGAACCTCCTCCGCACCCTGTTGTCAATACCTCTGGGTTTCCGCCAGTTGCGCTGAGTGAAGTAACACAGATGGGGTTGAGTGTCCTGCGAACTACCACCTCTCCCTCTGGGAGGGGAAAAGGAGCAAACACAAAGGAGGTACACCCAGCAGCAGGAACGTCCACATTCTGCACCAGACAACAGAAATGCAGAGTACCAACAGGTCTCGCGGGACGTGAGGGGCGTGTGCACGCTGCTCTCAGGACCCGTTTCCCATCCATAGAGAGAACCACCCTTTCTGCCATCTGTCCACGCCGCCAAAATGGTGCCCCCGACTGTCCTGAAGTCCTCAAGAGCATCAGCGATGCCAAAAAGAGAGGCAAACGCAAGCTACCAGGCGTGCTCCCCAGCCACTGTCCGGTTACGAGCTGGTGATGGAGCCCAGTTACGCTGGTGCATCTGAAATCCTCCGTGACCACGGGGCTGGAAATAGCTGTGAACCTCACCGGCAGGTTAAGCCAGGGTGGAGGGATCAGCCCCAGATTCGACGTGCAACTCCAAGACCCAGAGAAATGGCAGAATAACCTGCCTCCACCCCGTCAGCTTGGTTCCGTTGTCCTGACGACCTCACGGACCATGACGCGCGACAGAAACACGCAGGAGGAAAAATCCAGAGATGCCTTTTTTTCTTTTTTTGAGTTTTTTTTTTTTTTTTTTTTGCTATAGGGCGCGTGTGCTTGCCAGAAAGACAGAGAGAGAGAGAGAGAGAGAGAGAGAGAGAGAGAAAGCGAGAAATCACCCCCAGGGGGATGGCCATGCGGCAATCCCTTCTCCTCTTGGGATTTTGGGCATGCATGCACAAGTGCCCGGCATGAGTTTAAGCCACCCTGTCCGGGACTCGAACCGCGACTGCAGTCAACTACATGGGAGTCCAGTCCACAGCCATTAGGCCAACTGCTGGTCCCATTCAGGGATTCTTCTAGGGTGTAACACACACACACACGACGGACCTCCCAAGGGGGTAAGCTAACTCTGCCGTCACAAGACCAGCAGAAATACAGCACAGACAGGGCGCCCTCACAACAGCCGTGGCCCTTAGAACCTAAATCCCAACGTATACACCGAGAGCCCGAGTACCAGGCACATCCAGGAAGACCTGGGTTCCTTCGAAAAGCTTTCACCAACAACAGGCTAGTGTGTGGGTCCAACCAGGTGATGTCGACCGTTTAGGAACATCATGCTTCACCCATCACCGCCACCCCATGACCACGTACCTTAATCTTGACATATCGGTCTGATTGGTGCCGGATGAACTTCTTGGTCCTCTTTTTGACGATCTTGGGTTTCACCAGGGGCCTGAGGGCAGCCATGACGCCTGAAGGAAGAGGCGGACTGGTGTTAGAGATGAACCCTGAACCCCAGAGGACCCCTCCCTGCCCCAGGCAGACACTGTTGCAGAGCGTCTTCCAATCGCCAGCTACGGTGCCAGCTGGGAATGGAATGGGTACCTCTGCCGGCTTTGCTCTCCCTCCCGTTTCCGAAGCTGGCAGAATACGAGCCACTCTCCAGACGCGATCCTGAGAGGTTGGGGGCTCTGCACCCTCTCCAGAGCCCGAGGAAAAATGCAACAGCGACCCCAAACAAAACTGACCCCATGCCCTTTTCAGCTTGCACGGGTCAGCAGATCCCACCTGACCAAGCGTCCCAGCTCCCCGACGCTCATTCTAGATGGGAGGGCCTTGCTCCGTCACCGAGAGGAGATTGCTCACCTGCAGCTGGAGGGCACTGCAGCGGGACACCTGCCCGGCCCAGCAGGAAACTTCATCCAATCAAGGAGGACTTATAACTGCCCCAAGGAGCTGCCGCTGCAGAATACCCGGGACCAGACAGACCCCTACACCACCTCCAATCTCTCCCATCCGAGCATCAGCTTGCCCGCCCTTTTCCTTCTCTTCGCGGCTACTTTTTCGTCCACTCGGCACACGGTAGGTGCAAACGTGTTCGACCAACGACCACCCTGCACCACATCGCGAAGGCGACGAGGCGCTCTCCCGCTCTGCTCCCTGAGATCCTGACCCACCATCGGAATCTCGGTTCATACCCGAACCGATCGACTCGCAGCTCCTTTTCTGGCCGACTCGGCACAGAAACCCCGGCCCCGAAGCTGTAGGAGGGCCGGCTGCGGCGATTTAAGGACATACATGGGCGGACGCCGGGAGCGCGGGGAGCCCAGGGCCCGAGCCCGGGGAGCCGGACACTTCGGCCGTACCACAGCCCGGGGGCCCCGGGAGCCTGGCCCCAGCCAGCACCGGCGCCCACAGGGTTCTACGGTAACCGACCCAGGCAGCCTCCACAGAATCGCAAGCGGCGCGGGCTGCTCCGCTGTCACTACACACGGCCCGGCAAGCTGCCGCCGCCAATACCCGCAGAGACGACCGCGGGAAAAGGGAGACCCCCTGACCGGGAGGCGGAGGGCCGGATGGAGGCCGCAGAAACGAGGATGGCCAACGATTAAGACTCACCGGGTAAGAGATGGCCGCCACCTCCACAGGCGGCGCCGAGGAAGAGAGGAGGAAGAGTGACGCGCAAGGGTTGATGGGATGTAACCTCTGGGTCCTGGCAGGGAGAAGGCGGGCACTTCCGTCTGCAGGTCCTTCAAAGAAAAAGGCACGTCAGAGACATAATGCAAAAAAAAAAACCTGCCGAGAATGCTTGTGTTTCATTAGATATTTAATACCTGGGAATAAAACTAAACATTTATCTTACCTGCCCTTGGGACTACGTAAAATTGTTGGAGTCTTTCTGAAGTAAGACGTGGCAGGTGAACATCCACTTCCGCCCGAAGTTGAAGCCAACTCCAAGGAATAGAGACTATTTCCGCCCGTCTTGATACCGTGAAGTGCGCCTCTTAGCGAACAGGAGGAAACAAAACAGAGACGTCCCAATAATTCTAGCACGTTTATCTTTTTTTCTTTTTTTAAAAAATATTTTATTTAATTTTATTTACTTATTTTAATTTGACCAGAGAGTAACAGAGTGAGAGAGAGAAAGAGAGAAAGGAAAAGTGAGGAAGCAAGCTGCCAGGTCTGGGACCCGAACTGCAGTCGGCTTTAGTGGGAGTCCAACGCCACTTACCACACCCACCTGCCAACCCCTTATCTTTCTTTCTTAGGAATTATTTTATTGGGACCGGCTGGTGGCGTGGTGGTTAAGGGCGCTGGACTCCCACATGAGTGACTGCGGTTTGAGTCCTGGACCTTAGCTCTCCCACTTGCTCTTGCTCTGCCCCTCTCTGGTCAAGTTAAAATAAGAAAACAGGGAACCAGCAGTTAGTGTAATGGCTATGTCGCTGGACTCCCACGTAGTTGACTAGGTTTGTGTCCTGGACCTGGTGGCTTAAAACTGACGCCGGGCGCATGTGCCTGCATGCCCAAGATCCCGAGAGGAGAATGGAGGAGAAGGGATTGCGGTGTGGCCATCCCCCCTGGGGGGTGATTTCTCGCTTTCTGTCTCTATGTCTCTCTCTGTCTGGCGAGCGCACATGCCCTATAGCGAAAAAAACCTCTCCCCCCCCCAAAAAGAAGAAGAAAACAAGTAAATAAAGTTAAATAATTATTTAAAGAAAAATATTCTTATTTTATTTATCTTTATTTATTCAAATTTTGACCAGAGAAGGACAGAGTGAGAGAGAGCGAGAGCTAGGGAAAGTGAGAAAGCAAGCCGCCAGGTCCAGGACTTGAACCGTGGTCAGCCACGTGGGAGTCCAGCATCCTTAACCACCACACCACCTGCTGCCTGAATTTACCTGTTCTAGTACAGTTGTGCCTAGGCTATGGGGTTGGGGGTGTGGGGGATGACTGGCTCCAGGAGATGCCTTCCCTGAACCAAAATTTGCAGCTGCTGAAGTCCCTGAGAGTCCCTTACGTCAGGTAATGCTGGGCCAGCTCGGCTGCACTGAGGGTGCCCGTGCCACAGCCCAGGGAGTGCGGGGTCCATAGGGCTGACCCTGGTTGGGTTCCACAGTACCCCAGGACAGCGTACCCATGATCCTGGAGGGCTGGGAAGACTGGGGCAGGGATGGGATCCCAGCGTGAGACCCTGCTATGCGTGCCTGTCTTTCTCTCTTCCCACTCCTCCAGTCTTAGGGAAGAAATAAACGTAAAGGTTGGGAACCGGCAGTTAGCGTAATGGCTATGTCGCTGGACTCCCACGTAGTCGACTGTGGTTTGCGTCCCGGACCCGGTGGCTTAAAACTCACGCCAGGCGCGTGTGTGTGCGTGCCCAAGATCCCGAGAGGAGAATGGAGGAGAAGGGATTACTGCGTGGCCATCCCTCTGGGGGGTGATTTCTGCTTTCTGTCTCTATGTCTCTCTCTGTGCACGCGCCCTATAGCAAAAAACCTCTCCAAAAAAAAAAAAAAAAAAAAAAAGAAAGAAAGAAACATAAAAGGTTTTGAAATGGGGTCATATTAGCATAACGGACGCACATCCTCCTCTACACTTTAAATCACCTAGACTACTTGTAATACCTAATACAGTGTCAGTGTTAGATAAACAGTTGTTACAATGTATTGTTTTTAAATGTATATTTTTTATTGTGGTTATTTTTTTTTTTCATTCATAAAGCTTTTTTTTTTTTTCATGATTGTGTGCATGCAGTGAGAGAGAGTATGAGAAGGGCACCCCCACAGGGTCTGGGTACCTGGCGACCTCCCCCCCACCTGTCCGCCTGTCCCTGGGGTCCTGGACACATCCAGTGTGACTGGAGTTTCAGGCTGACCGGGCCAGGGGCTCGAACTGCAGTCGCTGTGTGAGCTCCAACTTTTCTTGAATAGTACATGACTACTCTTGGGCCACAAAGCCCGCCCTGTCTACTTTTTGAATATTTTTGATTTGTGGTTGGTTGAATCTGTGGATATAGAACCAGACTCCACATGGGACCAGCAGTTAGCATAATGGCTACATCGCTGGACACCCATGTAGCTGACCGTGGTTCAAGTCCCGGACCTGGTGGCTTAAATTCACACCAGGCACGTGTGTGTATGTGCCCAAGATCCCGAGAGGAGAATGGAGGAGAAGGGATTGTGGCGTGGCCATCACCTCTGGGGGGTGATTTCTCGCTTTCTGTCTCTATGTCTCTCTCTGTCTTTCTGGTGAGCACACACGCCCTATAGCTAACTTTTTTTTTTTTTTTTTTAGATTTCTGCCATTAAAGCAAGTGTGCTCACTGGAGAGAGACAAAGAGAAATAATGAGAGACAAAGTAAGAAATCACTCCCCAGGGGGATGGCCAGATCATAATCCCTTCTCCTTGAGGATCTTGGGAATGCACACATGCCCGATGTGATTTTCAAGTCACCAGGTCTGGGACTCAAACTGCCGTGGGCCATGTGGGAGTCCAGTGCCTTAACCACCCTACCACTCACTGACCCCAGCAGCTAACATTGTAAGGGACTTCCTAGCCTTACCATTGTCCTGTAGGGACATTTTCTCCATTTTATATATGCCAAAAATAAAGTTCAGAAATTTGACTCCAAAGTCACATGTCTACCCACCAGGTAAACTGCCTAGTTGTTTTTTTTTTTTTTTGGAGAGGTTTTTGCTATAGGGTGTGTGTGCTCGCCAGACAGACAGACAGAGACAGAGAGACAGAAAGCGAGAAATCACCCCCCAGGGGGGATGGCCACACCGCAATCCCTTCTCCTCCATTCTCCTCTCGGGATCTTGGGCACGCACACACACGCGCCCGGCATGAGTTTAAGCCACCGGGTCCAGGACGCAAACTGCGGTCAACTACATGGGAGTCCAGCGACATAGCCATTACGCTAACTGCTGGTCCCTTTTTAAATTTTTTTAAAAGAATTATTCTATTTAACTTTATTTACCCATTTATTTATTTTAATTTGACCAGAGAGGGATAGAGATAGAGAGAGAGCATGAGAGAGAAACTGAAAAAGCAAACTGCCAGGTCTGGGACTTGAACCACAAGTTGGCCGTGTGGGAATCCAGCACCTTTAACCACCAAGGCACCTGCCAGCCCCTAAACTGTCTAGTTTTAAAATTGTTGTTCTTGATTTCTTTTGCTTGGGTTTTGTTTTTAAAAGTTTGTGAAAATTGGGGGACCAGCAGATGGCATGGTGGTTAAGGTGCTGGACACTCGTATATGGCTGACCATGGTTCAAGTCCTGGACTTCGTGACTAGCTTTCTCACTTTCTCTCTCTCTCTCTCTCCTTCTCTCTAGTCAAACTAAAGTAAATGAATGAATAAATAAAATTAAATAAACAATATTTTTTTAAAGTGTGAAAATTGGAGGACCAGCAGATAGCATAATGGTCATATCACTGGACTCTCACGTAGTCGACCATGGTTCGAGTCCCAGGCCCAGCAGTTTAAAACTCATGCCAGGCGTGTGTCCGTGCATGCCTAAAATCCTGAGAGGAGACTGGAGAGAAGGGATTTTGGCTTGGCCATTCCCCGGGTGATGGTTTCTCGCTTTCTGTCCCCGTCTCTCCAGAGAGCACACGTGCCCTATAGAAAAAAACCTCTCTAAGCAAAAAGTGAAAATTAACATTCAAGAGAGAGGCTGACAGATGACATGGTGGTTAAGGCACTGGACTCCCACATGGCTGACCATGTGGTTTGAGTCCCAGACCTGGTGGCTTGCTTTCTCAATTTCCCTTTCTTTCTCTGTCTCTTTCTGGTCAAATGAAAATAAATAATACATTTAAATAAATTAAAAAAAAATCCAAGGGAGAAGAAAACCTACCACCTCGCGGTCCCACAGCTTAACCACACCCTGGAGGTCATGGGAGACCTGGCGGCAGGTGTTCCAGCCGTACAGTGGGTTGTTGAGGGCTGCATGGGGTGAAAAGGGAGCGTGGCAGCCCCACCTGGCCATCTGGGCCACGAAGGGGAGGGGAGTTTGAAGGAACAGGAGAAGTCGCAGAGCTGCGAGAGGAAGGCCGGGATGAGGGCTGGTGGGCACTCCCCAGACCGCAGGAGTCTGCTCACCCTGCAGGCTGCGGCAGCAGGTGGGGGGCGCGGAAGCCCTTGCTAATGGCGGCCCACAGTCTGACAAGGTCATGTGGATTAATCCCGGGAGGCCCAGGAGCCAGAGAGCAGGAGCTTTAGAAGCAATAACCCAGGGCTGGCGGGTGCCGTGGGAGTTAAGGTGCTGACTCCCACGTGGTCGACTGCAGTTCGAGACCGGGACCTGGCAGCTTGCTTTCTCACTTTCCCTTTCTCTCCCTCTGTCTCTCTCTGGTCAAATTAAAATAATAATAACAACAAATGAAATAAGGAAATAAAGAAAAAAGAAGAAACAAAAAGCCTGGGGGGGGGCGGGGAACACATCATCTGGGCCTCAGGCAGCATGAGAAAAACTCCAGCCTGGTTTATTCCACTAGGGCAGAGGCAGGAGAGGGAAAGAGTCGAAAACTCCGAATCTTTGCTCGGACACACCGACCCTGTGGGACTCCGGATGCTGGGTGTGGAGGCAGTGGCCCCAGGCTGGCCCCCTGACGTGACTTCTGTCCGGCCTGGATGCCCCTGTACGTCTACGGCTCCAGACAGCTAGCCGCTGGCCCTGGGCCGGGACGGCGACCCCTGGGCCTCTCTAGCTGATGTGGTAGACCTTGGTGGCATCGTAGTGGGCGAGCGCCATGTACTTTGCGGACCTAAGGGGCCACCAGCGGTCAGGGTGGTAGGTGGCCGGGTAGGCGTGGGGCTGCCGTTGGACACAGCTGAAGAGCGCCAGGCTGCGGTCGGTGGCCACGGTGGGCAGGTAGAGCCGCAGCTTATCCAGGAGGTGCCCGGGCCAGAAGAAATTGGGGTGCGTGAGCTGCGGGCCGCTGGGGCGCTTCGCCTTGATCTTCCTGGCAAGGGAAAACACAGGGGAGGGTGTCATGGCAGACGGGACAGGCCGAGGCTCCCTCCTCGCCCAGCCGCCACCTGGGACCGACACAGGGCTGCAGCAGGGTGCTACGCAGGGCCGTCTGTTTTTCTGTCTGCCTTACGAGGGAGGGCCCGGAGGTCTCGAGAGGCTGCCTCGTTCCCAAGGTCCTGCTGTGAGCGAGTGACCGAGGCTGGCCCCCCAGTCCCCTGCCGAAAAATCTCAAACTCGAGGGACCAGCAGGTGGCGTTCTAGTTAGGGGCTGGACACTCCCACATGACCGACCACAGTTCGAGTCCTGGACCTGGTGGCTTGCTTTCTCACTTTCCCTCTCCCTATCTCTCTCTATATATCTCTGTGTGTCTCTTTCTCTGGTTAAATTAAAATAAATGAATGAATGAATGAAATTAAATTAAATAATTCTTTAAAAAAAAAAACACCTCGAACTGGAAAAAAACCCTAAGTTTAAGGGACACAAAAATGAAGTTAGTTGCTGATGATAATGTATGTGGCAATGTCTTTGTCGTGACTGATAGGCACTGTGTTTGTGCTGGGAAAACTATGCTGGACGCAGTAAAGATGTACAGTGTTCGAGACCAGCAGATGGCATCACGGTTACATCACTGGACTCCCATGTAGTCGACCATCGTTCGAGTCCCGGACCCGGTGGCTTAAAACTCACACCAGGAGCTTGTGCGTGTGAGCCCAAGATCCTGAGAGGAGAATGGAGGAGAAGGGAATGTGGCGTGGCCAATCTCCTGGGAGGTGATTTTTCACTTTCTCTCTCTCTGTCTCTATCTCTCCACCAAGCACACGCACCCTATAGCAAATATCTGTCTAAAAAAAAAAAAGATGTAAAGTGATTGAATGCAAATTATATATATATATATATATATATATATATACATATATGTACATATATATATATATATATATATATTGTAAAGAGTTTTGAGGGACCAGCAATTAGTGTAATGGCTATGTCGCTGGACTCCCATGTAGTTGACTGCGGTTCAAGTCCTGGACCCCAGTGGCTTGAACTCACACCAGGCACATGTGCATGCGTGCCCAAGAACCCGAGAGGAGAATGGAGGAGAAGGGATTGCGGCGTGGCCATCCCCCCTGGGGGGTGATTTCTCGCTTTCTGTCTCTCTGTCTCTCTGGGTCTTTCTAGTGAGTGCACGTGCCCTATAGCAAAAAATCTCTCAAAAAAAAAAAAAAGATTTTTGAGAAGGAAAGTGCTGATTTTGTCAATCAGAAACTTTAAGGTAGCAGCTATGTGTGAATAACTTCAGCTAATAGTGAAAATATAAGTGTGTGTTTCTGTGATATTTGACCTATTTAATAAAGATTTTCTGGGACCAGCAGGTGGTGCAGTGGTTAAGGCACTGGACTCCCACATGGTCAACAGTGGTTCAGGTTCCAAATCCCACAGCTTGAAATTCCCACCAGGCACATATGTGTGTCCCCAAACCCCAGGAGGAGAATGGAGGAGAAGGGACTGCAGCGTGGCCATCCCCCCCGGGGGGTGATTTCTCACTTTCTGTCTCTCCAGTGAGCATACACACCCTATAACAAAAATCGCTCTCAAAAATAAATAAAGGATTTTGAGCACATTAAGAAAAAACACAACCCTAACTTGCATGTATACCATCTGTTATTTGGAGGGATTTCAACTTTTTTTTTTAAGAGAAGTTTTTGCTAGGGCACGTGCGTTTGCTGGAAAGACAAAGACAGACAGACAGAAAGTGAGAAATCACCCCCCAGGGGGGATGTCCATGCTGCAATCCCTTCTCCTCCATTCTCCTCTCGGGATCTTGGGCACACACGCACACGCGCCCGGCGTGAGTTTAAGCCACCGGGTCCAGGATGCGAACCACGGTCGACTACATGGGAGTCCAGTGATGTAACCATTACACCATCTGCTGGTCCCTCTAGAGTCATTTCAGTGTCATGCTTGGACTACAGCCTCCAGAGCCAGCCCACTAGGTTCAAATCCCCACTCTAACCTTTAGTAGATACATGACTTTGGGCAAGATATTTCATCTTTCTGTACCTTGGTGTTCTCTTCTGTCAAAAGGGTATGCTGGGGGGACCAGCAGTTAGCGTAATGGCTATGTCGCTGGACTCCCATGTAGTTGACCGTGGTTCAAGTCCTGGACCCGGTGGCTTAAAACTCATGCCAGGTGCATGTGTGTGCGTGCCCAAGATTCCGAGAGGAGAATGGAGGAGAAGGGATTGCGGTGTGGCCATCCCCCCCGGGGGTTGATTTCTCGCTTTCTGTCTCTCTCTGTCTTTCTGGCAAGCACACGCGCCCTATAGCAAAAACCTCTCAAAAAAAAAAAAAAAAAGGTATGCTGGGGCCGGCAGGTGGCATGGTGATTAAGGTCACTAGACTCCCACTTGCTAACTGTGGTTCAAGTGTTAGACCTGGCGGCTTGCTTTCTCACTTTCCCTCTCTCTCTTGCTCTGTCCCTCTCTGGTCAAATTAAAATAAATAAATAAATAAAATACATAATTTTAAAAAAATAGGGTATGTTAAGAATAACTTCCTAGAGCTTCTGAGGACTCCCATGTGTTAACACCTGGCACGCCCTCCAGGTGGTGGTTCGCTGCCCCTCAGGCCCTGGGCACTAAGCCCCAAGGTTGGTTCGGAGTCCCTGGTTCCTTCTGCAAAGCGAGGCTTGCCCTCCTCTGGCCCTCCTCCCTCCTTCCAGATTAGAACATTGCCACACACCTGACGAAGTCCTCGAACTCCCTGAAGTGCATCGTCTTGATTTTCCTGGTCATTTTCCTGGTGGAGAAAGAGATGCATTTTTGTTAGGAAGGGACATCCCAATAATGGGGACCTGGAGCGCAGGTCAGGGACAGGTGAGGGGCCACTTACTTTATTTTTTTGAAGAGGCTTTTGCTATAGGGCGCGTGCGCTCTCCGGAAAGACAGAGAGAGACAGAGAGACAGAGAGCGAGAAATCACCCCCCAGGGGGGATGGTCACGCCGCAATCCCTTCTCCTCCATTCTCCTCTTGGGATCTTGGGCACGCACGCACACGCGCCTGGTGTGAGTTTAAGCCACCGGGTCTGGGACGCGAGCCGCAGTCGACTACATGGGAGTCCAGCGACATAGCCATTACGCTAACTGCTGGTCCCCGTAGTCCCTTTCCTATCCTCCTCTTGGTATTTTGGGCACACAGGCACACGTGCCTGGTGTGAGTTTTGAATCGCAGGGTGCAGGACTTGAACCTCCCAGTCGGCCATGGAAGACCCAGCTGCTTTCCCCTCCACACCAGCTGCCAATCCCTGCTGGGGGTTTGTGACAGCTCCCGGCCTCCCATTGTCTCAGAAGGCGCTCTTTTTCCAGTTTTCCAGAGACCTCGCCGTTGTGCAGGGCTGTGGTGACCCGACGTGGGAGCTGAGGCCAGAAGGCCGCAGCCAGGCCAGCCGCCACAGGACTCCCCGGCATGACAGCATCGGCCACCCCCAGCTGAGGGGCACGCTGGCTGGGACCTGGACAGGGGCAAGGGGCGTGGATGGAACTCAACTTGTTGCTCTTCTTAGCCACAGGCGCGCCCAGGCCCGGGGACCTGCCGAGGATCTGGGAGCGGCTCAGAGTGAAGTGCTTCCAGTCTGAGTAGTAGCCTCCGGGCTGCCGGATCGGGCGCACCTGGTCCTTCTGGAAAACGATCCTGTCCCCCGGGTACAGCAGCGCTGCGGCAGCAAAGGAAGGCGGGCGTTAGCTGGAGGCCACTGCCCCTGCTCCCGGGGTCACACAGCGCTTTCCTCTCTCCATTTTTTTTTTTTTTAAAGAGGTTTATGCCTTAGGGCATGTGCACTCACAGGGTGTGTGTGGGGCAGACAGAGACAGTGAGGGGGACAGTGAGAAATGATCCCACAGGGGATGGCCACGCCGCAATCCCTTCTCCTCCATTCTCCTCCCGGCAGCTTGGGCACGCGCGCACACAAGCTTGGCATGTTTCAAGCCACTGGGTCTGGGACTCGAACCATGGTCTGCCACGTGGGAGTCCAGCAACATAACTGCTACATCATCTGCTGTCCCCTCTGAATTTTTTAGTAAATCCCCATTTTTGTTTAAAATACACACACACACACACACACACACACACACACATATATATATATATATATATATATATAGTGTTTATATATTTTGGCTTTAAAAAAAATTATTATTGGGACCAGCAGATGGTGTGATGGTGTGATGGCTATGTGTGCCCAAGATCACAAGAGGAGAATGGAGGAGAAGGGATTGCCACGTGACCATCCCCCTGGGGGTGGCTTCACGCTTTCTGTCCCTTGGTTTCTCTCTGTCTCTTGGCCGAGTACGTGTGCTCTATAGCAAAAAACAAATTTTTTTAATTATTGTTTTTGTTAGAGGGCCCATGCGCTCCCTGACAGAGAGAGAGAGAGAGAGAGAGAGAGAGAGAACGCCCCCATGGGAGACGGTCACATTGCAATCCCTTTTCCTCCACCTCTCCCTCCTTATGTGATTTTGGGCATGCACACACATGTGCCTGGTGTGTTTCCCAAATCACCTGGTCTGGGCCTTGAACTGTGCAGTCGGCCATGGGGGATCCAGCCACTTAACCACCACACCACTGGCCGGCCAGTGTTTTGTTTAAGTTTCTTTATTGTTTAGTTTGATTAGATTTTTGTCATGTGCTGTGTGCACCCACTGGAGAGAGACAGAGGGAGGGAGAGTGAGAACTCACCCCTCCCAGGGGATAAATAAGCCATGCTGGGATCCCTTCTCCATTCTGCTCTTGGGTTTTTGGGGCATGCACACGCACGCATCCTGCATGTTTTTCAAGTTACTGGGTCTGGGGATCGAATCACAGGGTCGGCCATGTGGGACCCAGAGTCTCATCATACCATGGTCCCCTTTCCCCGGACTCCCAGGTCATTAGGATCTTGGGCACGCAGGTACATGCACAGTGTGTTTTCAGGCCATCCGGGGGATCTGAACCTGTGGTCGGCCGTGCGGTTTCCAGCACTGCAGTTCAGGTTGCTGCCACCAGGTGGTGGCGCTCTTTATCCTTTTAAAGCACAGAGAGAGTCCGGTCCATAGACATTCATGAGTTTGCAGTGCTGGCTTTGTCAAGTGGTCACCCAGGGCTGGGCACACCCCTGTCCCCACCTATCAGACATATTCGCTATCCAGAGAGACAGGGGGCTTAGATCGGCGGGGAACTCTCTTTAATGCCCTCTCTCATGCAGGAAATGGAGGGCATGGTGGTTTAGGCACCTGCTGGTGTGGTGGTTTAGGCACTGGACTCCCACGGGGTCAACTACAGTTCAAATCCCAGACCCGGTGGCTTGAAAATCACACCAGGCACATGTGCAGGCGTGCCAAAATCTTTTTTTTTTTTTTTGCTTGGAAGAGGTTTTTGTTATAGGATGCGTGTGCTCACCAGAAGACAGACAGAGAGAGACAGAGAGACAGAAAGTGAGAAATCGCCCCTCAGGGGGAATGGCCACGCCACAATCCCTTCTCCTCCATTTTCCTCTCAGGATCTTGGGCACGCACGCACACATGCCTGGTGTGCGTGCCAAAATCTTAAGAGGATAATGGAAGAGATTGCAGTGTGGCCATCCCCCTGGGGGGTGATCTCTCGCTTTCCCTCTCTCTGTCTCTCTTCAGCAATCACACACACCATGTGACAGAAACTTCAAAAAAGAAAAGGGACAACCAAGACCAAGACCTGGCCTAGAGAAGTGGTCTTGATTCGACAGAGTTAGCATTTCTGTTTAATCCCCCTCTTCAAAATCAGGAGACCAGCAGTTGGCGTAATGGCTATGTCGCTGGACTCCCATGTAGTCAACCGTGGTTCAAGTCCCGGACCCAGTGGCTTAAACTCACTCAGGGCATGTGTGTGTGTGAACCCAAGACCCCAAGAGGAGAATGGAGGAGAAGGGATTGCGGCATGGCCATCCCCCCCGGGGGTGATTTCTCGCTTTCTGTCTCTCTGTCTCTCTCTGTCTTTTTGGCAAGCGTACGCATCCTATAGCAAAAACCTCTCCAAAAACAAAATCAGATTGTTCCTTTACGTTCAACCTCAGGGCTCCCTCACCCCAACTCCTGTCTGTGGATGTTCCTGTTTTGGGAGAGGTTTTTGCTATAGGGCACGTGCGCTCGCCAGAAAGACAGAGAGAGACAAAGAGACAGAAAGTGAGAAATCACCCCCCCCCCGGGGGGGGATGGCCATGCCATAATCCCCTCTCCTCCAATCTTCTCTTGGGATCTTGGACACACACGCACATGTGCCCGGTGTGAGTTTAAGCCACTGGGTTCGGGCCTTGAACCGCGGTTGACTACGTGGGAGTCCAGCGACATAGCCCTTACGCCAACTGCTGGTCCCGCTTTTAAAATTTTTTTAAGAATTATTTTATTTTAACTTTATTTATTTATTTTAATTTGACAGAGAGGGACAGAGCAAGATTGAGAGAAAGGGAAAGTGAGAAAGTCAGTTGCCAGGTCCGGGATTTGAACCGTGGTCAGCCATGTGGGTGTCCAGCGCCCTTAACCACCATGCTTCCTGCTGGCCCCCAGGCCTTAAATTATAGAAATCTCATCTATTGGGTTTTCAGAAAAGTTATGACATATTTTTTCTATGCTGTTCTTTTTGTTTTTTAAAGAGATTTTTGCTTTAGGGTGTATGCGCTTGTTGGAGACACCAAGAGAGACAGAAAGACAGAAAGCAAACCCCCCCCCCCCCAATGGGGAATGGCCATGCCACAATACCTTCTCCAGTCTCCTCTTGGGATCTTGGGCATGCACGCCCATGTGCCTGGCATGAGTTTGAAGCTGCCAGGTCCAGGACTCGAACCCTGGTCGACTATGGGAGCCCAGCAATGTAACCATTCTCCCATCTCCTGGTCCCTCCATGTTTTATTTTTTAAATAATATTTATTTGTTATTATTAACTTTAAATTTGACCAGAGAGTAAGAGAAAAGGAAAGCAAGAAAGCAAGCCACCAAGTCTGGGACTCGAACCATGATCGGCCATGTGGGAATCCAGCACCTTTAACCACCACGCCACCTGCCGGCCCCAGTCCCTCTATGTTTTTCTATGCAAAAATGCGCCCTAGTTTTTTCGGCAAAAAATGCGCCCTAGTTTTTCCGGCAACCTAATAGCAGCACAGGGGCTGGGTGTGCCCTCTGTCCTCTCCCGGCTTCCGCCCAGCTGCCCTGTGTAGGCTGCCGTCCATGGGCGGGACAGGACGAGCCGGGTGCCCCTGCTGTGAGCGGAAGGGCCCCCGTCATCCCTGCTCGGTATAGGGTGGGGGGCGTCCTCCCAAAGCCCGCCCCGGCCCTACCTTTCATGAGGATGTCCTCCGTCAGCGGGAGGCCGAGGGCCTGGCAGAGCCTCCAGCACTGCAGGTAGGTGAGGAAGGCGTCGGTGCGGGCCTTGTCGACCAGCTCCGCCACGTCCGTGCAGCTGGTGGACGGCAGGCAGTGCTCGTCGAAGCGCTGGTTCCCGCAGCGCACCAGGCGGCAGCGCTCCGCGTACTGGATGGAGCCGACCGGCAGCTGCGGGGAGGGCGGGGCTCAGCCTTCCCGCCTGGCGCCCACCCGAGCCCTGAAGGCAGCGCCGCATCTCATCGCGCTCTCCCATGAGCCCCCGTGAGGGGCGACGGCAAACAACGCACAGTGGGGCTGCAGTTCAGAGTCTGAAGTCAGTGACTCGGAGAAAAGGGCCACGTGGCACCCGGATGTCTGTGTGCACAGCTGCGCACACGGATGTGCACGCCGGACGGTGCAGACACACGGCGAGGCGTGGCACAGGTGCCCTCAAGGTGCCTACAAGGTGTCCTGCTGGAACAGACACTGGTACTGGCCTGTGTAGCCACGTGGGATTTTTTTTTTTTTAAGAGAGGTTTTTGTTATAGGGCGCGTGCGCTCACCAGAGAGACAGAGAGACAGAAAGCGAGAAATCACCCCCCGGGGGGATGGCCACATCCCTTCTCCTCCATTCTCCTCTTGGAATTTTGGGCATGCACACACACGCACCCAGCATGAGTTTTAAGGCACCGCGTCGGGGACTTGAACCCTGTTAAGGGTACGCGGGAGTCCAGTGACGTAACCACTGCACCATCTGCTGGTCCCGGCCACGTGGGAATTTAATTAGGTGTAGTCATCTGGGACCTTGTAGTGGAGCCACGTGCTCAGGTAGAAGGGGCCTGGGGAGCGTGTAGATACATTGGTTGGGCCCTCCTTTTTTTTTTTTTTTTTTTATTGCTAGAAGGTGCACGCACTCACCAGAGAGAAACAGAGACATAGAGAGAGAGGGAGAGAGAGGAAGAAAGCACCCCTCCACTGGGGTGCAGTCATGTCACAATCTCCTCTCCTCTACCTCTCCATCTGCCAGGACTTTGCACACACACACACACACACACACACACACACACACACACAGACTTGCATGTTTTTTTGTTTGTTTGTTTGTTTGTTTTTTTTGGAGAGGTTTTTCGCTATAGGGCGCGTGCACTCGCCAGACAGACAGAGAGAGACATAGAGACAGAAAGCGAGAAATCACCCCCCAGGGGAGATGGCCACACCGCAATCCCTTCTCCTCCATTCTCCTCTCGGGATCTTGGGCACGCACGCACACGCACCCGGCGTGAGTTTTAAGCCACCGGGTCCGGGACGTGAACCGTGGTCGACTACGTGGGAGTCCAGCGACATAGCCATTATGCTAACTGCTGGTTCCCAAGACTTGCATGTTTTTCAAGCTGCTGGGGCGGGGACTCCACTGTGGTCAGCCATGTGGGAGGCAGCTCCCTTAACCACCAGGCCATGGCCTGGCCTCCTTTTTCTCCTTTAACAAGAAACAAAAGTTCTCTTTTTAAAGTTTCTTACACCAGAATCAGCAAAATATAGCCCTTAGGCCAAATCTGGCCCACAGCCTGTGTTTGCAAATAGTTTTATGGGGCCGGGAGGTGGTGTGGTGGGTAAGGCACTGGACTCCCACATGGCTGACTGCTGTTGGAGTCCTGGACCTGGCAGCTTGCTTTCTCTCTCTCATCAAATTAAATAATAATACATGAAATAAAAATTTTTGAGAGGTTTGTGCCTTAGGGCACATGAGCTCATTGAAAAGTGAGACAGACACAGTGACAGGAAAGAGAAATCATGCCCCAGGGGGGATGGCCATGTCACCATCCCTTCTCCATTCCTCTCCCAGGATCTTTTTTTTTTTTTTTTTTTTGAGAGGTTTTTGCTATAGGGCACGTGTGCTCGCCAGACAGACAGAGACAGACAGAGAGACAGAAAGCGAGAAATCAGCCCCCAGGGGGGATGGCCACGCCGCAATCCCTTCTCCTCCATTCTCCTCTCGGGATCTTGGGCACACACGCACATGCACCTGGCGTGAGTTTAAGCCACCGGGTCCGGGACACGAACTGTGGTCAACTACATGGGAGTCCAGCGACATAACCATTACACTAACTGCTGGTCCCAAGAGTGAAAAAATTAAAAAGAGCAGGGAGTGGGGGATGTGGATGCTTCCCCACATCATCCTCAAAAACACCTGGTGAGGCAGACAGTGCTCTTAGACAGAGGAGGGGCCGGGGACTCCGAGGGATGAAGCCCCCCAAGGTCCTCCTGCAGGGGCAGGGTGTGAGCTCCACCCCGTGGCCCCCAAGTGCAGGCACCCGGCCGGGTACCTGGTGCTGCCGCTTCCTCTCCCGGTACCGCTTGCCCACGTCCTCCATCTCCTCCAGGGTCAGGGGCCGTGCCTCCGTCCGCACATCCACCTCGGGCACCTTCAGCAGGTCCATCTGGGGAGGGTGCGGGGACAGATCCGCCTGCTTCTTGATTGGGCTCCGTGGGGACTCTCTGCGCTTGGCCAGGATGTAACCTGGGGGCAGACGAAGAGGGGAGGAAGGAGGGACTAAGGGGAGTCCGGCCCTGGAATCTGCCACCACCACGCGGGTGTCTGCTTCCTCCCACCTGCGACACACCTGGAAGGTGTCCCTCCCTCCACGCCACCGTGGTCTCTCCCCCACCAGCCCCTGCCCGGCCGTCTCGCCGTCATTCTCATCCTCCATCTCCCTGTTTCCCAGTGGCACACAGCCCCTTGCAAAAGTATTTCTCTGTTGCAAGGCCCTGTAGGACCTGGCCTCGGGACCCGCCCTCCTAGTCCGTCCCCTACCGCCCACCCCTCACCACCTGCCACCCTGACCTCCTTCCATTCCTTGAAGATTTGCCGCCTCGGGGCCTTGCCATGCAGCGCCATCAGCCGCGATGCCCGTCCTGACACTGTCCCAAGACTGGCTTCTCCTGTCACTCAGGGTGTCGGCTCCCGCGTCTGCTTCTCAGACAGGGCGTCCCTGATCCCCACACCCCCTGCTGTCTCAAAGCATTGATCAATATCGGGTCCATCTTATTTAATCCTTTGTGTGTAAGGTCATCGACAGGAAGACCTTGGCTATTGCTGTGTTCTGGGCCAGTTCCTAGGAGTCCAGCACATAGTAGGTGCACAACAATGCCCCAAGGAATCCCATTGCCCCTGCCCTGGTTCCGGTCTTCACGGTCTCACACTGACATGCAACCCTGGCCTCACCACCTTCCGCTGAGACGGTGAAAAAGCCACTCAGCCTTCCCCCCTTGGAAAGTGAGCAGTGTATCCCTTCGCTCCGAGGGACTGGAAGGACAGACGGAGAGGATTCTGTGAAGGTGGGGCCAGTGGGTGGCGTGGGGGTTAGGGGCGCTGGACTCCCACATGGCTGACCATAGTTCGAGTCCTGGACCTGGCAGCTTGCTTTCTTACTCTCCTGTCTCACTCTGTCCTTCTCTGTTCAAATTAAAAAAAAATAAATAGATAGATAAAGTTAAATAAAATAATTCTTAAAAAAAAAAAAGAATTCCGTGAGGGTGTCCTTGACAGGCGACCACCAGCTCTCTCCCGAACCATGACACCAAACTCTTGCCCTTTTAGACTAAGCGAGACATCGCGGCCCATCGGCTTCCCCGTGTGCTGCTCTCCCCGACAACGGGACTCAGGAGGCTGGCTGAGCGGACACCTGAACCTGGCTCCAGGTCTGTGCACCGGGATCGAACAGGCCTGCATGTTGCTGCACACGCGTGGCAGGTGACCACAGCCGCTACACAGACAATGCCGGGCTTCGGTCACTGCTGGAAAGGCCCGAAGAGCACAGGAAGGAGAGTGTGCCAACCACAGGTGGCCTGGGTGCTGGGACCAAGGGGGTGAAGACAGAAGCCCGATGGCTTTTTCCTGTTTCCAAAATCCCTTCCCGAGGGCCCGGGGTGAGTCACATCCACAGACTTGAACAGATCATTTCGGTCCATTTGATACCAGGATTCTTCCAGCATCTTATCCTTGGGACAGTAGCTCGAGACGTGTACAAGTCCCTTAGCTCTGTTAAAGCACACTCTGCTTTCGCCCCCCTTTCTAATCACCAACCTAAGAATTGTAAAGCCCCCCAAACCCTTCCTTCCAAATGTCCTTCTTGGGCCAGACCAATGAGAAAACTCTTTTCACTAAATTCCAAACATTGTCTCTCACTCTCAAAATCAAATCAAAGCAATCCCTGTATCTGTCACCTGGGAAAGGCATGTTTGCTTCCTCTCCGGGCCTGGGTCACACACATGCGTGCTTAGACGTAAACCACATGCATTCTTTCTGCAGAGTTGGTTATATCGACTGGTGCCCCCTGTCTGATGCAGGTGCAGGAGGTGACACGGGGGGCATGCAGGTTCCCTGGGCTCTGGGAGGTGACGGCATCTCTGCAGGGCAGTGTGGACACTGGCCATGGGAAATCTGAGGACTGGATGCTTTGAAGGACGGCCAGCTTCCTCCACACGAACCCCACCAGTGGGGCTGTGAGCATCCCGCTCAGAGGGACCATGCACACCAGAGGCACGGCCCCACACCTGCACCTTGGAAGGAAACTCCTCCACTCTGCTTTCTAGGGTTCTTACATGACCTCAGGGAGCGAGAAGGCCCCCAGGCATGCCTGAGATTAAATTCCTACCGACCTGGTGAATGGAGATAGAGCAAGATTTGTTTCATTAGAAAAACAAAGATGTGAGTCCGGCTCCAGGGCGGTGGTTTGGAGAGCCGATCCCACCTGGCCGTCTGTGCGGTTCGAGTCCCAGCCTCTGCGGCTCAAGGGCCGCGGCAGGCATGTGTGTGTGCACGCCAAAGCCCCAGCAGAGGGAGAGCTGAAGGAGAGGAGATGGTGGTGTGGCCATGTCCCATTTGGGGAGGGCTTTCTCCATCTCTCTCTGTCTCTTTGTCTCTCTGGCAAAGTAAAAAATAAAAAGGGAAAAAGGGAGAGAAAAGCAAAACAAAGATGTGGCTATATTTGGGGAAGGTGCTGGAGTAGGTGGGTGGTTTATTATTATTTTTTTTATAACAGCGGTGTCATTAAAATACCAAGGAATGATATATGCCCTGTGCTGTAAATTCATAGTCTATTTTTCTTCTTTCTAGTTTTGCTATAGGGCGCATGAGCTCACTGGAGACACAGAGAAAGACAGAGAGGGAAACTAATAAGTCACCCCCATGAGGATGGCCACTCTGCTCTCATGACTTTGGGGGCACACACACACACGCACACACACGCACACACACACACAGCTGGCATGTTTTTCAGGCTACCAGGTCTAAGATTCTACCTGCATGGTCAGCCATGTGGATTCCGGCAGCCTTCACCACCACGGTACCTGGCTGGCCTGAGCGGGTCCATTTCTAACGCGCCTCATCTGGAGGGAACCGTCCCACACGCACTTAGCTTGGCAAACTCGCACGACCTGTGAGTGTGGACCGCAGCCCTGCTGCATGCTCCTGATGGCCAAAGTCCACTTTCCAGGGGGCTCTGAGCATGTGCTGATTCCATTTTTCTAACAAGAAATCGTAATTAACTTTTTTTTTTTTTTTAAGAGTGGTTTTTGCTGTAGAGCACGTGCGCTCGCTGGAAAGACAGAGAGAGACGGAGAGACAGAAAACGAGAAATCACCCCCCAGGGGGGATAGCAACACCCAATCCCTTTTCCTCTATTCTCCTCTTGGGATCTTGGGCACGCACGCACACACGCCCGGCGTGAGTTTAAGCCACCGGGTCCGGGACTTGAACCGCAGTTAACTACATGGGAGTCCAGCGATGTAACCATTACACCAATGCTGGTCCCTGTAATTAACCTCTTATCAATATGGTGTGGGTTAATAGTACAGTGGCCATGGATGCCCACAGAGAGAAACGCCTCTGGAAAGGCGGTCAGGTCAGTGTCGGCCTCCGGTGGATTCTGATGGGTGGAGACTAGCCTTTCCATACCCTACCCCGAGGCGGCATCTTCAGGGCCAGCTGTGCACTCCAGAGAACCTCTTCCCCTTAGTGCTCTCCAGACCTGGAGATCTCAGAGGCTTGGCCAACCCACGAGAGCCACAGCTGGAGGGCGCTCTCGGAGTGCAGGCGTGCGGCCCGGGCCAGAGCTGCCTGTACCACGCTCGCTCCCGGGCAGCGCAGGACAGGAGGGTACGCACACTCCCTGGCAGTGGGCAGGGTGCTCTTCTGCTGAGCCAGAGACCACTGCCTGTAGGTGCTGTCCCAGGTGTCCATGGTGATGCTGTTGCGCTTCCCCAGGGAGCCCAGGTAGATGACGATGTCCTCCAACTCCTGGCTCTTCAGAGGGACTCCGACCTGAGGGGACCAGAGGAGCCGCGGGGCTGCAGCTGCCATCAGAACGCCCTGTCCTCCGTCCTCACCGACAGGCCCTGCCTGCCCGGCCCCACCCTCCCTCCTACTTTCTCCTGGTAGGATTTTCAACTTGCTATGTTTAGGACTCACTCCCAGCTCCTGCCCAAGGCCCTGCCAGGGAGCTCAGGGCTTGGCCCCGCCCCTGCACACTCCCTGCACCCTCTGTCTTTGTTAGAGAGGTCTCCCATCTCTGCCTGCAAAACAGTCTCCTCTCAGGATCTTAGGCAGGCTCACACATGTGCCTGGCTTGAGTTTGTTTTGTTTTTAGAGGTTTTTGCTATAGGGCGTGTGCGCTCGCCAGACAGACAGAGACAGAGAGACAGAAAGCGAGAAATCACCCCCCAGGGGGGATGGTCACGCCGCAATCCCTTCTCCTCCATTCTCCTCTCGGGATCTTGGGCACGCACGCACACGCGCCCGGCGTGAGTTTTAAGCCACCGGGTCCAGGACGTGAACCGCGGTCGACTATGTGGGAGTCCAGCGACATAGCCGTTACGCCAACTGCTGGTCCTTGGAAGCTGCATTTTAATAAGTCTCCTGTGTGAGCACGGGCCGGCAACAGTTGGAAATGTTCTAGAGGGTTCTAGAGGCAGGACTGAGGATCAAGCTCTTAAAGGGTCAGTGCTGGAGGGGGACGGCATGGGTTCCCCAGCAGCTGGGCATGAGTTCTGCAGACCAGTGAGGGGCTGTGGAAGGAGGGCCAGCAGGTGGCGTAGTGGTTAAGGTGCTGGACTCCCACAGGGTCCATGGGGTTTGAGTCCCAGACCTGGTGGCCTGAAACTCCCACCTGGCGCGTGTGCGTGCGTGCCCAAAATCCCAAAAGGAGATTGGAGGAAAAGGGATTGCAGCGTGGACATTCCCCCTGGAGGGTGATTTCTCGCTTTCTGTGTTTCCAGCAAGCACATGTGTCTTACAGCAAAAATCTCTCTCTCTTTTTTTTTTTTTAGAGGTTTTTGCTATAGGGCGTGTGTGCTCGCAAGACAGAGAGATAGAAAGGGAGAAATCACCCCCCAGGGGGGATGGCCACGCCGCAATCCCTTCTCCTCCATTCTCCTCTAGGGATCTTGGGCATGCACGCACACGCGCCCGGCGTGAGTTTTAAGCCACCGGGTCCGGGACGCCAACCACGGTCAACTGCATGGGAGTCCAGCAACATAGCCATTACGCTAACTGCTGGTCCCAGCAAAAATCTCTCTTAAAAACAAAACAAAACAAAACGAGTGCAGGTCTGACTGGGCCACAGGTGAAGCCACATTTTCCCATCTGGCTTTACAGGTGAGCTCCTGAAGCAAGCGCAACTCCATTTTGGAAGGGTGCTTCCATCTTGGAAACTGTGTCTCCTTCTCCCCCTCCCACTACAGTCGGTAAGATCAACAGAAGCCCCACTGTCGGGTGCCTTAAGAAACAATCAGTAGGGACCAGCAGTTAGCGTAATGGCTATGTCGCTGGACTCCCACGTAGTCGATCGCGGTTCGCGTCCTGGACCCGGTGGCTTAAACTCATGCCGGGTGCGTGTGCGTGCGTGCCCAAGATCCTGAGAGGAGAATGGAGGAGAAGGGATTGTGGTGTGGCCATCCCCCGCCCCCCTCCCCGGGGGAGTGATTTCTCACTTTCTGTCTCTCTCTGTCTTTCTGGTGAGCACACATGTCCTATAGCAAAAACCTCTCAAAAAAAAAAAATCAGTGACTAACAGACCTTGTCTGTCACCAGGGGAGCCATTAAGAGTCCATTGTATCCAGAACATGCCCTTAGGAATGATGAACCTGCCTGCTTTGCTTCTGTAACTGGCATTATTGCTTTGAAGAAAGAACAACCCTACCCCCATCTCTCCTAAAGCCCCTGCACTTTGTTTCTATCAACATGTCATCTTTTTTTTTTTTTTTAGAGGTTTTTGCCATAGGGCGCGTGCGCTCACCAGACAGACAGAGAGAGACAGAGAAACAGAACGTGAGAAATTACCCCCAAGGGGGGACGGCCACACCGCAATCCCTTCTCCTCCATTCTCCTCTCGGGATCTTGGGCACGCACGCACTCACGCCCGGTGTGAGTTTTAAGCCATCGGGTCTGGGACTCGACCCGCGGTCAAGTATGTGGGAGTCCAGTGACATAGCCATTACGCCAACTGCTGGTCCCTCAACATGCCAACTTGAGATAAATTGTGATTTATACCTATATAAGCTCCTTTTCTCCTTTCACTTGGGGCTGCGGGGTTTTGAGAGACACGAGTCCCCCGTAGGCCGCCGGCTTCATCAATAAACTCCGATACATTTGGCTCTGTCTGGATGTCCTGTGATTTCTCGCTGAGGAGACTCTAACACTCCCCATGTCTGCGTTCCAGCTGACCCAGGACCTGGGGAGGGAGGACAGAGGGGCCTCATGCACCCCCTGTACACCGGACCCACTGAGCAAGCAGGTGACACTCACGGCCTTCAGAGTCAGAATGAACTCCTCCCGGCTGATCCTCTGGTTCTCGCCCCGGTCGGCCTTGCCGAACAACTCCAGGATCTTGATCTTGCGGCTGCGCAGGTAGGCGTACATGTCCGACAGGACGGGGGGCTTGGGCAGCCGGAGCTGGGGCACCATTCGGTGGGAGGGTCGGGAGGATTTTTTCTGCAAGAGGTGAGAGAGGGAGGGGGGCATAGGACAGAGCTGAAGGGTGACCGGCTGCGGGGAGGCAGTCCCCAGGGTTGGAGAGAACTAGGAGAAGCTGAGCAGCCCGGACGGGGCGATGGGCCACTCGAGGCTGCTACGTGGCCAAGGACCGCCCGGGACGCTTGGCTCCCCTTGGACGGTGAGAACTAGAACTTGGCTCTCACCCACGTCGCCCCGGCACGTCAGCTCATTCTGTGAGCCCACTGGCCTCAGTGCACCGAACACACGCCCCTACCTGGAGTCCCACGGAGCTCCCAGCTGGCCATGGCTCCTATGGGGCCTCCTACTGGGAATCTTTCCTTCCTCCTCTACCCCTGCGCTTCCTGCTCCTCTTCCAACTCCAGATGAAAGGGTTGTTTTTATTGTTTGTTTGTTTCTTCCTTTCCTTTTTTATTTATTTATTTTTTACATTTTCCCACAAATATTTACTTTCCATATCAGAAAATGTTTGCTCGTACTCCATAGTTCTTGACAGTTAGTAAACAACTTTCAAAATTTCCAAAAAATTGAATGTTAAAGATAACTTTCAAAATATTCATGATAATTTTGTTTGCATGTTTCTTTTTTCTTCCTTTTTTTTTTTTAGTTTGCTACAGCGCATGTGTACTTGGGGGGGCGGTGAAGGAGGGAGGGAGAAAAAGTGAAAAACCACCGTCCCTTCTCTTCCCTTCTCCTCTCAGGATGTTGGCCACACACACACACACACTCAGTGTGTTCTTCAGGGTCCTGGCTCAGGGGCTGGAAAGGCAGAGGCGGCCATGTGAGATCCAGCCGCCCTAACCACCACGCCACCTGCTGGCCGTAAGGGGAATATTTCATAATGATCCTGCATTATCTTCGGGGAGCATTCGGTTTACAAACGGCCTTCCTGTTCCTAGCTTGTCCAGCCTGTGTGCTCCTGGGGTGTTTTGGACCGTGGCTTAAGAACAAGACCATCGGGGCCAGCAGTTAGCGTAATGGCTATGTCGCTGGACTCCCACGTATTCGACTGCGGTTCACGTCCCGGACCTGGTGGCTTAAACTCACGCCGGGCACGTGTGCGTGCGTGCCCAAGATCCCGAGAGGAGAATGGAGGAGAAGGGATTGCGGCGTGGCCATCCCCTCTGGGGGGTGATTTCTCACTTTCTATGTTTCTATCTCTCTGTCTCTCTCTGTCTGGCGAGCGCACGTGCCCTATAGCAAAAACCTCTCCCCCCCCCCCCCCAAAAAAAAAAGAACAAGACCATCCATGTCTTATTTAGCTTCACTCCCCTGCCCCCAATGCCCCAGCCCTGTACTGAACAGATCCCAGGCCTAGGCAGGTAGGCAACCACTGTTTGCTGAATGAATAAACGATTTCATGAATTAGGCATGACTTTATCCACTTCCACAGGTGGGATCGGGCTCAGAGGAGTAAGTAAGGTGACTTACCCGTGGGGGTCACACAGCGGGTAAGCAATGATACTGCGTTCCTTTTTCTTTCTTTTAATTTGCCAGAGGCATGTGTGCTCACCAGAGACAGAGACAGAGAGAAAGTGAGAAAGTGCCCCTCCATGGGGTCTCTCCCTCCTTTTGGGATTTTGGGCATGCACACACACGCACCCAGCCTGTCTCTCAAGCCGCTGGGTCCGGGACTCAGACCGCTGGGTCCAGGATTCAAACACGCAGTCGGCCATCGGGGAGTCAGTCGCCCTAACCACCAGACCACAGGCCTGCGTTTCTTCATAGACACTGTGACGCTGAGGCCCACGACATCTGGGTTTTGACTGATGACACTGAGAACTGTCACTGTAGTTTCGAGCTGACAACCCAAATGACACTGAGGGGACCGCAATGATAATAAAAATGGCAGTCACTGAATGCTCACTGCATGCCCCGTCTCGGGGAGCCCAAGGTTACCCCCACTTCATTGATGAGCAAACCGAAGCCTGGACTGTACAGCTAGGGCGTAGGAGAGCTGTATTTAAGCCCGAGTTCTCAGACCCCTTATCCCAAGTTTACTTGAATTGGGATTTTTTTTTTTTTCCTGGAGAGGTTTTCGCTATAGGGCGCATGCGCTTACCAGAAAGACAGAGAGAGAGAGAGAGAGAGAGAGAGACAGAGAGACAGAAAGCGAGAAATCACTCCCCAGGGGGAATGGCCACACCGCAATCCCTTCTCTGTTCTCCTCTTGGAACCTAGGGCACGCACTCACACAACGTGCTTGGCATGATTTTCAAGTTGCCAGGTCCAGGAGTTGAACCATGATCAGCCATGTGGGAGTCCAGCACCTTAACCACCATGCTACCTGCCGGCTCCATCTAAAGTGGTTTTAAGGCATGTCCAAATATTCTTCGCCTCGAGACCAGGTGGTGGCACAGCAGTGATGCAACTGGACCCACATGGGAAAGGCCCTGAACCTGCATTCCAGGACCTCCCTGAGGATGCCGGGCACACATGCGCACGCCTGTGACCCCGGGCTGGCCGAGGCTGGGGTGGGTTGCAATAGGAAAACCCTTTCGGAGGTGCTGTCTCTTCTCCATCTGTCTCTCTCTCTCTCTCTCATAGAATAAATAAATAAGCTTTAAAAGAAAAGATTCTTGGGACCAGTAGTTGGTGTAATGGCTATGTCACTGAACTCCCATGTAGTCAACCATAGTTCGAGTCCCAGACCCAGTGGTTTAAACTCTCGCCGGGCGCATGTGCATGCGTGCCCAAGATCCCGAGAGGAGAACGGAGGAGAAGGGATTGTGGCGTGGCCATCTCCCCTGGGGGGTGATTTCTCACTTTCTGTCTCTCTGTCTCTGTCTGTCTGGCGAGCGCACGTGCCCTATAGCAAAAATCTCTGCAAAAAAAGAAAAAAAAAAGAAAGAAAGAAAGGAAAGAAAAGATTCTTCAGCTGTCCTCTCTTCCAAGATGGCGCCTTCTTCCCTTCCTCTTGAGAGAGCAGTACTCAGTCACTTGCTTCTGACAAATAGAATTTGGTGAAAGTGCTGGTGGGAACTTCTGAAACTGAGACCATTGGAGACTAGGGCGTAAAGGACATTGCAGTCCCTTTCCTGCTTTTCACCCTGGACCATCCACTCTGGGGAAGCAGTGGCCATGTTGTGAGGACACTGAAGCAGCCCTGTGGAGAGGTCCATGGGAGGAAAAACTGAAGCCTCTTGCCAACAGCCATGTGCATAAGCCAGGCCGGAAGCAGATCCTCTGACCTAGTCGAACTTGCAGATGACTGTGGCCCGGGCCAACATTTATATCTGTAGACTCACAAGTGACTCTGAGCCAGAGCCGCATAGCTAAGCTACTCCCAGTATCCTGACTCTCAGAAACTGTTGGCAATAATAAATACTTGTTGCCTTAAGGCATATTGAGATATTTGTTACGCAGCAATTGATAACTAATACACCTTGCACCTCTATGAAATGGGGAGAATCATCCCCATCCTGCCCAACCCAAAGGAATGAATAATCTTAAAGCCCTTCATCTGGTAAGTGGGGGTCCTCACCCTGATGGCCTTGGTAGTAAAGTGGGTCACCAACTGAGACTTATGCTCCTGGTTGATCATCTGTAAGACCTTGGCTTCTGAAGGCGTGAAGGTGGGTTTATTCTCCAGCCACCTCTTTACATCTCCAAACGTTTCCAGATCCTTCCGTAGCTTCATCCTCCTGCTGAGCCAGGTGTTCTTGTCCTCTGGAGGCTCTTGGAGGTCTGCAGGTTCCGGGGCTTTGAAGCTAGGGATGGGCTGTGGGGGAGCCCGGTGCAGGGAGGTGGGGTCAGTGGGAATCGGATCCTCCTTGCCAGGCACGATGAAGACCCTCCGGCGGCTTTGAGGCAGGGAGAAGTCCTCCTGTTTGAGCCGCTGGAAGCAGTGAGAAATGACCGGCTCAGGATTAAAGATGGAGACTTTGCTGGCATTTCCATCGTTGACTGAAGTCTTAGACTGCACGAGCCCTTGGAGAAAGAGGATTAAAAGGTCAGTTCCTGGGGCCGGCAGGTGGTGTAGTGGTTAAGGGCACTGGACTCCCACATGGCCAACCATGGTTTGAGTCCCAGACCTGGCGGCTTGCTTTCTTACTTTCCCTTTCTGTCTCTCTCAGGTTAAATGAAAAATAATTACAATAATAACAAATAAAATAAATAATTATTTTAAAAAAAACCCACAATGGTTGTATTGCATGACCATACCCCATTGCAGGGATGGGGGTGTGCGTTCTCCCACGGTCGGCCATGTGGGAGTCCGACATCTTTTAACTACCATGACACCTACTAGCCTCTCACTCACTGCAATTTTCAAGTGACTGGGGCTGGGATTCGAACCTCCTACAGTCAGCTATGTGAGATCTGGCTCCTTAATCACCAGGCCACAGACCTGGTCCTACACGCTTTCTTTAACTTGTTGACTGATTCATTCATACATTGTGAAAATTTGCTATAGGGCACGTGTGCTTGCCAGAGAGACAGAAGGGACAGACAGAGAGAAAGTGAGGAGTTACCCCTCAGCGGAGATGGCCCCCCTGCAATCTCTTCTCCATTCTCCTCTCAGGAGTTTTGGGCACATACGCACATGCACAGTGTGTTTCCACACCACATGGCCAGGACTTGAACCATGCAGTCAGCCGTGTGGGATCCAGTTGCCTTAACCACCATCTCATTTTCTGGCAAGCTTCCTCTTATTTAATCTTCTCCTCCACCCCAGCCCCCAGTACTCCTATTGGCCATGAGAACTAATTTTTAAAATGCCAATCTGATTTTACCTGATCTTCAGAGACAGTGTAGCACCATTAAGAGCAGAGGCTTGGGACCAGCAGTTAGCGTAATGGCTATGTCGCTGGACTCCCACGTAGTCGACCGCGGTTCGAGTCCCGGACCTGGCGGCTTAAACTCACGCCGGGCGCGTGTGCGTGCGTGCCCAAGATCCCAAGAGGAGAATGGAGGAGAAGGGATTGCGGCGTGGCCATCCCCCCTGGGGGGTGATTTCCTGCTTTCTATCTCTCTGTCTCTCTCTGTCTGTCTGGCGAGCGCACGCGCCCTATAGCAAAAACCTCTCCAAAAAAAGAAAAAAAAAAAAAAAAAAAAAAAAGAGCAGAGGCTTAGGGGCCATCCATGGTGAGGCTGGTAACACGCTGCTCAGGAGAGGCCAGCTCCTGGGGCCAGCAGGTGGCACCGTGGTTAAGGCGCTGGACACTCCCACATGGCTGACCATGGTTCGAGTCCTGGACCTGGTGGTTTGCTTTCTCGCTTTCCCTCTCTCTCTGTGTGTCTCATTCTGGTCAAATGAAAACAAACAGATAAATAAATAAAATTAAATAATTCTTTAAAAAAGAGAGAGAGAGAGAGAGAAGCCAGCTTCCACAGGGTGACCATGGTTCAACTCCCTGTGCGTGAGTGTCCAGGCTCCAATGGGCTGGAAGACTGGAGGAAGGGGATTGCACTGTGGAGGGTGCTCACCCACGGGGGGGTGGCCACGCCGCAGTCCCTTCTCCTCCATTCTCCTCTCGGGATCTTGGGCACGCACGCACACGCGCCCGGTGTGAGTTTAAGCCACTGGGCCTGGGACTCGAACCGTGGTCAACTACATAGGAGACCAACAACGTAGTCATTAGGCCAACTGCTAATCCTGAAAAAATAATTTACAAAAAGAGAGAGCAGTGACTTTGCGGCCAGAGAGCGTGGGTCCGAGTCCTGGCTCGGCCACTTATTGGCTGAATAACCTTAACCTCCACGTCTCAATTTCTTCACCTGCAGAATGGGGGTAATGGTGGCACCTACTCTGTTGGGTGGGGATGATGCTTAGAGTCGGTAACATTATTAGAGTATTACTCTCTTGTTGCTTTTGTTCCCCGCGGGAGCACTGGGACCCGCCCCCAAACACATACACACACACACACACACACACATACACACACAGTGCCTAAGAGCCATGGGAACTCCGCAGGGAACTCACCAAGTGGACGAAGGAATGGCAGATCTACGAGATGAGTGCTGCGATTATACCCACTTACAGATAAGGACTCTGCTGTCCAAAGGGGCCCACGGTCACACAGTCCATTAGCGGCAGAGCTGGGACACGAACTCCTGTTTACCTGGCCCAGAGCTCAGCACTTTGCCATTGCTCCATACCCTCCACCCCGCCTCCCCGTCACCCAAACCCACAGAGTCTCAAGTCCTCAATCTCTAAAATGGCATAAACTTGGGGCCAGGAGGTAGTGTGGTGATTAAGGTCCTAGACTCCCATAAGGCCCATCACAGTTCAAGTCCCTGATCCAGCAGCTTAAAAATCATGCTGGGCACATGTGTGTGTGTGTGTCCAAAATCCCGAGAAGAGGATGGAGGAGGAGGGACTGAGATGTGGCCATCCCCCCTTGGGGGGTGATTTCTCACTCCCCCCACCCCTGTTTCTCTCGGGCAAGTGCACGCACCCTTTGCTAAAAGTAAAAACAAACAAAATGGCATAAACTCTGTTTGGTTCGCCTCTCAAAGTTATTGCCAATGTCAAATGAGATAACGGGTGTGAAAGTGTTCTAAAAGTCAGAAGGAATGTCACGTGATCAAAAACATGGTCACCGTCAGGCCAGCAGATGGCGTAGCAGTTACGTCCCCGGACTCCCACGTGGCCGACACGGTTTAAGTCCCGGACTCAGTCAGTGGCTTGAAAATCAGGCTAGGCACATGTGCGTGCGTGCCCAAGACCCTAAGAGGAGAATGGAGAAGAAGGGATTGCGGTGTGGCCATCCCCCCTGGAGGGGCGATTTCTCACTTTCCCTCTCACTGTTTCTGTCTCTCTCTCTGAGCCCTAAGGCAAAAATCCTCATTTATATGTATATATATAAATCACTGTCATTTTCCATCTAAACCAAATGTCTTTCTTTCTTTTTTTTTTTTTTTTTGAGAAATTTTTTTGCTATAGGGCGCGTGTGCTCGCCAGACAGAGAGAGACATTAGAGACAGAAAGCTAGAAATCACCCCCCAGGGGGGATGGCCATGCCGCAATCCCTTCTCCTCCATTCTCCTCTCGGGATCTTGGGCACGCATGCACACGCGCCCGGCGTGAGTTTTAAGCCACCGGGTCCGGGACGCGAACCGCAGTCGACTACGTGGGAGTCCAGCGACATAGCCATTACGCTAACTGCTGGTTCCCCCCAAACGTCTTTCTTAACATCCACCCGTGGATCCCGCCTGCCTCCAGATTAGTCTCAGCTCCTTACCCCTATGTGCCACGGTCCCCACGGGCACCTTATCTCACTCCTGTCACCCGTGTTTGTACCCAGACTGACCAGCCTGTGGTTCCACCCCACCCTGACCTGGCCCCCGCTGTTCCCGCCCTCTGAATGCCCTTCTCCCTCCCCTGCCTCACTCCATTCTTCTTGCGCCCCCTTGGATCTGCAAAGCCCGTTACAGCCCTGACCCTGCTCTTTTCGTTTTGTTTTCCTTAAGGTTTTTGCCACAGAGCACGTGCCAGACAGAGACAGAGAGAGAGAAAGAGAGAAATCACCCCCCGGGGGCATGGCCTCACCACAATCCCTTCTCCTCCATTCTCCTCCTGGGATTTTGGGCACGCACACACACGCGCCCTGAGTGATTTTCAAGCCGTCAGGTCCGGGCCTCAAATTGTGTTTAGCCAGGTGGGAGTCTAGCATCTTAACCACCATGCCACCTTCTGGTCCCGGCTTAAAGGATCTTAAACTCAAGCAAACAAGTCTGTCCCTGTCCCCACCCCCGCCTTGGTCCTACAGCCACTTCTCTGGAGCCATGACAGGCACTCCCGCCTCCAGGCCCCCCAGCTGAGTACCACCTTGGATTGTCCGTTCCGTGTTCCTGTCGGTCAGCTCCCAGTCCCTGCATCCCCTGCTAGCCCGGCCCTTCTCGCTTGCCGCCCAGCATCTCTGGCCTGGGAACGGTGGCCAGGCACTCTGGCTCACCCCTTAATCCCCTGTACATTAGAGCGCGCAGAACCGAGAAGAGGCCAGGAGAAAGCCTCCGTCTTCAAGTCACCCCCCAGCCCATATTCTGAGTCTGCCAATGCAGAGTGGGCCTTGGCTGACACCTCTAAACCGGGTCTGCTGCCCCAGACCCTCTCCACTCTCCATCTCCTGGCCGACAGATCTACTACGATCTGGTAGATTCTGAGCTGATTTCTAGAAGCTCTCAGACTATCACCATTTCCTGAAGACCAGGCCTCTGCCTCTCCCTTCTCCTTTTTTTTTTTTTTGGAGAGGTTTTTTTTTCTATAAGGTTTGTGCGCTCACCAGAAAGAGAGAGAGAGACAGAGAGACAGAAAGTGAGAAATCACCCCCGGGGGGGGGGGGGGGGATGGCCACGCCGCAATCCCTTCTCCTCCATTCTCCTCTCGGGATCTTGGGCACACATGCACCACACCTGGCTGTAAGTTTAAGCCACCGGGTCCGGGACTTGAACTGTGGTTGACTACATGGGAGTCCAGCAATGTAGCCATTACGCCACCTGCTGGTCCCCTCTCTCCTCCTTTAAGTCCCCAGTAAAGACCTTTTCCTGGAGCTGGGCCCTGTTCCTCCCCATCCCACACGCTCAGGGGGATGCCAACTCCGGAGCCTCACCCCTGGGCCCGGCATCCCAGCTGTGTTCTGTACTTATCTGCATCTCTCTGTCCTTCACTTCTGAAGTTGTGCCTTGTCCATTTTGCAGAACTTGGTCCAGGGAAGGACTTGGTGACCAGACTGTCAACACTTTTTTTTTTTTTTCAAATCCAGAGTGTGCAGAAAGGTGGACAGGGAAGAAGGCGGGGAGTCGGGGGTGGGGAATGGAGGGGAGGGCAGCAGGAGGCATAGTGGTTAAGGCGCTGTGTACAGAGGGGTTGCACTGTGGCCACTCTCCCAGGGGGGTGATTTTTCACTTTCTGTCTCTGCCTCTCTGCAAGCTCACACACTCTACAGCAAAAGTCTCTCAACAACAAAAACCCAGAATGTGCATATGCTGGAGAGAGAGTGAGACAGAGAGACCCCTTCCATAGGGCATGGTCAGGGTGAAATCCTTTCTCCATTTCTCCAGCCTGCTGGGGGTTTGGGCAACCACGCGCACACATCAGTGTGCTTTTCAAGCCTACAGGGCAGGATTCGAACCTTGCTTAGCCAAGCGGGAGCTGGCTCCCTTAACCACAGGCTGGAAGTCTCCGTGCCTCTTCTCGAGGGCCAAATAGTAATAATATATTAAAGTCTGGAGGGGAGATTGGCCTCTGGTTTCAAGCCAAGTCACTTGGCCCGCTGCTCCAACTCCGTCCGGGCAAGGATTCCACCCAGAAGTGGATCGGAGAAGCGCTCAACTCCCCGGCAACCGCCTCACCAGCCAGCCAGGTCTCCAGCCCAGCCCTGGGCCTCGCTCGCCGGGCATGGTTCGTAGGGCTCCGAGGGCTTCCTGCAGGCGGCGCTGCTCCCCAACTTACCGAACAGCGACAGGGCCACGTTCTGGGGCGCGTCGGAGGACTCCCCCATGGTCGCGGGGCAGAGGGAGTGCTACAGAGTGTGCGAATGCGTGTGCGCGCGCTTGCACGCGAGGGGTGCGGAGGCACCTGAAAACTGGGTAACTAAGCTTTGCGAAAGGTGCTCGGCTCACAGAGCACAGACGCGACCTGTCGCCACGACTACGGAGGCCCGCGCTGATTGGCCGCCGGAGGGCAGTGGGCGGCCCGGGTAGGCAGGGACCCGTCCAGCCCGGGAGGAGTGGGGAGGGGATCTGGCCTGTCCAGTTCTGGCTGGTCGAAGTCAGGATTTCTACTTTGGCCCAGGGGTCCCTGAATCTGGAGGAGACTCCCTGGTTTTCCTGCGAACTGTGGGATCGACGTCTTTTTACTTTTTTAATAATTATTTATTTTATTTTATTCATTATCATCACCTTTTAATTTTTTTTAAAGAGGTTTTTGCTATAGGGCTTGTGTGCTCACCAGAGACACAGAGACAGAGAGACAGAAAGCAAGAAATAACCCCCCAGGGGGGTATGGCCACGCCGCAATCCCTTCTCCTCCATTCTCCTCTTGGGATCTTGGGCACACATGCACACGTGCCCGGTGTGAGATTTAAGCCACCGGGTCTGGGACTTGAACCGTGGTCGACCACGTGGGAGTCCAGCGACATAGCAATTACGCTAACTGCTGGTTCCATCACCTTTTAATTTGACCAGAGGGGGTGGGGAGTGAAAAAGCAAGCTGTCAGGTCTGGGCCTTGAACCATGGTCAGTCATATGGGAATCCAGTGCTTTTATTTTTTTAAAGAGATTTTTGCTATAGTGTTTGAGCTCCCCAGAGAGAGAGATAGAAAGCAAGCAATTACCCCCCAAGGGGGATGGCCACACCACAATCCCTTCTCCTCCATTCTCTCAGGATGTTGGGCACACATGCACACGTGCCCTGAGTGAGTTTTAAGCCATCAGGTCCAGGACTTGAACTGCAGTAGACTACGTGGGAGTCCAGCGACTTAACCATTACGCCATCTGCTGGTCTCAGGAGCCCAGTGCTTTAACCACCACGCCACCTGCCAGCCCCAGGATCAACATCTTCCTCTTGGTTTTCTCATCCAAACAGGTCCTGCCTTCTCCAGAGGGTTGGGAGTGGTGGTGTACAGAGGCAGGGTGTTTGGAAGGCTTTGCCCCTTGGGGCCAGCAGGTGGCATGGTGGTTAAGGTGCTGGACTCCCACATGGTCAAACGTGGTTCGAGTCCCAGACCTGGCGGCTCGCTTCCTCAGTTTCCCCTTCGCTCTCTCTTCTCTCTGGTCAAACTAAAATAATAATAATAATAACAACAAATAAAATTAAGTGAATAAATAATTTAAAAGAAAGGCTTCGTACCCTATGACAGAGTGCTCTGGTTTGGAACTGTATTACTGGAGAACCAGAGTATTAATAATAAACCCTTGTGGGCCAGCAGGTGGCATGATAGTTAAGGCTCTGGATCCCACATGGCCAGCACCACAGTTCAAGTCCCAGACCCAGTGGCTTGAAAATCATCCCAGGTCTGTGTGTGTGTGTGCCCAAGATCTCAAGAGGAGAATGAAGAGGGGACTGCTGCATGGCCATCCGCCCAGGGGGTCAGTTCTGTTTCCCTCTCTCTCTCTCCAGTCCGTGTATACCCCCTACGGCAAAAATCTGAAAATAAACCCTCGAAATGTCCATCGACTGACAAAATGTGGTCTGTTACGTGGTGGCCATGACGGGCTGAAGCACAGACACACGTGACCACATGGACGAAAGAAGCCAGATGTGGGCCTCACGCCGTGACTCTCTGTATGGGAACGGCCCTGTGTATTTGCCCGTTCTACGGACAGGGAAGGAGGTTAGCGGGTGCCACGGGATGGAGGGGGGCGGGGTTGAGAGGGTGCTGGGGGGGAACGAGGTTTCTTTGGGGGATGAAAAGGAATGTACTGGAATTAGGTGGTGATGCTGGTCACACGCCAGGAATGTACTACAAACCGCTGCATGCGTACACTTCCACATGGTCCACTGTGCGCGGCCAGCGGGGAATGGAGGTTAAGGAGTTGGATCCCACACAGCTGACTCTGCGGTTCGAGTCCTGAATCGAGCAGCTAGAAAATCACACAGGGCGCATGTGCATTCATGCCCAAAATCTCAAAAGGAGAATGGAGAAGGGATTGCAGTGGCCACCCACCCCAGGGGGGTGATTTCTTACTCTCTTTCTCTGACTCTCTGTGGCGAGTGCACATGGCCTATGGCAAAATCTAAAATAATAATACACTTTGAGGGATCAGCAGATGGTGTAATGGTTATGTTGCTGGACTCCCATGTAGTTCAAGTCCTGGACCCGGTGGCTTAAACTCACGCCAGGCGTGTGCGTGCGTGCCCAAGATCCCGAGAGGAGAATGGAAGAGAAGGGATTGCGGGGTGGCCATCCCCCCTGGGGGGTGATTTCTCGCTTTCTGTCTCTCTGTCTGTCTCTGTCTTTCTGGTGAGTGCACGTGCCCTATAGCAAAAACCTCTCAAAAAAACAAAAAACCACTGTGAATATCCTGCTGTGTGAATTTTCTCTCAATAAAAAGTTTACAAACGCTTGAGCACTTCCTCTGAGCCAGGCACCGCTGTCCCTGCCATGGGCTGCCTTTGTGACCTCCTGTCACCTAAGGGAGCAGCCCAGAGCATTCCGAGCGCTCTCGCTCTCACAGGCTGGGCACTATGTCAGTGCTCGCCTGCATCCACTTCACAATCGCAGTGACTGTGAGGTAGGCGCCGCCCCACTTCTCAAAGACGAGGAGGCGAGTACAGAGGCCAGACAGCCTCGCCCACAGCAAACAGGGACAGCCAGGCCTAGGCCCAGGCAGCCTGGCTGTGGCCGGAGCGCCCCTGCCCAGAGCTCACCTCGGGGGCCCACACACCGGATGGGGTGGAGATGCTGAGGAGAGGGACCTGACATCCCGAGCCTGGACCTGGAGGCTTGCTTTCTCACTTTCCCTCTGTGTGTGTGTGTGTCACTCTGGTCAAATTAAAATAAATGAATGAATAAATAAAATGAAATAAAATAATTCTAAAAAAAAAGAATACGGCTGTTGGGACAAGCAGATGGCATGATGATCACATTGCTGGACTCCCACATGGCTCATTGGTTCAAGTCGTGGATCTGGAGGCCTGAAACTCACACTGGGCACGTGTGTGTGTGTGTGCGCCAAATCCTGAGAGAATAGAGAAAGGATGGTAGTGTAGCCACCCCACCCCACCGGGGGTGATTTCTCACTGTCCAGTGAGCATGCATACCCTATAGCAGAAACCTCTCTCAAAAATAAATACAATTTTTAATTTTATTTATTATTATTCTTTCTTTGATTTGACCAGAGTGAGACAGAGCAAGTCGCCAGGTCTGGGACTTGAACCATGGTCAGCCATAGTAAGAATCCAGTGCCTCAACCACCATGCCACCTGCCAATTCTGTATTTTAGATCTCTTCCACTAGGGTGTGTGCCTTTTCTCCCACTGTGAGGGTCTCTGCAGAGACTTTCCATCTTTGTCTCTCTCAACTGAGCTGCACTGCACTTCACGAGGGCTACTCGGTTCAGTGAAAAAGTGCCGGAGATCAGGAAGTGGGCGTGTGCCTGGGGGTGGTGGCGGCCAGTTCTCCAGTTCTCCGGTCCAAATCCACTGCTCTCTAACAAAGGCACTTGCTCACTCACAGAAAACCAACTACCCAGTCCCGTATGCCTTTGCATCCCACTCACAAAACACCCTCCAACAAAGGCAGTTTTCTGAACAACTGATTTATTTTTCATTTATTCAATCAAGTGAATTTTTTTTTTTTGGAGAGGTTTTAGCTATAGGGCGCGTGTGCTCGCCAGAGAGACAGAAAGCGAGAAATCACCCCCCAGGGGGGGATGCCACGCCGCAATCCCTTCTTGGGCACGCACGCACGCACACACGCCCGGTGTGTTTTAAGCCACTGGGTCCGGGACACAAACCGCAATCGACTACATGGGAGTCCAGCGACATAGCCATTACGCTAACTGCTGGTCCCTCAATCAAGTGAATTTTCAAATTAGACTTTCAAATGGCCTTTGGTAAGAAAGACTGAGTAACAGGATTTTTTGTTCGGTGAGTTCGAAGGTCTCAGTATTTGAACTCTCTCATTATAAGACCTGTATAAAAATGACACGCAATTTAAAAAGGTCCCATCCGCCCGCTGGAAGATGAGAGATGAGCTTCTGCAAGAGGATGAATGTAAAAGGCCTAGGGCAGACGCTGTCAAGCTGAAATGAAGCCACCGGCAGATGCGACTGTCAGATCATTGAGGTCAAAGCCGCAATGCCTAAGAGCTCGTGTGGAGTCATCTAGAAACATACACGAGGCCAAAGGAATGTTTTATTTTTTTAAGTTTTTGCTACAGGGCATGTGTGCTCACCAGAGAGAGGCAGACTGAGAGACCACCCACCAGGAGGGATGAGTGAAGAGAGGCAATTCCCTTTTCTTCTGGTCTCCTCTTGGGATTCTGGACATACATACACACGCGCCTGGCGTGTTTTCAAGTCGCTGGGTCCAGGACTCGAACTGTGTAGTCGGCTATGTGGTATACATCTGCCTTAATCTCCATACCACCTGTGGGCCCCCAAAGGGATGCCAAATGTCCTTGGGGGTTAGTGATTTGTTTTATTATTTTTTTATTTAAAAACAATTTTTTTGAGAGTTTTTTTTTTTTTGCTATAGGGCGTGTGCGCTCGCCAGAAAGACAGAGAGAGACAGAGAGACAGAAAGCGAGAAATCACCCCCAGGGGGGATGGCCACACCGCAATCCCTTCTCCTCCATTCTCCTCTCGGGATCTTGGGCACGCACGCACACGCGCCCGGCGTGAGTTTAAGCCACCGCGTCCGGGACCCGAGCTGCGGTTGACTACATGGGAGTCCAGAGACGTAGCCGTTACGCTAACTGCTGGTCCCTCTTCTGAAATATTTTTTAAAAATTAATTAATTTACATTCATTCCCTGAGCATCATCACAGTATACAAAATGTGATCTCCCACCCAGAATATACTGCATAGTGGTTTAATTATACATGTTATTGTCAAAAATTTTCCATTTCTAGTTTCGCGTATATGTATGTATGTGTATATATATATGTTTTTGGCCTATTTCTCACCCTCTGCCATTTCCCACCCTCCTCCCACACTATCTCAGGTATCTATGGTTGTTTTCCATTCCTTCCCCCCCACATTTTATTGATTCACAAAACTTCTTAAATAATCTAACTATTCTGAATAGCAAGTTTAGCTGATATATACAGATTCATTTTCTTTTAAATAATTATTTTATCTTATTCATCATCATCATTATTTTATTTGACCAGAGAGAGAGAGAGAAAGGGAAATTGAGAAAAAGGGAAATTGAGAAAGCAAGCCACCAGGTCCAGGACTTGAACCATGGTCAGCCATGTGGGAGTCCTGCACCTTAGCCACCATACCACCTACCAACCTGTGTTTGTTTGTTTGTTTGTTTTTTTCCTTAATAAAAATACTTTTTATTAACAAACTGCCTAATCCACTCTAAAATTGCTTATTACACGATTGGCTGCACACACTTCGATGCTACTTAACATGACGACTGTGTGATATCATCTTTTGTAGAAAGAGAACAGAGGGGCCAGCGGGTGGCACAGTGGTCAAGGCACTGGGCTCCCACGTGGCCGACGGTTCCAGTCCTGGATTCAGTGGCTTAAAATTCACACTGGGCACATGTGCACACATGCCTAAAATCCCAGGAAAAGAATGGAGGAGAAGGGACTGTGGCATGGCTATCCTCCCAGGGAGTGCTGTCTCCTTTCCCTCTCACTGTCTCTGTCTGCCTCTCCAGTGAACGCATGCGCCCCATAGCAAAACCTTAAAAAAAAGAAAAAAGAAAAAAGAGAGAGAAAAGATAAAATCTAATCTTTCTCCTAGCAGGGCTGATAGAAATCGCTTCATATTACTGACAACTTCGAAAGTGTTTTTCAGGCCAGCTGGTGGTGTGGTGGGTGAGGTGGCTGGAATCCACGTAGCTGGCTATGCAGTTCAAGTTCTGGACCCAATAGTTTGAAAAACACACCCGTCACATATATGTGCATCCAAAATCCTCCAGAAACAAGAATGGAGAAGGGACTGCAGCTTTACCATCCCTCATGCAGAGGGGGCAGGGGGTGCTTTTTCACTTTTCCTCTCTGTCTTCCCAAGCACACGTGCCTTCTCACAAATTTAAAAATAAGCTTTTTACTTTCGCATCACATTATTATTTGAAAATTCAAATGTTTTAGGACTGTTGTCAAATAACCATCAAAAAGAAACTCAGAATATTCTAGGGACAAGCAGACAGTGTAATGGTTACATTGCTGGATTCCCATGCAGTTGGCTGCGGTTCAAATCTCGGACCCGGAAGCTTAAAACACACTGGGTGCATATGCATGCATGCTCAGAGTCCCAAGAGGAGAATGGAGAAGCGATTGTGGTGTGGCCATCCCACCTGCGGCGGGGGGTGATTTCTTACTTTCTGTCTCCCTGGTGAGTACATGCTCTCTATATCAAAAATCTAAGGATAAAAAAAAAAAAAAAAAAACATGTTCTAGCATACCCAGTAACTAAAATCCATTAGTGGCACACACATTAATAAAACACTTTTCGTTGGGACAATTAAAATCTACATTGCTTAAAAAGGTGGTGGGTTGTGCTTAATGGAGTTCTTCAGGACTAAAGTGCAAAGCAAAGCGTAAGAGATGAGTTTGAAAACTTCACATAGTTTTAAGACAGACTTAATTTCTCATGGTTTTCCCAAAGCCAGTCATGGTATTTATTTAACTTGTGGTCTTCAGGGTGTACCTGGAAGAAATACAACACGTTAGCTGCATGTAAACGTATGAGAATTACACTTCGTAATGTTGTCTTTATAAAGGTTGGAAGGTTGGATGGGAAACAGTACATTATGAACACATAACCAAAAATTGTAACTTTTAACCTAACAGGATTCAGGAATGTTTAAAATTAAACCTTGGAGGGCCAGCAGGGTGGTTAAAGGCGCTGGACTCCCATATGGCCGACTGTGGCTCAAGTCCTGAAACTGGTCGCTTGCTTTCTGACTTTCTTTCTCCCTGTCTCTGTCCCATCTCTGTCCGATCAAACTGGAAAATAATAATACTAAAAAATAAATGAAGTTAAATAAAATAATAATAATTTTTTTTGAGAGGTTTTTGCTATAGGGCGTGTGTGCTTGCCAGAAAGACAGAGAGAGACAGAGAGACAGAAAGCGAGAAATCACCCCCCAGGGGGGATGGCCACGCCACAATCCCTTCTCCTCCATTCTCCTTTCGGGATCTTGGGCACGCACACACACGCACCTGGTGTGAGTTTAAGCCACCGGGTCCGGGACTCGAACCGTGGTCTATTTCATGGGAGTCCAGTGACATCGCCATTATGCCAACTGCTGGTCCCCCAAATAAAATAATTCTTAAAAAAAAAATTAAACCTTAGGCCAGCAGGTGGCATGAAGGTTAAGGCAGCTAGATCCCCACATAGCCAATGCCAGGGTTCAAGTCCCAGACCTGGTGGCTTGAAAAACAAACATGTCGGATGCATATATGTTTTTCCCAAAATCCCAAGAGGAGGAAATGCAGTGTGGCCATTCCCCCAGAGGCTGATTTCTCACTTTATCTCTCTGTATCTCTCCTGTAAGTACACATGCCCTAAAGCAAACCAAAATAATAATAAATAAATAAAAATGAAATGACATGAAACCTTATTTTTTTAATTTTTATTTTTTTCCTTTTTTTTGGAGAGGTTTTTGCTATAGGGCACGTGCACTCGCCAGACAGACAGAGAGAGACAGAGAGATAGAAAGCAGGAAATCACCCCCCAGGGAGGATGGCCACGCCGCAATCCCTTCTCCTCCATTCTCCTCTCGGGATCTTGGGCAGGCACGCACACGCGCCCGGCGTGAGTTCAAGCCGCCGGGTCCGGGACTCGAACCGCGGTCGACTACGTGGGAGTCCAGCGACATAGCCATTACGCTAACTGCTGGTCCCTATGAAACCTTATATTAAGGTAGCCCTGAACAATTTACAAAGTACTTTCCAATTCAGTACTGCCCCTTACCATGGCCCACAGCATGGGGTAGTGATAACACGGGTTAAATATTTTTTCTTTTTTATTTTTTGTTTGAGAGGTTTTTGGTATAGGGCGCGTGCACTCACCAGAAAGTCAGAGAGAGACAGAAAGTGAGAAGTCACCTCCCCGGGGGGATGGCCCCACCACAATCCCTTCTCCTCCATTCTCTTCTCAGGATCTTGGGCACGCACACACATGTGCCTGGTGTGAATTTAAGCCACTGGGTCCGGGACTTGAACCACGGTTGGCTATGTGGGAGTCCAGCAACATAGCCATTACGCCAACTGCTGGTTCCCATGGGCTAAATATTAACACCCCATTTTCCAAAAGGAAGTTATGGACCCTGAGAGGTGAATTGATTTGCTGAGGTTGCTCAGGAGGAGTGGGGACCGGGCCTGGTCCTGCAGCTTGGGTGTGGCCAGACCTCCTGACTGAATGGTCCATTCAGAGGGCAGTACTCGGAGAGCCCCCGGATGCCAGGGCGCCCTCAGAGTGCCTGTGGGCCGGCATTCTACAGAGCAGAGCACTTACAGAGACTCCCATGCCCACACCGGCCTCTTCCCTTAGGGGCGTAGCTTGGACAGGAGAGAAGCCAGGTCAGGCTTAGAGCAGGGACAGGAATGGGGAACACAGGCACAGGTCAGACTATCAGAGGTCACGCCACACGGTCTGTGTGGACTTGGAAGTGGCAGCGGGCCCTCCCCTTGCCGCCCCGCAAGCTGGGAGCGAAAGTAGTGTGACTATAACCACGCTCGTGTCCGGGATGCAGTCTCAGCTACAATGGCGGCCTTCTCTGCCTCAGAGACAGAACGTGCCAGAAGGGTTATGGCTAGGAGCGGGCCTTACCTGCTTCCACTCGTTGACGCAGAAGATGCGGTAAGAGTCATTGCCGTATTTGCCGATCCCGTGCAGCTCAATGGGATACCTCCACTGCTTTGTCAGATACTCATCTGAAGAACACGGCACCCACAGGTCAGGCTGGCCTCCGGAAGGACGCGCGCCCTCGAGTGTGGTGATGGGGTGGGACAGAGAGAACCGCAGGAGGGGACAGGAAGACTTTCCTAACCACCCCACTTCTTCTTTTTTAATATTTATTTATTTTATTTTATTTATTATTTTCTAATTTGACGAGAGAAGGAGAGAGAGGAAGAGAGAAAGTGAGAGAGAGCAAGCTGCCAGGTCGAAGACTCGAACCGTGATCGGCCACGTGGGAGTCCGGCACCTCACCACCACGCCACCTGCCAGCCCCAACGCCTCACTTCTGATTGCTCTTCCTTCTGGATTCCCGCGGCACCATCACCCACCACTTCCTAGCCACCATTCTGTGCTGAGCTAACTAAACAGAGGTAATAATGTCCCCGCGGTCAAGGGCCGGGCTTTCTGCCACTGACGACACCCCCTCCATCTGCCCAACTGGCTTGTCCCGGGGCTGGGCAAAGAGTGACTGCCTGGGTCAGTGGGAGACTGTTTTTAAAATGTTTGTAAACAGCCCTCGAGGCAGCAGATGGTATGTGATTAAGGCACTGGACCCCCATGTGGCTGACCACAGTTCGAGTCCTGGACCCAGCGGCTTGAACATCATGCCGGGTGCATGTGCGTGATGCCCAAAATCCTGAGAGGAGACTGAAGAAGGGGCTGCAGGGTGGCTCTCCCCTTGGGGAGGTGAGTTTCCACTTTCCCTCTTTCTGTCTCTCTCTGGTTCGTACACGCACCTTTTACTTTTAAAGGTAAAATCTTAAAAAGAAAAGAAAAAATAATGGCCCCGGCACTAGGACTGAGTGGCCTCTACCAGTGCAGCATCTGAGGGCAGGAAGTTTAAAGTGTGGCTCCTGGACAGGCACCGCTCATACTTCGTCCTTGGCTATGCCGGGAGTACCTGAAAACCTGATGATGGTTTTCGCTCGAAGATCGTAGAGACCGAGAGGCTTGAGAATCTCTGACACGTCCCTCCAGTCTGCAGCCCTGGCCACCTCAGCCGAAGGGTACTTCTCCAGGAACTCCCACAGCACAGGGATGGCCATTTTTCCTGGGAAGGAAAGATAACAGTTTGGGGCCAGCAGGTGGCATAGAGGTGAAAGTGCTGGACACTCGCCCACGGCCACGGTTCTAGTCCCGGATCTGATGGCTTGCTTTCTCACTTTCTCTCTGTCTCTCTGTCTCTCTCTCTTGCTCTGCCCTGCTCTGGTCAATTAAAAAAAAAAAAATCAGTAATTACAAGCCTCTAGGTGACCCGATTCCAGGTTCAATGCATGTCTTCTCTAGAAATCTCAATCTAGAGGGTTTTTATTTGTTTTCACCACAGATAAAAAGCCATTACCTGAACCAGCAATCACTTTGGGAGTCAAACCCCAACACCGCTGATCTACTGCGTCATTAGGAAAGTCAGGACACATTTTTGCATAAAAAAATACATCTTGACTTTCCTAATGGCCCAATACTTAGTTAATAGTACAAATCATGCTGAAACCTGGCCTTGCTTGATAATAAACACTAGATAACCAGAGCAGAAGAATATAGAATGCAAAGTGCCTTCAATGAAAAAAGACATGCTGGAAGCAGCAGATGGCATAATAGTTACGTCGCTGGACTCCCACATAGTCGACTATGGTTCAAGTCCTGGATTTGGCAGTTTAAAACTCATGCCAGGTATGTGTGCGTGCATGCCCAAAATCCTACGAGGAGAATGGAAGAGAATGGCCATCCTCCTGGGGATTAATTTCTCTCTTTCTTTCTTTCCCCCAAGTGCGTGTGTCCGATAGCAAAAATCTCTCTTTAAAAAAAAAAAAAAGAAAAGAAAAAGACATATTTTTATACAGGGAAAAGGAAGAGAAATGTTAACTAATTTATTTTATTTTTTATTTTTTTTCTTTTCTTGGAGAGGTTTTTGCTACAGGGCACATGTGCTTGCCAGAAAGACAGAGAGACAGAGAGACAGAAAGTGAGAAATCACCCCCCAGGGGGGATGGCCACGCTGCAATCCCTTCTCCTCCATTTTCCTCTCAGGATCTTGGGCACGTACGCACACGTGCCCGGCATGAGTTTAAACCACGGGGTCCGGGACTCGAACTGCAGTCGACCACATGGGAGTCCAGTGACATAGCCATTACGCCAACTGCTGGTCCCATAATTTTTCTTTTCTCTTAAGAGAGATTTTTGCTATAGGGTGCATGCGTTCACTGCAGAGACACAGAGACAGAAAGTGAGAAATCACCCCCCCAGAGAAGATGGCCACGCTGCAATTCCTTCTCCTCCATTCTTCTCTTGGGATTCTGGGCATGCATGCACATGCACCCAGAGTGAGTTCGAGTCTGGGACTCGAACTGTGGTCAGCCATGTGGGAGTCCAGTGATATAACCATTACATTATCTTTTGGTCCCAACTAACTAAATTTTTACTGATGACCCAAGCCATCCTTGAAGTAGAAAATAAATAAAAATTTGTCCTTTAATACTAAAATGGTTACTGGATGTCACATAATCTAATTTTCTTTTGGGTGGACAGTTTTAGGGCTGAAAGAGGAAGGTCTCAGGGTGAGTAGATGGCATGGTGGACGCCCACATGGCTGACCACAGTTCACGTTCTGGGCCTGGCAGCTTGAAAATCATGCTGGGCACACGTGCGTGCATGCCTAAAACCCCAGGAGAACAGAGGAGAAGGGACTGCAGTGTGGCCATTTCCTGTAGAGGGTGATTTTTCACTTTCTCTTTCATTGTCTGTCTCTCTCCAGCAAATGCCCATGTCCTATATAAAAAAATGAACCGTGAGCCCAGGCCTACTAATCAATTCAGAGCTCTTCCCCGGCATCACGCTGTCTCTGCTAAGACACAGAAGACAAGAACCCACAAACCTGAGGTACGATTGAGAAATATGGTTGCGATGAGGAGCTTCCACGGATCGTGAAAAAGCGTTTCCTGGACGAGATTGAAAGGTGACCGAGGAGGTGTCCACTTCTTAAAGGCTTTGCGTCGCGGGGGGCTAAGTGCTACACAAAGACACCACATCAGAGCTCAGCACGTGGAACAGACTTAAAACCGACATTCTGGCTGTGGACCGGTTACCTTCTTTGTTGTATTTGCTGGAAAAATACAGGCTCGTCTTCCTCTTTTCTACTTGTGTTCGCGGGATGGTGTCTTCTGGAAAGGAAGCGTGAACATTGTTTATAGAATCTATGGTTTATTGAAGAAATAATCGGGGCCGGGGACCAGCAGTTGGCATAATGGCTATGTCGCTGGACTGCCATGTTGTCAACCGCAGTTCGAGTCCCAGACCCAGTGGCTTAAACTCACGCTGGGTGTGTGTGCGTGCGTGCCCAAGATCCCGAGAGGAGAATGGAGGAGAAGGGATTGCGGTGTGGCTATCGCCCCTGGGGGGTGATTTTTCACTTTCTGTCTCTTTGTCTCTGTCTTTCTGGTGAGCACACATGCCCTATAACACCCCCCCCCCCCCCCAACAATAAAAAAAAGAAATACTCAGGGCTGTAAATACTACTACTACTACTACCACTGTTATAGGGCATGACAGGTGCTGTTCTGCACCCTACACGTAAATTAACTAATTTAATCCTATGACCTATGAACTAGGTACTATTCAATCCACTTTACAGGTAAGAAAATTGAGGCACAGAGAAGCTATGTAACTTGCTCAGGGTCACCCAGCTAGTAATAAGTATCTGAGTTAAAATGAAAATCCAGGGACCAGCAGTGGTGTGGTGGCTGGGGTGCCAGACTCCACATGGCTGATACTGTGGTTGGAGTTCCAGACCTGGTACCTCTGTGCACACTCCCAGAACCTTGACTGCCAAGAAGAGGGGACTGTGGCATGGCTGATTCCTTGGGGGATGATTTCTCACTTCCCCTCTGTCTCTGGTGAGCGCACTCACACTACAGCAAAAATAAAAACAAATAGATAAAGTTCAGGCAGTCCGGCTCCTGAGTTCATGTCTTCACCTACTCTGTTACACTCATTCTCACAACCTATGTTCAGAGTTCATAGTCTTGGAAAATTGGAAGCAGTATGTGATATTTTAAATTACGGCTCATCGGTAAGATGTGGTCATTACAATTTAAAGAGTATATCATAAATATTTGCCTATGACATTCACTTCTAAATGAAAAAAAGCAAGATTCTACATATGATTCCAACCTTACAACGAAGAGAAATATATACAACTAAAAATACAGGGGCTGGCAGGTGGTGTGGTGGTTAAGGGCACTGAACTCCCACATGGCTAACCATGGTTCAAGTCCTGGAGCTGGTGGCTTGCTTTCTCATTTTCCCTGTCTCTCTCTCTCTCTCTGGCTCTGTCCCTCTCTGGTCAAATTAATATAGGCAAATAAATAACGTTAAATAAAGTAATTCTCAAAAAAAAAAAACAAAACCAAAAGAACAAAAAAACTAAACTTAAACTAGAGGACTGGGCCTATAGTACAATGATTAAGAATACTGGATCAGGGACCAGCAGTTGGTGTAATGGCTATGTCGCTGGACTCCCATGTAGCCCGACCGCGGTTCATGTCTTGGACCCGGTGGCTTAAAACTCACGCTGGGCATGTGTGCGTGCGTTCCCAAGATCCCAAGAGGAGAATGGAAGAGAAGGGGTTGCGGCGTGGTTATCCCCCCTAGGGGGGTGATTTCTCACTTTCTGTCTCTCTGTCTCTCTCTTTCTGGAGAGCACATGCGCCCTATTGCAAAAATAAACCTCTCCAAAAAAAAAAAAAAAAAGAAAAAAAAGAATTATTTAATTTTATTTATATTAATTAGACCAGAGAAAGACAGAGCAAGTGTGAGAGAGGGAAAGCGAGAAAGCAAGCCACAAAGTCCGGGACTCGAACCATGGTTGGCCATGTGGGAATCCAGTGCCCCTAACCATCATGCCACCTGCTGGCGCCCTTCATAAACATTTTTACACTGGTCAAACAAAAAAAGAAAGAGAGTAAACAGAACCTGTAGGGAAAAAAAACTAAGATTTTGGACCTAGCGGCACCTGAGACCAGTATCTATTGGAAACCAGGGTTACCAGACTTCTCAAATTTCTCAGTTCGTTGTAGTTACTACTTCCTTTGGTCAGATCCTCAACATTTGAATATCAGTTAATAACACCTTGCATCTGCACGGCACGAAACCCTTTTTCACTTCTCATTTCACCTAATAATATCTGTGATATGCAAACCAAAATGAACCACGATTATTACTTGCATTTTACAGATGGAGAAACCAAGGCTTTAATTATGCAACTATCCCAGAAGGGTACAGGGACCGGCCAGAGACCGGGACAAGTGCCCTGGCCTCCAACTACTTAGTGTTTCATTTTGATTTTGCCAGTGGGTGTGCTCAGCAAAGACCGAAAGAGCAAGAAAGGGAAAGTGAGAAAGTACCCTGTGGGGGGGAGGTCATGCTGCAATCCCACCCCCCCCCCCTTTGGCAACGTTGGGGCACACACACACGTGTGCCCAGTGTGTTTCCCAAGCTGCCAGGTCGAGGCCTTGAATCGTGCAGCTGGCGTGTGGGATCCAGCTGCCCTAACCACCATGCCACGGGCTAGCCCCAGTCTCGTGCTATTTTGCTATTCTAGTTTGAATAGGTAAAGCCTAGTCGATATTAAAAAAGAATGAGGCCAGCAGGTGACATGGTGATTAAGGGCTGGACTGACTTTCTTTTCTTTTTTTTTTTTTTGGAGAGGTTTTTTGCTATAGGGTGTGTGCGCTCGCCAGAAAGACAGAGAGAGACAGAAAGCGAGAAATCACTCTCCAGGGGGGATGGCCACGCTGCAATCCCTTCTCCTCCATTCTCTTCTCGGGATCTTGGGCATGCATGCACACACACCCAGCATGAGTTTAAGCCACCGGGTCTGGGACTCGAACCATGGTCGACTACATGGGAGTCCCGCGACTTAGCCATTATGCCAACTGCTGGTCTCAGTGCTGGACTTCATATGGCTGATCATGGTTCAAGCCCTAAACCTGGCCACTTGCTTTCTCACTTTCCCTCTCTTTCTCCCTCTCTGGTGATTGCCATGTGCCCAATAGCAAATTAAAAAGAAATATTAATAATAAATAAAATGAAATCATTCTTAGAAACAGAAATGAAAAACGAATGAGAACAAAGGAACTGTTCTTAGTAGTAACACGGTTTCCTTTTTCTGTGGGTCCCTGTCATCACAGGGCTGGTCCTTTCGCATGGAGACTGAGCACTGCGCAGTGGGAGCCAGATCCCATTTTGCTGACTGTGGCTGTAGTCTCAGTCCTGCTGGCTTGAAAGACATGCCCAGAGCATGTGCCTGTGTGCCCCAGAGACAAAGAGACGGGACGGAGAACCAGAGGAAAAAGGACTGCAGCACGACCGCACCCTGGGGGAGGCAGTATGCTCTTTCTGGCGAGCACATGTACTGTCTGGCAAGAAACATGCACACGTATGCAATTACTAACTAGTCTCCTTTATTACTAGCTTGGCAATGTCTAGCTAGGCCAATGGAAAGTCTTTACTATCCCACTGGACACCCACTAACCTGGGGATATTCCATCTTATGCTGAGAACCAGGCTTCTCTATAGGATGATCAGGGTACTCCCATCTTAGTCACAAAGGATGATTTTAATATTTAATTCGTCCATTATTCTTGCAATGAGTCTACACAAACCTCAAAGCTTTAAGAAGTTTGATGTCTTTAAAGGACAGGCTTGAAGAATTCTACACTGTTACCAGGTCCACGTGGCCACCTCCTGTTGAAGGTAGACAAATTCCAAGCCACCGAAAGGACATGACATCTTGGGTGGGACTGCAAACAGGAGTCAAGCCCAACACCAATCTGCCCAGGCTGCTTCCCCTTAGGATTTTAAGTAAAATGACTATTCTTCTTTAAAGGAGTTATTCATTATACCATAATGGCAATAATGAATAACTAATACAGGGCTGCTGGAAAGTTCTCCTCTCTATCTCTTAGTCACTGTGGAATTAGGAAGGCAAGACTACTCAGAACTCTATTAAGAGCATATTACAAATAATAGATGAACTGTGTGATTACATTTCTAAATTATTTAGAGCTCTAAAGCCTTTTGGAGAAGCTTTCCATTATAACAGCAGATAAAAATGATGATGATAGATACAAAATTAAGTGGAAGTCACGCAGCGGTAGTAAGTAACCCAAAGCAGTGTGAGAAGGCTCCGGCTATTCTCAACGTTGATGTGTACAAATCTTCTCCAAATTTGTCACTGGTGAAGGCTTTTTTTTTTTCTTAGAGATTTTTGTTTTAAGGCACATATGCTCGCTAGAGAGACAGAGAGACAGAAAGTGAGAAATCACCCCCAAGGGGGGATGGCCACACCGCAACCCCTTCTCCATTGTCTTCTTCGGATTTTGCACATCCATGCACATGACCCGGCATGAGTTTCAAGCTGCCAGGTCTGGGACTAGAACAGTGGTCGGCCATCTGGGAGTTCAGCACTGTAACCACTATGCCACCTGCTGGCTCCACTAGTGAAGTCCTTTAATGTTCTGTTAAAATCTCTTTTTTTAAAGGTTTTTGTCATAGGGCACATGTACTCACCAGAGAGACAGTGAAAGGAAAAGGAAAATATCGCTCCTTGGGAGGATGGCCATGCCACAATCCTCTTCTCTTGGGATTTTGGGCTGGCATGCACATGTGCCTGGTGTGATTTTTTTTTTTTTTTTTTTTTTGAGGTTTTTTTTGCTATAGGGCGCGTGCGCTCGCCAGACAGACAGAGAGAGACAGAGAGATAGAAAGCAGGAAATCACCCCCCAGGGGGGATGGCCACGCCGCAATCCCTTCTCCTCCATTCTCCTCTCGGGATCTTGGGCACGCACGCACACGCGCCCGGCGTGAGTTTAAGCCGCCGGGTCCGGGACTCGAACCGCGGTCGACTACGTGGGAGTCCAGCGACATAGCCATTACGCTAACTGCTGGTCCCCCTGGTGTGATTTTTTAAGCCACTGGGTTTGGGACTCAATCTGTGGTTGGCCATGTGGGAGTCCAGTGCCGCAACCACAATTCCACCTGCTGGCCCCAATATTCCTTTAAAATCTGTTTTACATTTTTAAAGAATTACTTATTTAATTTTATTCATTATTATTATTATTATTATTTTTAATTGAGATTTTTTGCTATAGGGTATGTGTGCTTGCCAAAGAGAATGAGGCAGAGAGACAGAAAACAAGAAATCACCCTCAGGGGGCATGGTCATGCCACAATCCCTTCTCCTCCAGCTCTTGAGATTTTGGACACGCTCACATATGAGCCCTGCGTGAGCTTTAACCCACAGGGTCTGGGACTCAAAACAGTTGACTATAGGAGATTCCAGCGACATAATCACTACACCATCTACTGGTCCCCATTATTATTATTATCATGGATATTTGGAGAGGTTTTTGCTATAGGGCACACGTGCTCTCCAGAAAGACAGAGACAGACAGAAAGACAGAAAGCGAGAAATCACCTCCCAGGGGAGATGGCCACATCGCAATCCCTTCTCCTCCATTCTCCTCTCAGGATCTTGGGCATGCATGCACACGCACCCAGCATGAGTTTAAGCCACCGGGTCTGGGACTTGAACCGCAGTCGACTACATGGGAGTCCAGCAATGTAGTCATTACGCCATCTGCTGGTCCCCATCATTATTATTTTTTAATATGACCTGAGAGAGCGAGCAAGAGAGGGAAAGTGAGAAAACAAGCCACCAGGTCAGGGATTCAAACCGCAGTTGGCCATGTGGGAATCCAGGACCTTAACCACCATGCCACTTGCTGGCCCCTTCCTTTAAATTTTTTTTTTTTAAATAATTATTTTATTGAACTTTATTGATTTATTTAATTTGTTTATTTTAATTTGACCAAGGAAAGAGAGAGAGAAAGAGAGAGAAAGTGAGAAAGCAAGCCGCTAGCTCCAGGACTCAAACCAGCGCCCTTAACCACCAAGCCACCTGCCAGCTCCTTTCCTTTAAAATCTTACGATCACTACCTGAGGAAGGGAAAGCCCTGCTGATGGGAGGCCCAGCTGCTGCACCGTGGAGAGATGTGGCAGCTGTTAAAGGCACCAGCCTCCCTGGCGGTGGCTCACAGCCGTAGCCAGCTGGTTCTCTCCGCCATAGCCAAAGGCTTGCAGACTAGCGAGACAAGGTATTAGGCTCAACTAGGGGAACGTATCTGCGATTGGACCCCGTTTCTTGGACCTGTTTCCACATCTTAGCTGTGTACAGGCAAATAAAAGCTCTGGGAGGATCCACTCGTCACGAACAGTTAACATGCCTTACAGCGCTGTGTACCTTGAGATACTCTTTCAAAAGCTCGCTCTTTCTTGGTTTCTGGGCAGTTGTTCTCCAATTCAGAGCCCTCTTTGAAAATGTCAGTATGCAAATGTTCCTTCCTTTCCCCAACGTCGTAGACTTTTCTTCTGATTTCCTTTGCATCTAAAAAGGTATCGTCATGCTTCTCGCCAAGTTCTGCTTCTTGGGTCGAACGCGGGAGGCCAGAAGTTATTGGTTCGAAATGAAAATGTGATTCTGAACTCAATGAGTTTTCTTTTATAAGGCTCTTTTCTTCATAGGCCACGTGGAGGGTCTCGTCACTTGTTCTGGCATCGGAAAGGCAGGGCATTTGCTCAAGCTGGCTGTCTTGTACAGCAGGTTCATGGTCGGCCGCTGTTTCACTGTACCCAGATTGTCTTCTGTCACTCCGAATGGCATCCGAGCGGCTCTTCCTGCACCCTCCTTTGTGTTTTTTATTTTGAGGTGCTTTCAAGGCAGTCACTTTCCTTTTGGACTTTCTAACCTTCCCAGGCTTAGTATCATTAACATCCTCATCTTTTCTCAAAGGCAAATGCATGGAAGTGGAGCCAGAAGGTTCTCTGCCATCCTGCAACTCTGAGCAACTGCTCGGCAGAGGAGACACTTCTTTTTTCCACCTGCTTCGTGTCCTGGGACTCCGTCCTGCATTGTGACTTTCGCTCTGCAGTTGGGATGTCAGGGTTGCCAAGCTGCAGTCTTTGTGTGTTGATTTGATGCCCCTTCTAGAAGGTACGGTAAAATCAAAGTCTTCGGGTGTAAGAGAGGTCTCTCCATTTTTGTAAAGATAGTGAGCAAGTGAACTTTTGGATCTGAACTTCAGTCCTTGGGGGCTAGAAAATGATATTAAAGGAAACTTACTGCTAGGATACAGAAGAGAGTTTTAAAAGGAACTGGACCACATTTCAGATTTCTAATTAATAATTGCTAAATGTCATCATGGACATTTGTCATTGAAAAATGGGATTTCGTAAATGGCACTTTTAAATGGTTTCCTCTATAACAGTAATACAATAAATTTACAAGTATAACTTCAATGCAACCTCACCAGTATATATTCACAGTAGGAGGGATAAAATGTATGCAATTGTCCCCAAGTCACTTGATCTAACTAACCAGTGATACTTAAGGAATAGAATCCACAATGGTTAATGCACTGGATTTCCACATGGTCAACCACGGTTCAAGTCCCAGGCCTGGTGGCTTGAAAATCACACTGGGCGTGTGTGTGTGCGTGCTTAAAAAAAATCCAGAGAGGAGTGGGACCAGCAGTTAGCGTAATGGCTATGTCGCTGGACTCCCACTAAGTCGACCGCGGTTCGAGTCCTGGACCCGGTGGCTTAAACTCACACCGGGCGCATGTGCGTGCGTGCCCAAGATCCCGAGAGGAGAATGGAGGAGAAGGGATTGCAGCGTGGCCATCCCCCCTGGGGGGTGATTTCCTGCTTTCTGTCTCTCTGTCTCTCTCTGTCTGTCTGGCGAGCGCACGCGCCCTATAGCAAAAACCTCTCCAAAAAAAAAAAAAAAAAAAAAAAAAAAAATCCAGAGAGGAGAATGGAGGAGAAGGGATTAAGGGACATCACCTGGGAGGTGATGTCTCACTTTCCCTCTCATTGTCTTCTCCGGTGAGCGCACACACCCTATGGCAAAAACCTGAAAAAAAAAAAAAAAGAGAAAAGACTTGGCAATGCATTATGGTAAAAACAGAAAGAAACCAAGACTTTTGCTATGCTTTCCTACCAATCTGTCCAGAGAAAATGACCTAGCTGTCCCATCTCTGCCGCCTCGCATGCTCACCTGATAATGTACACATCGAATCTTCCTGCTGTTTTTCCAGATAACCGTTGCTTCACGACCCGTTTCCATCCACATGGGGCAGACGTACGGCACTCTGTCATTGCAACGCCACCAGACTGAGCAGAGCCAATGGTTTCTTGCAGAAGGGGGCTACACCCACTGCTGCTTTCTATCACTGTTTGCTTCTCCTCCTCTTCCATTCTTTCCAGTCCAACAGCAATATTTTCCTTGCTGGATAAACAAAGTTTAAGTGATTAACTTATTTAACACTGATTTTCTTCTGCCTGTTCAATTTCAATCCATGACCAAAGGGACCACATAGATGAATTTAGACTAAAATATGGAGTTTAAACTCAATCTTGTGCTAAGGGAATATTTTCCTGTCCTCCAATAGCTTCTTTTTCTTCTTTTTTTTTTTTGAGAGGTTTTTGCTATAGGGTGCCTGCGCTTGCCAGAAGACAGACAGAGAGACAGAAAGCGAGAAATCACCCCCAAGGGGGGATGGCCACACCGCAATCCCTTTTCCTCCATTCTCCTCTTGGGATCTTAGGCATGTACGCACAAGTGCCCGGTGTGAGTTTAAGCCACCGGGTCTGGGACTTGAACTGCAGTCGACTACATGGGAGCCCAGAGAAATAGCCATTATGCCGACTGGTTGTCCCTTCTTCTTTTTATTAAAGATACTTTTACCTTAGGGTGCATGCGCTCACCAGAGAGAAAGGGAAAGTGAGAATTCACACCTTGGGCATGCATGCACACGTCTGGCATGATTTTCAGCCACCAGGTCTGGGACTTGAACCATGGTCAGTCCTGTGGGAGTCCAGTGATGTAATTGCTATGTCATAGGCAAGTCCTCCAATAGCTTCTTGGCTTCTATCATGGGTTAAAAAAAATTGGAGGGCTGGCAGGTGGCAAGGTGGTTAGGGGTGCTGGACTCACACATGGCCAATCGTGGTTCAAGTTCCAGACCTGGCAGCTTGCTTTTTTACTTTCCTTCTCTCTCTCTGTCCCACTCTGGCCAAATTAAAATAAATAAATAATGGGACTAGCAGTTGGCGTAATGGCTATGTCACTGGACTCCCATGTAGTCGACTGCGGTTTGAGTCCCAGACCTGGTGTCTCAAATTCATGCTGGGCATGTGTGCGTGCGTGCCCATGATCCTGAGAGGAGAATGGAGGAGAAGGGATTGCAGCGTGGCCATTCCCCCAGGAAGTGATTTCTCACTTTCTGTCTGTCTGTCTGTCTTTCTGGAGAGCATACATGCTCTATAGGAAAAACCTCTCCAAAATAAGTAAGTGAAATACATAAAGTTTAATGAAGTAATAATTAAAAATTGGAAATTTCTGCACAATAAAAAGCTTAAGTTACTTGCTAGAAACTCTTTGTTAATCATTGACTAGGGTTATTATAAAGATTGCTGGCAATGCGTGGCCTAAATTCCAGAATATGAACTAATTGCCGAGTTCTTAACCTGGGATTGATAGAACTGCTTAAAGGAGTCAGTGAGTCATCCCCTCCTCCATATGTGAGGTCACGTATGAGCATTTTTTGGAGGAGACTATTACTGTCACTGGATTTTCATCTCTACAATAGGCAAACAATTTCTGATACAAAATTTTCACATCTTCTTCATTCTTGATCTTACTGATAACCTAGTGAGGTAGATACCATGTGGTTTACTCTAATTTTATTGATAAAACTGAATGACAGGAAGGTTAACTTACTTGCAATTGATACCAGAATCCAGATCTTTCAAAACTTGCTAATATTATTTTATTTTTTTTGGAGAAGTTTTTACTATAGGGCACGTGCGCTCTCCAGAAAGACAAGAGACAGAGACAGAAAGCGAGAAATCACCCCCCATGGGGGATGGCCATGCCGCAATCCCTTCTCCTCCATTTTCCTATCAGGATCTTGGGCGTGCACGTGCACGCCCCTGGCATGAGTTTAAGCCACCGGGTCCAGGAGGCAAACTGTGGTCAGCTACATGGGAGACCAGAGACATAGCCGTTAGGCTAACTGCTGGTCCCGCTAATATTATTTTTAAAAACACCAGTCAAAAAAACAAAACAAAACAAAACAAAACCAACAACAGAAAACATCAGTCAAGTTTATCTTAATAACTAAGTCATACATTTTGAAAGATCCAGAGAAATCATCTAACTTAACTTCTTTCCTACAGATAGGGAAGTTAAGAAGAACTAGTAGTGATTAACCAGCATCACAATCAAGGTCTCCTGATGTACTTCAGGGTTACGTCATTTGGGGAGCTGGATCAATCTTATGAAATGATAATCCGCACCTTTAAGAGCTAAGGCACATGAACCTTGGTGAAATCAATACCAACTCCGAGGGCAGCAGACTGGGCTCCAGCCCCGCTCTGCCACTTACAGCTGTGTGTCCAAGGGCAAGTTTTTAAACTCTCAAAGTCTCCCTTCTTCATCTGCAAGAAAACCTCTTTTAAGGAACTGAAAAGACGTTGGTAAATCTTCTTAGGCTCATGTCACACAAACACGTACTAAATGAATGAACCTCTGAGGTCTTCCTAGGAGCCTCCACGGAACCTCCCTGCTCCTCCCAGCTCCCTAGTCAGCCGGGTGAGGAAGTGGCGTGCACCCCCTGGCTCATCCCACAGGCAGCGTGCCTGGGTTCCGGCCCAGCTCCTAGCAAATCTGTGGGCTTGGAGGTCTCTGTCGACCCTACGGTAGAAAGGCCCACACACTGTCTCTCTCCCCCCCTCCCATTTTACAGGTGGTGAAACTGAGGCCCGAAATGGGACAATAACTTGCCGGAGGTCACCCTGTTGGTTTGGGACAAGGCGCTCACTGGCGGTGACCAGTGGGGCAGCTCCGCCGTCCTCCAGTTTCGGACTCTCCATCCCGGCCATGCCCATCAAGCAGGCTCCTGCGGCAGCAATGGGCACCCAGGGCGAGGGGCAGAGAAAGGTCTAAGAACTTCCTCAACCCCTAAGTCTGAAGATAGCCAAATGCAAAGTGTCTCCACCGCGGCTTCCCGGACGCCCCTCGGCCACAGCCGCCATTTCCGCGGCTCCACCAATCAAATCGTTTGCCGAGGAAGACGCACCGCCCCCCGCGCCCGCGCTGGCCAATCGCGCGTGGTCTGAGTGCGCGGACGCCTCCGCTTTTGCTCCTTTTTTCTGGCCCTCCCTTTCAGACATGCGCACTCGGAGGTCTGAGGACCCGCGCGCAGCTCACTGCGCATGTGCGTTGCCAAGGGTAGCGCGGGTAGCCAGAGTGGCTAGCGGAGTGGCGTCGGTGGCTGAGGCTGGGAGGAGGGGCCCGAGGCCTGCGGAAAGCCGGAATGAGGGCCGTGTTGACGTGGAGAGATAAAGTCGAGCACTGGTGAGGAGCGGGCAGGCCGGGAGAAGCGGGAGGCCGAGCCCTGGCCGGGATGACGGGAGTCACTGCGTGACCCTTCTTGGTTGCCAGGGGTAACGGGCCTGGGCTAAGGCTGCGGGCGTTGAACCCCGGGCCTGGCGGCTGCGAGGTCAGCCTCCCACCGCTGGCGGATGGAGAGACCCTGGGGTGGAGAAGGCAAACGTCGGGGCCACGCTCTTGTCGCTCCGGTCCGTCCCGCGCTGGTCCGACGCTCCCGGCAGTGCTCCCCGAACGTCCCCGCTTTCGCTCCCTGCACTGGCGTTACCCGGACTCTTGCTTTACGTGTGTCTCTCGATATGTCTCTCCGATGTTCGCGTCCATCCGATTGCAATTTAACAAGGACACGTCACTTTTGCATGGATGCCCGTCTGCATGGCTCACTGAAAGTGGCAGATAACTAGAACACTTGAAGCAGAAAGAAAGAAAACAGGGTGGACAAGTTGTAGCGAGTTCGACCAGGGTTCGAGTTCTGGATCTGGTGGATTGAAACTCACACGGGGCGCGAGTGCGGTGTATGCTCAGGAAGAGACTGGAGGAGAAGGGATCGCGGCCTGGCTATCCCCCCTGGGAGGATAATTTCTCACTTCCCCTATCTCTGTGTTTCTCTCTCTCTCTCTCTGGCGAGTGCACGCGCTCCATGACAAAAAAAATTATATTTTTGGTAGAGATTTTTGCTACAGGGCACACGTGCTCACTGGAGAGACAGGGTAGAGAGATAGAAAGCGATAAATCTCCCCCAAGGTGAGATGGCCATGCTGCAGTCCCATCTGGCCCAGAGTGAGTTTCAAGCCTCCAGATCTGGGACTTGAACTTAAGTCAGCCATGTGGGAGTCCAGCCACATAACTGTTATGCCATCTGCTGGTTCCCCAAACACTTTAAAAACAAACAAAAGGAATACTTTCTCCTAATTAGAAAATCTGAAAAACTATCTAGAGAATGACTTTCTTGCCTTAGGATTCCACGTTAATGTCCTGTTCTATTTTTTTCACCTAAATCCATTGAACTATGGTACATTTCGGGAAATATCTATCGAATGTGGCCCTCAGTCTGAAGTTAATGGTCTTCCTCGGTGATCTTTCCAGCGTTGTCATGAAGCCCCTGTCTTGGCCACTGGGACAGGATACTCGACCTCTGCTGTCTCTCTTCTGAGGCCCTTGTCTGCGTATAGTGTGTCTTTTTTTCATCTTCATGCATTGAAATCCTGAAAACCCAGGACCAGCAGGTGGTGTAATGATTACATTGCTGGACTCTCACGTGGTCGACTGTGGTTTGAATCCCGGACCCAGAGGCTTAAAACTTGTGCCAGTCGTGTGTGGGTGCCCAAAATCCTGAGAGGAGAATGGAGGAGAAGGGATTGCGGGGTGGCCATACCCTCTGGGGGGTGATTTCTAGCTTTCTCTCTTTCTCCCTGGCAAGTGCATGTGCCCTATAGCAAAAACCTCTTTTAAAAAATTCCTGAAAACCCTGTAAGCCTCCCTTTGAACTCTGTGCTAGTAACAGCTAACATTTACCACGTGAACTTTCTATCCTTTATTTGATTATTACATGGCAGCAGTCCTCTTTGGTAGGTTCTAACATTACCAGTGCTTTACATGTGAGGAGACTTTAGATGTTTTACAGCTGAAGCATAGAGAGGGTAGACCATTTCTTTTTTTTTTTGAGAGGTTTTCGCTATAGAGCGCATGCACTCGCCAGACAGACAGAGAGAGACAGAGAGACAGAAAGCGAGAAATCACCCCCCAGGGGGGGATGGTCACGCCGCAATCCCTTCTCCTCCAGTCACCTCTGGGGATCTTGGGCACACACGCACACGCGCCCAGCATGAGTTTAAGCCACTGGGTCCAGGACTTGAACCGCGGTCGACTACGTGGGAGACCAACGATGTAGCCGTTACCCATCCGCTGATCCTGAGAGGGTAGATAATTTACCAAGGTCACACAGTAAATGGTGGAGCCAGCTTTGAAATCAGGTCTTCCTTATTCCAAAGCCTTAGTTACTGCCTTAATCTGTCTTGTGTTACAGGGGTGGCAAGCTCACATGCCTGCCCATGTCAACAGGTAGCAGATGAGAGATACTATTTGCATTTTAAACACAGGGACTTGTCTGTTTTCCCTAGGAGTGCTCTTCTATTCTATATCCTACTTTGCTTGAAACACACAGACCTTACAATGTGTCTTTCGTTTCCACTGTGTGTGTGTGTGTGTGTGTGTGTGTGTGTGTGCGCGTGTGTGTGTAAGGTTTTTGTGATAGGACATACATGCTGGCTGGAGAGAGACAGTGACAGGGACATCCCCCAGGGGGATGGCCGTGCCACAGTCCCTTCTCATCCATTCTCTTCTTGGGATTTTGGGGACGTACATATATGCAGCAGGCGAGATTTTTCAAGCCACCAGGTCTGGGACTTGAACTGTGGTCGGTCATGAGGGAGTCCAGCATCTTGACCACTATGACACCTGCTGGCCCCTGGTTTCTAATAGAGATTTTTCTTTTTTTGGAGAGGTTTTTCCTACAGGGCACTTGTGCTTGCCAGAATGACAGAGAGAGACAGAGAGATAGAAAGTGAGAAATCACCCCCCGGGCAGATTGCCACGCCGCACTCCCTTCTCCTCCATTCTCCTCTCGGGATCTTGGGCACACACGCACACACACCCGGTGTGAGTTTAAGCCACCGGGACCGGGACTCGAACCGTGGTCAACTATGTGGGAGTCCAGCGACATAGCCATTACGCTAACTGCTGGTCCCTCTAATAGAGATTTGAATTTGAAAAATTAGTTTAGGGACCAGCAGATGGCGTGATGGTTACCAGCAGATGGCGTGATGGTTACAGCAGGTGGCGTGATGGTTACCAGCAGGTGGCGTGATGGTTACCAGCAGGTGGCGTGATGGTTACAGCGGGTGGCGTGATGGTTACCAGCAGGTGGCGTGATGGTTACAGCGGGTGGCGTGATGGTTACCAGCAGGTGGCGTGATGGTTACAGCGGGTGGCGTGATGGTTACCAGCAGGTGGCGTGATGGTTACAGCGGGTGGCGTGATGGTTACCAGCAGGTGGCGTGATGGTTACAGCGGGTGGCCTGATGGTTACCAGCAGGTGGCGTGATGGTTACCAGCAGGTGGCGTGATGGTTACCAGCAGGTGGCGTGATGGTTACAGCGGGTGGCGTGATGGTTACCAGCAGGTGGCGTGATGGTTACCAGCAGGTGGCGTGATGGTTACAGCAGGTGGCGTGATGGTTACCAGCGGGTGGCGTGATGGTTACCAGCGGGTGACGTGATGGTTACCAGCGGGTGGCGTGATGGTTACAGCGGGTGGCGTGATGGTTACCAGCAGGTGACGTGATGGTTACAGCGGGTGGCGTGATGGTTACCAGCGGGTGGCGTGATGGTTACCAGCGGGTGACGTGATGGTTACAGCGGGTGGCGTGATGGTTACCAGCGGGTGGCGTGATGGTTACAGCGGGTGGCGTGATGGTTACCAGCAGGTGGTGTGATGGTTACACCACTGGGCTCCCATGTAGTTGACTGCAGATCAAGTCTTGGACCTGGCGGCCTTAAACTTGCACCGGGCATGTGTGTGCGCCCAAGATCCTGAGAGGGGAATGAAGGAGAAGGGACTGCCGTGTGGCCATCCCCCCTGGGGGGTGATTTCTCGCTTTCTGTCTCTCTGTCTCTCTTTCTGGCGAGCGCACGCACCCTATAGCAAAAAAAAACTCTCTTAAAAAAATAATAATTTTGGGAACCAGCAGTTAGCGTAATGGCTATGTCGCTGGACTCCCACGTAGTCGACCGCGGTTTGCGTCCCAGACCCGGTGGCTTAAAACTCATGCCGGGCGCGTGTGCGTGTGTGCCTAAGATCCCGAGAGGAGAATGGAGGAGAAGGGATTGCGGCGTGACCATCCCCTCTGGGGGGTGATTTCTCGCTTTCTGTCTCTATGTCTCTCTCTGTCTGTCTGGCGAGCGCACGTGCCCTATAGTGAAAAAAAAAACCTCTCCAAAAAAAAAAAAAGAAAAAAAAAGAATTTTTAGTTTACTTTTCTGTTAAGTTTATTATAAAAGCATAAGCTGATGATAACTGGCAACCGAACACTTGGCTTCACTGTCAGAGAGTGGTAGAGAGTGGCGAGGAGTGTGGGACACTAGAGAGCCCATGCCTTGCCTGACGGGGCAGCTGCTGCTCAGCTCCTGCCAGTTACCACCATGCAGAAATTTGGCCTAGTGTGCTCGGGCCTTCTGTTTCTACCAGAAGCTAGGAATCTGGGTTTTTATGTGAACTGTCCCAATTTTTAAATGTTGGCACCTACTCTGAAATAAAGACTGAAATAAAATACCCCATAGGTCAAATAAAACATTCACTGGCCAAATGCAGCCTGATTTGCTCTGTTTTCAACCCCACAGAGAATTTTGTTCATTCTTGTCTAGTGGTACTTAGAGTCTGTCTAGTTAAAGAGGTAGTTTTTAATTCGTTTCTCCCAGAAGTCTATAAGCCTTTTAAAAGCAATAACTATGTCTTACTCATTTCCAAACGATTGCAGAGCCTAGTCAGTAGTTGCCGTTACTGTTTGATGGCTGGATTTATTCATGAATGAATGAATGAGTGATGAGTGCTGAATGAAGACTGAATTATCTCGTTTTTTTGCCCCTTAAAATTTGAAACAAGCTGGGGACCAGCAGTTAGTGTAATGGCTATGTCGCTGGACTCCCATGTAGTCGACCGCGGTTCGCACCCCGGACCCGGTGGCTTAAAACTCACGCTTGGGCGCGTGTACGTGCGTGCCCAGGATCCTGAGAGGAGAAGGGAGGAGAGGGGATTGCGATGTGACCATCCCCCCTGGGGGGTGATTTCTCGCTTTCTGTCTCTATGTCTCTCTCTCTCTGTCTGGCGAGCGCACGCGCCCTATAGCAAAAAAAAAAAAAAAGAAAAGAAAAAGAAACGTCTTCAAAACAAGCTGGAGCCAGCAGGTGGCATGGTGGTTAAGTTGCTGAACTCCCACGTGGTTGTCTGCAGTTTGAGTCCTGGACCCAGTGGCTTGAAAATCACATTGGGCACATGTGTGTGTGTGCCAAAAATCCTGAGATGAAAATGGAGGGGGAGGGATCGCAGTGACCCCCGGGGGATAATTTCTAACTTTCCATCTCTCTGGTGAGCGTGTGCATCCTACATCAAAAACCTAAAAAAAGGAAAAAGAAAAAGAAAAAGAAACAACTTATTAGAATATGGGGTTTAGGTTCTATAGACTAGCAAACTTGATGGCAGCTAGATATGCGGGTTTATGGCCCAGAATGAGACAAAATAAACCAAAAAACTATAAAAACTCAGTAGTAGAACTAAGAAGTCCAGATGTCAAAGATTAGTCCTGCCCGGTGGCATGGTGGTTAAGGGTACTGGGCTCCCACATGGCCGGCTGTGGTTCAAATCCTAGACCTGGTGACTTGCTTTCTTGCTTTCCCTTTCTCTCTCTCACTCTGTCCCTTTCTGGTCAAATTAAAATAAATAAATAAAATAAAAATAAAGTTAAATAAAATAATTCTTAAAAAAAAGAGTATTCCTTCCCAATTGAACCAGCTACCATCTCTTTTGTTTCCAATCTGAATATCACGTAATAGCAAAACTGTCTTTGAGACCTGCTGCTGTGATTCTGTTACTCAGACACCCAGAGTGACACCAGATTATCTTGCATGTCAAATTGTGCATTTTGTGAGGTGATCCTCTTGCCTTTGTTCCCCCCAACCTTGCTAATTTTAAATGTATGCTTTTCTTTTTCTTTTTCTTTTCTTTTTTTTTTTTTTTTTTGGAGAGGTTTTTGTTATATGGCACGTGCGCTCGCCAGAAAGACAGAGAGAGAGAGACAGAAAGCGAGAAATCACCCCCCTGGGGGGGATGGCCATGCCACCATCCCTTCTCTTCTATTCTCCTCTCGGGATCTTGGGCACGCACACACATGTGCCCGGCGTGAGTTTAAGCCACCGGGTCTGGAACTCAAACCACAGTCAACTGCATGGGAGTCCAGCGACATAGCCATTACGCTAACTGCTGGTCCCAAGTGTATGCTTTTCAGTTCAACCTGAAACTGTTTCCGTACCCAAAGATCCTTTCCAGTTGTTTTCCTCTTCTCTGAACTCCCTCGTTTTCTGCCTTGAATATTCCAGCAATCCAAAGCATGATGCCCTCTTAGGCTATTCTGTCTCGTTGTAGTCAGGCTAGCATCTGCCATAACTCTCCATTCTCTCCAGGTAGTATCTTTTTTTTTGGATAGGTTTTTGCTATAGGGCACGTGCGCTCGCCAGAAAGACAGAGACAGACAGGGAGACAGAAAATGAGAAATCACCCCCCCAGGGAGATGGCCACGCTGCAATCCCTTCTCCTCCATTTTCCTCTCGGGATCTTGGACACGCACGCACACGCGTCTGGCATGAGTTTAAGCCACCAGGTCTGAGACTCAAACCACGGTCAGCTACATGGGAGTCCAGCGACATAGCCATGACGCCAACTGCTGGCCCACTCCAGCTAATATTTACTAAATACATGCTATAGGTTGAATGTGTTTACAGGCACTATCTTCTTTATTTTTTAATTTTTTAAATAATTTTATTCATCATCATCATTTTTAAAATTTGCTACAGAGCATGTGTACTCCCCAGGGAGAGAAGAAAGAGATACAAAGAGAGATAGAAAGTGACAAAATAAGCTGCCAGGTCCAAGACTCGAAACATGTTTGGCCACGTGGGAGTCCAGCTCCCTCATCACCACACCACCTGCTGGCCCCACATACTATCTTCTTTCATCTCCATAATAATCTATGAGGTTGGAATTGTAACCCCATTTATACATGAAGAAATTGGAATTTTTAAAGACAGTTTGCCAGAGGATACACACACTCACCAGAGGGAGACAAAAGACAGCAAGAGAGAGGGGAAGTGAGAAAGCACCCCCACTGGAGAATGGTCATGCCACAATCTGTTCTCCACATCACCTTCCTTTTGGGATTTTGGGCACGCTGCATATGAGCCTGTATGTTTCTCAAGCTGCCCAGCCGGGGTCTCCATCCACAAGGTCAGCCATATGGGATCCAGCCACATAACCACCCTGCCATAGGCTGGCCTAGAAATTGGGATTAAATAAGGCGACATAGCCTGCCTAAGATTACGAAACAAGTGACTGGGTTGGGTCAGACAGCTAAGGTCTTCGGTTTACCCGGGGTGGGCACAGGTTTGGCAGAGGACAGTTTACAGGACTCACCTCACCCCCGTCTCTCTGCAATGGAAACTGGTGATAAATCTTTTGGTAGCCTATCTTTTTCATAAAAGGGATGGATGGAGAGAGCGAGCCGTCCTACGGGGACAGACTGCTGGTGGAGAAGTGAGCTCCGCTGTCCCAAGTGTTCCAGCCGAGTCTGCACGTCCATCCGTAGGGAGTTCCTGCCATGGTGGTGGAGTTTGACTTCACCACAAGGTCTAGACTCCTTCCCTAATTCTGACATTCTGTGATCTTATGACGTAATTGAATTCCTCAAGGGTTCAAGATAAAATCTTACAGTTTGTCGATGTTGTTTGTAATGTTTCTAGGATATTGCCATGCATTGTGGGTCCATGACTGCGTGTACAAAACCCAGTCATTGCCCTTAACTTGCATATAACTCTAATTAAAGGGTCAAGAGACTACCTGAAATAGTGAGCCAGCAGATACTGTAGCAGTTACGTCCCTGGACTTCCACATGGCCAACTGCGGTTCAAGTCCTGGACCCAGGTGGCTTGAACATCATGCTGGGCACATGTGCATGTATAACCAACATCCTAGGAGGAAAATGGAGGAGAAGGGGTTGTGGTGTCGCATCCCCTGGGGGGTGATTTCTCTCTCTCTCACCATCTCTATCTTTCTCTCTCCAGTGAATGCACATGCCCTAAGGCAAAAACCTCTTTAACAAATTAAAGAAAAAAATATGTATATCTGAAACAGAATATAGAAGACTGTGTCATTCAGAGCTAAACTGAATTGTACAGATTCTAAGTACAGCAAGAGTTTAGATTAGGTCAAATCAGATGTGTTTATTATATTTTAAGAAAGAAAAATTTTTAAAAGAATTTTTACCAGGACCAGCAGATGGCGTAATGGTTACATCACTGGCCTCCCACATGGCTGACCACGGTTGGAGTCCAAGACCTGGCTGCTTGGAACTCATGCCAGACACATATGTGTGCATGCCCCAAATCCTGAGGGGAGACTGGAAGAGACGGGATTGCAGTGTGGCCATCCCCTCTGGGGGGCGATTTCTTTCTCGCTAAAAAAAAAAAGAATTTTCGCTTTGGGTGAGTGCACTTGCTAGAGAGACACAGACAGAGAGAGGAAAAGTGAGAATTACTTCCCTGGGGGGATGGCCACACTGCAATCCCTTCTCCTCCATTCTCCCTTCAGGATTTTGAGTATGCATGAACACGTGTCCAGCATGATTTCTGTGTTGCCAGATCCAGGACTCGTAACTGTGGTCAGCCATGTGGGAGCCCAACGCCCTAACCACTACACTAGCTGCTGATCGCAGGAAAGCAAATTCTAAGAAATTCAGAGAACGTGAATTTTTGCATCCGAGGGAAAGATACTTGGGGCTTGGCCCAAATGAGATGTTCAAAAATGTGCTGATAGCGCAACACAGAATGCCTTTTGAGAAGAAGAGGCCGTGTAGGAGCCACATAGATGAGTTCGGGTGTGTGCGAGGGGGAGGGAGCCGTGAAGCCAAGGGCAGCCACAGCCGACAGGTCCGAGTCTAATACCCATCTTAGCAACCACGGGCGTCAGGTGCTTTGCCGAAGGCAGGCTCGAGACACTGAGGGAGGAGCACAGCTCTCTAACTTTTAGGACAAAAAGCTCAGATAGACCAGTTTTTCTCCTATCTGTTCCCCCCTTATTTTCACTCACCTGCCCTGCTTCTCCCCAGAATGTGAAATGTGTTGGGACCAGCAGTTGGCATAATGGCTATGTCGCTGGACTCCCATGTAGTCGACTGCAGTTCGAGTCCCGGACCCGGTGGCTTAAAACTCACGCCGGGCACATGTGTGTGCGTGCCCAAGATCCTAAGAGGAGAATAGAGGAAAAGGGATTGCGGCGTGGCCATCCCCCCCAGGGGGTGATTTCTCACTTTCTGTCTCTCTGTCTCTCTCTGTCTTTCTGGCGAGCGCACGTGCCCTATAGCAAAAACCTCTCCAAAAAAGAAAATGTGTCAAGGACATTTCCCATAGGGTCAGAAAAAGAAAGTATGGGGCATAAGGAAGACCCAGGTCTTCCAGCACAAAAGTTTGAAAGCTGAAGAACTCAGGGCCTGATTGTCTTCTGTCCAGAGGGTGCCCAGCTGGATAGGGGTGACAGTCATCCTTGTTCCTGTTCTGTGACACAAGCAACTTGCCTCCCTGTAGTTTCCTCATCATAAAAAATGCCAATGGCACCTCTTCTGCCTACTTACATTATTATAAGCATCATATGAGAGAATGTAAGTTATGCTTTTTAATAATTTAACTATTCAGTAAGCATGACAAGTTTTTGTTTCGTTTTTTCAGGTTTTTGCCACAGAGCATGGGTGCTCACTAGAGAGAGAGATGCAGAGAGGGAAAGTGAGAAGTCGCCCTTCAGTGGGGGATAGCCACACTGCAATCCTTGCTCCCACTGGGATTAGGGGCATGCACAAGGTGCCAGGTCTGGATCGTGAACTGCAGGCGGCCATGTGGGTATATGGCGCCTTAACCACTGTACCACCTACTGGCCTGACCACACGTTTTTTTTTTTTTTTTTTTTAAGGTTTTTGCTATAGGGTACTTGCACTTGCCACAGAGAGACAGTGAGAGGGAAAGTGAGAAATCACCCCCCAGGGGGATGGCCATCTGCAATCCCTTCTTCTCCATTTTCCTCCTGAGATTTTGGGCATGTATGCACACGCTCCTGGAGTGATTTTTCAAGCCACTGGGTCCAAGACTTAAGCTATAGTTGGCCATGTGGGAATCCAGTGCCTTAACCATTACACTACCAGTTGGCTCCAGCACAAGTTTTATTTCTTTTTTGAGAGATTCTTTTTTTTCTTCGAGAGGTTTTTGCTATAGGGTGCGTGCGCTCTCCAGAAAGACAGAGAGACAGAAAGCGAGAAATCACCCCCCAGGGGGGATGGCCACGCTGCAATCCCTTCTTCTCCATTCTCCTCTCGGGATCTTGGGCACGCACGCACACGCGTCCGGCATGAGTTTAAGCCACCGGGTCCGGGACTCTAACCGTGGTTGACTATGTAGGAGTCCAGCGACATAGCCATTACACTAACTGCTGGTCCCTAGAGAGAGATTTTTATTGTAGGGCACATGAACTTGCATAGAGAGAAAAAGAGATAAATCACTCCTAAGGGGAGATGGCCACACCACAGTACCTTCTCTCAGGATTTTGGGCATATACACATACGTGCCTGGTGTGAGTTTTGAGCTGTGGTCAACTATGTGGGAGTCCAGTGTCATAACCATTACACCATTTGCTGGTGCTGCAGCACAAATTTTTTTTTTCTTTTTTTGAGAGTTTTTTTCGCTATAGGGCGCGTGCACTCGCCAGACAGACAGAGAGAGACATAGAGACAGAAAGTGAGAAATCACCCCCCGTGGTGATGACCACGCGCAATCCCTCCTCCTCCATTCTCCTCTCAGGACCTTGGGCACGCACGCACACGCGCCCAGTGTGAGTTTTAAGCCACCGGGTCCAGGACGTGAACTGCGGTCTACTACGTGGGAGTCCAGCGACATAGCCATTACGCTAACTGCTGGTTCCTGCAGCACAAATTTTTTAAAGGACGCTTCTGAGGTCAACAAAGCTTATGCTATATGACTTTCTTGTATGTAGGTTCTTTTTTTTTTTAATAATTATTCATTTACTGAATCCCATTTATTATTATTACTTTTTTTTTTTTTTAGAGGTTTTTGCTATAGGGCGCTTATGCTCGCCAGACAGACAGAGAGAGACATAGAGACAGAAAGCGAGAAATCACCCCCCCAGGGGGGATGGCCATGCCGCAATTCCTTCTCCTCCATTCTCCTCTCGGGATCTTGGGCATGCACACACACGCGCCCAGCGTGAGTTTTAAGCCACTGGGTCCAGGACGTGAACTGCGGTCAACTACATGGGAGTCCAGTGACATAGCCATTATGCTAACTGCTGGTCCCCGTTATTACTATTTTTTTGAGAGGTTTTTGCTATAAGGCACGTGTGCTTCTCAGAAAGACAGAGAGAGACAGAGAGACAGAAAGCGAGAAATCACCCCCCCCCGGGGGGGGGATGGCCACGCCGCAATCCCTTCTCCTTCATTCTACTCTCGGGATTTTGGGCACGCACGTACACGTGCCTGGCGTGAGTTTAAGCCACCGGGTCCGGGACTTGAACTGCAGTCGACTACATGGGAGTCCAGCGATATAGCCATTATGCTAACTGCTGGTCCCTATTACTATTATTTTTTAATTCGATCAGGGAGAGACAGAGTGTGGAAGGGAAAGTGAGAAAGCAACCCATCAGGACCAGGACTTGAACTGTGGATGGCCATGTTGGAATCCAGCACACTAACCACCTTGCCACCCTCTGGCCTCTTAGATGTCGATTCTAAAAAAGTCTATCTCATAGAGACAGAGAGTACAAAGGTGGTTTCTGGAGGTAGCGGGGTGGTGCCAGTGGCAAGGGGGATGGGGAAAGAGAAGATGATGATCAAAAAGTACAAAGTTTCAGACTGGAGGATTAATGATAGTGGATATTTCAAAATTGAGAACAAAATAGATTTTTAACATTCTCACCACAAAAAAAAAATTTGATGAGGTGATAGATATGTTAATTAACTTGCTTGATCCTTTCTATAATATATAGAAGATCAAAACATCACATTATACCTCATATATATGCCCAGTTAGTATTTATCAACTAAAAATGAAAAATGCATTTTTAATTCTACATGTAATTACTTGAGTAGGTGTTGATACTTTTTTTTTTTTTTTTGCTTTTGCTAAAGCATGAAAATGATTGCTAATGGTTTTGTCAAATATGGCAGTAATAATAATAATAACGAAAACCACAGAGTGTAACAGTTAGAATAACAGAACATGTGCTTCAGAGCCAGACTGCCTGGCTCTGCCTCTTTTTAGTAGCAGTTTATTTTCAGGCAAATTCTTTAACTTTTTTTTTTTTTTGGAGAGGTTTTTGCTATAGGGCGCGTGCGCTCGCCAGACAGACAGAGAGAGACAGAGAGACAGAAAGCGAGAAATTACCCCCCAGGGGGGATGGCCACGCCGCAATCCCTTCTCCATTCTCCTCTCGGGATCTTGGGCACGCACGCACACGTGCCCGGCGTATGTTTAAGCTGCTGGGTCCGGGACTCGAACCGTGGTCGACTACGTGGGAGTCCAGCGACATAGCCATTACGCTAACTGCTGGTCCCGCAAATTCTTTAACTTCTTATGCCTTAGTTTTCTCATCTGCTAGGCAAGTATAGAGTTGTAGTAAAGCTGAGAGGGCTAATACATGATGAATTTAAACTGTACCTAGCATCCAATTTAATTAATATGCTCAATAGGGACCAGCAAGTGGCATAATAGTTACGTCACTGGACTCCCACGTAGTCGACCTCAGTTCGATTCCTGATCTGGAGGCTTAAAACTCATGCTGAGTATGTGTGCAAGCATGCCCAAGGTCCTGAGAGGAGACTAGAGGAGAAGGGATTGTGGTGTGGCCCTTCTCCCAGGGGGTGATTTCTCACTTTCTGTCTCTCTGGCAAGTGCACACTCCCTATAGCAAAAACAAAACAAAACAAAACAAAACAAAAGCTCTCTAAAATAAGTAAGTAAATAAGTATGCTCAATAAATTTTAGCCACTGTTAACTATGAAGTATCAAAGGTAACAGATTTCATACACATGGCAGTAATTCAAGAGAGTAGAAGGCAGTGTGTAGTTTAGTGGTTAAGCGTTCAGAATCTAGAGGCAGATTGGAGTGGAAACTCTGACACTGACATGTGCTAGCCATGTGACGTTGGGCAAGGTACTCGACCTCTCTGAGCCATGGTGTCCTTACCTACCAGACAGTGACATGGGAGAGTGACACTGGTTCTCGCCTGTGACTCACAAAGAATTAGAGACGTGGACTCAGACAGGGGATAGCAAAGTGGAGTTTATCGGAGAGACCAGCTCCCAGGCAGGGAGGGGTTCTGGAAAATGGCTTGCTAAAGAGGAACTGAGATAAGGGTTTTTTTTCTTGATCAGGAGGGTCTTGTGTATGCATTCTCTTCATGGTGGGGGTCACATGCTAGACAGGTCTGGTTATTTTTCTCCTAATTTTGGAGTGGATATGAAAGTCATGAGACTCTTTGTCTACAAACTTGGGGCCATAAAGACCGTTGTCTTCTTCCTGGAATGGGTGGGACCTTGGAAAGCTTTGATTGCTATATTTGCTTTAGGTCAGTCACTGAGTCGCTGCTGTGAGCCGATGTGAGCCAGCAGTGTAGTGAGAGCCGAGCTGCTGCTGAGCTGCTGTGTCTCCAACTTAAACTTAGCTACATTGTGATTCCATTTTGGGCCTGTACCCTAACTGTATTTTTAGGGTCTCTGCCTCTTCCCTCAATAGGGAAATCTTACCTCACAGCATTATTGCAAGGATGAAATAAAACGACACCTTTGAGAAGAGAATGGCACAGGCCTGTGTGTGGTGAAGGCTCCAAGTACCACCACGAGCGGGTGTATTTTAGATTACTAACAAGTACCAGGCAAGTTTATCACGTGCTAAACATTACAGTGGCTGTCCCTACAGTGCTGCTGCCTTCTGCTTATTTCCTTGTTTATTTTTAATGTTTATCTTTTTCCATGAGCTCATGAAACAGAGAGAAAGACAGATAGCATTTCCAATAGGTTTTTTTTTTGGGGGGGGGAGGTTTTTGCTACAGGGTGCGTGTGCTCGCTAGAGACAGAGAGAGACAGACAGACAGAAAGCGAGAAATCACCCCCCAGGGGGGATGGCCACGCTGCAATCCCTTCTCCTCCATTCTCCTCTCCGGATTTTGGGCACTCATGCACATGTGCCCGGCGTGAATATAAGCCACTGGGTCCGGGACTCGAACTGTGGTCTACTACATGGGAGTCCAGCGAAATAGCCATTATGCTAACTGCTGATCCCGCATTTCCAATAGGGTTTTGATGTCATAATCTCCCCCAGCCTCAGCTAGTCACAGATCACGGGCACACAATGCATGGACTCAGAGAGGTCTCCAGATGAACCCAGAATACTGTTCCCGTTTGAGTCAGCTTTGCAGAGCATTGCGTTTATTGCTGTGCCACCAGCAGCCAGTGCTGTTTCTTTCCTTTTTCTCCCCGCCCTCCGCCCCCCGGAGAGAGACAGGAGAGGAAACATGAGAAAACACTCCCCAGGGGGCCCAGCCATGCCACAAGCCCTCTTCTCCATTCTCTCAGGATTTTGGCCATTTGTCCACCTTGGAGTCCACCATGTGGGATCCAGCCACACTACCTGGCTGGCCCACTGGACAGCTGCTGTCTTAATGTATTCTTGGAGTCCTCTGAACTCATGAAACCCTCTGCCTGGGCCATCCAGGGAGTGGGTCAAGCCTGTTCCTCCAGTTGTGTCGATAGCCAGAGATTTCAGTCAAATTAGATGATTTAAATTTCTTGCTGTTCCCCACCTTCATGTCTTTGCTTGCAGTTTTCTCTGCCTGAAGTGCTGTACCTAACCAATCTCTTCCTGCGTATCTCAAAAGTCCTAGCTTTTTCAATGACTGTTTTCTTTATGAAGCTCTTTCTGGTCCTTTCCCCAACTTAGAATGCTGTCTTCTTCCTTTGAATCTCATAATACATGTTTTCTTTATTTGAGGTTTTGCCATGTACTCACAGGAGAGAGACATGAAAGGGAAAGTGAGAAGTGGCCTCCTGGGGGAATGGTCGTGCCACAGTCCCTTCTCCATTCTCCTGGAATTTTGGACATGAACGCACATGTGCCCAGTGTGATTTCCAAGCTGCCAGGTCTGGGACTTGAGCTGCAGTCAGCCATGCGCGAGTCTAGTGTCTTAACTACCACCCTACCCTGCTGGCCCAAGCTATCCTGCATGTTTTAATGTGTCTCCTAAAGCCTTTATCACAGTGTTGTTCCATATTTCATCCACTGTAAGAGGTCCTTGATTATAAAGTAACATTATGTTGTGTATCAATAAGAAAAAAATGCTGCCAGTTAAACTGATGATGCCATCAATTATAAGACACATCTTAAACTCAGAGATCGTAAATGTAATCGAGTGTATGCCTTAGAATTGATGACATGTGGGGACCATCAGGTGGTGTGGTTAAGGTGCTGGATTCCCACATGGCCAACCATGGTTTGAGTCCTGGACTTGGCAGCTTGCTTTCTCACTTTCTCTTTCTTTTTCTGTCTCTTTCTGATCAGATTAGAAATAATACTAATGGCGCCAGCAGGTGGCATGGTGGTTAAGGCACTGGATACTCCCATATGGCCAACCATGGTTCAAGCCCTGGACCTGGTGGCTTGCTTTCTCACTTTCCTTCTCTCTTTTCTCTGGTCAAATTAAAATAGATGAATGGATAAATAAAATTAAATAAATAATGCTTTTAAAAAGTAATACCAAATGAATGAAATAAATAAATAGTTCTTTAAAAATAATCCATGACACATGGGGGCCAGCAGGTGATATGGTGGTTAAGGTGCTGAATTCCCACATGGCCGAATGCAGTTTGAGTCCCAGACCTGATGGCTTGAAACTCACACCAGATGCTCATGTGTTTGTGCCCCAGAAACCCTGGAGGAGAACGAAGGAGAAGAGATTGTGGCGTGGCCATCTCCCCTGGGGGCTGTCTCTCCAGAGACCACATGTGCCCTATGGCAAAAACCTTAAAAAAAAAAAAAGAATTGATGACATACGGTAGTTCTTTGTGAGTGTGTCTGAGTCACACCTTCCCGCTGGATGGTGATTTCTTTGAGGGCAGGGAGGGACTCTGAGAAATTTATATCTCTGGGTAGCTAGCACCTAAGAGGCACTCAATACATACACCTATGGGTGTGGATTTACCATTGTGGCTGCCCTCACGGGGTCTCTCAGGGAGTCCAGCCTCCACGGTACTGTTAGGAGAGTTAGTCTGGCTCCTGGACAAGAGGAAGCAGGGACATCCAGCTAACTGCCCAGGGATCGCGACTGAGTGGGCTGCCAGGTCATGGCGGTTGAATGGAATTTGCAACCAGTGCAATTCTCAGCCATTATTTTCCTCCCAACACGCTCACACTCGCAGTGTTTTATAATGGAAATAAAGTTCCCTTTCCCGGCTGTTAGCAGACCTCATTTGGGTCCCTAATCTTTCGCCTTGTCTCCTGTTTAGTGTCTATGACCTCGCATTTAAGCCTGATGGGACGCAACTGATTCTGGCCGCAGGAAGCACATTGCTGGTAGGAGTTTGTCTGAGTTTCCTTTTTAAGTACTTTTTTTCCCTCCTCCCTCTTGTAAGTACTCTGAAATTTGACAAACCCTCCGTCCCCCACCCCTTCTTTTTGAGATAAAAAAGGCAAGGGCGGAAAACCCAGTCATTAGTTTTTAATAGGGAAGGAAATGGGCTATTTAAAACAGGTAAGTAAACTGTCAGATAGACTTGTGAACAATACCTCTTCGGAGTCATTCATCTTTCTCTTTTGACTTGGAGACACCCATGACAGAGTTGAAGACAACATGAAAATGCCCCTGTAACTGGGCTGGTGTCAGTTCATGTTTTGTTCCCTTACAAATCCAAGCAACAGGACTGAAGGTGCTCCCTCCATGAGAAGCGGGATGGGCTGACCTCAGCTTTCAGGCACTAGCCGACCTAAACAACTCCATATGGATGCGGGCCTGTTTTTCCTATTTTCAAAGAACATAAGCTCCCTCTGGAACCTATCCCACCGCATAAAAGTAATGTTCAGAGAACTCTTCCTGTTTGACCTGAAAACCTCTGTGTGACCTCCCTTCCTTCTGCGTAAGTCCCCTTCCTCTTCTCTGTTGTCTCTAGATAGGCAGACGGACTGACCTCCACTCTCTGAGTGCTAGCTCCCTACTCTTAGAGCCCTGGGCAAATTGTTCTGCAGACTTGACTTCTCCATAAACAATCTGCATCCCTTCTCTAATGCTCTAACCCTTCTGGAGAGTTCCACCTTATTTCCCAGTGAGCTTTTCAGTCTTCACCTATTTATTAACATTTCACAACTATAAAATGTCCTTAATCTACATTATAGCTAGCTTTTATAACATCTTCCTACTTACAAACCCAGAGTTCAAGTCTGGAACTTTCAAATTCTTAGTAGCAAATACAGAACATCTCTTTATGAATTTGATGTCAGGGGGCAGGATAGCACTACATTAAAAAAATTATTTTATTGCACTTTATTTATGTATTTATTTTAATTTGACCAGAGAGAGAGAGTGAGAGAGACAGAGTGAGAAAGGAAGCCGCCAGGTCCAGGACTCAAACCACGGTTGGCCATATGGGAGTCCAGCGCACTTAGCCACTACACCACCTGCCAGCCCCAAAGCACTAAAATGTAATCATGTTGTAGCTGGTTCTTTGTACGTGCTAGCTTTATTATTTACTGATGTATTTATTTTTTAAAAGCATTATTAATACAATTTAATGTATTATTATTTAACTTGCCACAGGGCACAAATGCTCATCAGAGAGAGAGAGACAGCAAAAGAAGGAAAGTAAGAAAGCAAGCCAGCAGGTCTGGGACTCGAGCTGTGGTTGGCCATGTGGGAGTCCAGTGACTTAGCAACCACACTACCTGCTGACCCTGGCTTTATTCATTTAGGAGGCCTGTTTTGACCTGTCATATATCCAAATTCACGTATTGCTGTGTCGGAAACAGCCTACAACAATGAATGAAGTTGATAGAGAATTTCCAAGAAGTCAGCCACTGAACCTTTGCTTCTCGAGGATGAATGCCATGTTCCGGTCTCACAGTACATGGAGTCAGGACCTCTGCTTCTAAGATTCCTGTCTTGAAGGCACATTCTTTCTGCCTTTGCAGTGCAATTTTTTGTTTGTTTGTTTTTTTGAGAGAGGGTTTTTCGTGTTTTTTTTTTTTTTTTTTTTTTTTTTTTTTTTTTTTTTTTTTTTTTTCCTATAGGGCTCTTGTGCTTGGTGGAGAGACAAAGATACAGAAAGTGAGAAATCACCTCCGGGGGGATGGCCATAATGCAATCCCTTCTTTTCCCATCTCCTCTTGGGATTTTAGGCATGTGCACATGTGCCTGACATGAATTTTAAGCTGCTGGGTCCAGGATGTGAACTATGGTCAACCACATGGGAGTCCAGCAACATAACTATTACGTCATCAGCTGGTCCCTTGCAGTGCAATTTTTCTTTTTCTTTTTTTTTTTTTGGAGAGGTTTTTGCTATAAGGCGCGTGCGCTCACCAGACAGTCAGTCAGAGACAGAGAGACAGAAAGCGAGGAATCACCCCCCGGGGGGGGTGGCCACGCCATAATCCCTTCTCATCCATTCTCCTGTCGGGATCTTGGGCACGCACACGCGCCCGGCGTGAGTCTAAGCCACCGGTTCCGGGACTTGAACCGCGGTCGACTACGTGAGAGTCCAGCGACATAGCCATTACGCTAACTGCTAGTCCCTGGCAGTGCAATTTTTATTTGATACAAATTCAGACAAAAGTTTTGTAATACAAATAGCAGTAGCAACCATGCAGGAATTCTGGCTAACAAGTACCGCATGGATAAACTGTACTTTTGTCTCCTTTATGCCAGGTTTATGATGCCTCCGATGGGACCTTGCTTCAGCCCCTCAAGGGACACAAAGACACAATATACTGTGTGGCATATGCGAAGGATGGTAAGAGGCTGCTTTGGGTTTGCAGTCACTGTAATGGCCTCAGAGCTGCTCATTTCTCTTAGTTACTCTTCAATTATTGTAAGTAACCTAAAATTTGGCTTAACTTTTACTAACCTTCTTGTATGTTAGGAAGATGGGGAGCCAGAGGACCAGCACATGGTGTAATGCTTAGTCGCTGGACTCCCACATGACCGACTATGGTTTGAGTCTCAAACCTGGCAGCTTGAAATTCATGCTGGGTGTGTGTGCATGTGTGCCAAAATCCTGAGAGGAGAATGAAGGAGGAGGAATTGTGGTGTGGCCATCCCTCCTGGGGTGATTTCTTGCTTTCTCGTTGTCTCTGGTGAGTGCACACCCCCTATAACAAAAAAAATCTCTTTATTAAAAAAAAAAGATAGGGGCCAGCAGGTGATGTAATGGTTAAGTTGCTAGACTTCCACATGGCTGACCATGGTTCGAGTCCCAGACCTGGAAGCTTGTAACATGCTGGGCACGTGTGTATGCATGCCCAAAATCCCAATAGGAGAAGGAGGAGAAGGAACTGTGGCGTGGCCATCCCTGTTAGGGGGTGATTTCTGGCTTTCTGTTTGTCTGTCTCTATCTTTTTATATTTTTTTTAAAGAGATTTTTGCTATAGAATGTGTGCACTCACCAGAGAGCCAGAGGGAGACAGAAAGCAAGAAATCACCCCCCAGGAGGGATGGCGATACTGCCATCCCATTTCTTCTATTCTCCTCTTGGGATTTTGTGTACACACGCACATATGCCTAGCCTGAGTTTTAGGGCACCGTGTCTGAGACTTGAACCATGATCAACTATGTCGGAGTCCAGAGATGTAACCATTATGCCACCTACTGGTCCCCTCTCTATGGTGAGCTCTATGGTGAGCTCAGGCTCCCTATAATAAAAATCTCTCCAAAAAAAAGAAGAAGATGGTGATATTGCTGAGACTTGAACTCATCTTTCATCCCGACAGCTACTTATTAAGGGCCGGCTATGTGGCAGGCTTTGTTTATGGTGCTTAGAGTACTTCACAGGACACAGATCCCTGCCCATCTGGGCTCCTGTGTTCTGGCTGAGGGGCGAGTGGGAGCCGCTATAGGGAAGGCAGACAGTGAGCGTTACACAGAATGCCGGAGGGCGGCCAGGACAGGGAACAGGAGAAAGCACCGCAGAGTGAGGGGGCGGGAGAGCTGGCTGGGAGGGCCTGGGTGCGGGAATGAACAGTGCAGGTGGGGCCCGCAGCCTCGAAGGCGGAAGGAGCGAGGTCCTGCCAGTGTGCGTCTGTGGGCAGAGGGAAGAGCCGTTGCAGAGGTCTTGTGGGGTAACATGCCTGCCAGGACCTGGGATGGAGACAGTGCCCTGCCCTCTGGGGAGGAGCTGGGGTGAGTGTAGGGAGGGACAGGTGTGGTGGACAGTGGTGTCGGCCATTGCAGGGACTTGGGTTTTGATTCTCAGTGAAAATGGGGGTCCACCGAAAGGTGGTAAGCAGAGGAGGGATCTGACCTATGGTATTTATTCTATTTTGTTTTGCTTTGCTTGTTCCATGAGAGAAACAGACAGGATTGGTGGGGGCTGGGGGCTCTCCAACAAAATCTTCACGCTGCAGTCCTCCTCAGCTTCAACCAGCCAGGATCGTAGGCGTGGGAGCATGTGCCTGGCGTGTACGAGGGGGCCCCAGGATGGAAACCAGGGACCTTCCCGTGCGGCGTCGGCATCATGGAGGGTGGGGGCCTGCTGTGCCACTGTGGCTGGCTCGTTGTGTGTTGAAAGTACCCCTGTGGTTGCCATATTAGCGACAGCCTGCAAGAGGCGAGGGTCGGGACAGGGAGATGAGTGAGGAGCCATCATGCAGGCAAGGGACGATAGTGGCTCATGCCTTGGAGGGGCGTGAGGGGCAGAGGATGTGGCGAGAAGCAACCAGAGTCTGGGTGTGTTCTGAGAGTGGAGCCAGTAGGATCGATGGACTGTGCGGTGTAGAGGAAGAGGAGTCTCCGCGGAACACGATGTGTACGGTGACACCCTCAGTTCAGCGGTCACCTGTGGTGTGCGTACTTTGAAAAACCGTATTATGTGCTATAGAGAGGTACAAAGATTAAATGTGAATAAGAAATAATTAAAAAGACCCCAAAAAACTAAAAGAAACAAAGAGCTAGAATGACTCCAGGCTCTGATCCTGAATGGCTGGAGTTGCCCTCCACCGAGTGGCAGAGGCTGCCGGTGGAGGCTTCCAGTGCAAGGTCAGGAGTTCAGTTCTTGACCTGCTGAATTCAGGAAAGCTGGTGACCCAGGAGAGGGGGAAGAGCTGCAGGAACGCGGTCGTCGAGCGGGCAAGGACGGCAGGCGCTAGGGCCTAGACGGGGAGAGGCATGACGGGGACCGCAGATGCTGTGGTGCAGGCGTGCGCAGAGAGCCTCGGGGCAGTTCTCGTCGGTGTCTTCCTCTCCCAGTGACATAGGAAGCAATACCAACAGAGAGGATGAGGGAGGAGACACTGGAGTTGAGAAGGCAGGAAAAATAAAACCACTGCCCGGGAGCGTGGCAGAGCGAGCGGCCTAGGAGATACGGCGAGGTCTCCATGACATGAAGGCCCTGAGGCTCGTGATCGGACTGGGAAGTGAGAGCCACTGGTGTGATGCCAGCTTTCTGTCCAGCCGCTTCGAGCTGCTTGGATGCAGGAACAGAGGAGGGGCTCGATTTAACCAGAGAGGTGGTTTTGTAAACCTGCCTGAAGGTGAAGTGAGAGGGTAAGGGAGCAGAGGGCATGTGCAAAGGAGCAGTCATGTACCCTGACCTTGAGATGTCTGCTGGGTAATGAGAGGAAAGGGGCCACCGGGGGCAGGGGCAGTGGAGCGATGGTAGGTTCTGTGGGGTTGAAGGGTTATGGCACTGGAGGGCCAGGTAGATTGGGAAGGAGGGAGGTGGTGATCAGCCAATAGGTGTATGAAATTAAGATTGAGAGTTAAAAATCAATTAATAGCATTAACTCATTTTAATTTTATTTTTTTGAGAGGTTTTTGCTATAGGGTGCATGCTTTCGCCAGAGAGACAGAGAGAGACAGAGAGACAGAAAGCGAGAAATCACCCCCCAGGGGGGATGGCCACGCCGCAATCCCTTCTCCTCCATTCTCCTCTCAGGATCTTGGGCACACACACAAACGCGTCCAGCGTGAGTTTAAGCCACTGGGTTTGGGACTTGAACCACATTTGACTACATGGGAGGCCAGCGATATAGCCATTACGCTAACTGCTGGTTCCTCATTTAAATTTTTTTTTAGCATTGATTCTATTCCAGGCACTGTTCTAAGCATTTTGTGGTCCGTGTATGTGTGTGTGTGCGCCCCCAGACACACACACACACACGCACACACACACACATGCATGAGCATGCTCACATGTGCCCATTTAATTTTCACATCAACTCTGAGGTAAATACGATGACTGTATTCAGTTTTCAAAGGAGAAAATGAAAGCCCAGAGGTGCTCAGTCGCTTGTCTCAGCTCATGCAGCTGGCCAGCGACGTCACTAGCAATCCCGAGCCCAGAGCCTGCACTCTTCGTCACTTCGTCACCTGCTGCCTGCCTCGGGGAGGGAGGAGCGGCCACCATCATCATGAGGAAGAGCAGCGTCTGTGTCTGTGGTGGCTGCGGCACTGCCGATGCTCGCCCTCATACCGCCAGCTCCAGCCACTGAGCAAAGTGCTTTGCAGGTTCTTAGTTGACCTCCAAGGAGTCTCTGAGGGAGGTCTTACTCCACTGGGGTTCAGATGCAGACTCTGGGGCTCAGAGAGGTCACCCCCCAGGAGGCACCCTGATGGCCTGGTCACATTGCAATTCCTTCTCCATCTCTCCATCCTGCTGGGATCTGAGGCACACATGCACACGTGCCTGGCAGGTTTTTCAGGCCACTGGAACTGGGAGTCAAGCCATGGCTGGCCATGGGGGATGGGTTCCTTTAACCACTGCCATGGGGCTGGCCCCGGGATGGAGCTGCAGCCACTCCCCAGTCCTCAGCACAGAGCTTGACTCCCCCATGTGGCCGGCCGCCAGTGCATCCCTGTCTGCTCAGTGCCAGCAGAGCAGGTCTGGGGCCCAGGCGTCCTGGCTGCAGGGCCCTGGCTCCCAGTACGGAGGGGAAAAAGGAGAGAGGAAATCGACACTGCAAGAATTGTTTTCTAAGAAATGTCCTCTGAGAACTACTAGTTTTAAATCAGTGTGAAATTTTCCTTTTTTCAAACACTTTCAGGCAAGCGCTTTGCCTCCGGATCAGCTGACAAAAGCGTTATTATTTGGACATCGAAACTGGAAGGCATTCTAAAGTACACGTAAGTGACCAGTTAGAGACTCACTTTCATTAGTTTCCCGCCGAGTAGCTGTTGCAAAAGCCCCCTTAGGAAAGATGTAAGGTGGGGCCAGCAGGTGGCGTGCTGGGTAAGGCCCTGGGCGCTCACACGGGTGCCTGCAGTCGACTCCCAGACCTAGTGGCTTCCTTTCTCATGTTCCTTCTCTCTCTCTCTCTGCACATGCCCTATAACAAATGAACAAAATAGTAGTAATAAGTAAAATAAGATAAATAATTCTTAAAAAAAAAAAGAGAAAAGATGTAAGGAAAAAGCTTATTCTCTGAAATCGAAGTCGACATTCTGTTTTGAGGGCGTGGCGGGTACAGGAAGACTGGGTGAGGGATAACTGAATGCACAGTTCTTGAGCTCTTCCTAGCTTGGCTAGCACCAGGCTGGGTGTTTTCGTACGGCTCATCTCAGTTCCACCCCACCCCCAGCCTGTCCCCTGCCAGCGTCCTGATCTCAGGGAACACCCCACCATCCCCCCAGCGTCAAAGGCCAGAAATGTGAGCTCAGGTGCCCACATTCTTCACCCACTCCTTTTCTAGTTAGCTCCTCACTCTGCAGTCAAAGCCTTTCTTGCCCTCCCAACTCGGGAGCAGGGTGGTGCTGGGGCTCCTTTGCAACATCTCCTAGAGTTGTCATTTTCCATGTGCTCTGTGATTGAGTGACATCACGTGTCACCTGTGAGCTCCAGGCGGGCACACGTGCATCTGTGTGCGCTCACTCTTCTGCCCCTGAGGCCCGGTGCGGTGCCTGGCCCTCAGCATCCCCTGCGTAGCCACTGTGTGAAACTGCACTTCGGCAGCACCGAGTGTATGCATACTGGCGAGTTCACGCTGGCCAGTGTGCGCCCATGTTCTCCCAGCCTCTTTCCGTCTTGCCGGACTCAAACTCTGTCCCCGTTAGACAGCAATTCCCGCCCCGGCCCTCGGCGGCTGCCGTTCCACTTTCCTTCCGTATGAATTCGAGTACTCCAGGTGCTACCTCACATAAGAGGGGCAGACAATACTAGTCCTTTTTGTGACAAGGCTATTCTACTTAGAATAATGTCCTCAAAGGTGACCCATGTGATAGCATGGTGCTAGCCAAGCTAGGAAGAGCTCAAGAACTGTGCATTCAGTTATCCCTCACCCATTTTAAAAAATTAATGAAGTCTATTTATCATTATTATTGTTAATTGTTTTTAACTTTTGCTATAGGGCATGTGCGCTCACCGGAGAGAGACAAAGTGGGGGGGTGGGTGAGAAAGCAAGCTACCAGGTCCGGGACTCAAACCACTGTTGACCACATGGGAGCCTATTGCCTTAACAACCACACCACCTGCTGGCCCTTTTTTTCCTTAAAAAAAAAAAAGAATTATTAATTTAATTTAATTTATTATTATTGTTTTAAAATTTTGGTGCAGGGCACATAAGCTCACCAGAGAGAGTCAGAGTTGGGAGGGTAGTGAGAAAGGAAGCCGCCGGGTCCAGGATCCAAACCGCAGTCGGCCATGTGGGAGTCCAGCACCCTAACCACCATGCCATCATGCTGGCCCCATAGGATTTCCTTCCTTTTAAAGGCCATTGTATGGATAGACCACATTTTGTTTGTCTGTTCATCTGCTGACAGATACTTGGGTCGCTTCCAGCTCCTGACTATTGTGAGTAATGCTGCTATGAACTTGAATACACAAACCAGCAGTTTCTGAATGAATAAGTGAGCGAACGAGTGAGGGTGTAAGCAAAGCGTTACCCGGCAGTGAAGGAATAAAGCCGGACTGAGACACCGCGCGGAGCCCGGCCCCTCAGCGTCACTGTTGTCTAGGGCTTGCCGTGCTCCCGGATCTCAGCCTGGAGCATCCTCACTGCGTCTATCCTGTACTTCCAGGTGCCACAACAGTAAGAGTCGCAGTCGCAAGTAAAGCGCTTACTCTGCACCTGGCGCTAGGCTGGGTGTTTACGTCCCTGTCTCGCCAGCTCACGAACCGGAGGTGTCCAGCAGAGTAGTCCTGGCGGAGGTGGCGTCCGTGCCGAGCCAGGGCGAGGGCGGCCCAGGGGAAGACCTAATCCTCGTGCTTTTCAGCGGTCATTGCGGAAGCGCTAGTGGTGTGCAGTCAGGCCATGGCTCACGGTTAAGCCCTTCGGTGTCACCGGCGTGGCATTTGTGGTCCGCTCCATGATACTCTGTGGTTGTTTTCTTCTCAGGCACAACGACTCTGTGCAGTCTGTCTCCTACAACCCTGTGACCCACCAGCTGGCGTCCTGTTCCTCCAACGACTTTGGTAGGTTCCGATTTCCAGGGTTGGCCTGGAATGCCTGGGAGTCTGGGCTCTCCATGGTAGAACTCGTCCAGAGAGAGTGAATGCTACTCTCCACCTCCAGCGGTCGAGGGGACTTGTGCTCACTGGAGGGGGCAGAGGGAGAGTGAGACCTGCCATGGCGCCTGTGACCAGGCTGCGGTCCCGGCTCCTCCATTCTCCTCTCTGGATCCCGGACATGCACACACGCCCTCATGTTTTTAAAGCCTCCAGGTCAAGGATTTGAACCGTGGTTAGCCATGTGGACCCCGCTGCTTTAACTACCATGCCACCAGCTGGCTCAACAGTTATTATTTTTTTATTTTATATAACTTTATTTATTTATTTTAATTTGACCAGAGAGCAATAGAGAAAGCAAGCCACCAGGTATGGGGCTCAAACCGAAGTTGGCCCTGTGGGAGTCCAGTGCCCTTAGCCACCACGCCACCTGCCGGCCCCCTCAACAGTTATTCTTTTAGTTGTGTAGAAACCAAGTCAGTCTGATTAGGCAACAGGAAGGGCCCCGGGGAATAAAATGACAAGGAGGATGGGAGGCATGGCTTGGTGTTGCTGCCTCTGGGACGTCCTCCATGGCTCTCCCAAGCAGACACAGTTCAGTCATTCCCACCTTTATGTTCACCCACATCCGTGTGTGAGTGCATACGTGTGTGCGTGTGTGCATGTGCTTCACTGTTTCAACTGTACTTCTTGTGCGTGCGCCATCATCACTCATTTTGGTAGTTGGAGCTGTCCTCTCCCAGGGCCTGCGCTCCTTGGGGAGTTCCTCCTGCCTAGGCCCAGCCCTGGCCCGGGGCTGGCACAGAGGAGGTGTCACTACGATGCCTGTCGAGGGAGGGAGACTGGGCAGAGCCTCCCAGGTTATCTCCACGAAATCTGGCGCTCAGCTCCCTCGATTCTGCCCTCCTCGCCCAGAGAGCGTGGTACGTGGGACAGCGCTAGACCGGGAGTCAGGAACTTTATCCCTCTCTGTATTTCAGCTTCCTCATTGAAAAGGGGCGTTTTCTATCCTCTCACTGATGGAGTTCTTTTTTTTTTTTTTTTGGAGAGGTTTTCACTATAGGGCGCGTGCGTGCGCTCGCCAGACAGAGAGAGACATAGAGACAGAGAGACAGAAAGCGAGAAATCACCCCCCGGGGGGATGGTCACGCCTCAATCCCTTTTCCTCCATTCTCCTCTCGGGATCTTGGGCACGCACGCACACGCGCCTGGCGTGAGTTTTAAGCCACCGGGTCCGGGACGCGAACCGCGGTCGACTACGTGGGAGTCCAGCGACATAACCATTATACTAACTGCTGGTTCCCATCACTGATGGAGTTCTGAGGTTCAAAGAGAGCATGGAATCGAAAACACATTGTGTAAATAAATGGAGAGGGGACTGTCATTTATTTTTAAAGTTTACCTTTCCTCCCTGCGAGGCCCTGGTCTTTGTGCTTAAAGGATTGCCCTCAAAGAGCTTGTGGTCTGGGGAGGGGAGTGGCAGGAAGGTAGGATTTGTATGAATATGATACTGGGGCCAGCAGGTGGCTTGGTGGTTAAGGCGCTGGATTCACACACGGCAATGGCAGATCTGGTGGCTTTTCTCACTTTCCATCTCTGTCCCTTTTTGGTGAGCACACATGCCCTATAGTAAACTTAAAAAAAAAAAAAATATATATATATATATATACACACACACATATATATGTAAAATAAGTCATTTTAAAAACAGAATATGATATTAAGTGACAGTAACATTTGTTGAATGCTTACACTGTGCTAGGTGCTGTACTCAGGGTTAAAAATGGATCGTTATTTGAGTATGACAACCGCCAAGGTCAGATGCTCAATCTCATTCCATCCACCCAGCGAGACATACTGGGGCTCAGAGTGACTCACTGGAGGACACTCGGCCGGTACGTAGTGGTCCCAGGCTTGGGCCAGGCCGGGCGATGGCCACCCTGTAAGCCCTGCCGTAAGAGGCCCCGGACATAACGTGCACAGGCCGAGGTGTGGGGCAGGCATCCTGGACCAGTGGGAAGGAGGAGAGGAGATTTGTTTGCGGTGCGCTGTGCTGTGTGGACTTGTGCGCTTGATTTGCTGCCTTGACCTTGCTTCGCGGCTTAGGCCAAGAGATAGCTTATGTGGGCCCCGAGCTGGGGCACCAGGGGCAGACGGCAAGCCTGAGGTTACTGGTGTGCCGTGAGGCAGTCAGGTGGGGCCCTGCTCAGGTAGGTGGGTGAGGCCTGGGAGAGGACGCTGGCTCTTCAGAAAGCACCACTGACCGCTCTGTACTCTGATCGTGATGTGAAGTCATCGTTCCTGTAGGAGTTAGATCCCCGAGGGGCCAGCAGGTGGCGTGGTGGTTAAGGTGCTGGACACTCCTACATAGGTGACCAGGATTCGAGTCCCCGATCTGGTGGCTTGCTTTCCATCTGTCTCTCTCTCTCTCCCCCCGTGTCCCTCTCTCTGGTCAAATTAAAATAAATGAATGAATAAATAAATTAAAAAAAAGAGTTAAGTCCCTGAAAAACTGGCTAAAACTCCAGTGTATCTTCACTTTTTCTCTTCTTTTTAAAAATTTTTTAGTTTCTTAACCCTCTCATGAAAAATCCACATGATGACCGCAGAGAGACATGGCAGACCTCTACTCCAGCTTTTTGCCAGCGCCAATGTTGGCCTTTGCAGTCCCCTGGCTGTCTTCATTCTGTTCTCGTGCTCCTTTCGCTGTTTTCTTCTCATAGAGGCCATGTCTTGCAAGTCTATGTTTGGGTTCATTTTTCTTCGCATACTCCAAAGAATCATAAATCATGCCAAAGCCGGTTGTCTTGCCACCACCAAATGGGTTCTGAACCCAGACACAAAGATGCCATCTGGTGTGGTCTGGTGCATCTTCGCTAGTTTTTCCTGAATGTCTGTCTTCGGTACTGTTGCCTTCCCGGGGTGAAGGACATCCATGACCATGTGCTTCCTCTGAAGGAGTCGCTGGGCGTGAGTCCCCGGTTCGGACAGTTACTGTGTCATCACGACGGCGGTCTGTCCTCAGGCAGCCGGGGAGGAGAGGACACTTTTCTAAACAATTACAGAGTCATAGTAGATTTCAAAGACGATGCCGACAGCTCCCTGAATCCTGAATCCATGTCCCCCACTGTACATTTATGTAACTATTGTACAGTACCCAGACCAGGAGCCTGGGCCCGGCACAGGGCGTGTACATCATTCTATCATTTACCCCTCGTGTGGGTCACCAGCCCGGTTCCTCTACCGTCACGTGCACCCTCTCTACCTCCACTGGCTCCTTCCTGTTAGCTCCAACCCTGCAACCACCAATCTAGTCCCCATTTCTACACTTTCGTATTGGAGAGTAGTATGTAAATGGAATCATACAGTATGTGCTCGTACGAGTTTTTTTTAAAAACATCTTATTATTTATTTATTGTGACTTTTTTTTTTTTTTTTTTTGAGAGGTTTTTGCTATAGGGCGCGTGCGCTCACCTGACAGAGAGAGACAGAGAGACAGAAAGTGAGAAATCACCCCCCCAGGGAGGATGGCCATGCTGCAATCCGTTCTCCTCCATTCTCCTCTCGGGATCTTGGGCACGCACACACACATGCCCGGCGTGAGTTTTAAGCCACCGAGTCTGGGAGGCGAACTGCGGTCGACTACATGGGAGTCCAGTGACATAGCCATTGCACTAACTGCTGGTCCCTCTATTGTGACTTTTCAAGCCACCAGGTCCATGAACTGTGGTCAGCCATATGGGAATCCAGCACCTTGACCACTATGTCACCTGCTGGCCCAGGATTTTTCTTTCTTTCTCTCAGCCTGAATCCCAGGAGACCCAGCAAGGAGTCGTAGAGCTCAGTGGGCTGTGTGTGTCGGTGCGTAGTGTCCCAGCCAGTCTCTCTTGTGTACCCCTGTGTGCTGCAGGGCTGTGGTCTCCGGAGCAGAAGTCCGTCTCCAAGAACAAGTCAAGCAGCAAGATCACCTGCAGCAGGTGAGCGAAGGCAGCTCTGCCGGCAGCCTCATGCTCCCTCCTCTTCCACAGGCTCTCCAGATGTGGGCGTTTCACAGCTGGAGGCGGGCTGCTGGGCCCAGGCCCCCGTGTTTCCCTTTTACCTCCTTTCCTGGCTTCCCTGATGGGAAAGACCCGTGCCCTTGCTCAGTAAGCAGAAGAGCCGGACGAGCTGCCTTCGTGCCGTTCTCTGACAACAGGCCCCTCACCTGCCGCTGGGCCGTGGGGGCACTGGGCACGCAGGGCTCTCCTACGGGGGCAGCGAGTGTGGGAGAAGGTCTAGGCTTCAGAGTTGAGACTGTCAGGATCCAGACTCTGTTGTTGACGGGCTTTGCACCCTTGGGAATTACCGGCTCTCTCTGAACTGGAGCCTGACCCGACAGGGCTGTGGTGGGAGGCACAGCCTAGGGCGCGTAGGGCACGTAGGGCACGCGGCATGAGGCCTGGCGTGCAGCAGACTGTACTACTCTCAGCAGACTGTACTACCCTACTCTCGCTGTTCAGGGTTGGAGCACAGCCTTTCCCTCAGCAGCTGTTGAGCACCTGCCGCGCGCCAGGCCCTGCTCTCGGGCTGGGGGGACACACCAAGCCGTGGGCTGTTACGAAGGTGCTCTTGGAGTGGGGAGTGAGGAGAGGGCACCTACAGAGAGCTGCGGGAGCTCAGGAGAAGGTACTGCTGCCCTCACTTCCTGCCGTCAGTTCCAGAAATACATGGACTTGAAGTTTGGTCCTCTGACCTTATATGAGGACTGGGCACATTGAGACCGTAGTCCTTTTAGAATTATTTATTTAACTTTTATTTATTATTATTATTATTTCATTTGACCAGAGAAATAGAGAAGGAAAGTGAGAAAGCAAGCTGCCAGGTCCGGATTCGAACTGTGGTCAGCCATGTGGGAGTCTAGAGCCTTAACCACCATGCCACCTGCTGGCCGCGCATCAGTTTCTATGTCAGTCCAAGACCCACTCTCGTTACCTCCCATGTGTCCCCTCTCCCCATGCCCTCTGCCGGATGTGTGCACAGCTGGACAAACGACGGGCAGTACCTCGCACTGGGGATGTTCAATGGAATCATCAGCATCCGGAATAAGAACGGCGACGAGAAAGTGAGGATCGAGCGGCCAGGGGGCTCCCTCTCCCCGATATGGTCCATCTGCTGGAACCCTTCAAGGTACTCCTGCAGCCATCCTGGGACAGCCGCTCCCCGGAGCGGGGACTCAGCAGGCTGCGTTCTTTCTCTCCCTGAGCTCTCCGTACATCTGAAGGCTTCTCACCCCCTTGACTGGTCTGGCTAAAAACCTATTCCGTTTGAATGGGATTTTTAAAGAGCCCATACTGAGTTTGGAACGAGTCCCAGAGATTCAGCTAAGCAGATGAGCTATCTATAGGCCAGCTCAAAGTGTGTGTGTGTGTGTGTGTGTGTGCACATGCATGTGTGTGTGCTCACACGTGCACAAGTGTGTTTTGTGTGTGTGGTGTGTGAACGACACAGGAGGGCCATTTCCTTACAAAGTAATAGCTGAGCTCTTGGCTTTGGCTTTATTTTTATCTTTTCTCTTTTTTCTTTTCTTCCCTCCAAGTCTGGGCAGAAAAGTACGTGCCCACCTGTTAATAAATAGCTTTCATGAGCTTTTTTGCCACCTTTGCCAAAAAGTCACAGTGAAGTCTACAGATGTCCCTAAACTCAGAGATCCACAGACAGTTGGAATAATCGGCATCTACCTTCCCAAACCTTGCAGTGTTTTACTTTCAATGCCCACATGACCTTGAGCGTGGACTAATAGCTTCATATGCTCTTGTGTAATTCTAGAATATTATTAAACCATCAGTATCCCCCACCCCCCTGCCCCCAGAGCCCTCTGAAGTTAAAGGACTTCATTGTTTGCCAGCCCAATGTCATCTGATAGGAGGATGCCTACTTGATTTAGAAGGTTGTTTAACTCCATTGCCTTTCCTGGACCAGATTATTACGCCTCTTCCTGAGTAGCTTTGTCCAGCCTTGGCCATACCAGGCATGTCTCATGCCATCAAAGGCCATTAGCCTGCCCCCGAGTTCCTGCTGTTTGATTTTGTGGCCACAGATGACGGTGTGGTTTGAGGCTACCATTTTTAATTCATGAGAGGCAGGATGCCCAGCACACCTAGTGGTCGTCCTCTTCCAGGTGGGCTCAGGGGCTCCTTGACAGGCTTTGAAAATGACGGCATTAGTGTAGCCCTGGGCTCTGTGACTGTCAACAACCACTTACTGTCTGCAGCCGGTGGGAGAATGTCTGGATGAGCAGAGAGAACGAGGATGCTGAGGAAGTCATTGTCACCAGATATTTTCAGGAGCTCCCTTCCACTCTGAAGTCAGCAGTGTACGGTAGTCAGGGTAGTGAGGCAGAGGAGGAAGAGCCAGAGGAAGAGGACGACAGTCCCAGGGACGACAACTCGTGAGTGTGTGAGAACCCTCCTTGGCAGTGCCCCGGTCCCACCGATGCTGTCCCGAAGCTCCTCGACCAGGGGAGCCGTCCAGGGGCCGGGTCATTGTTGGAGCCCCTCAGGAGGAATTGTCAGGAGCTCCTCCCACAAAGGGGAGCACACCTTTGAGCCTTGTGTGGAGCTTACAAATTGATTTCGTGGAACTAAGAAATGCCGAAAGGTCCTAACATTTCCGTAAAAGCCCGGCCCCAGGGGAAACCACTGCTAGCCTTTCCATATGTCTTTCCTCTGTCTTCGAGGGTGTTCCTGTAGTTGGCTAAATCATACCCTCATTTCTGGCTTTCACTTAACATCAAAGAGTGAACCTTGGGCTTGCAGGTGGTGTAGTGATTAAGGTGCTTGATCCCACATGGCTGACTCCATGGTTCAAGTCCTGGACCTGGCGGCTTGAGAAATGCACCAGGCATGTGTACGTGTGTGCCCAAAATTCTGAGAGGAGAATGGAGAAGAAAGGACGGAATGAATCACTTAGAGGGGATGATTTCTCACTTTCTCTCTCTCTGGCAAGCACACACACTCTATAGTAAAAAATCCTTAAAAAAAAAAAAAAAAAAAAAGAAAAAATCATACAGTGGATTCTTTCCAGCATGGCTAGAAGTCCTTTGAAGAACATGATTAATTTTTTCTTCTTTTCAATTTGCTCTAGGGCATGTGCGCTCACCCAAGACAGACAGGAAAAGTAAGAAATAACCCCTGCCTCATGGGGGATAGCCACACTCTCTTCTTGTCCATTCTTCCTTCAGCACTTCTGTAGGTTGAGCATGCATCCATGCACATGTGCTTTGCATGCTTTTCAACCTACCAGGTCCAGGACTTGAACCACGCAGTCAGTCCTGTGGGATCCAGCTGCCTTAACCTCTATGCCACCTGCTGGCCCAGAAGACCATGATTTGTGATGCCTGTCTAGAACACTCTGTGTGTGTGCCCATGCTCAGGTGACCTTACTCTGCCCCCAGAGAGGCGTCTTAGCCTGTCCCCACACAGTACCTCACCTTACGTTTGCCAGGTGAGGCTGCCTGTGCTGGGGGAAGCCCGGACTTTAAGCACAGGCCTCGCACCCACGTCTGGTTGCCTGGGCATCATTGCTTCTCTTCCCTCGAGACGACCTGCCGGGAAGACGTTGGCAGGCCTGAGTAAGGAGAGCAGAGGTAGCCAGGATGTCCCCAACGGACAGTAGTGATGGAGTTCGGTGTTTTCCAAACTGCGCTCTCTGGTACCTGAGGTAGGAGGTGGGCCAGGGGAAGGGAGGAGCAGGCTTCAGGGCCCGCCTGTGCTTCCACCAGAGCAGCCCTTTTAATGTGCAAAACGATTTTTTTATAGCCCTTTGCTATAGGGGCGTGCACTCGCCAGAAAGACAGAGAGAGACAGAAAGTGAGAAATCACCTCCCAGGGGGGATGGTCACCCCGCAATCCCTTCTCCTCCGTTACCCTCTCGGGATCTTGGGCCCGCACACACGCCCAGTGTGTTTAAGCCACCGGGTTCGGGACTCAAACTGTGATCAACTACATGGGAGTCCAGCGATGTAGCCATTATGCCAACTACTGGTCCCACAAACGATTTTTGAAGAGTTACGATGCCCCAGGTAGAAAAATGGGGAAAAGAGATTGAAACTCTATCTAGCTTTTAGGGCCTGAGCCCAGCCCAGAGCCGTAGGTGGGCTTCTGAAGATCTCACTGCAGGCTGGGCTCCTGGATCGTGTTGGGACCATGGTGCCAGTCACACGGAGCTCACCTGTGGCCCCTCACTGGTAACATCCCCTTGATCTTGCTTTTTCCCTTGGCTACAAAGTCGTGCCTGTCACATTTGCCCTTTGCCACTCTTGACTCCACGCCTGCATATTCTGTGGTGCTGCCAGCTGACCACAAGGCTCTGGGCTCAGAAGAGCTGGCATTAAGCAGAGTGAGACCCAGCCTCATGGCTGGAGATGCCTCTGTCTCTCCCTGGACCCACCTGGGAAGTTTCTCCTGCATGCCTGCTCTGTAGGCCTGGCCAAGGCACTCATCCCCATGGGAACTCAATTTCAAAGTCAGGTGGTGTCAGGGCCAGCAGGTGGCAGAGTGGTTCAGGCACTGGACTCCCATGTGGTCGACTACGATTCAAGTCCCGGACCCAGCGGCTTGAAACTCAAGCTGGGCACGTGTGCGTGTGTGCCTAAAATCCCAAGAGGAAAATGAAGGGATTGCAGCATGGCCATTCCCCAGGGGGGTGACTCCTTGCTTTCTATCTCTCTCCCTGTCTCTCTGGTGAGCCCACGTGCCTTATAGCAAAAATCTCTCAGGAAAACAAAAACAAAAAACAAAAAGACAAAACACAGTTGGTGTCTTTTGAGAGCCCACTGCAGCTCTTTTTGTTAGATCCAGTCAGAACCCATTTCACCTGTGTGAGGGCCCCAGTTGCAAGGGCACCTAGTTTTAGGTGTTTGTTTTCCTTCTTCAGACAGAGCAAGCTGTTGTGTGCCCCCTTCCCCATGACAAGTCAGAAAGTCCGAACTTCCACTGTAAAGACACGTTCCCCCACTCCCTCGCCGTGTTTCACAGTGCGCAAGGGAAGGCGCTCTTGGCTCTGCAGCCCTGCTTTCTCAGAGCTGCCCCCCAGGAAGCTCTGCAGTGAAGGGTTCTCTTCCTCAGTGGTGGCAGTGGCCCAGCTCCATGCGCTCATAGCGGGGGACTCAGTGAAAGAGCAGATCCCAGGAGGACTGAACTCACCTCCACTTCATCCCATTGGACTGATGAAAGGGTTGGGCCAAATGACAGCTTTGGCCTTAGTCAAACTGTGCAGCGTTTGGCAACCTGACAGCCTGGCCGGGCTTTCTTTTTCCTGTGTTTACTAAACCCTTGGGCTACACTCAGCCGGCCATGGCCTCTGGTAACCTCTTTTGTCCTCTGTTGATTAGAGAGGAGCATAATGACATCCTGGCTGTAGCTGACTGGGGACAGAAACTCTCCTTCTACCAGCTGAGTGGAAAACAGGTATGAAGCGTGTACAGACCCAGTTGCAGTCCTGCCTGTCGTGGTATATTTCCACTGTCTGAGATTGCTTATTAATGATAGGAAATTATCGTATATTGGATGTAATAAGTAAATGCTTGTGGAGCATTCACTGTGATACCACGTACTGTGCCCAGGGCTTTGCATTCTTTATCTCATTTAATTTGTATAAACCCTCTGAAGTAGGTGTTTTCATGATCTACTTTTTATTCTTATTTAAGTTTACTTGCTTATTGAGAGATAAAGACAAGAACCCTCAACAGGGTCTCATACCACCAGGGTGATCCCCCACAGCCTTCCTCTGGCAGCCAGAGTCATGGGCACATGCACACATGCCCGGCATGTCCAGGTAACCCAGGAACTGAGTCCCAACCTTCTAGGTGACTTCTAGCATTGCAGGGCGTTACGTGAGTACTGTGCCTCTGCGGCTGGGCCTCATGTCAACTTAAAAAATTTTTTTTCTTTCCTTTTTATTATTATTATTTTTTTTCTTAACAATAGAGAGACAAGAAAGAAAAGGAAGAAAACATTCTCGACAGGGTCTTGTCACTTCACAATCTACAGTCCTCTCCCCTCCCCAGCTCTCCAGCTCCTCAGGATCTTAGGTGCCCATCCACACACCTGGCATACTTTCAGTCTGACCCCGGGATCCAAACCTGCAGTCCGTATGCAGCTTCCAGCCTTGCAGGGCACTGCATTTTACTGCTGTAAAATGGTTGGACTGATGATCATTTTTTTTAGAAGTGAGTGGATCAAGACTTAAAGCAGTGAAATAATGTTATGCTTGAGATCCCACCCAGTCAGTAAACGGTGGAGCCTGGGGTTGAAATCCAGGTCGGTTTGACTGTAAAGTCTAGTTCTTAGTCATGACTTGACCTTCCTCTGTTTGCTGGCGTTTATCCTACCGGCGTTTGCAAGCACCCACTTAGGCCAGCCTGAGCATAGACAAGCTGCTGGCATCGAGTGGTGTTGGTGTTGGCGTGGTCTGCCTTGTAGGAGCTCCCAGGTTGGTGGGGACACCCTTGATACACACTGTGGTGTGATATGTGACATAATAGATAGCAGTGCAGATACACAGCTTTAGGGACGGGAAAGGGGCGACATCACTGACGGGGATGAGGGGCCATATACAGGTGACCTTTTTAAAAAGAATTATTAATTTTATTTATTCATTCATTTATTTAAATTTGACCAGAGGGAGACACGGTGGGGGGGGCGGGGGTAAGAAAGCAAGCCACCAGGTCCAGGATTCCAACCATGGTCAGCCACGTGGGAGTGTCCAATGCCTTAACCACCACGCCACCTGCCGGCCCCTAGAGGTGACCTTTGAGCAGGATGAGCAGATGTTTGCCAGTCAGAGGGCATTGGGAATGGTGTTCCAAAGGAACACAGAGGAAATAGCAGATATCAAGGTTGGGGAGAATGAAAATATATGGCGAGGTGGAGAATGGTGAGTTGTTCAGGGTGACCAGATTCCCAGAGTTTGTGGACCAAGGATGGAACTGGAGAGGAAGATGGGAACGTGATTATAAAGGACCCAAGTAGTGGGGATAAGGAATGTGAGCATCATATACTGTAAGTATTGAGCCATAAATAACAGGGCGTGGCATGGTCTGATTCCCGTTTCAGAAGAGTTTCTCATTTCTGTGGAGAGTGAATTAAAATATAGTTTGACCTTCAGCTGAGGAAACTCCACGAAGAAAGTGAAAAGGCAGCCCACAGAGTAGGAGAAGATTTTTACAAATCGTGTATCTGTTGAGGAACTTGTATCTGAACTGTATAATGAATGATTACAACTCCATTGTAAAAAGACAACCCAGATGCTGTGGTGCATGCTGCTGAGACTCTGCGCTCCACAGATGGGGACCACGTAGACCCACTTACAATTCACACTCCGACACTAAGGCTGGGTGTGGTAGTGTAGGCCTGCCGTCCCCGCTGGGAGCTGAGGCAGGAGGATTGTAATAACATGGTGAGACCCCGTCATTAAAAACACAAAAAAATTGAAGAAAGGTCAAAAAGGATCTGAATAGATATTTCCCTATGGCCAATGAGCACACGAAACGATGTTCAATACCCTTAGCTTTCAGGGAAATGCAAATCAATAATGCAGAGAGATACCATTTCATAACCACTAAGATGCAGAAATTGGAATCTTAAGGTCCTACTAGTGTGGGTATAAAAGGTGTAGCTGTTTGGAAAAAAGCGTGCCAGTTCCTCAACGAGTTAGACGTGCAGTGACTGTGACCCAGCAGGTCCACTTCTAGGCGTGTGCTCCAGAGAGACGAGACCCTGTCTGCACACAGACTTGTTCATAGACAGTGACGCTGGCATTATTCATAACAGCCGAGAGTAGAAACCACCCAAACGTCCGTCAGCGCACGAGCGAGTGAATACAATGTGTGTAGACGGTATGTTCCTCAGCAGTGGGAAGGAACACGACAGCATGGCTGAGCCAGACACAGAAGGCCGCATGCCGTGTGGTGCTGTTTTTATGGAATGCCTAGAAGAGGCAGCTCTGTAAATGCAGGAGGTAGCTAGTTGTCGCCAGGAGAAGAGAGGGAAGACTGCTAACAGGTATGGGCTTTCTTTTTAAGTTGATGGCAGTTAGGTGGTGGTGATGGTCGCAGCTCTGACTCTCTCTCTATATATATATTTTTAAACTTTTTTTTTTGAGAGGTTTTTGCTATAGGGTGTGTACATTCTTCAGAAAGACAGAGACAGAGAGACAGAAAGCGAGAAATCACCCCCCAGGGGGGATGGCCATGCCGCAATCCCTTCTCCATTCTCCTCTCAGGATCTTGGGCATGCACGCACATGCGCCCGGCATGAGTTTAAGCCACTGGGTCCAGGACTCGAACTGCAGTCCACTACATGGGAGTCCAGGGACATGGCCATTACGGTATCTGCTGGTCCAACTCCGACTATATTGAAAGCCATTGAATTATATATACACTTTAAATAGGTGAATCGTGTGGCGTGTTAGACCTAAAGAAGTTGTTACAAAGAGAAGTAGGAGGGTGTAGTTTCAGAATAAAGGATAGTCTTTTAAACTGAATGAACTCAGCTTTGTGAAATACTTAAAGAAAAAATAGGGGGAAAAAAACGGAAGCTTCGGGGACCTAGTGAACCATAGCAAGGGTCATTGTGGAGGAAGCCTATGGGAGAAGGACCGCTTCTGGCCTCCAGGCTGGCGGGGAAGGCGAGACGCACTCCGGGAGCAGTGAGGTGGGTGGGAGAGGGCCACTGGCCCCAGAAGTCCAGGCTTCGGCTGCGTGGAGGGCAGAGGAGGGCAGTCAGGGCGGGAGGCCTGTGCTCGCGATGAAATAATGTAGGGGACCAGGCTGGCCAGCTGTCTGCCACCCCCACTCCCACCTTAAAGTTGGCGGGGCACGCCCTTGACGGTGATCATTATGGATGCAGAAACGATCTCTTTCCTCTGTGCGTGTTTTCTTTCCTCAGATTGGGAAGGACCGGTCACTGAACTTTGACCCCTGTTGCCTCAGCTACTTCACGAAAGGGGAGTACATTTTGCTGGGGGGATCAGACAAGCAAGTATCCCTTTTCACCAAGGACGGAGTCCGGCTGGGAACTATTGGGGAGCAGAGTTCCTGGGTGTGGACGTGTAGAGTGAAACCCGACTCCAACTACGTGGTAAGAGGGCTCATTGTGGGGGCTGTTGTGTGGCGAGGCCCTCCTGGTGCTCACTGTGGGGGCTGTTGTGTGGCAAGGCCCTCCTGGTGCTCACTGTGGGGGCCATTGTGTGGGAGGCCTCCCCTGGTGCTCGGCCAATCAGGCCAGTGGTTTCTTGCTGATGAGGGGAGGGCGGCTCTTTCCCTATGAAAGCTGGGACTGGTTGACTCTTTCACCTTGCAGGTGGTGGGCTGCCAGGACGGCACCATTTCCTTATACCAGCTGATTTTCAGCACGGTCCATGGGCTCTACAAGGACCGATATGCCTACAGGGACAGCATGACCGATGTTATCGTGCAGCACCTGATCACTGAGCAGAAAGGTGAGAGGGCTCCAGACTACCTGCTCTCCACTGGCAACAAAGGTCATTGAGAGAGTGGCCGCAGGGCACACGAGAGGACAGGAAACGTCTTGCCTTGGCCTTTTGAAAACACATTAGACTCTGGGTCTTGCTGTTTTAGGAAGGAGCAGAGGGGACTTCTTTGGGGATCTTAGGAAATCGATAAAGTGCTCTAAAAAAGTACTCTAATACAGTGCTCTGTAAGCAATAAAGCATGAATGCAATAAAGTACTCTATGAAAGTGCTCTGAGGTGCAGAGGATTCCAAGGGGCACAAGACCCCTGAGGAAGGAGGGCGAGTCCAGGCAAGAGCCAGGGCGGTGGCCTGCACGGGTCTTTGTGAACCTTCATTCTCTGGCTGGAGTCATTTGGTGCTTCTCCATCAGCCTAGTCTGCTTGCCTCCTAGTGAATCTACTCTCTTATTATGGTTTTTGAAAATTATTTATCTAATTTTACTTATTATAAATTTATTTATTTGTTTATTTACTTTTGAGAGAGCTATTTGCTATAGGACGTGTGTACTCACTAGAGAGACAGAGAAAGACAGAAACAGAAAGCGAGAAATCTCTCTCTGAGGGAATGGACATGCCACAATTCCTCTTCCTCCATTCTTCTCTCAGGATCTTGGGCACACATCACACACACCTGGCATGAGTTTTAAGCCACTGGGTCCAGGACTTGAACCGCAGTCAACTGTGTGAGAGTACAGTGACATAAACATTTCGCCATCTGCTGGTCCCATTATTATTGTATTTTAATTTGCTATAGAGCACTTACACTCACCAGAGAGAGTGAGAGAAAGAAAGAGAGAAAACAAGCCGCCGGTTCAGAGGTTTGAATAAACCGCAGCTGGCTGTGCATGTGGAGTCCAGCGCCTTCGCCGCCACACCACCTGCTGACCTCCTGGTGGGTCTTTCTACTGAGAGATAAGCAGGGTCAGTGAGTTGGCTTGGGCTCAGTTAGAAGATCAGGGTTCCAGACTAGTGCAGTCAGTCCAGGCTCTCACCTTGGTCTCCGCCTCTGGTCATGCGAATAGCAGTGTTGATTAGGCAGGCTAAGAATCCACTTATTTCATGAGGATTCCTGTCTAGACGTCTGGCCACAGTGCCCAGCTGGGTACCGTTGCATAGGGATCAGGTTAGGAGTTGTCTATGGATGCAAATGAGCGTTCTTTGGGCTCTATCTGGGAGCACCCTGTTTGAAGATCCCAGCTGTGGTGATGAGAGTCTAGCACTTGGGTAGCTCTCAGTGGCCCTTCTGGGGTTTCCCCAGCTGGTCTGTAGTGAGAGTGTATGACCGAGCATGTCCCGGAAACGACACACCACACCTCGTTGTTAGGGGGTGCAGAGGGACCGGAGATGAGGTTCGTCTCGTAGGCGGGCTCTGGGTGGCCAGGGCCATTAGGGCTGTGCAGACTTGTCTGTATTGCTGTTCAGCCAGCAATCACAGCACTGATGTTTTATTTTCTACTCAATACTGTGCTGTGGACCACAGAAAGTGTGTATGACTTTGGTCCCACCGCTCCCCAGAGCTGACTGTACACATTAGATGCTCCGTTAAGATTCTTAAATGAGAGTATCTCACTTTAATTGTCAGTAACATTAAGTAAATGATAGCTTTTAATTTCTCTGTCTTCCACCTTACTTAACAACCTCTTGCTAGAACTGGATTTTCTTTTCTTTGACAGTTCGGATTAAATGCAAAGAGCTTGTCAAGAAAATTGCCATCTACAAAAATCGATTAGCTATCCAACTGCCAGAGAAAATCCTCATCTATGAGTTGTACTCAGATGACTCGTCAGACATGCATTACCGGGTGAAGGAGAAGATTGTCAAGAAGTTTGAGTGCAACCTCCTGGTGGTGTGTGCCCAACACATTATCCTGTGCCAGGTGGGCAGCAGCACGGGGAGGGGCTGGCTGACTCTGCTCCCTCCCCCCAGGATAGGGACCTGTCCCACCTTGTGATTTATCACGGTCCCCAGGAGACACGTCCCTGCCCATCAACCTCAGGGGCTGTTGGTTGGCTTTCATCTTACTGAATCTAGAGAGGTCAGACTCTACTACAAAACCACTAACCATACATTGGAGAACACTTTTTCCTCTCAGCGTTTGTCATACTCGGATTAGATTTTTTGGGGAGAAGTTTTTGCTATAGGGCATGTGCACTTGCCAGAAAGACAGAGGGAGACAGAGAGACAGAAAGTGAGAAATCACCCTCCAGGGAGATGGCCATGCCGCAATCCCTTCTCCTCCATTCTCCTCTCGGGATCTTGGGCATGCACGCACATGCGCCCGGTGTGAGGTTAAGCTATCGGGTCCAGGACTCGAACTGCAGTCGACTACATGGGAGTCCAGCGATGTAGCCATTACGCTATCTGCTGGTCCCGAAATTAGATATATTTTAATGGCTTGAAGCATAAATTGGTGTCCGACAAAATGAAGATCAATTTTTAAGTAAGTGTGTACACATAAATTGTATATGAATTCAATAATAATCAAAGGTGTTTTGCTTCCTAAGAGATTTGTTTCACAGAAACAAGTTTCTCATCTTAGACTCCTAGAGAGTGTCTGGCTCAGTGCCAAAAGCGGTTTGGAAAGACTTGGAGAGGGGCTAGCCCAGCATCGTTCTCGGGGTAGCGGCGGAGTGGTCTTACCCAGGCCGACTAGAGGCAATAGAATGGAAGGTGCCCTTCAGGCGTCACTGCTGGCTTAAGACACAAGTGACAGCCCTCTGGAAGTCTAGAACTTTGAGGAGTGCGGCATGTTGTGGGGTGGGTGTGTGCTGAGTGCTGCCTCTGGCCAGCGGCCTGGCGGTCTGCACTGAGGTCTGGGGCTGAGCTGGGCTCTGTGGGGAGCACTGGTGTGAAGGGTCAGCAGCGCCCTTCACGGGGGCTGGGTGGGGTTAGCTAGGACCCGGGTGTGCAGGAAGACCTCCCTGGGAGGGCTGGGAGCACCGACCCTGTTGGCCATCCCTGTGGAGCTGGGCGTGCTTTCTAGGAGAAGCGGCTACAGTGCCTGTCCTTCAGTGGCGTGAAGGAGCGGGAGTGGCAGATGGAGTCCCTCATCCGCTACATCAAGGTGATCGGTGGCCCTCCTGGCAGGGAAGGGCTCCTGGTGGGCCTGAAGAATGGGCAGGTGAGTGCTCCTCCACACCTCCCCCAGGCAGGTCGCCTGCACGCATCCGCCTGCTGATGACCTCGAGAATGTTCCCAGGGCGGAGGGAGGGGGTCTCCTCTCGGGGGTGCACTGCAGAGTAGCCTGGAGTTCAGTTCTGGCCCAAGGTCAAAGGCTTTCTGGCAGAGTTGGCGCCATGGCCTGGACTGTGTGCAGAATAGATTAGTGGCCGTGGCTCACCCAGGAGGTAGGAGATTTGCAAGAGCTGCGGCTTCAGTGGATTGCTGAAGAGGAGGCAGAGACCACTTAGGCCAGGTCCCTACAGGGCAGGTAGTGGCTTAAAGCCACATGTCTAGAGACTGCTGGGTCCCTGCTTGGTGCTGTAGGGAGAATAGGCTCTTTGGGCACAGAGATGTGAGAAATCTAGGTCACATGAAGTTAAGCAGGTTTGTGTGTGTGTGTGTGTGTGTCCATGTTCTTTGCTCAAAATAAGGAAAGTTGTAAGTGGGCTGCATGGAAATGTAAAGTGAAAATATAACTGCGTAGCCCGAGAGCCAAGCTGTCCAGCAGATGGCTTGTGGCTGAGGCTTGGCAGGTCTGTTGCAGCCAGACGTCAGGGGACATGACATCACCTGGGGCTTCGAGCTGCAGCCCCCGAGGGGAGGAAGGGCCCGCCTTTTTCTCCCAGCCAGCTCTCACTGGCTGAGAGCAGGGACTTGGAGAGCCGGTGCCCTGCGGTTATGCTCTTAGCTGCTCACTAGCTGGCTGGGCCACGCCCCCTCTCCGAGGCTCAGGTTGTACACATGAGGATGGCACGTGCCCCACAGGGCTGCAAAGCAGGGCGGGCCACAAGGGCAGGCGGCAGCGGCAGCAGCAGCAGCGTGATCCTGTATACCAGGTGTCCTGTCCATGTCTACCCTTGCCTCTTCCTGTATTCGTCTGTGACTCAGGTCTCTGCTAGATGGCGTCTCCCGATCCTGCACTTTGGGGAATGTCGTTCACAGATCCTCTCTCCCAGCAGACCCTAACGTGGGTTTGGGCTGTCTCGGGGCAGTTGTTACTTCGGTGACCTCTGCTGCCCCACACTTCCGGTTCCTAAGGGTAACCGCCCCCACCCTCTGCACTCTCTCCTTCTTTCTTTGACAAGTCCTGCTCTCTGCACAGAGCTTCTGGGGAAGTTAGTGGGAGCTGTTCTTGTACAACATGTGGGATTCCAACAGCCTGGCAATGTTCCAGGGCCTTGTTGCCATGGTGACGTCCACTTTTTTCTTTGAAATCTCACCAGATTCTGAAGATCTTTGTGGACAGTCTCTTTGCCATCGTGCTGCTGAAGCAGGCCACGGCCGTGCGCTGTTTGGACATGAGCGCCTTCCGGAACAAGCTGGCCGTGGTGGATGAGAATGACACGTGCCTGGTGTACGACATCCACACCAAGGAGCTGCTTTTTCAGGTGGGGTCCCGATAGTGCCCAAGGACGGGGTCCTCTGATTGGACACCCTCATCAAGATGCCAGCCCTGCAGGAGGTGCTCCCACACTGGCCTTCCTGGCCTGCAGGAGGGCAGAGGTGTCGGGCAGCACTGGCACAGTCTGACAGGCCCTGGGCCAGCCCCGCACACCCAAGGCTGCAGGGTCTGAGCCAGCCTCTTTGAACTTTGGTCTCCCGGCTGGTAAGATGGGCAGGTCGTTCCTTTCTTACGCCATTACCCTAAGCAGTACGTGAGAAAAGCGGAGTGTGTCATCACTTCTCTGAGGGGGCTCATGTGACAGTGATGAGTCTTCTCAAGAAATCTCTCTCACCTACTGGAGGCCTGCCTATTCGTGAGTGATCTAAGACACAGTGAGGAAACGGTCAGCTTTGTCTTCTGAAGGAAGGAGAGGGAAGGGAAGAAGCCCTTCTACTTACTTCTCAGGATGTTGTGAGAGCCAGCAGAACGTGCAGTGTTTGTATCTTGGGCGGCGTAGGCGTGGTGTGCACATCATTTGATCCTGTACTTGGAGGAAGGGCGTCATTGGGGAAGAAAGCCCGAAGGCCCCGTGTCCTGCTGCTGGCTGGCCTGCTGCCGGACTCGGGGTGCTTTGCCTCTTCAGGGCTTTATAAATGGTCAGAGCTGATGTGCCTAAAGCAAGATCCCCCTAGTGGTACCTCTCCAACCACCATGGGGCTTCTCCGACCACTGAGGGCTTCCCAGTGTGACGCGAAGACTAGAGCCCCTCCCAGGCTCCTCCTCCTCCTGGGCAGCATCCGGGGACTGGAGGGCACCTGGAGCCGGGAGCTGCCTCAGGCAGGCAGGCAGGCAGGCAGAGCTGCTGGCTACCTCTAGCCCAGAGGTGACTCCCAGGTGATCGCGGCTTGCTCACGTCACTGAGGAGCAGAGTGGGTGGGAAAGAAAGAGCACAGCTGTGGGCTTCAGACTGACCAGGCGGGAGTCCTGCCTGCCTTACTTACTGGGGGACCTTGGCAACCTCTCTGAGCCTCAGTTTCACCTATTCTGAAGTTAAACTGAGGTAGTAACTGCCCTTCACGAGACGGCTGAGGGGTAAGCCAGGTGCCATAGCACCTCGTTCTGTGCCTGGCATGAAGAGGCCTACACGTTTCCCTTCTCCCAGCCTCAGCACCCCTCCTGACCCCTGTACCTGTCGGTGGGTCAGCAGGCCCCAGCTGTGGACCCGTCTGAGCCAGAGCTACGTATGAGTGGCAGGGTGCTCTCCTGCCCCCATGGCTCTGTAGTAGTCTGGGACACTGGCTGTCGGAGCAGCTCTAGCTCTTTTGCATATTGGCCTTTTCTCTTCTCTACCACCCCAACCCTTCCAAATGAAAACAGCTATGCTGTCTTTTTCTCATAAAAGTAATCTGTGCTCAGGATTAGCGGTTAGCGTAATGGCTATGTCGCTGGACTCCCATGTGGTCGACTGCAGTTCGAGTCCCGCGCCCAGTGGCTGAAACACACCGGGCGCATGTGCGTGCGTGCCCAAGATCCCGAGAGGAGAATGGAGGAGAAGGGATTGCGGCGTGGCCATCCCCCCTGGGGGCTGATTTCTGGCTTTCTGTCTCTCTGTCTCTCTCTGTCTGTCTGGCAAGCACACGCACCCTACAGCAAAAACCTCTCCAAAAATAAATAAATAAATAAGTAATCTGTGCTCATCATAAAAGATTCAGAGGCTATAAAGAATTCTAGTAGAAAATACAGACATCTGCTGGTCTCTGAGTTCCAGGGCTGAAAGCTGGGCAGAGTGTTCCCCAAGGTGATTATATTTTTATAATGTGGGAATTACAAATACAGAGACAATGGATTATTTTCTAATTTTAAAAATAATTCACTGTTGCCTTTTGGCCAGAACCATCATCTCCTAGTAATTCACCAAAATGACGAACACAAAGGGAAAGAGGAGGGCACCTAATATATGTTCTCCAGGCCTTTTAGAAAACATGGAGTGGCTCCTTTGGAACATACATGCGAGTCTACAAGAAAGGTGACAGTGTAGACATCAAGGGAGTGGGTACTGTTCAAAAAGGAATGCCCCACAAACATTACCATGGCCAAACATGAAGCGTCTACAGTGTTCCCCAGCATGCTGTTGGCATTGTTGTGAACAAACACGTTAAGGGCAAGATCCTTGCCAAGAGAATGAATGTGCGTATTGAGCATATTAAACATTCTATGAGCAGAGAGAGCTTCCTAAAACGTGTGAAGGAAAATGGCCAGAAAAAGAAGGAAGCCAAAGAGAGAGGGACCTGGGTTCAACTGAGGCACCAGCCTGCTCCACCCAGAGAAGCACACTGTGAGAACCAATGGAAAGGAGCCTGAGCTACTGGAACTGTTCCCTATGAATTCATGGCATGATGGGTGTTAAAAAGAGACTAATCTGGGGCCAGCAGTTGGCGTAATGGCTATGTCGCTGGACTCCTATGTAATCGACAGTGGTTAGAGTCCTGGACCCGGTGTCTTAAACTCATACCAGGCATGTATGTGTGCGTGCCCAAGATCCCAAGAGGAGAATGGAGGAGAAGGGATTGCAGTGTGGCCATCCCCCCTGGGGGGTGATTTCTCGCTTTCTGTCTCTGTCTCTCTCTGTCTTTCTGGTGGGCGCATATGCCCTATAGCAAAAACCTCTCCAATATAAACAAACAAAACTAATCTATGGCTTATTTTTAAAAATTTCACTGTTATTTCTTCTTCTTCTTTTTTTTCCACAGGATGTGTGCGCTCACTGGAGATAGAGAGAGAAAGTGAGAAATCACCCTCTGGGGGGATGGCCATGCCATATTCCCTTCTCTCCCATTTTCCTCCTAGGACTTGGGCACGCACACATACACACGTGTGATTTTTAAGCTATTGGGTTGAGACTTGAGCCACAGTCAGCCACGTGGGAATCCAGCCCCTCAGCCGCCATGCCACCTGCTAGTCCCTGTTTTTTCTTATTATAAACCAAAACAAAACAGTAGATATTCATGACAAAAAGTTCAGGCAAACAAACAGAAAAAAAAAAGAACAGAAAGTCAAGGCCACCCAAATTCTAGCCTTCCGGAAACAACCTGTTACTCCTTGAGAACATAGCCCTTTAAGCCTTCTTCTGAGCTTGAGGTGCAGGTTCCTTCTTTCCCAGAAGTAGAGTCTCCTGGCTGACTGTCCCCTTACTCCACAGTCATGAATACTGGGGGAAGGAATCTTTTTCAGAAGTGATGTCTGTCCCTGAAAAATGCCAACGGCACACAAGTGCAGAGGAGCTCACTGCCATGTTTCGTTCCGGTTCCCCTTTCCTCGTCCCACCTACCGGCAGTGGGAGTCTTGGAAAGGGCGTCGGCCTGGGCCGGGAGTGATGCTACCATCCCAGCTGGCCGCCGGTTCTGACAGGCTCCTCCCCTGTCCCTCAGGAGCCCAACGCCAACAGCGTGGCCTGGAACACGCAGTGTGAAGACATGCTCTGCTTCTCAGGGGGAGGCTACCTCAACATCAAAGCCAGCAACTTCCCCGTGCACCAGCAGAAGCTGCAGGGCTTCGTGGTGGGCTACAACGGCTCCAAGATCTTCTGCCTCCACGTCTTCTCCATGTCCGCCGTCGAGGTGCCACAGGTAACCTGGTGCTCCTGCCCCTCGCTCTCAGCGGTGGCAGAGCAGAGGGGACACGGAGCCCGCCCTCGCTGCTGCCTTGTTGGGGGGCGTGGCGAGTAGAGGGAGGAGCTGAGAGAGAAGGAGGAAGGATGGGGGTTGGGCTGGGGCCCCCTAGGGCCAAGGTCTGGGAGCCAAAAAACGGAGCAGAGGACTCTGCACAAGTCCGTGGAGCTAGGAGAGGCCAGGACAGAAGGCCACAGAATGGAGAGGGCAGGAACATGGATGGGCAGAAGTTGACCACCCACATGGGGCTGACCTGACCGCAGAGGCCCCTAAGCGGAGGGTGCGCACCAGAATCGTTAAAGGTAGAGATGAGCCCCAGGGAGGAGCCTCAGCCCTGGGTGCCATCCTTGAGAGAGTCACTCCTGACTTGGTGCATAATAATGCAGAGTGGGATTGTGCCGTAAGTACTGTTTATGGTCTTACTTTATGTAAGCACTGCTGCCTACAGATGAGCCCTCAGACTCAGTGCGTGCTTTACTGAGTGTGGACCATGAACAGGAGATACCTTTTTTCTTTTTTTGCCAAAGGACACATGTGCTTGAGAGAGAGAGAACACCCCAGTGGGGTATAGTCACGCCATCCTGTTGGAGCCTTGGGCACATGTGCACCACGGGCCCGGCAGCGTGCTTTTCAAGCTGCTGGGTTCGGGACTCGACGTGCAGTTGACCATATGGGATCCAGCTCTCTGTGCACAGGGCCCAGCCGCTGAGGCACACGGCTGGCTTGCGATACAGACTCCTTTTCCTGTCTTTTACTGTAGAGCACATGCACTTGCTGGGGAGAGAAAGGGGAGGGAGAGTGAGGAAGGCCCTCCCAGTGGGCGTGGCCATGGCACAACACTCTCCATTCTGGGGACCTGGGGCACGCAGACACACCTCTGGGGGGATGGCCATGCCATATTCCCTTCTCTCCCATTTTCCTCCTAGGACTTGGGCGCACAACGTACACACATGTGATTTTTAAGCTATTGGGTTGAGACTTGAGCCATAGTCAGCCACGTGGGAATCCAGCCCCTCAGCCACCATGCCACCTGCTAGTCCCTGTTTTTTCTTATTATAAACCAAAACAAAACAGTAGATATTCATGACAAAAAGTTCAGGCAAACAAACAGAAAAAAAAAAGAACAGAAAGTCAAGACCACCCAAAGTCTAGCCTTCCGGAAACAATCTGTTACTCCTTGAGAACATAGCCCTTTAAGCCTTCTTCTGAGCTTGAGGTGCAGGTTCCTTCTTTCCCAGAAGTGGAGTCCCCTGGCTGACTGTCCCCTTACTCCACAGTCATGAATACTGGGGGAAGGAACACACGTTTTTCAAGTTGTCAGTTGGAGACTCGAACCACACAGCCAGCCATGTGGGATCTAGCCACCTTCACCACACCACTGGCTGGCTTGATAGAGGCTTTTATTCACCTTTCTTTATTCTTATCTTCTAATGTAACCTAATTTAAATATTGCAGGCCCATCGTTGTGTGAATTATTGGCTATGTTTTGGTCCATTGTGTTGCCAATAGCAGAAGAAACTGAGTCCAGGAAACAGCAGATAGCATAATGGTTACATCGCTGGACTCCCACGTAGTTGACCATGGTTCAAGTCTCATGCCCAGTGGCTTAAAACTCACTGGTGTGCGTGCGTGCCCAAAATCCCAAGAGGAGAATGGAAGAGAAGGGATTGTGGCATGGCCATTCCCCCTCAGGGGTGATTTCTTGCTTTCTGTTTCTCTGTTTCTCTGGCAAGTGCATGCACCCTATGGTAAAAATCTCTTTCTTTAAAAAAGAAAAAAGAAAAAAGAAAAAAACAGAAGAAGTAACTGAGTGTGTAATTTATAAAAAGTAGATGTTGATGTATCTCATAGTTCTGAAAGTCCAAGGTCCAGAGAATGCATGTGACGAGGTCTTCCTGCCGGTGGGGGCTGTGCAGAGTCCCAGCGTAGCACAGGTACCGCCTGCAAGATGGAGCAAGAGCTCAGTGTGCATGGCCACGTTGCCGTCTCCTTAGAAACCCACCCAGATCCAATCCCGAGAGACCCACCCTGTTGATCTTAATCCTGCCCATCTACCGAAGGCCCTGTTCCTTAAACCTCTGGTTGGATTATGTTTTCACCCTCCTAATCCCGTCACAACCGAATTTTGCGAATGTGTCTTGTGAATTTTTCAGGGGCACACTGGAACTGCAACAGGCTGTCCACTAGTAACCTGGATTTGTCACTTAGCAGTCTACTGGCAACCTGGTTCCACATCTGAAATTCTTCTCCTCCAGCATCTCCCAATAGTAGGAGCGTTGCAGGCTCACGTACACCTGTAAGATAAGTCAGCCATCACTGGTTTGCCTTGCCCAGTTCCCCGCAGTGGTCACCGTTGGCCAAACTACAGTTCAGTTTATCACCCGTGGAGGCTCCTGGACTCCACCAGCACGGTCTAGACAGAAGCTGCCACAGGCTCTGGTGCCAGGCAGCCCCGTGTGACTGCACTCACCTCTTCCTGCCCCAGCTGTTGTAACGGCTCTGGGGCGGATGGATGCCCCACAGCTCGCCCAGCTGCACCAACTGCTGGGCGTTTATACCGCCTACAGCTGTTTGGCCGTCGTGAGGAGTAGGCATCTTCTATCCCGTCCGCATCTATCTCTAATAGATAGACTTCTCAGGACCAGCAGTCAGCGTAATGGCTATGTTGCTGAACTCCCACATAGTCAACCACGGTTCGAGTCCTGGACCGGGTGGCTTAAACTCACGCTGGGTGCCTGTGCGTACATGCCCAGAATCCTGAGAGGAGAATGGAGGAGAGGGGATTGCAGCATGGCCATCCCCCCTGGGGGGTGATTTCTCGCTTTCTGTCTCCCTGTCTCTCTCTGTCTGTCTGGCGAGCACATGCGCCCTATAGCAAAAACCTCTCAAAAAAAAAAAAAAAAAAAAAAAGATAGACTTCTCTTCTAGGAATCCTACAAGAGAAGAGAAGTTGCTGGGTCAAAAGCTATGTGCATATAAAGATGTTTAGACACATGAGAAGTCTTCAAAAGTAGCATGGAAAAATGATTACTATGAAAAAAGCTATGTATGGATTTCCTCTTTTTTTTTTGTTCATTTTCCATGAACTTTTTGAAGTCCCCGCATACTTGCAGATTTCCTTTCTGCTGTGCCGTCGGTCTACCTTCTGTCCACACCGCTCGCTGTCAGGCTAGAGTCCACTTCTTCCTCTGTTGGTCCATGTTGCAGGAGTTCCTGGGCAGGCACCCACCGTCAGGGCCTGACACAGAGCAGTTATTCAAGAAGTGTGAGTGAATTCGTGTCTAAGGAAGGGAAAGCAGGGAGGCAAGGCAGCGGGGTCGCTGGACCACATGGGCTGGGGGTCCCGGGTTTGCACCCGGTCCTTCCTCTGCACTCTGGGTGCATGTGCATGTGCCCGTGACTCAGACCCGCCGAGGCTGGGGAGGGTCATGGCATGAGGGCCCTGTTAGAGGTGCTTGTCTCTCTCTTTCTGAAGAAATAGAGAAGCTTTTTTAAAGTTTAAAATAAAGTCTAACAAAACATTTTTAAAAAAAGAGAGTGAGAGAAGGGAGTGAGGTGGGTGGAAGTGGCGGCAGAAGGAGGGACGAAAACAGCTTCTCCTGGACTGTTTCCTTGCCGTCCTCATCTGTCCTCCATCCCAAACCCATGCCTCACGTCCACCAGAAACCCGCTTTCTCCACCGTGCCAGACAGGTTATGCTTATTAAGGGGTTTTCTCCCAAGGTCTCCGTCCTGGCCTCAGATACAAATCAGTCTGCTGCTCCCTGAGTTTGGCCGGCCCAGAGGAGCCAAAGGGGCAGTCGGGCTTCCTCTGCCAGGACCCCGAGATTCAGTCGCCAGGGCCTCCGTTGGCTGGTCCAGGCCGGCCTGCTGATGCAGCAGGTCAGAACTGCCAAGGGTTAGGAAAGGCCAGCTCGAGACAAAGGCCGTTTATCTGCCGCCTCTGCCTCCAGCCATCCTGTGGTTTTGGCCTGGAGAGGAGGGAGAAAACAGCAGAGCCACTCTTGAGATTTTTGGTTTCCTTTTGAAATTGACATCATCTTGTGCAAGAGCTAGTCTGTCAGGGCTGCCAAGTGGGGCAGCCAGCCCTAGCTGGCCCTCCCCGGGCTGCGGTGACTTCATGTTTGGAGCACTCCGAGGGCGTCTGTTCAGTTAGCGCGTTGGTCACCCTGCCCCCCATTGCAGCTCCCAGGCAAGCCCACGTGTGGCTGTCCTTTGCCTGCTCTGTTCAGATGTGCCCTCAGAGTGCCTGTCCTCCACGCCGCACTCAGCAGGCAGGACGGGCACGGACAGGGAGGGGCACTCCAAGCCAGCTGGAAGCGGAGCATCGCTTCACTCTGTGGGGCCTCGTTTTCTCTGCTGTGAAATGGGGTTAGTTATACCCATCTTTCAGGTTATCCGGCCCACTCCTGTTATCATGTGTATCTGATTATCCCTGCCAGTCATGAAATAGCAAAAACCCCAGGGCAGAACTAAGTCAGAGCAGAGGGTACCTACCGAAGACCTTTGGAAAGGAAAGCTCGAGGTGATGAGATGCAGTCTGAGGTCTGGGAGGCAGAGAGGAGCAGGGAGGGCGTTGCCGCAGAGGGGAGGGTGGGGGCACAGAGGGTCTGGAGCAGGTGAGCAGCCAGTGCAGGCCACGCACGCCTCGTTCTCCCGGGCCCTAGGCGGCGGCGTCCTCGGAGCACCTCCTCTGCCCGTGGCGGCCCACTCAACCCGTAGCACCAGCTGGGAAGCGGCTGAGCCAGGCCTGGGGTTGAGCTCAACTGCTCCGTAGTCCACGTCCTGCCGCCCCGGAAGTGGGAGGTGGGGGCATGGCATGGCAGAGAACATAAGCACTCAGGGGCCACCATGTCTGGCTGTGAGGGTAGAATAGTTGGGGAAAAAAAATCTCCTTCAACTCTGCCACTGAAAAAATGAAACTGGACATTTCAAAGAGAAAAGCTCCAAATGGAAAAAACAGCACTTCCAGCTCCACATTTGGCAGCCATTAGAGCAGAGGTCCTGGCCGACTGATCCCTGCCTGGGAACCCAGAAGGAGAGAAGCAGGCCCCCGCACACTCAGGCCCAGAACCAGGGATGGGGCGTGGGGGTGGGCCTGTCCTCGCTCAGGATGACCAGGCCCAGCTGAGGCTGGTGGTCGTATGCGTGCTCGCACACACATGCACCGGTGCACAGACAGGTCAGGATGGCCAGGCCCAGCTGAGGCTGGTGGTCGTATGTGTGCTCGCACACACATGCACCGGTGCACAGACAGGTCAGGCTGCCGCTGGCCCCAGCCTCGGGTCTCCTATTTGCCAGGTGTGTCCTAGGCTGTCCTCAGGGGAAACCGTACCTATGACCCGGGGGTTGGGACAGAGCCAAAGGCCCTGATGAGCCTGAGAGGAGACGCCGTGAGGACCCACGCACGGTTCTGCACAGCAGAGGCAGCCCGCCCTGCAGGAAGGAGCGCCCTAGTGCCCAGGAGCTTGGAGACGCTCCAGAGCCTTCCTGGGGAGCTGGAGCAGTCGCACACTTGCCTTTGTCAGACTTAGTCCCCCTAAGGAGAGGCCGTTGCAGACCTCTTCCTCCTTCAGCCAACACAGGCTGAGGGCCTGCTGAGGGGGCCAGGGCCACCCCACCATGGCCCACGGGTTGTGCGTGGCCTCATCAGGGAGACAGGTGTGTGATTGCCAGACCAAGGGCAGGGGAAGTTCAGGCTCCTTTCTGGAGGTGGGAGCTTGATGATCAGCGAAGACTTCCCAGAAGAGATGGCGTTTCGGCAGGGCCTTAACAGCCAAAGAGGTATTTCTTTAGAGGGTGAGAAGGGGCAAAGGCATTCCAGGTGAGGGTGGGCTCTGTGCTAAGGCAGGCCTGGATGGGGGGAAGGCAGGCGGGGAGTCTGTACTGCAGAGCATGGAGGTTGCCACGAGGGGCTGGCAGAGGACAGGGCGTGCGAGGTGGGCAGGACCGAGACCGAGGGTCTGAGGGCTTGTCCTTCCTCTGCAGGCATCTGCGATGGAGTCGCAGTCTCCAGCACGCTGTAACCGTTCTTCTCCTTTGCATCCCTCAGTCTGCTCCCATGTACCAGTACCTGGATAGGAAGATGTTCACAGAATCCTACCAGATCGCTTGCTTGGGTGTGACGGACGCCGACTGGCGAGAGCTCGCCACGGAAGCTCTAGAAGGATTAGAGTTTGAAACGGCGAAGAAGGTAAGCACCTGGTCAGCAGGGCCGGAAGCAGGTGCGGGTGGCGTGGAGAGGCAGGGCAGCCTGCCGCAGGCTCTGGGGTTGGACCGACTTGGCTGCACGTCTCAGCCCGGCCGCTTCCTCCCGGTGAGCTCGGGCAGGTGACAGCCTTCTAAGGTGGCTGCTCTGTAGAATCAGACCCTATCCCCCAAAGTCGTGAGGCTCTGGGAGGCCAGAGGCTGACACCGGAGAAGCATCTAGTAGATTCTGCCTGCCACCATCTTGGGCTGTCGTTCATTTAGAGCGCCCAGCTAAAAGCCTGGCACGTCAGAGGCACTCCGTCACTGATCGCTTTAATCACTGGTGCGAGCGTTCGGCCATTTATTACACAGGCGGTTTTCCTCAGCACTCTGCTAAGTGCGGTGGAAGGGCTGGCCAAGCTCTCTGGTTCCGACAGCCGCGTGGTCCTTTCCCACATACCTTCCTGGCATGAGTCACGGACCCGGCTCACGTGTCACTTCCTGGCCTCACCTACTAACTGGAGAAATGGCCGCCCACACCCGACCCCTTTCTGTACCGTAGATAAATCGCAGATAAGTTTCTGCGTTGGGCTCCACGTGGAACCTGAAGGAGGGAAGGGTTCTGCACCCCCTTCCCCCTTTGTCCGCCCGGAGTTGAGCTGCCCCTCCTATGGGCCGGTCCTGAAGGGGTTACAGAGAGCTGTGTGTGCCTACTCGTGTCAAGTCATGGCTTCCAGGCAGGCAAGGAGGGCGTGCTGGTCCAGGCCAGGATGCGGAAGCCTGCCTGAGAGCCCGCTGCCTGGTGGGCTCTGGCCTCTGGAGGCCTCTTCTCGCTGGTCCTCCCGTCCCTCGGCTGGGCACATGAAGACTCCGATGCCTGACGGGCCTTCCACAGCGTGTCAGGCTTAACCGAGACATCCGGAAGGGGTCTAAAACTAGGGATGGCTATGCAAATGCCAGCCATTATTAAAACAAGGAACATTACCGTTATGTAAGAAGTATCTGTATTTTTAGATCTACTAAGTGTAGCTCTAACAGAGGTGGGCTGTAAGAATTCAGAGGGAGGCAGCCTCTCCCTGGAGAGAGCTTCCTTCTCCTGCCCCACCCAGAAATGGCAGGAGGAAGGAATAACAGAGGGTCCTAGAGTCAGTTTCCTTTGTTTGTTTTAAGCAAGGAATGACAGGGGAAGTCTTCCTCTAGATTGTCACCTCCTCACACCCATCTTAGAACCACCTCACGCTGCCTGGCATGGTGCCTTCGACAGGTTTGGTGCTCAGCAAATGGTCGAGTGGCCGAGAACTGAACTGGAATGGCCTATTTATTTAACCCCCCACCTCGGGTCCCAGAAACACTCCCAGAGAACAGAAATGATTGTGCAGCATTAAAGCCTCAAGACTTTTTTAGAAGTGTTTATTTATTTTAACTGACAAAATTGCGTATATATTTATTACACACAACATAATGTTTTGAAAAAGCCACAAGATTTTAACCATAGACTAGAAGTGGATATTTTATCCAAATCCTGAGTGCCCAGCCTTTCCTCTTCCACTGCCAGGCGCACAGGCCAGTCCTTGAGGAGGGCGGCTGCGGCTGCTAGACCGTCGTCCCCACTAGATGGCGGAGGCGAGCTGCTCAGCGCCCGCTGCCGCCCTCCCTCTTCCCACACTCTCCTCTGAGGTTATTCACAGCCCGGGACTGACCGCTCAGACCAGGCCCCTGACTCTGCGCAATGTCGGAAACCGAGTTCTCACGGCACATCCTACAAGCCAACACAGCAGAACTAGAAGGACCCCCGGAGGAGGCATCGCTAGTTTGCTCCTGCCCACGAGGCGGCTGGAGCCCTGAAGCAGGGAAGAAGTAGGCTGCAGGCGTGCCAGGCAGGGATCTCGAAGGCAGCGAGGTCCCGCTGCCGCCCTGCCAGGTGTGGAAGAGCTTTTCTGTGTGCTGTAAGGGACCCAGACTCAGAGGTAGCATGTAAGACCTTCATCATGAAGCTCAGGTTTTCTTTTTAATTACTTAATTTCATTTATTAGCATTCCCTTTTTTCTAGTTTGGCCACAGACAGAGAAAGAGAGGGAAAGTGAGAAAGCAAGTTGCCAGGTCTGGGACTTGAACTACGGTTGGCCACTTGAGAGTCCAACACCTCAACCGCCAAACCACCTGCTGGCCCCAAGCTCAGATGTTCTTGATCCTCGTCCCTCTACTCCTGTGATGCCTGCCCTACCCTGTCTATAAATTCTTCAAGAACATCCATTTGCCTGGTTCACATAATCCTGCCTCTCACTACAGCCCGAGCTGTCAGTGAATCCATGTTCTCAGGGGACCGTGCCACTCAGCCCAGGGACAGTCAGTGATCTGTGTACCTGCCTGCCTCCCTCACGGGATGTGGCCCGGGGAGAGGGGCAGGTGGTATTCAGCCTTGGGTCCCCGGCCTTGACAGGATGCCTGGCCCCCCGGGGTGAAGATGAAGTCACCCCGTGGTCATCGCGAGGCAGCCAGGGCCGGATAGCTCGGGTAGCTCGCTCCTTTCCCCACGTCGTTTTTAGGAGGAGGACGCCATGTAGGGACGCAGAAGCTGCACGTGGCCAATGCGGTTCTGCATGTTCAGTCCTAAAGGGCTCAGAGCCGCTGCCTCCTCTGGGAGTGTCAGCCCATTTCACACGGGAAAGACGCACAGTTGGGGTCCGGCCCTGCGGCTTGGTGGTTAAGGGAGCTAGATCCCAGTGACCGACCGTGGGGTTCGAATCCTGATCCTGACTGCCAGAAAAACACACTGGGTGCATGTGCACGTGTGCCCCAGGTCCCAGCAGGACAGAGATGGAGGAGGAGGGGGTGCACCACGACAACGCCCCCGGGAGGTGCCTTCTCCCTCTCGCCACCTCTCTGGCTAGTGCATGTGACACTTCTGGCAAAAAATAAAAGTAAAAACAAAAAAGGAAAGAGGAAGCTCTGCTGGGTAGAAACATTAGGAGCACAGCCACGTAGAGAGGCGGACACGATGGGCTGTGAGCCGCTAACCCCCTCGCAGAATCTAAAAGGTCTCCCTGTTCTTCAGAAACTTCTAGTGGCAGGTTCGAGTCTCTGGCTGTCCTGTGAGTCCAAGGCAAGAGATGCACTTCTAGGGTTTATGGAGAGTGACCTCCCAGTGGCTTGGAAGGGTCCTTCCCTACCTCCCCTGTCCTCCTGAAACCATCTTTACTGCTTCTCAGCTTCCCCGTCCTCCCTCCCTCGGTGCCTGGCCCAGGCTCTGGGTGTCCCATGTCCGTTGCACCCCCGGGTCTGCAGCCCTGTCACGTGCTTTCTGTCCAAGCCACCAAGATGTGCACAGTCTCTTACCAGTCAGTGCGTCAGGCCTCCCACCTCGGAGGTCAGGCCGCCGTCCTCCCCCGGCGAGGAGGCGCCGTCAGCACTGCGTATCATCGTTTCGTTTCACCTAATCCCCGAGTGATTGATGCAGCGGGACTCCTTTGCTGTGCTTTGTATGGGCTAATCCGAGGGATAAAGCCAGGCCTGGCTGGGTGGTAGGCCCTCCCGAGCACGCGGGGATTAATCAGGGCTGCTTTCTCCCTGCTCGCCAGCTCGCACCCACAGCCAATCACCCACTTTTGAAGCCGAGAAGGCAGCTGATTTTTGTCTTCACTTCTTCCCCGTAGGCTTTCATCAGAGTACAAGACCTCCGATATTTAGAGCTCATCAACAGCATTGAGGTAAACGATTAAGCATTCTTCCTTCTCCACAACGCCCAGGCACGGTGTCGGCGGTTCACAGGCAGGCCTGCTGGCTGGCGGGAGCCCTGGGCACACGCACACAGCCCACCGGAGCCCGGGCCTCGGGGTCAGAGTGGCCAGTGTCTCGGAACGCACAGTGCAGTCTGTCGCTGGGTGTCGGGGGAGGCAGATGGTACCTCTGTCCCTGAGCTGTGGCGTCCTGACTGTGACAGGAGCAGACCTACCTGGCAGGGGTGCCGCGGGGAGAAATAGGTTCCAGTGATCGGTTTGCATCCTTGTGGGTGGTTAGCTGGGGGCGTCCTCTTGGACTCTAGTCATCAGCCAGGGCAGGAGTGTTCCCCTGGTGCTTATGAGCTTTACTCCACCCCAGAAATGGACCTGGGGAGAGAGGCCTGTAGGTGGAACTCACACACACACACACACACACACACACGCATGTGCGCGCACACACACCCGCTGTCCTTGGCTGAGAACACGGGCCTTGGCAGCCAAACCCAGCTCGGCCTGGGACGGGCCAATGAGGCAGCTCCTGGCGTACCATTTGCTGGGCAATGGTAGACACTGTTCTCATTTCTGTGTATCTCAGTGCTGTCTGTCTGTAAAAAGGCATACATATTTTTTCTCCTGAACAGATTTATTGTGAGCGTTGGGAATGTGAGATACATTTGAATTCCCAAGTGGAAGTAGTGAGGAACTCAGCAAATGTCTCATTCTTCTAGTTTAGTTCAGCACAACGGGCACCTGTTGTGGGCCAAGCCCAGTGGGCAAATCGTTGGGTGCAGAGGCCTGCAGTAGCTCCCAGCCGCTCCGCCCAGTGAGTTGGCTCGGCGCCCCGAGTGACCGACAGGAGCTCTGTCCTCGGGCCTCAGCCTGTCCTGCGCAGGTCCTGCCGTCCCCCCGTCTGAGGGTCCTCGGGCCTCAGCCTGTCCTGCGCAGGTCCTGCCGTCCCCCCGTCTGAGGGTAAGGGAACCAAGGCCCGGGGGCTGGCTCATGACCCCAAGGGGCTGCGCCCAAAGCTCAGTCTGTCTCCTAAGCCCCTGTGGTCTTTAGGCCGTGCGCCCCTCCCCACCCACAGGGCACCCAGCATGTCACGAGGCACACCTGTGTCTCCTGTTGTTTGTTTACCTGTCTGGGAAAGGGCTCGTTTGAGGCCACCTGCCCCAATGTCCGGTGCTGCTTCATGTCGGGGCCGGCCTCCGTGAATCAGCTGTCCTGCTGCACAAGCTGTGGGACATGGTGGTTCTCTGCGCAGAGGTACCTGGCCCCCGCTGGGAGCAGCTCTCATCATTTGTCATTCACTGAGTTCTGATGTCTGCCTCTTCTAAGGCCTTCGCCATAGGGCACATGCACTTGCTGGAGAGGGGAGAGAGAGACAGTGAGAGGGAATGTGAGAAATCACCCCCCAGGGGGATGGCCACACTGCAGTCCCCTCTCCTACATTGTCCTGGGATTCTGGGCACACACACACATGTGCCCAGACTTGAACCGTGGTCAGCCATATGGGAGTCCAGCACCCCAACACCACACCACCTGCTGGCCCCATGCCTCTCCTAATGCGCTCTGAGAAGGAAGTCTGTCAGAATGAGCCTGAGATTGTCTGTCAGAAACTAGTCCAGCGCCTTTGAGAGGGGGCCACCCGACTGCCCCGAGGCCACAGCTGCCTGCTTCCTACTGAGAGCTGAGGTTTCTCAGCAGCTCCCTCCTGGACAGGCGAGATGCCAGCCGACGGCTAGCCAGGAGAAAAGGCTCTGCCCGCGTTGGCGTGGACCTGAGGACTGGGCAGGATTTGCTGTGCTGGCCATGGCGCTGCGGCCTAGAGGCCGTGACTAGTAACCCTACTTATTTTTCTGCAAGATTTTAATTCATTTCCAGCTATTAGTTTATTTGGTTAATTAGCCTGGGCTATATGCAGGTTTTTTGTTTTTTGTTTTAATTTCTGTCAGTGGGGAAGCATGCTGCCTCCAGCTGTTAAAACTTTCACCAGCCTGTCTAAGAGTTTGAGTCAATGTCTCATCTTCCTCCACTGTGATGTACTTGCTAGAAAACAAGCAAAAGCAAGCTGCTGGGGCTGAGGGATTGGGTGCCACTGAGTGTTTACAAATACTCGAGCTACAGACTAAGGGGTGTTCCTGATGCAGGAGGAGGGCGTGTGCAGGGTAGGGCCCCCCGCCCCCCGGCCTCGGCACTGCTGAGCCCCCCAGGGTGGGTGCGCGTGCACACATGCACACAGGTGTGTTGCTGGGGCACTGTTATGTCAGACGCAGGGCACCTGGAGGCAGAGCTGAGTCCATGCCAGCTTCATGTGACCTCGACCTATGGCTCTCTTTGCATCCCAGCCGTCTTCACTTTAGTCTCCAGGTGGTGATGCCCAGCCCTGCAGTCTCTGAAAAGAGCAGAGTCTGTATGTGTGAATGACATACCCAGCCCCAGCCAGACGTTCAGGATAGGGTGTTTCTTACTCTCTCTTTAGAAATAGAGCCATAATGGGACCATGGCGGTTGGGGCGCTGGATCCCACGTGGCTGGCTATACAGTTTGAATCCCAGACCTGGTGGCTTGAAAATCACACCAGGTACATGTGTGCACAAGCCCAAAATCCTAAGAGGAGACTGGAGGAGAAGGGATTGCAGCATGGCCATCGCCCTGGGGGAGTGATTTCTCATGCTCTCTCTCTCCAGCAAGCACACGCACCCTATAGCGAAAACTAAAAAACAAAGCAAAAGGAGTAGGACCATAGTAAGACTCGTTACCCTGTTTATTCACTTATTATTTTTAATTTGCTATAGGGCACGCGTGCTCTCCGGAGAGAGCGTGAGAGACAGCGTGACCAGTGCTGTAGAGAGCGAGCGAGAAAGCGAGCCGCCAGGTCTGGGACTCCAGCTGTGCGTGGCCGTAGCCACCATGCCACCTGCCGGCCCTTTGTTACCCTATTTTACGGGTCTCCACTTTGGGCGGAAACCTGAGCCTTCCCTTGTCCGCCATCACTGTGGGTCACAGTGTGCCAACCAGACCTGGGGCTTTGGGGGTCTTAGGCTGCGGCCACCAGTGAGTCAGCAGTGCAGTGCCCAAGCCTCTAGTGCCCAGCCACCTTGGAAGCATATACAGGAAAGCCACCCTGAGGAATTTCCATTAAACAAACAAAGGTTTGCCTCTTTTTGATCTTCACTTGTCTGGAAAAAAAATCTGCTTTTGTTGTCAAGCGTTCCCACCAGAAACCAAGGTGAGAGACACAACAGCCCAGGAGCCAAGCGTCGGTCCCGGTAGGAAGGCCCAGGCCTTAGCTGGAAATAGCAACACGTAACCTCTGTGGAGGCTGCTTCCTGCCCGTGGCTGCAGAGGCCACTTCCTGTGCTTCTCATTTTTCCAGGAGAGGAAGAAGCGGGGAGAAAGCAACAATGACCTGTTTCTGGCAGACGTGTACTCCTACCAGGGGAAGTTCCACGAGGCTGCCAAACTGTACAAGAAGAGCGGGCACGAGAACCTGGCGCTGGACATGTACACTGACCTCCGCATGTTTGAGTATGCCAAGGTAGTCACCAGCTCCTGGCCCACGCCGCCCCGGGCCTGCCAGGCTCCGACCTGCGAGCCCAGGCTGTGTGCCCCGAGGGGCGGTGCAGGTGGGAGGACAGTGGCCTCTGGGAGGTACGGGCTGCTGGTCGGTACTGACCTAACTCCCACCCGGAAGGCTGATGTCAAAGGGGCGAGCGTGACAGTCTGGACTTCAGCCAGGGGCTACTGGAGATGGGCTGAGCGGGCACCGACGTGGGGCCTTCCCTGAGGGCCCAGGGCTGCAGGGCCGTCTCCCACAGTCTCTTAAACTTCCCTCAGGCGCCGCCCAGAGTCAGTGTCCTCGGGTCAGGGCTGGTCCTGTCTCCCTGCAGGCCCACACGGCAGTACAGCCACGGCCCAGGCACCTGCTCTCTGATCCCACTGGGCTGGGCTTGGGTCAGCACCTGCACTGTGGCTCCTGTGGGCGGCAGTAGAGAGGCCCTTGGCATTTGTTAGGGCTGGTCCCCACCAGGCCTGAGCCCTTGCAGAAGGTTCAAGTGGGAGATGAGCCTCCTGGAGGCTGGTGTGAGAGTGAGCCCCGCTGAGGCGCCCAGGCCAGCAAAGACTCGGTGTCCAGCCCAAGCCACACCAGGCACACCTGGCCCGTCGGGTAGGGTGCTCTCCCTTCACGGAGGCGCCTGGTACCTGCCTTCCCTGGCGGGGTCGGAGGCTGCCGTGTTACTGCGTGAGTCACCAGCCACCATCAGTTAGTGGCTTTTAATGGCAATTATCTCGCTCCCAAGTTCAGCGTGGAAAACCTAACCCCGTTTTTGCTGCGTTTCTGTTCCCGAAGATGGCTGTGTTCTTTTATCTTTCACCATCTGTTAGGTCCCTGGGCTCAGGGCTGAGTCTGGCTGCCCGTGAGGTGGCTCAGGAGTTCCTGCTCTCCAGCACCTGCGTGAATGCCTGGGCCCCAGCTCATCCTGCACATCCAGGGTGCTTCAGGGCCCTCTTCCTCTTCCTCTTCCTCTTCCTCTTCCTCTTCCTCTTCCTTCCCCTCCACTCCCCTCGCCTCCCCTCCCCTCCCCATACTCCTACAACTCGCACAGACAGGCTGCCCTGGGACCTCCACATTGAGAACACCAAAGTTAGCGCGTCGCTTTCTGGGGATCACACCGTCTTAGCTGGGGGCAGAGACGTGAGACTGAAGGACGACTCCCTAGAGGCAGAGCGGGGTGTTCGGAGCAGTGGCTGTGGCTGCTGTTTGGGGTAGAGGGGCAGCCGCGGTGGAGCAGGAGATGCCCAGCCTTGACACCCAGAGGGCGGTGAGTGCAGGGCCCTCCTCGGAGGGGCCCAGGACAAAGGCTCTTGACTTCACCCAGCCCCTGGCTCCTCCTCGGAGGGGAACGCCATAGGGCTGTTTAATTCCGAGACTCACCCAGAATGACGCAAGGGGTGACCGCCAAGCTGGAGAAAGATCAGGAAAACGAGGAGCTGACGTGACCCGGGGTGGATGTGCTGCTCTGTCCCCCCGGCCCACCCCAGGCCCGCCCCTTCTCCAAGGCCTTTCGTGTGCTTCGGGTGGGCTGCACGATCCCGCATCTCCCACCCTGAGATGCAGCCCGTTTACGCGCTCCATCTGCTCCGTCTCTCTGTGAAGGTAAATACTCTGGGACTTGTTTTTGGTTCAAGTTTTCGATCCCAATTCCAAGTAGGTTGGTTCCATTTCAGTCCTCCCAGCCCCCAGTCGTCTGAATCTGAGAGAGTGTGTACGTACACATTATGTTGGGGGTGGGGGCCCAGCGCTTATTAACATGGCATGTTTTTGTTTACTTGGAAATCGCTTCCCAGGATTCAATCTGGTTTTTGGAAAATTTTTAAATTACATTCCCACGTACAAATAAATTGTATGCTTTCCGGGTAAGTGACATGTTTATGTGGTGATAAAGGGAATTATAATGCTCTTAACTCTCGTGTAGTATGTCCTTATCAAAATCACCGAGCAGGAGAACCCTGTTTAGCCTCATTCATCACTCAGCACAGCCTCTTTCCGTCCACTTCAAGACAGTCTTCACCGCGGCCCCCAGATAACGTGTAAATTAGCTTCATGGAACCGAAAAGCCAGTTTGTGGAGCCTTGAAGGAACCATTTAGACTCAACTTCAATTAAGTTGCAGCTGCTGAGCTGGGCTGCTGGACAGGGAGGCCCGTGCCTCCTCCCAGAGCGGGCGCCATCGGGGCTCCAGCCCTGGGCCTGGCCGTCTCAGGTGGCCTGCCCAAATGTACGGCCTCCGCTTGGCCTCCAGCCCATCTCACCGTGATCAGCCCGAGCCCCCACACTGACCCAAGTCCCTTGGAAGGGCATGTCTCTTGCAGTCCCTGTTTCCCCAACTGCTGCCTCATTTAACCAGCAAGGTAGGCAGGGTATCTACCTAGCTTCCCGTTGGCATAAAAGCCACGCATTGCAGGAGCTGTTAAAGGGTTTGGGGACCAGCAGGTGGCTTGGTGGTTAAGGCGCTGGACTCCCACATGGCCGACGACGGTTCAAGTCCCAGACCTGATGGTTTGAAAATCATGCCGGGCACTTCTGTGTGTCTGCGTGCCCAAAATCCCAAGAGGAGAAGGGATTGTGCCATGGCCATCCCTCCTGGGGAGTGACATCTCACTTTCTCTTTCTCTGTCTCTCTCTAGCAAGCGCATGTGCCCTAAGGCAAAACCTTAGGGAAAAAAGAGTGAAGAGTGTTTGTCATGGCCTGAGCTAGGCACAGGAAGAGGCCGCCCCCAAGCCCCTTTCTTCCCCTTTGTGACTCCAAAGGCCAGCCAGGGCGGGCGTGTGTCAGGGTAAATGAAGCTCCCTTCTCTCCTTCATAGACATTTGGTTGTCTTAGACCAACCTAGTACATGATTTTAGGAGCTACACAATTAGCCTGAAAGCAAATGGAGACAGAATGAGTTAATTGTTCGAGTGGGTTTTTAGCGTGCGTCGATGTACTTTTCTGAGAAGTGAGCGTTACTCATGGGAAGGAGTGCTTTTTCTCTCTGCGAGGTTGACACCGAATACTCCGCGGGGTGTGCTTTTTCCTAAGACAAACCGCTCCTTACTAGAAATACAGATTTGGGCTGGGAGCACTCTCAGTCTCCCTTTTTGAAAAGCCTCCCCTTGAAAATCATGAGCACTGTCGCTGCCTAACTATGGCAGACTCCCATGTGTGTATTGTGGGTATCTATACTGAAAAGAGGTGATGTTCTGAGGCCTTTTCTCACACATTTTAGGGTCAACCCAGAGAACTAAGCATGGCCCTTCAGAGACCCCTTGTTGTGGGGTGGGAGGCCCCAGGCCTCTCTTCCTTCACGGGTCTCTCCAGGGCCCCTCCCCCTATCTCAGATCCCCACCATGGCCTCCTGCCATCCCACCCTGGACTCAGGTCGAGGTCCTGCAGACCCGGACTTGGGGTCCTGCCTGAGGTCCCTGGGGAGTAGTTACGAACCAGCGAGAGTTTTGTTTGTTACCTGTCCTAAGCAGACCCCTGGGTGCAAAGCCAAAGGGATGATTCCCTCAATTCAGCAACAGGACATTTCAGGAAACAGATGCAGAGAGCACTTCTAGGGCCAGCAGGTGGCGTGGAGGTTAAGGCGCTGGCTCCCATGTGGTTAGCTACGTGATTCAAGTCCCACACTCAGCAGCTTGAAAATCACACTGGGCATGTGCGCGTGCATGCCCCAAATCCCAAGAGGAGAGTGGAGAAGGGGTTGCAGCAAGGCAGCCTCCTGAAATAATCTCTCACTTTCCTTCTCTCCTTTCCTCTCTCTCTCTATCTGATGAGCTCAGGCACTAGCTAGCAAAAACTTAAAACAAAACACTTCTGGTATGATGGTGGTTGTGGTGGCTGGGGGTGCCCAGAGAGCCTAACTGAGAACTCTTTAAATGGTTTTATTTACCTTCATGGACCGCGTGCTGAGCCCCACCTAGGCATGTGGTACCGTCGATATTTGCTGAGTAAAGACCGTAGGTCTGAAGGTTTGGAACAGCGGCCAGGCTGCCCAGCCTCCGTACAGGGATGGTCACGTATGTACCGCCTGTATGAGAGAGCAGGAGCGGGCCAGGGTAACCCGGTCTTAACCCTCCGCCCTGCAGAGCGGGCGTGTCAGGTCCCCAGAGGCAGGAAGTGTTGTTTAACCGAAGAACAAATGTGCATTCGTGGGAGGGAAGGAGACACGGGGGCTTGTCCTTGATGCTGCCCCGGTGTCCCCAGGAGCACGTGGGGACAGCCTGTGGTGCCCCTCCGGACACCTGGGGCCGCCCCGCCTGCCTCCTGACTGCCGGCTGCAGCCAGCGGGCGTCCCCGCTCCAGCTCGGGCAGCCTGACGTAATGCTGGCACAGGAAGTTCTAATCTGGAGTGTTTGTGTTTGTTGTGCTTCCTCAGGATTTCCTTGGATCTGGAGACCCCAGAGAAACAAAGATGCTAATCACCAAGCAGGCTGACTGGGCCAGGAACATCAACGAGCCCAAAGCTGCCGTGGAGATGTACATCTCGGCCGGGGAGCACGCCAAGGCCATCGAGATCAGCGGTGCCCACGGCTGGGTTGACACGTAGGGCTCAGCCCCTGCCCCGAGGAGTGCCTGGCACCGTGTCGTGTCAGCTCACGGTTTGACAGACGAGGGGAAAATAGTGTTCTCCTAAATATTTCAACCAAATGTGACAGAGACTAGGTTTGAGGGGAGACACGCATCGAACAAGGCAGCCGCTGCCTTTGGGGGACCGCACGCCTTGTGGGAGCGTGGCGGGGACGAGCAGGGAGAGACCCAGGTGTCCGAGCTGCCCCTGCGCACTCCCGCAGGCCAGGCCCTGCAGCGCCCTTGCAGGGTTGGTGTTTCCGGCTCATCTTGCTCATGAAACCAAGCCTCAAGGGACAAGTGGTGACAAAAGGCCAAGCAGCTGGGGACTCACAGAGCTGAGCTTCAGGCTGCTAACACGTTTGATGGCAGATCCCCAAAACAGCAGGGAGTGCTAAGTACCTCGGGGAGGGGAAGTCTCACGGGAGGCACCCTGGAGGTCTCCTCTAGGAGGTGGTCTCTGTGCAGAGACTTCAGAGAGAGACGGGGGGGGGGGGGCTGGAGATGGGGAGGACAGCGTGAGCAGGGCGAGTGCGGCTGGAGTGCTCACCCGTTGGAGGGTGAGCGTGACTGCCGTGGGCAGGGGCTCTGGGCCCATCACACCAGGAAGGCTGCCTGCTGGTGAGGACCCATTGGTACAGCTGTCCCTGGGAGCACCCGTCCGGCAGTGGGATGGGGGGGGGGACAAAAAACAGTGGAGGAAGGGGTCCAGCTGCGATCGTGTGCACTAAGACCCTGAGCTCTGCAGCTGGGACCGCAGTGAGGCCTGCGTTCAATTCCCGGTCCAGCCTAAAGTCCAGCCACAGCAGTGTGCACGGTATGCACCCGTCACCCCTGTGACTTGGGAGGCTGAGGCGGGAGGGCACCAGCTTGAGGATCACCTGGGCAACAGGTGGGACAGCCCGGAAAGAGATAGGTGTGGTGGCGTCTGTGTCCCCGCTGGGAGGCCGCAGCAGGGCTCGTAACAGAGTCCCCGACTTAAAACCAGCAACGACCAAAACCAGAGGAAGGTGAAGCAGATAAGCAGGCAGGGTGGCAGACCAGGAAGAGTGCAGGACTGAGGGCCTGAGCCAGAGGGGGGCCCAGGGAGTCGGGGCCGTGAGCTCCGTGCCTGGTGGGTGTGCCCTTTGCCGAGGTGGAGAGCGGGCAGGGGTGGGCTGGGTCTGCATGGAGGCAGGACTCTCAGTGCCTGACCGCCCGGAGCTGGGCTCTGCCCTGCTGCAGTCAGGGACATGGCCTGAGCACACACATATGTGCACTCGCGTGTGCATGTGCCACTGCAGCCGGCAGAGCAGGACAGGGGGCTCCTGAGGCTCCCTGAGCCCTGGCCCTGAGGCTGGTTGCTCTGGAGCCGCGCTGCACCCAGCAGGAGCTGGCTAACGGCTAAGTCCCACCCACGGGCCCCACACCAAGGGGTGGCCCCATCCTTGTCTGAGAGGGACGTTTCTTAAAGATAGAGACACAGTTTTTGTGCCCAGATTATTCTTTTCACAAAAGAGGTGGTAGAGAAGAGAGCCAGGCAGGCTTAGCACCTCCCCCATCTCCCTTCTGCTTTACCCTAAGTCACTTCGCAGGTGCTATGTCTCAGTTACCCTGGGGACACTTAACTAGTTCAAGACAGCGACAGTCGGTGTGTCCCGCCCCTGTTAGGTCTGGCTGTAAGAGGGGCCTCTCCGGGGACATTCAGTCTGATGAGGGTGGTGCTTGCAGGGGTGTTCGGAGGCTCGGAGGGGCTGCCATGCCACCTTTCCCCGAAAATGTGTCCTTTCTTTGCCGAGCCGCGTTATTTTTAGATGCCATTATTCTAAGTGCAGACTGGCAGGCCTCCCTGAGCTCGCCTGTCTGAGAAGGGCTCCGTTAGCTGCTTCCCTTTCCTACCCTCACAAAGGATGGAGCACTTCCCCCCGGGAGGGCTGGGTTTATCCAAAAGACCCCCATGGCCAGGCCAGAGGGAACAAGCGTGTTCTGTCCAGGCCCCATGTCCCGTGAGCGGTGGGAGGCAGGGCAAGCCCACCAACCCCTGCGGCTCCTCCCTGTGGCCAGCACTTGGCCAGGAGGAGGAGCCCAGCAAGGCTTTCTTCTGGAGTGCGAGTAGGCCCCAGGAGCTCTCCCCCTGCAGGGCCGGGCTCTGGAGGGTTCTCGCACCTGGCCTCTGCTTCCCTGTGCCAGCTCCCGAACTGGTGGTGGGAGGAGCACTCGGCCACTTCCTGGCTGCAAAGTCTTGGGCAGGGCGCCTCACCTCCCACTGTGGCCCTCAGTCTTCTCATCTATAAAATGGGAACAATGGTACCCATCTCCACCACGGAGGGAAAGCTTGTGGGCCACCTTGGTACCTGGAGGGCATCAGCAGACATCCGTGCCCAGCCCAGCTCCTGCTGCTAGCTAGGACCTCCTAGGAAGGGAACACAAGGTCCAGGCAGTGACAGCCTGTCCCGGCCCAGCCATGTCTCTGGGGTGTGAAATCTTTGAGCGCCTTCCAGAGGAACAGGCTCAGGGCCTGCCCCCGCGAGGATGCAGGCCCCCCGCTGCCTTCCATCAAGCCACTTCATGGGCTCCCTCGCCCCTGCCCCCTCCAGGCTGATCGACATCGCGCGGAAGCTGGACAAGGCGGAGCGCGAGCCCCTGCTGATGTGCGCTCACTACTTCAAGAAGCTGGACAACCCCGGCTACGCCGCTGAGACCTACCTGAAGATGGGTGACCTGAAGTCCTTGGTGCAGCTGCACGTGGACACCCAGCGCTGGGATGAGGTGAGGGCACCCTGGGCAGCTGGGCCGTGCCCCGGGCAGGGAGGTGGACGGGAGCTCCCCGTGTGGGGACGGGGCGAGCACTGGCCTGGCAGTGAGACGTAACCTCAGTCCCCCGGGCCGACCACGCTGGAGGGCCCTTCTGTACTAGCTCTCCACTGTGCGTCACTCACCGCTTATTTATCCACATGGGACTCTTTACTGTGCCAGCCTGAGACAGGCTCCGGTCATGTGAGTGTTAATGCAGCCTCCCCCCCCTGCTGCTGGTCTGAGCTGCCTCTGACCAGCACCGTGGGCTCAGACGTGTCTCTGATGCAGAGACACACCTGTGTGACATTTACAACCTGCTGGGTGGCATTTTGGCGGAAAACGCCATCTGTACTTCCCAGATCCAGGCTGCCAGAGCCATTTCCAGGGCCAGCTCTTCCTTCCCTTCTGCGCTCCCCCACCCAAGCCTCAGCTTCTCTGGTGTGAGGGACGGGTGAGAAGGATTAGCCAGGCCAGCAAGAAAAACTGCCAGCCTGGGCAGGCAGAGCAGCTGGTGTGGTCTGCTCCGTGGCTTGGCATTCACTGCCCAGCTCACTGATCTCCTGTGCCTCGGTGAGAAATTCGTCCTCCTGAGCGTTCGAGGCTGCGCCCACGGCCCTCAGCCCACCCTCACGCCCATCATGGTCTATTTCACGGAGCGGTGGCAAGGCCCTTTCTGGGTGAGAGGTGCCTGACTCTGGGCTGCCATCTGAACGGCTCCATTTAGAGAGGGGACTAGGTCATTGATGAGAAAAGGTGGGGCCAGAAACACAGGCAATAATGCTTTTTCCAGATAAATTTACCCAGAGATTTGTCAAGCAGCATAAATCAGCATCTTAGAGTCACTCGGTCCAGTCGGGCTTCCGGCAGCTTCCTCTCTATGGTTTCCGGCTCCCTCGGCCTGACAGGTGGCCTGGGGCTTAGGTGAAGCAGTCACTAGGTCCTGTACAGCCCCGAGTCCACAGTCATTCTTGACAGCTCATAAGCAGTGATGATGAGAATGTCAATTCTATTTCCTTAGGTGTCGCCTGCAATTAAAAGAAATCTGTTTGCAGCGCTACAGGAGCCCACGCAAACCCTCAAAATAAAATGTTTCCGATTCTGTGCCGCTTCTGTGGTCCAGAAACAGACTGTGTTGTTATTGAATCCAGTCGCTTGCATATTGCTGTTAATTGCCTTTTGTTTTCAAAGAGCTGATTTGTTTTTGCATTTCTGGGGGTGGTTGGGGGGGAGGCGCTCTCCCCCTCTGAGTTGTCAGGCTGGCAAAATATGACAACCCTAATGGATTCAGCCAAGTGCCATGTTTTCATGGGGGCTGCGGGGGCTGCTTTATTAAGAACGTGTTTGCTTCTCCTTCCAGGCCTTTGCTTTGGGCGAGAAGCACCCCGAGTTTAAGGATGACATCTACGTGCCCTACGCTCAGTGGCTAGCCGAGAACGATCGCTTTGAGGAAGCTCAGAAAGGTGGGCCACTCAGACTGCCCTCGCAGAAAGGGGCAACGCGAGGCTCTGGTGGGACACACGTTCAGGAAGGCTGCCAGGCCTCTCCATCTGCAGGTCCCAGAGGGGACGTCATCAGGGTGTGACGTACTTGCTGGTGAAAGTCTGCAGGGGCGGGGGCAGGAACAGGGGCTTCGGAGCTACAAGACACCCAGGCTGGCGTGACTGTGGGCCTCAGGAGGCCTGGTCTCTCATCCGAACCAAGTGCCGTGCACACCAGTGTGTCTTCTCGTTGAGCCCTCACTACAGCCCTGGGTGTAGGTGCTGTTACCGTAACCCCTCACTACGGCCCTGGGTGTAGGTGCTGTTACTGTAACCCCCTCACTACGGCCCTGGGTGTAGGTGCTGTTACCGTAACCCCTCACTACAGCCCTGGGTGTAGGTGCTGTTACCGTAACCCCTCACTACGGCCCTGGGTGTAGGTGCTGTTACTGTAACCCCCTCACTACGGCCCTGGGTGTAGGTGCTGTTACTGTAACCCCTCACTACAGCCCTGGGTGTAGGTGCTGTTACCGTAACCCCTCACTACGGCCCTGGGTGTAGGTGCTGTTACCGTAACCCCTCACTACTGTTACCGTAACCCCTCACTACAGCACTGGGTGTAGGTGCTGTTACTGTAACCCCCTCAGTACAGCCCTGGGTGTAGGTGCTGTTACTGTAACCTCCTCACTACGGCCCTGGGTGTAGGTGCTGTTACCGTAACCCCCTCAGTACGGCCCTGGGTGTAGGTGCTGCTACTGTAACCCCCTCAGTACAGCCCTGGGTGTAGGTGCTGTTACCGTAACCCCCTCAGTACGGCCCTGGGTGTAGGTGCTGTTACTGTAACCCCAGTACTCACTACGGCCCTGGGTGTAGGTGCTGTTACTGTAACCCCCTCAGTACGGCCCTGGGTGTAGGTGCTGTTACTGTAACCCCCTCAGTACGGCCCTGGGTGTAGGTGCTGTTACTGTTACCCCTAGTAACCCCCCTCAGTACGGCCCTGGGTGTAGGTGCTGTTACTGTAACCCCCTCAGTACGGACCTGCCCTGGGTGTAGGTAGGTGCTGTTACTGTAACCCCCAGTACGGCCCTCAGTACGGCCCTGGGTGTAGGTGCTGTTACTGTAACCCCTCACTACGGCCCTGGGTGTAGGTGCTGTTACTGTAACCCCTCACTACGGCCCTGGGTGTAGGTGCTGTTACTGTAACCCCCTCACTACGGCCCTGGGTGTAGGTGCTGTTACTGTAACCCCCTCAGTACGGCCCTGGGTGTAGGTGCTGTTACTGTAACCCCCTCAGTACGGCCCTGGGTGTAGGTGCTGTTACTGTAACCCCCTCAGTACGGCCCTGGGTGTAGGTGCTGTTACTGTAACCCCCTCAGTACGGCCCTGGGTGTAGGTGCTGTTACTGTAACCCCTCAGTACGGCCCTGGGTGTAGGTGCTGTTACTGTAACCCCCCTCAGTACAGCCCTGGGTGTAGGTGCTGTTACTGTAACCCCCTCAGTACGGCCCTGGGTGTAGGTGCTGTTACTGTAACCCCCTCACTACGGCCCTGGGTGTAGGTGCTGTTACTGTAACCCCCTCAGTACGGCCCTGGGTGTAGGTGCTGTTACTGTAACCCCCTCAGTACAGCCCTGGGTGTAGGTGCTGTTACTGTAACCCCCTCAGTACGGCCCTGGGTGTAGGTGCTGTTACTGTAACCCCCTCAGTACGGCCCTGGGTGTAGGTGCTGTTACTGTAACCCCCTCAGTACGGCCCTGGGTGTAGGTGCTGTTACTGTAACCCCTCACTACGGCCCTGGGTGTAGGTGCTGTTACTGTAACCCCTCAGTACAGCCCTGGGTGTAGGTGCTGTTACTGTAACCCCCTCAGTACGGCCCTGGGTGTAGGTGCTGTTACTGTAACCCCCTCAGTACGGCCCTGGGTGTAGGTGCTGTTACTGTAACCCCCTCAGTACGGCCCTGGGTGTAGGTGCTGTTACTGTAACCCCCTCAGTACGGACCTGGGTGTAGGTGCTGTTACTGTAACCCCCTCAGTACGGCCCTAGGTGTAGGTGCTGTTACTGTAACCCCCTCAGTACGGCCCTGGGTGTAGGTGCTGTTACTGTAACCCCCTCAGTACGGCCCTGGGTGTAGGTGCTGTTACTGTAACCCCTCAGTACGGCCCTGGGTGTAGGTGCTGTTACTGTAACCCCTCACTACGGCCCTGGGTGTAGGTGCTGTTACTGTAACCCCCTCAGTACGGCCCTGGGTGTAGGTGCTGTTACTGTAACCCCTCAGTACGGCCCTGGGTGTAGGTGCTGTTACTGTAACCCCTCACTACGGCCCTGGGTGTAGGTGCTGTTACTGTAACCCCCTCAGTACGGCCCTGGGTGTAGGTGCTGTTACTGTAACCCCCTCAGTACGGCCCTGGGTGTAGGTGCTGTTACTGTAACCCCTCAGTACGGCCCTGGGTGTAGGTGCTGTTACTGTAACCCCTCAGTACAGCCCTGGGTGTAGGTGCTGTTACCGTAACCCCCTCAGTACGGCCCTGGGTGTAGGTGCTGTTACCGTAACTCCCTCAGTACGGCCCTGGGTGTAGGTGCTGTTACTGTAACCCCTCAGTACGGCCCTGGGTGTAGGTGCTGTTACTGTAACCCCCTCAGTACGGCCCTGGGTGTAGGTGCTGTTACTGTAACCCCCTCAGTACGGCCCTGGGTGTAGGTGCTGTTACTGTAACCCCCTCAGTACGGCCCTGGGTGTAGGTGCTGTTACTGTAACCCCTCACTACGGCCCTGGGTGTAGGTGCTGTTACTGTAACCCCTCACTACGGCCCTGGGTGTAGGTGCTGTTACTGTAACCCCTCACTACGGCCCTGGGTGTAGGTGCTGATACTGTAACCCCTCAGTACGGCCCTGGGTGTAGGTGCTGTTACCGTAACCCCTCACTACGGCCCTGGGTGTAGGTGCTGTTACTGTAACCCCCTCAGTACGGCCCTGGGTGTAGGTGCTGTTACTATAACCCCTCACTACGGCCCTGGGTGTAGGTGCTGTTACCGTAACCCCCTCAGTACGGCCCTGGGTGTAGGTGCTGTTACTGTAACCCCCTCAGTACAGCCCTGGGTGTAGGTGCTGTTACTGTAACCCCCTCAGTACAGCCCTGGGTGTAGGTGCTGTTACTGTAACCTCCTCACTACGGCCCTGGGTGTAGGTGCTGTTACCGTAACCCCCTCACTACGGCCCTGGGTGTAGGTGCTGTTACCGTAACCCCCCTCACTACGGCCCTGGGTGTAGGTGCTGTTACCGTAACCCCCTCAGTACGGCCCTGGGTGTAGGTGCTGTTATTGTAACCCCCTCAGTACAGCCCTGGGTGTAGGTGCTGTTACTGTAACCCCCTCAGTACAGCCCTGGGTGTAGGTGCTGTTACTGTAACCTCCTCACTACGGCCCTGGGTGTAGGTGCTGTTACCGTAACCCCCTCAGTACGGCCCTGGGTGTAGGTGCTGTTACTGTAACCCCCTCAGTACAGCCCTGCGTGTAGGTGCTGTTTCTCTAATCCCTCACTACGGCCCTGGGTGTAGGTGCTGTTATAATTCCTTTCTATAGATGAGAAAACTGAGGTAAAGAGATTTTCCTGGCATTCTGCAGCTTAGAAGTGACACAGAAGTCACTGGAGCCAGCGTGCAGTGAGGACAGATGGAGAGGATGCCAGGGCCTGAGTGGCCCAGCATCCCCTCTGCTTCCCTCTCGAGAAGGGAAACTCAGGTCCTGTTCTGGCTCCGATGAACGGAACTTCTGTTCCGCACATTACCATTGGTCAGATGGGCTGCAAACAGGCTGCGCCTTCATCTGAAACGGGAATCGAGGCCACGTGGGCTTGAACTGGTGATGTTCACCATCAGGGCTGCCACTGTCATCTCTGTCAGGCATTTGCTGGCACTTAACTTCCATAACTGGAATCTTGGCAACAGCTCTACAGGGGCCGATGAGCCTGCAAAGTCACTGAGCTGACAGGTGGCAGAGCCAGAACTGGGTCAGGACCTGTCTGACCGCAGAACCGCTTCTGGTGGCTGTGTTGCACTGCCTACTTAGGAAACCTTCCGATGGAGGCTTGGGCGTGTCATATTCCAGAGTGGCTCATTTACACTCTACATGGTAACGTGGCCACCTCCAGACACGTTGCAGAACAAATGTCTCCGTGTTGCAACTCCTTAGCTACTACCCTGAGAAGGACAGTGTGTCCTGCTGCCTCAGCATCTCCAGAGCACCCAGTTGCCGAAGGAGCTGCATGTTTGGGCAAAACACATCAACCTATCCATCTGTCTGTGTCTGCCCTTCCAAGAATCCATCGCCATAGTAACTTGGTACTCAGACAAGAGATCGGAGATGAGAATGGGACAAAGGCCAGACCTCTTCCTCCTCTGAAGGTGGAGATGTGGGCCGTCGGAGTGCCGCATGTGGCCAAGTGTCACGGCTCTAGGTGCTTCGTGGGCAGCCCTGGCACCCCGAGGGGCTGGCCGGGTCGTGGGAACCCAGGAAATTTCAGTGAATAGATATAGGAACGGTTGGTTGAGAGGCTTTTTTTTTTTGCTTCTTTTTACCCATGTTTGGTTTTAGAACCAAGCCAGCTCTTTGAGTGTTGTCATCACAAAGCACTCGGTTCAAGACCAGCCAAGGACTTGAGCTGAGCTGTGACCTCGGGTGTAGTGCTTTTTACCCCCAGCTTGTGAAGCCCATGTCGCTACCCATGTAAAAGAGAGTGCTGCCCCCAGGCACGGAGGTAGTGTGCTGCTCCAGGGAAGCCGCATCCAATACCCATGGTTTGAATCCCAGCCCAGCTGGCTTGAAACATGCCAGGGACATGCACACCCAAGATCCAGCAGGCTGGAGGACTGGAGAAAGAAGATTATGGTGTGTCCAGAACTTTTGGGGGTTCTAGTTTCGCTGTCTCTCTCACACACACACACACACACACACATACACTCACACCTACGCACATGCTCTATCATAAACAAACAGGAAAAATAATTTAAATAAAGGAAGTAATTATCGGGACAAGCAGATGGCATAAGGGTTACTGGACTCCCATGTAGTTGACCATGGTTCGAGTCCCAGACCCAGAAACTTAAAAAGCTCATGGCAGGCACGTGTGCATGTGTGCCTAAGATACCTAGAGGACAATGGAGAAGAGATTGCAGCATGTCCATCCTCCTGGGGGGTGAGTTTTCGCTTTCTGTCTCTCTGTCTTTCCAGCGAGTACATGTGCCCTATAGCAAAAATCTCTAAAAAAAAAAAAAAAAAAAAAAAAGAAATCAGCAAAAAAAGAGGTAATTGACCTTTCTCGTAAGTCTGTTGTGATGCTCCATGGATATAATCAGCAACAGAAGTGCCTCGTAAACCTCCGAGCTTGACGCGGTGGCGGGTCGTGTGGGTGCCCCTCAGACACCACGAAGCTCTGCCCCGGCATTCAGCCTCTCGAGCTTTCTCTCTCTGCCGTGCTCTCTCAAGTCCGTTGCCTTTTCCCAGCCCAAAAGGAATCTCTCCCTGTCCTTTTTCAGGCAGTAGCCTTGGTTATTTATAGCCTCCGGCCTGCGAGGCGGCGTCCCAGCAACGGGCGCTGCAGACGCTCGGGCGCGTGTCCTACTTCCAAAGTGCCCCGCGCAGGCCCACCGGGTCTGCCCGCCTCCTCGCCTGACCCCCCGGGTGGCTTGTGCTTTGGTGCCCCGCAGCGTTCCACAAGGCCGGGCGGCAGGGCGAGGCCGTCAGGGTGCTGGAGCAGCTGACGCGCAACGCCGTGGTGGAGAGCAGGTTCGACGACGCCGCCTACTATTACTGGATGCTGTCCATGCAGTGCCTCGACATCGCCCAAGGTAAGCCGGCTGCAGCCGGCCACGGCTCTCCACGCCCGCCCTGGCACTGAGATAAACATCGAAAGCGCTGGCATGCTTTAATGAAAGCCCTGGGCTGCTTTATTGGCTGTATTGTCCATAGCCTGTCTCGCTGTGCCGTAATCTGGCGTGTCATCTTCCTCGTTTTCCCCGAAGCACAAGATGGGATGAGGGTCGTCCTGGGGTTACGGCTGGGAGGTCCTGCCCAGCATTGCTGATTCAGAGCCAGCTGGACCCGACTGAACACTGGTTTAAATTTTTTTTTAATTAAATGAAAAGATGGGCAAGAGATGGCTTTACAGTAACCCACTCCAGAGTCTTCACTCCTCCCAGGCAGGATGGGTTTCAGTGCTGCACTGTCACGAGACTTCCCATGATGCACGAGGGCGTTCTGGAAGCCCAGAGCAGGGCGTGTTCTCCCCCGGCCGAGGCCTCGCACAGGAGCAGGAAAGGCCACGGTGGAAGTGAGGGGCTTGGGGCACGTCAGAGTTCCGTCCCGAACGCCGCAGGCTCTCCTGCACCATGGGGTGCCCCTCCTTCTTCCTTCCCAAGGGGCCCCTAGTTTGGAAACTCGCAAGGCATTTGAAAAATGCCACGTACAGGGTGGCACTTTCTCCTTCTGGCCAGGGGTCTGTGCTTGGGCACAGAGAGGAGGCCTGCGGTGGGTGAGCCAGGTCGACGTCTGCCCACCCGCGTCCTACCAGGTCACCCACTTCCTGCCATAGCGGTGCCCTCCCAGGGGAGGGCTGGGTGGGCCTGAGACAGGCCCTCGGACTCCCAGCAGTGCGTCTGTCCAGCCGGGACTCGCTGCCCTGGGACGACCCCCTCTCGAGCACAGTACCTTGTCCGTCACCGCACCCCCTCGCTCCCACCCCTGGTGCTACGGCCAGCCACGGACGCTGTCTCACACGTCTTCTCCCCTCCCGCCCCCACCCTGCACACAGCAGATCCTGCCCAGAAGGACACCATGCTCGGCAAGTTCCACCACTTCCAGCACCTGGCCGAGCTATACCATGGCTACCACGCCATCCATCGGTACACGGTGAGGGGCCGGGAGATGGCACTCAGGGCTCAGGCCCCCGAGGGGCTGCTGGGAAGCCGGGCTGCCTCTGCCTCCGCCTCCGGGAAGGGGTGGTTTTCGTTCATCGGCTCCTCTGTGCACACTGCCAAGGTGTAGGTTTCTGGTTTCACAGTGGTGCTGGGAGTGGTGACGGGAGTGTGCTGGGTGCTCCGTGCTGTGCTCAGTTCAGGCTTTGGGGACTTACGCAAGCTCCTGACTCCCTGGACAAGGGCTGTCTCCCTCAGAGCATCCGGGGTGGGCCTCTCCTCTGAAGGCGGAGAGGAGGTTAAAGGCACGCGTTCCGTCCCAGGCTTGCCCCCGACTGGCTGTGAGTCTTGGAGCAATTCACCTTCCCTCTCAGCCTCTCTGTTTCTTTTCTCTAAAACAAGAGGGCTCTGTGGTCTTGAGACCTGCATAGTTCTTTTTAGTCGTCCCCTGATCCTGTCGATGACACCGCCTTAGCCCTGTGGTGTGGAGTGGGGACAGGACACAGGCTGTCGGCAGCCCCTCGTCCCGTGTCCCCAGCCGCGCAGCACCTGTCGAGTGGTGCCCTCAGCGTGTGCTCAGGCTGACGGGCTGGGCGGGGTCACCGAGCCTGCCTGCGTCCCCGAGCACACTGCCCACTCTGCAGGCCAGGAAGCAGCGCGAACGAGCCAGTGTGGAATCCAGCAGGCCGACGCCCAGGCTCCGAGCCCCTCCCCGCAGCACTGCTTAGAGAGGAGGGTTGGCATGTCCTAGAGGCCCAGGCGTGCTCCAGCCAGCCACACCCCCGCCCCCCGCACACCGGGCAGGTGTCGGCAGCTCACTGGCCCGCTCTGTGCGTCAGCGTCCCTCTCCGTAAGTGGGCACTCACTCACAAAATTAGGTGAGAGTGCCGTGAGTGTGTGAGTTCACGTTGCAGAAGCCCCGAGGAGTGACCTTCGGTGAGTGCTCTTATTACTGCCCCGGGCGGAAGCTTCCAGCCAGCTTTCCGTGCCCGTCTGCACCCACGAGACTGCGCATCTCGTCGCCCTGTGACTCCCAGAAGCCTGACCTCCCGTCCCCTGGTCTGTGCTCAACTCCTGGGGAAGTCTGGCAAGAAGGACCCTCTGCCAGGCCCCGCCCAGGCCAGCGGCAGTCCGCGCTCATTTCCTCACAGCCGGGTCACGGCTCCAGGGGCCTCACCTCCCCAGCAGCCTTCGCTTTCCCTGAGACGAGACCCCCCGCCCATGAGGACCCTTCCCTCTGTCAGGTGCTGACTTAGAAGCCCACCGAAAAAAGAGCCGAACTCGGCTTGGGCTCTGCAGCCAGGGGTGAGAGGAGTGGGGCTCCTCCCCGACCACTGAGCCCTACTCCAGGGCTCCCATCGGCTGGGGGCACTGGCCCTGTCCCAGCTGAGGCTGATCCTTCCCTGCACAGAGGCCGGCTGTGTGACAGGCCCTGTGAGGAGGCCTTAGGACACAGTGGTGAATAAGACATGTCCCTGCCCCAGAGGAGCTAGTAAACAGGACAGTCCCTCCAGGGAAAAGCGTAGGGGCTTATACGGAGACTTCCTGGAAGAGGTGGCCCCTGGCCAAGAGGAGGGACATAAGTCAGAGTGGGGCAAGTGGGCAGGAGGATCCAGGCTGCGTGCGGGCCTGGGGGCGGCCCGTCCCCGTCCTCTGGGGGGCATTTCTTAGCCTGCACCCCTAGTGAGTGGAGCCAAAGGCAAGCTTCACCCTGGCCCTCACCCAGAGAAGGCAGCAGGCTCAGGTCTTAGGGTCTCAGAGCTGACAGAGGCCCTCGGAACTTAGGGGAACGACAGATGCCAAGCTCTGAACTGGAGCTCTGTAGAGCAGTCAGGGTTAGCCCCGGTGGCTCAGCAGTGGGGGACCTCACTGGAACATTCCAGAACCTGAGTTTACTGCCACTGAGACAGGGAGGCCGGGGTGGTGGGCGTGGCCCACTTTAACCCCATCACCTCGCGTTGTGAGGACCAGAAGTCTCGGTCTCTGTGGCGCCAGGTTCCAGCAGAACCGTGGACCCCTCCTGATGACAGTCCCCGTGGTCTACCTGGCCAAGTCCTGGGGCCTCCAGGTACAGAGACCTGTTGGTTCCATTGAAGCGGCAGGTGCCAGGGGCGCAGGGCAGCAGCCGAGGAGCCCGTGTGCACCGTGGTGCGTGTGGCTGTGGGGTGCAGAGGCACAGGGCTTCGTGCTGCTGAGGGTCACGTGCCTCCTTGTGAAGGCTTGAAGGCCCACCTGTGTCTCAGTCACGTCCTTAGTGTGCAGATTCTCTTTGAGAGCTAATTGGAGACCACTTGAGCTCAGGCACGGGGGATCGTCCCAGCTGTGAGCAGAGCAGCCTGGGAGGAGACACCTTGGGCCCCAGAAGCCAGCCCGGTTTGAGCTGCAGCCCTGCTTCGTACTAGCCAGGTGGGCTAGGTCGGCTCCGGGCGTGGGTCTCCTCGGCGGCAGTGAGGCCAGGCCGCAGACCTCACAGGCCTGCAGGAGAGGCCACGCGGACAGCACGCGGCGGGCAGCACGCGGCGGATGCTCCACACTGGGAGCTGCTGCTGTCGCCACGCTGCAGCCACCCGGGGTTACTGGTGTCCACCCAGCACGGTGCCACTGAGGACCTGCACCCGCTCGCTCTTCTCGCTGCAGGAGGAGCCATTCAGTTTCCACCTTCCCGAAACCCTGTTCAACATCTCCAGGTTCCTGCTGCACAGCCTGACCAAGGACACCCCCCTGGGCATCTCTAAAGTGTATCCTTTCTCTCAGCCGCCCCATCTCTCCTTGCCTAATGGCCCCGGGAAGGCCTTCCCGGAGCACTTTCCTGGCAGAGGCTCTCCCCGCAGTCCTCGGGGAAGGGCGTGCCTGCCACTGCTGCCCTTCTGCAGGAGGCTTGGCCAGCCGGGCCAGGGGCTGGTGCCAAGAAGAGACTTCCCAGGGCACTCTGGACTGGGCTCAGCCCAGGTGTATGGGTGCCCTGCTGAGGCCTAGGCCCTGGACCGGACCCCAGGTCCCCAAGCTGCCATCTGGTAGGGGAGCTGACAAGCTGCTGACCTGGTTCAGTGGGATGTGTGCCGTGACCGAAGCTGGGACAAGGCTGAGGCCAGGGCTCTATCCAAGGAAGGCTGCCTGGAGAAGGTGACATCCACCCTATCGGCCTAGGTGGCCAGGGAAGTGTAGTGTGATGCCCGGGGGAGTCCTGGCTTGTGGGAGGGCACAGAGGCAAGGCAAGCACAGGTGTGGGAAGCGCCAGGGAGGCAGCAGGACTCCGTTTTGGCCAGACACTGCCAGCAACTGACCGGCATTAAAAGACCCTGAGGGTCGCAGCAGCCACATGGCCCTTCTCTCCTAAGTCTGCCATCTTCTCTGCCCCGTCCCAGCCCCCCTTCCTCCTGAGCAGTGGAGGGGAGCAGAGGTGCCCGCTGGTGAGAGGTGGCCTCTCCAAGGGCTTCCAGGCCCCGTGTACATTCTGTCTGCTGACCGGCCAGCCAGTCGTAGGGCGGCCAGGGCGTGCCCGCTGGGCCTAGACCTGCACCCGGCCACCCGGCCTCTCCAGCTAGCTCCGTTCACGTCAGCCGGGCTGACCGAACCTGTGCTATGAGCTTCACTGTATGCTGTCCCCCAGGGACCGGAAATGGCTCTGACATGGTCTCCTCTTCGAGGAAGCAGTAGGGACACAAGGGTGCCCACCTGCACAGACTGCTGGCACGGAAGGAGGTGGGGCAGGACCAAGGCGGCTCCGGTGTGAGCAGAGGTCCCCAGGGCTAGCACAGCTGGCAGAGTATGAGGCTCACCAACTGCAGGCCCAGGAGCTCAGGGGGGCCCGGAGGACGCGGGGGCTGCCGTGCAGGTGGTGCCAGGGGCCCCAGGGAAGGGCAGGCTGGCCGAGTGCTGTGCACCTGGTGATCTCTGAGCCGCAGCCGAGGGCAGCTGTCCTGGTGGTCTGGGACAGGCCCCCCGGCCGGGCTGGAACAGGAGGTACCTAGTGCCGCTCGGTGGGACGGAGCCATTTTGGCACGGTCAGGGTACAAGCCAAGCCACCAAGGTTAAAATACTAGTGGAAACGGCGCAGTCTTTACATTTGGACAGTCCACATCCACCGCTCACGAGTGCCTGAGCGCTCTGCTGCTCCTGTCTGTGCCCTCCCAGCCGCAGTCCAGCACGCGCTTGCCCAAGGGGCAGTGCCCACTCGGGCCCAGTGAGGTCTCTGCTGTCCTTAACCCGGCTGACGGCAGGAACACGCTCTTCACCCTGGCGAAGCAGAGCAAGGCGCTGGGTGCCTACAAGCTGGCACGGCATGCCTACGACAAGCTGCGTGGTCTGCGGGTCCCTGCCAGGTTCCAGAAGTCCATCGAGCTGGGCAGCCTGACCATCCGCTCCAAGCCCTTTCACGACAGCGAGGTGAGGGCCGGCGCCTTCTCCTGGCTCAGATTCCGTCTGCGTGCTGGCTGCCCTGCTCTTGGGGCTCTGTGCCCCTGCCCCGGCCTTGGCTTGCCAACTCCTGCTCTTCTCTGCCACCTTCACCCTCCACTGTTCCCACAAACGCCCCTGCCCAGAGCCCTGCCTGCCTTGTGCCACAGTCCTGCCCGCGCCGCTCTGCACCTAGGCCCCCTCCATATCTGCTCCCCATCAGGCCTGGCGGCAGGGCTGGCCCTCGTCCTGGGAGCCCTGCACTGTCCCAGCCCCTTGAGAACCGGGTCACGGCTCCCTGGCAGACCCCTGCGCAGTGTTACAGGCCGGCCCGTGCCCGGCCCGCTCCCTCCAGCCCAGCCAGCAGTTTTCTTTCCCAGTGCCTCCTTCAGGCTCAGGAAGGGGCGGCCTCGCACGGCGCTGGGCTTGGATCCCAGCTCCGCCACCTCCTAGCCAGGTCTCCCTTTCCTTGAGCCTCCGTGCCCCCTCTGTGAGTGGGGACACTGCTTCAGTGTGTGCTCAGCCCAGCCTATGGCAGCCATGTTTACTACTAGTAGTAGTATTACTGTAGTATTTATTTTTTAATTTGCGAAAGGGCATGGTGCTCAGCAGAGACAGAGAGGGAAATCGAGAAAGCACCCTCCAGGGAGATGGTCACGCTACAGTCCCTTCTGCATTTCTCCCTCCTTTCGGGATTTTGGGCACATGCACATGTGTGTACAGGTCTAGGACTCCAACCCCGGGGTCAGCCATCACCCCCTTAGCCGCCACTGCGCGTGCTGGCCCGGTGTGTTACTGCCCTTCCTGCCTGGACAGCGGTCCTGCCGAGCACTGTCTGAATGTGTCCGGGCAGGTGACAGCTGTGGGTGTCTCTGTAGGCCCCTGTCCTGCTTTGCCACAGTTGGGAGCCCCCGGGCCCAGAGACCCCTCCCCGCCCGCAAGGACGGCCGCCCAGCCAGGCCCTGGGGGAGGGTGCATGCCCACTGCTGGCATGGCCCCTCGGTGTTCTGCAGGAGCTGGTGCCCTTGTGCTACCGCTGCTCCACCAACAACCCCCTGCTCAACAACCTGGGCAACGTCTGCATCAACTGCCGCCAGCCCTTCGTCTTCTCCGCCTCCTCCTACGGTGAGTCCTTGGCCGCGGCAGTCGGCGCAATGTGACACGCCCTGCCGACACAGGCACCCTCAGTCCCCAGAGCGAGGCCCAGTGCTGCCCAGACCTGAGACCCCCTCAGAGCCCGGTGTGGGGCCCTGCACTCAGGACACCCTGGAGTGGGGCCGCTGGCCGTGCACTCAGGCCTGGAGCCTGTCCCCTCAGAGAGGAGCCTGCCGCCCCCAGGAGGGAGGCCCTCAGTGGCCCACACGTCCTGTGTGCTTGCCCCGCCCCTCGCACACGCACACACAGACCAGGCGTCCTGTGAGCGCCGCCCCGCTCTGTGCCCCCAGAGGTGCTGCACTTGGTGGAGTTCCACCTGGAGGAGGGGATCACGGATGAGGAGGCCGTCGCCCTCATTGACCTGGAGACGCCCCGGCATACGCGGGACAGCAAGTGGCAGGAGACCACGGGCGGCCGTATCCTGGGACGGGCTGGCCAGGCAGGCCCAGGCCCGCAAGTGGCGAGTGGCACCTGCCGCCTCTGTCTTCTGTGCCTCATCCCTATGGGGCCTCCCAGCGGGGGCCGTGCTCTGGCCACTCCCAGCTGATCGGGGCCAGCAGTACATGGTGTCCTTACTGGCCCCTGCCCTTCTGGTCAGGTCACTTGCAAGTGACAGAAACCACAGCTCAGAGGGCTGAGCCGGCAAACGGGTGTGAGGGAGCCCGGCCACAGGGTACACTCGGGGGTCTGGGGCCTGCTTTGCATGGTGGGGGAGCCTGCTCCGGTCCTCCTGGCTCTCCTGTCCTGAGTGGCGTCCTTCTCAGGCAGCACCACCGCAGGGACAGAAGCGCCTGCCAGCACTGCCCGGCCCGGCCCCCCTCAGCCCCGCAGCCCAGAAGCATTGACTCTTAATGCAGACCCCCAGGGCTACCTCGTTGGGACCACTTGGCCATGGCCCCACCTCGGCTCACCCCTCTGGCCAGGAGGGTGGACTGCACTCATGGTCCAGGCCTGGGGCCAGCGCTTGCCGCCCGACTGCAGGAGAGGCATGTCATGTCCAGGGCCATCAGCAGGCCCCGTGGGCTGAGGGTCTGCCTTTCCAGCAAGGCCCTAGGTGTCGCCCCTGGGCCCTGGGCCGCATTCCAAGGAGTGAGAGGGAGGAAACCCTGGAGCTGTTGGCTGTAGATGGAGACGGTCTGCCGGCCACACCGTAGGCACTCACTCGGGGGGGGGGGGGGGGGGGGCTGGCCTGTGGGTGACCTCTGGGGCCTTCTCCTGGGAGTTCCGCCTGCCTCTCCTCAGGGGGGCTCGTCCACCTGAGCAGGAGGGGAAGGGTCCAGGGTCCTCCGGGCTAGTCTGGCCCCCCTCAGGGTCTGAGGGGCCAGGAGCCATCCTGCTCCGTGAAGCCCGGCCTGCAGCCCACGCGGTGGCACTGAGTGTTCCTCCAGGACCCGCCAGGCCCAGCCTTCCTGGTCCACATGCAGCTGACAGGTCTCTGCCCACGTGGGGCTTCAAGCTGGGTGGTCCACGGGAGCCACGGCGCAGGCAGCGGAGGGGGAGGGCAGAGAGTCCACAGAGCTCTCCCCTCCCCGTCCCTGCACTGGGCCATGTCCCCGACTTCCCTCCATCTGGAAACCCGTTCAGCGGCCCCTGCACTCTCCCAGGGTCGGCTCCTGTGAGTCCCCGTGGGTGGATGGCGGGGCCTGTTTCCGCCAAGTGTCAGGGTCCATCCTTGACCACAGCCTTCCAGACACCCAGACTCTGCGGCTGGATGAGACCGTGGACTCCACGGGAGAGGACGACCCCTTCACGGCGAAGCTGAGCTTCGAGGTGGGGCGCTTCCCCGAGCGGTGGGCTGGCGGCCGGTCGGCCAGCGGGAGGGTGGCTCCGGCCTGCGCACAGGGCCCTCAGCTGGTGGACATGGCCCAGGACGAGGGCGATGTGGAGGCAGGAGCCCGTCGCTGCCAGGCCCTGGGCTGCGGGTGGGGGTTCCACGCCAAGGTGCCGCCCGCTGAGCGAGGGCGCGGGTGCCCTGCTTCCCTCCCGCCCACAGCAAGGCGGCTCGGAGTTCGTGCCCGTGGTGGTGAGCCGCTCGGTGCTGCGCACCATGAGCCGCCGGGACGTCCTCATCAAGCGCTGGCCCCCGCCCCTGAAGTGGCAGTACTTCCGCTCGCTGCTGCCCGACGCCTCCATCACCATGTGCCCCTCCTGCTTCCAGGTACGGTGCGCCCCGGCTCGCGGCTGCTCTCAGGTGCCCTCCAAGTGCCCTGTAGGGGGGGCAGGGGAGCTCCCCAGAGCCAAGGCCCCACCAGGGCTCCAGCCGGGAGGAGGCGGCTCTCCTGTCCACAGCCCCTCACCTGCCTGAATCCGGCCGGGGGCAGGCAGGACGTGCCCTGGAGCCTCAGGCCAGACCCTGTTCTGAGCCAAAGCCCTGCAGGCCTGGTGTTTCCGGCCTTGGCAGCAGGTCAGGCCGGCCGATGGCACGCCCAGCCCCACGGGCCCGGGGTCACAGCCGTGTCCCCTCAGATGTTCCACTCGGAGGACTACGAGCTGCTGGTGCTGCAGCACACCTGCTGCCCCTACTGCCGCAGGCCCATCGACGACCCCGGCCCCTGAGCCCCGGCGCTGCGCAGAAGGAGTTAACTGCGGCCAGCCTCCTGCCCAGATGAAGCCTGCGCTTTAGGGAGGGGCTTGTGTCACCACGGATTCCTATTTATGGCACTCCGTGCCTTGTAAATAGCACCAGGAGATGGGGAAGAGAATGTACATATATTTTCTAAGAAAAAAAAATCTGTTAGTTGTAGCGCGGCTCCGACGTTCGCGGCAGCCTGCTGGAGTCCGCAGAGCTGTCAGACCGTCAGCGTGTGCACTTGGCCAACAGATTGCCTCAATAATGACAAATAAAAGGGCTACTTATTTTCATCAGTGTCTGCGTTTTAGCAAATCTTCATATTGTCTGCAACTTAATTTCCTTATGCAAAAGTGCACCTGTTTCTAATTTGATCCAAGAGGAACATTACATTTGCGTGGTCTTAAATTTAATCTAATCAAAATGGCAACATGGGAAGGGATAAGGGGGCTGGCGGGTTTTTTTGTTTGTTTGTTTTGTTTGTTTATTTTGGTTTAATGGGGTTTTGTCTTGACAAGAAAATTAGATACCTGGCTCCAGGAGAAACCAGGGTCTGCATGCGCCTGCTCGCGGCCCACTCCAGGCCCTCCGGAGCCCTGCCTCCACTTCCTGGTGGGGACGACCTCGACCTCGCAGCCTTCCACAGCCGCAGGGAGGGCCGGGCCCAGCCCAGCTGACACCTTCCCTTTCCCTGCCGGCTCCTGAAGCAAGGGCTTGCACTCCACGGTCCAGTCCCGACAGCCCAGGGCCATCGCTGAGCGTCGCTGTTCGAGGCCCATGGTGGGGAGGGCGCCCCGCACTACCTGACGCTCTGCACCTGCCCCCTCGGCTGTGTGTTCCCCCTCGCCGGCCAGCAAAGGGGGGGCTCAGGAAGGACCATGCTTTCCACTTTGCAGCCTGGGGAAGGAGAGGGTGCCCATGATCAGCCCTCCCCCCCGCCCGGGACATTGCCATCCACTGCTTCCTGCGAAGCCTGGGCAGCTGAGTCTAGGACCTGAAGGACGTGGACGGCCAGGGACCGTGGGGAAGACCACCCCTCAGTACCCAGAGCTCGACCTTGTCCGCCAGGTGGGCAGACAGGACTGCTGTGCCCACTGCGGGGCCAAGGGGCGGAGTAGCTGCGGGGTCACGAGGTGTGAGCCCCACCCGGGACCCCACCCACTCAGGCCAGCACTCCTCTCAGCCCCTCTCCTTGGAGACGGCGGAGGAGATAAAGGGAGCCAGACAGTTGTGCCAACAGAACTCCTCCTCGAGTGTCTAATTACTTACGATCGCGCACGCTCGCTCTCGCTAAACATTTATTAATGTGTTAGGGTTTCCATTAGCGCGTTGCCTGAGCTGAAATCATTTGCATATGGCTGGGAAAAGAGGGGAGAGGGAGAAAACGGCTCCACTACCCAACAGGCGTCAATCACAGTGACAGATCAGATGGTCCCTGGCTAGAGGCAGGGGGAGGGGGCCAGCCTACAACTCCGCAAGATAGCACAGAAACGAGAGCGAGAGAGAGAGAGAGAGCAAGGGAGAGAGAGAGAGCGAGAGAGAGAGAGAGAGAGAGAGTGAGGGGGAGAGAGAGCGAGAGAGAGAGACCGAGCGCGCGTGGGAGAGAGGGAGAGAGGGAGAGAGTGAGAGCGCAAAAGAGAGGGAGAGAGAGAGAGAGAGCGAGAGAGAGAGTGAGAGAGGGAGCACCTGCAGGGTTCTGCCGCCACAGGGAGGCTGAGCCCTGCAGGCCTGGAGGCTGCATGTGACCTAGGCCTGCTCAGCCCGGCGCTCCCTGAGGCCCAGGCCCCATGCCAAGTGCTTCCCACACCGTCCCTAGTCCTGGACAGCCTCGGGCACACCCACTAAGTGCTCGGCAACCGAGGCTAAGCGCCGTCTTCTGTCGCTGAGCACGTACGGAGCCAAGGCGGGGTTCCAGTCGGGGTTCCAGCGCGTTCTGCTGCCCTCCTGCCCTGGCCTGGTCCAGCTCATGACAGGGCCCAGTCCTCTCTCCACAGTCGGCCCCCGTGAGCTCCGACACGAGGGTCCAGCCTCGGTCTGCATCCGCGAACATGGCGCCATGGTGCGTCTGTGGCAAGGAGGGTGTACGGGAACCTGGGGGCACCCCTCTAATGGGACCGGCCCCAGGCTGCCCAGCCCGGAGTGGTCCAGGCAGGCTCAGCCTGCCCCTCGTCTCTGCGTGCCCAGCGTCGTCCCCATGTCCTTGGAAGTAGGCAGGACCGGGTGACCTCGAGTGACCTGGCTCCAGCTGGCCCCGAGTCCCACCTCTCAGGCAAGGCTACAGGAGCGGGGCGCCTCGTGGGCTCTCACGGGGCAGATGCCCCCTCCCCAAGGCTGCCACGGCCTCTACCCTGGCCAGGCTCTGTGTGCTGATGGCAGAGGAGAGCTGGGCAGGGGGGAGCCTCAGCAGAAGCCACCCCTGGACAGGCCCCAGTCCTGGTGCCCCGAGACTGCAGTCTCCCTGGAATGGAAGCGGCCACACCCTGTAAGCCCACATGCCCGCCACCCCCTTCCCGCTCTTGGTCACCTCCTGGTACCCCACATGATCCTCCTGGCACCCCACATGCTCCCCCTGGTACCCTGCATGCTCCCCCTGGCTCCCCGCGTGCTCCCCCTGGTACCCCGCGTGCTCCCCCTGGTACCCCGCGTGCTCCCCCTGGCTCCCAGGGAGGCCATGGAAGCACTTCCCCAGCTCTCATGGTTACTAGTATTCCCACCCTGGCCCTGAGACTGGGATTTCTTTTTACTTTTTTTAGTTTATTTCTTCCATGGGGAGAATGAGCACACCTCTAGGAGGGTCCCAAAGCCACGCTCCCCCTGTCTCAGCCAGCCCCAGCCCAGGGCCACGTGTGTACCTGGTGTCCTCAGGGAGGTCTCGGGATGAGAACCTGGAACTTCCCCATGACAGTCAGCCTCGCAGGTTACCACTGCGCTGCCACCCAGCCCGAGCCGGAGCACCTTGAGGACAGGGACTGTGTGGCACCTGCTCGGCGTCCCGGCACCCAGCACTCGCCCCTGCACAGAAGGGGTTTGGCCGGTGTTGGAGTGCGGGGAGAGGGAGGGAGGTGGCTGTCCCCTCCTTGTGCCCCCTTGCCATTCCCAGCTCAGTGTCAGGCCTCACTCAGCCTTGGGGACAACGGTGATGGTAAGACAGCCAGATGGGGCTAAGCCATGCGGGTAGACCAGGAAGGAGGGGGGCTGCTGACCCAGCAGCCCCTAAACCCCTAATCCGCCAGCAGCCAGAGCCCCGCCTGGGCTCCAGAGCCCCAGAGACCACCACCCATGACTCCAGGCCGAAGCCCCACCCCTCAAAGCTCACAGCCCAGCCTGGCCCCGGGGAGGCCAAGGAGAGACGGCTCAGCTCAGAGAAACCAAACCAAACCATGTGGCTTGGCCGGGTGTACCTGGGCCCCCCACAGCCTGACACAGGAGACAGGCCATGACCATGCTGAACCAGGCCTGAGTTCAAGTCCCACCCTACCAGACAACCTAGACCCTCTGGGCCCTGGAGTCCTCAGTGGTCACAAAGCAGTGACCTCCTCACAGGGTCACGAGGAGCTGTTGATTCAACACTGAGCACTTGAGATACTGAGCATTGAGCACTGAGACACCGAGCACCGAGACACCGAGCACTGAGCACCGAGACACCGAGCACTGAGCACCGAGACACCGAGCACTGGGCACCGAGACACCGAGCACTGAGCACCGAGATACCGAGCACTGAGCACTGAGACACCGAGCACTGAACACCGAGACACCGAGCACTGAGCACCGAGATACCGAGCACTGAGCACTGAGACACAGCACTGGGCACTGAGATACCGAGCACTGAGCACTGAGACACCGAGCACTGGGCACTGAGACACCGAGCACTGGGCACTGAGACACCGAGCACTGAGCACTGAGATACCGAGCACTGAGCACTGAGACACTGAGCACTGGGCACTGAGATACCGAGCACTGAGCACTAAGATACAGCACTGGGCACTGAGACACCGAGCACTGAGCACTTGAGACACCGAGCACTGAGCACTGAGACACCGAGCACTGGGCACTGAGACACCGAGCACTGAGCACTTGAGATACTGAGCACTGAGCACTGAGACACCGAGCACTGAGCACTGAGACACCGAGCACTGGGCACCGAGACACCGAGCACTGGGCACCGAGACACCGGGCACTGGGCACCGAGACACCGAGCACTGAGACACCAAGCACTGAGCACTGAAATACCGAGAACTGAGCACTGAGACACCGAGCACTGAGCACTGAGACACTGAGCACTAGGCACTGAGATACTGAGCACTGGGCACTGAGACACCGAGCACCGAGATACCGAGCACTGAGACACCGAGCACCGAGATACCGAGCACTGAGACACCGAGCACTGAGATACCGAGCACTGAGCACTGAGACACCAAGCACTGAGACACTGAGCACTGGGCACCGAGATACTGAGCACTGGGCACCGAGACACCGAGCACCGAGATACTGAGCACTGGGCACTGAGATACTGAGCACTGGGCACTGAGACACCGAGCACCGGGCACCGAGACACCGAGCACTGGGCACCGAGACACCGAGCACTGAGACACCGAGTACTGAGCACTGAGATACCGAGCACTGAGACACCGAGCACTGCGCACTGAGACACCGAGCACTGGGCACTGAGACACCAAGCACTGGGCACCGAGACACCGAGCACCGAGATACCGAGCACTGGGCACCGAGATACTGAGCACTGGGCACCGAGACACCGAGCACTGAGACACCAAGTACTGAGCACTGAGATACCGAGCACTGAGACACCGAGCACTGGGCACTGAGACACCGAGCACTGGGCACTGAGATACCGAGCACTGGGCACTGAGACACCGAGCACTGGGCACTGAGATACCGAGCACTGGGCACTGAGACACCGAGCACTGGGCACTGAGACACCGAGCACTGGGCACTGAGATACCGAGCACTGGGCACTAAGATACAGCACTGGGCACTGAGACACCGAGCACTTGAGATACTGAGCACTGAGCACTGAGACACCAAGCACTGAGCACTGAGACACCGAGCACTGAGACACCGAGCACTGGGCACTGAGACACCGAGCACTGAGCACTGAGATACCGAGCACTGAGCACTGAGACACTGAGCACTGAGACACCGAGCACTGAGACACCGAGCACTGAGATACCGAGCACTGAGCACCGAGACAGTGAGCACTGGGCACCGAGACACCGAGCACTGGGCACTGAGACACCGGGCACTGGGCACTGAGACACCGAGCACTGAGACACCGAGCACTGAGCACTAAAATACCGAGAACTGAGCACTGAGACACCGAGCACTGAGCACTGAGACACTGAGCACTAGGCACTGAGATACTGAGCACTGGGCACTGAGACACCGAGCACCGAGATACTGAGCACTGAGACACCGAGCACCGAGATACCGAGCACTGAGACACCGAGCACTGAGATACCGAGCACTGAGCACTGAGACACTGAGCACTGGGCACCAAGATACTGAGCACTGGGCACCGAGATACCGAGCACCGAGACACCGAGCACCGAGATACCGAGCACTGGGCACTGAGATACTGAGCACTGGGCACCGAGACACCGAGCACCGAGACACCGAGCACTGGGCACCGAGACACTGAGCACTGGGCACCGAGACACCGAGCACTGGGCACCGAGACACCGATCACTGAGACACCGAGTACTGAGCACTGAGATACCGAGCACTGAGACACTGAGCACTGCGCACTGAGACACCGAGCACTGGGCACTGAGACACCGAGCACTGGGCACTGAGACACCGAGTACCGAGACACCGAGCACCAGGCACCAAGACACCGGGCACCAGGCACCGAGACACTGAGCACCGGGCACCGAGACACCGAGCACTGAGCACCGAGATACCGAGCACTGGGCACTGAGACACCGAGCACTGGGCACTGAGATACCAAGCACGGGGCACTAAGACACTGAGCACTGGGCACTGAGATACCAAGCATCGAGCACTGAGATACCAAGCACTGAGCACTTGCTGGGGGCTGCAAGCCTCACATGGCAGTGGCCAGGTCGGGCCTGCACCCTGGACAGGGATGGACAGTTGATCACGAAGACAGTGTGGGGCCAGCAGGTGGTGTAGTGGCTAAGGCACTGGACTCCCACCAATGGACCGTAATTCACATCCTAGACCCGTTAGCTTGAAAACTGCATTGCGTACTCTTGCATGAGTGTCCAAAATCCTGAGAGCAGAATGGAGGAGGAGGGATGGCCATGTGGTTATCCCCCCAGGGGGTGATTTCTCCACCACAAACTACTCCTCTGTGCCTATTGGACGAGTGTGCATGCCCTGTGGCAAAAACCTTACAAAAAAAAAGAAGACAGAGGTTACTGCCGCTTTGCAGAGTGGACCCCACATGGCAGCATGGTTCGAATCCCCAGCCTGGTCAGCCTGGAATACGCCAAGCGCCCACGTGAGTGCTGAGGACCCCACTGGCAGGAGGGAGGAGACCGTGGAGACCCAGCCCTCTCCCTCTCCCTCCCCTTCTGCCGCTCTATTGTGAATAAAGAAATAGCAGATGCCGACCATGGAGTACGAGGCCTGCTTTGCAGGACTGTAGGGAGGCCTCTCCGAGGAGGTGGGGTGAGATTCAGTGAGTGACGACCACCCTCAGCGACGCTCCGCAGTCCTGGATAAACACTGCCCACCACCCCCCGCCCAGGCACCACTACCACTCCTACTTACAGGCCCCCGAGGCCCAGATAGGGGGCGCTGGGCTGCACCCGGGCTGCGTGGCCTCAGTCCCACGTGAGTGTCTATGCATGGGGGCCCGAAGAGGGATGGCAGCGCTGAGGGACTGCAAGCCAGCCCTGGTGGGGAAATCGGCTCAGATCCCTGGTCCCAGCAAACAGGCCGGGATGGGGGAAGTGGGACTTGCTGGGTCTCGTGGTGACTCAGTGTTGCTGCTCCACTCAGGGCCATTGCTGGCCCTCCCAGGCCTCTCCGCCACCCCGCCAGGCTCTGGTCACTGACACCATGGCGGGGGTGGCGACAGATGTCTCCCGACAGTGATCTCTGATCCCAGCTGGGAGGACGATGCTCCATGAAGCGGGGTGGACATCTAGGTTATGGTCAGGCTGTCACTGCTCCACCATGCAACCTCAACCCACCGCGGATCCTGGGCCTCAGTGCGCCATCTGCAAAATGGATGCAACAGGGAGGGTCAGGGGAGGTGACTTTTTTGTGTGTTTTTGTTTTATTTTGTTTTTTTACTACAGGGCACGTGCGCTCACCAGAGAGAGACAGAGAGAGAAAGAGGGAGGGAAAGTGAAAAATCACCCCCAGGGGGGATGGCCACAATGCAACCCCTTCTCCTCCAGTCTCCTCTTGGGAATTTGGACATGCATGCACATGCACCCGGCATGATTTTCTTTTCTTTTTTAATTCTTTTTATGGAGAGGTTTTTGCTATAGGGCGCGTGCGCTCACCAGAAAGACAGAGGGAGACAGAAAGACAGAAAGCGAGAAATCACCCCCCAGGGGGGATGGCCACGCCACAATCCCTTCTCCTCCATTCTCCTCTTGGGATCTTGGGCACGCATGCACACGTGCCCGGCGTGAGTTTAAGCCACTGGGTCCGGGACTCGAACCGCGGTCGACTACATGGGAGTCCAGCAACATTGCCATTATGCTAACTGCTGGTCCCATCTGGCATGCTTTTCAAGCTGCTGAGTCCAGGACTCGAAACATGGAGTCAGCCATGTGGGATCCAGCACCTTAACCTCCATGCCACCTGCTGGTCCATGTCTTCTATTTTCTTCTTAAGTTTATTATTTATGAGAGAGAGAGAAAAAAAATTTTTTAATGCCAGAGTGCATGTGCACTTACCAGAGAGAGAGAGAGAGAGAGAGACCCCAAAGGGGCTTGGCCACATCTCAATCCTTTCTCCTGCACTTCTCCATCCAGTCAGGACTTCAGGGGCATGCACACACACATGCATGCACACACATGCACACACACATGCATGCACACACATGCATGCACACACATATGCATGCTCACACATGCCAGTGTGTTTTTCAAACCACTAGGGCCGGGATTCAAACACACCCAGCCATGAGGGATCCGACTCCCTTAACCTCTGTGCTACGGGGCCAGCCCAAGAGAGCAACTTCAGACCAGCTCTGCCCCAGCCTCCTGCTAGCTAAGACCCTAGGTAGCCCCATTTAGGTTGAGCTGAGAACCGAACTCAGGTCTGCAGGGGCCTCATCCTCCTGGTAGCAGCGTCTATACCGTACCCCTGGGCTGGGCCCTGACAGGCAACTTCTGTGAGATGCCACTACGGACAAAGAGCACTTTTGTTTTAGACAAACCCATCTCTGTCAGGTGTCACAGAGTGCGGAGCACTGTCACCCCTATGATCACCTTTATTCTCCGTCTCTGTGGCCCTGCGAGGGCGGGAGGTCAAAGGTCAAAGGCTCACCCAGGAACCCGACTTAGACAGCAGAGGTAGTGAGTGAGATGACCTAGGACAAGCACAGTAGGTACTCATTCCACAGACATAATGAGCACCTACTGTGTGCCAGGCCCCACAGGTGCACCAGGGAGCCACAGAAAGCCCAGCTCTTTCTTTCTACTGCAGGAAAGGTGACTTCTCGACGCTCCTGCTCCGTGCCAGCTACCGTGTCATGAGTAAGACGGGCCTGGCCCATACCGTGGGCTCCCACTGCAGACCGGGGGTGGACAAAAGACACGTGTTCAAAAGAGAGAGGGCCCGGGGCCAGCAGACGGCGTGGGGATTGAGGGCGTGGGACTCCCACTTGGGGACTGCAGTTCAGGTCCCGGACCTGGCAACTTGTCGGATTGCTTTCTCACTCTCTCTCTCTCTTTCCCTATCTCCCTTTCCCTCTCTCGCTAGGTCCTTCTCTGGTCAAATTAAAATCATAAATAAACAAATAAAAAAGAGAGAGGGCCCAGCAGATGGCATAGAGGTGCTCTCACTGGACTCTCACATGCCTGACTGTGGTCTGAGTCCCGGACTTGGTGGCTGGAAAATCATGCTGGCCATGTGTGCGTGCATGCCCGAGACCTTAGGAGGAGAATGGAAGAGGAGGAGAGAAGGGATTGTGACATGGCCATCCCCCCGGGGGGTGATTTCTCACTTTCTGTCTTTTTCTCCATGGTGAATGCATGCACCCTGAAAAAAAAAAAAAAAAGAAAAAAGAAAAAAAAAAACAAAACTGCTCAAAAGAGAGATGAGGAGCCAGAAGGCGGCATGGTGGTTAAGGCACTGGACTTTCATGTGGTTGACTACGGTTCTAGTCCCAGACATGGCAGCTTTCAAGCTGGGCATGAATATGTGGGTACCCAAAAGCCTAAGAAGAGAATGGAGGATCACGCTGGGCATGAGAGTGTGCGTGCCCAAAATCCGGAGAGGAGAATGGAGGAGAAGGGATTGTGACATAGCCATTCCCCCTGGGGAGGTGATTTCTCACTTTCTCTCTCTGTCTCTGTCTCTCCAATAAGCACATGTGCCCTATAGCAAAAACCTCTAAAAAGAGAGAGAGAGAGAGAGAGAGAGAGAGAGAGAGAGAGAGACGAAAGGCCCTGCTGTTATAAGCCAGGTGCAGATATTCAGGCTGCTACCCCCAAAGCCCCCCGTGCTGAGCCGTGCGAGGGTCAGGGGCTCAGTGCGGCTGTGGTGGGGCTGACCGGCTGGGCGTGGGCCAGTCTTGACCCAGGGGATCCAGGGCCCCACCCTCCACCAGCCACCAGGGCTCACGTCAGAATCTGACCCTCCACCCTGACCCCACTCACCTTGGCCTAAGCACCCACAAGCGCCTTAACCCGGGAGAGGCCCACCCCGCCTGCCCTGCGCTGCCCTCTGGACTCACTCCCTGGGCCCTCTGGAGGCCAGGTCTTGCTAGACCCGGGCACTATGCGGGACAGGCAGGGTTTGGGGCCCAGGTGGGCTGGGGGGACACTTTTCTGTGCTTCAGATCTAGGGAACTCTGGTGGGGAGAGAAACTGTTTAAAAGGAGTTTAAGGGAGTGACAGCTTTAGCCCGGGGACGCTTCCCTGGCCGGCCTCCTTTCCCGGCCTCAGGTCCTTGGCATGTGCGATTCCTCTGCCTGGACTTCGTTCCCTGCAGATGAACGTGTCCCCGTCATCCAGGTCTTAGCTGGAACCCCTCCTGGCTGCTGGGAGACCAGGCTGTGGCGGGGAGCGGGTTGGAACGCCCCTGTAATCTGTTCAGTTATTTGCAGCCCCTCCTCCACTGCTCCCACAGAAACGATGGCTCCTGGGGGCAGGGGCTCGGTCCCTCTTGTCCCCTGTGGGCCCCCCAGAACCTAGCACGTCTCACAACAGAGATGCACAGTGCACACTAGGCTGGTCTAGCCACTGTCCCCCCCCGCCCCCCCCCCCCGTCCCTCCTGGTGTCCTTGTGCCCCTTTGACAGAGGGGGGAGCCACCGCCATGGTGGAACCTCTATGTGCCCCACTGTGCGTCCCGCTGTCCTGAGACCAGCCCTCGGGGCAGCTGGCCACACAGCACGGCTGCACGTCCTCACCCAGCTGCCCGCAGTGTCCAACAAGGCCTGCCGCAAGAGTCAGCCTCCCCTCCCTCCCCGGGAGGCCAGGGCTGTGCCTGCACAAAACCTGGGAACTCCAGGCCCTGAGGAGCTCTAGCCCCTCCCCAAGCCCCCCTCCACCCGTGCGCGGGGACATCGGGCCACCTTTCTGCTCCAAGATCTGCCCAAGCCACTGCTCACGGCCCTCTGGATAAAGCGTGGCTTTCAAGGCCCCCAGAGCTGCGCCCAGTCTACGCCGCCCCCCCCCCCCCCCCCGGCTGCTGCCCAAGTGCTCCCCACTCCAGGGCCAGCCGTGGCACCTCTGCGCTGCCTCCTAGACCGCCAGTCCCCGGTCCGCAGCCTCGGACCGCCCTCCCTGCGCTGGGGTCTGAGTCCTCTGCCACCCAGCGTGGGCTCTGGGCAGGGCCGTTTCTTGCTCTGCACCCCACAGGCCTGCCTGGAAACGTCCACGGAGCGAGCAAGCAGGTCCCGTTTAAATCATCGATGCTTACTGAGCTCCTGGTGGTGCCAGGCCCGTGTCTGCCAGCTGGCTGGCCCTGTCCTCGCGAAGCTCGTCACCTAGGGAGGGCAGGAGGTGGTCGGGGGCTGTGCACGGGCACGAGAGCCCGTCACAAGGGCCTGGGCACCTGTCCCATCTGCAAGCTCACAGTCTAAGCCAGACAGGCCAGAAGGTATGGTGCGTGAAGCTGGGGACACAGACATGGCATCCCAGGGTCCCCACCCAGGCCAAGCCCCCGGACTGGGATGAGCAGAGGTTGGGGGGAGGGGGCTGGGCTTCTCCTTCCCTTTCTGAGGGCCCCTCCCGCGGGACCCCAGAATCACCTGGGAAGCCAATTAGACCCGGTGACAGCGGTGGGGATTATTATGATTCAGAGCTCCGGGATCGCCCAGGTGCTGAGTCAGCAGGCCTTAGGGATGGAGGTCACTTAATAAGGGCCTGGGGGGTGGCGCCCGGAGTCGTGCATCGAGAGCCTGGTGGCCGTGCTCAGGCCTCCCAGCGTCCTCAGTTCGAGCAGCAGCGGGGCCGCAGCCATGAACGGCACGGAGGGCCCCAACTTCTACGTCCCCTTCTCCAACGCCACGGGCGTGGTGCGCAGCCCCTTCGAGTCCCCGCAGTACTACCTGGCCGAGCCTTGGCAGTTCTCGCTGCTGGCCGCCTACATGTTCCTGCTCATCGTACTGGGCTTCCCCGTCAACGCCCTGACGCTCTACGTCACCGTGCAGCACAAGAGGCTGCGCACGCCGCTCAACTACATCCTGCTCAACCTGGCGGTGGCCGACCTCTTCATGGTGTGCGGCGGCTTCACCACCACGCTCTACACCTCCCTCAACGGCTACTTCGTCTTCGGGCCCACCGGCTGCAACCTGGAAGGCTTCTTCGCCACCCTGGGCGGTACGGGCGGCGCGGCGGGCGGAGCGTGGAGGGCTGGGGGGCGGCGGCCTAGAGCGCATGCGCCCTCCCAGTGTCGCCCAGCGTGGTGCGGACACGTGCGTTCGGTCCCAGAACGCTGGTAGCGACGGCAGGGCGGGCTGCGGGCTGCGGGCCTCGAACACGGCGCTGACCTCACTTGGAGCACGCAGTTGTTTTACAGCGCGGGACTCGGGGGGTGCAGAGGGGCTGGGTTTGGGGCACACTGGACACTGAGGGAGCTGGGTGGGACAGATCCCTGCGCTCCGGGCCGGCCCAGGGCGGGAAGCGATTCTCAGCCCCTCAGCCACTGGGTTTCAGCGGCCGTGGGCTCCCGCCTCACAGTCTCCAGCCTGGGAGCGCCCCCCGCTGCCCTGCCTGTATGCCTTTGGCTCTGCCCTCACCTCCTAAGAAGCCCTTTGTAGAGGGGTTAGGTTGCTGGGGACCTTGAAATGCATTCAGGGGCCAGCAAGCAGCACGGTGGTTAAAGCGCTGGACTCCCACATGGCCAACAGTGGTTCAAGTCTCTGACCAGGTGGTTTGAAAATCATGCCAGGCACATGTGTGCGTGTCCAAAATCCCAAGAGGGGAATGGAAGAGAAGGGATGTAAGTGTGGCCATCCCCTGCCCTAGGCGTGATTTTTCACTTTCCCTCTCTGTCTCTCTGTCTCTCTCCTCTCTGATGAGCACACATGTTCTATGGCCAAAATCTGAGAAAGGGAGAGAGAGGTTCCTAGGGTGAGCCTGGACCAGACGTGGGGGCTTCTCACTGGGGGGGAATACATTCAAGTATTTCCTTCCGTTTGACTGGAAAACTGGGGCTGCTGCTGGTCTCCTTTTTTTTTTTTTAAACTTTTTTTTTGGGGGGGCAGGAGAGGTTTTTGTTACAGGGTGCATGCTCTCGCCAGAGAGACAGAAAGTGAGAAATCACCCCCCAGGGGGGATGGCCATGCAGCAATCCCTTCTCCATTCTCCTCTTGCGATCTCGGGCATGCACACACATGCGCCCGGCGTGAGTTTAAGCCACCGGGTCCGGGACTTGAACCGTGGTCAACTACATGGGAGTCCAGCAACATAGCCATTACACCAACTGCTGGTCCCAGTGCTGGTCTCCTTTAACAGATGGAAAAGCAGAGGCAGGAAAGGGATAGACTCTTCTAAGGGTGTGGCAGGGACCCGACCTAGGTCTCCTGGATCAGCTCCTGGAATGTCTGGGAGACCGGGAGGAGAGGGAGCCAACAGGGTGATGGCGGGTGTCCTGCTCACCACAAGGCTGCTGGGCATTGCCGCACCCTAGGGAACCTCTGGCCGTGGCTGGGTGTTCATTACCTTCAACCATCACCAATCACCCAGCCTCTAGCCAAGGTGGGGGGTAAAAGGGGTTTTCCACAGGTTCATGGAAGATGAACGTTATAAAAACACTGGGCATGAATTTCAAACAGTTTAGCACCAAAAATAAATGAGTATTGGATTTCATTTTCCATGATTTTTTAAAATTGTTTTTTGGCTGTAGGGCCTGTGTGCTCACGGACAGATAGAGAGAAACAGAGAGACAGAAAGTGAGAAATCACACACACCCCCAATTGGGGATGGCCATGTCGCAATCCCTTCCTCCATTTTCCTAGGATCTGGGGCATGTATGCACATGTTCCTGGTATGAGTTTCAAACCATTGGGTCTGAGACTTGAACTGTGGTTGGCCATGTGGGAGTCCAATGCCTTACCCACTGCACCACCTGCTGGCCCACTCCATAAACTCTTTGAAGTCCCCTCGTACAGGTGGACTACCGTGCAGGGCTGGGCTCAGCTGTCAAGGGTCATCCTGGAATAACAGTAGTGCCGCCTTCACGCACAGACGTTCCCAGAAAGGTTGACAGTTACATGGCCACCCTCTCTGCTGAGCTGCTTGGGGGACGCACGGGCCAGGTGTCTGAATTCTGTCATTGTCTCCTCCTGCCTTGGGACGTAACATTCCTTAGGCTTAACGGCACCAAGGACAGGCAGTTTGGTTTCCTCGGGCAGGAGCTGGAGGGAAGGGCTTCCAACTGCACCTGCAGCCCTCCCTGTGTCCTTCCACGGAGCTCTGCCCGTGGCCCCGTGGAGGGCCATTTATGTGATTCTGTAAAAACTCCTATAGAGGGACCTGCAGATGGTGTGTCACTGGACTCCCATGTAGTCCCATGGTTTGAGTCCCAGACCCAGTGCTTAGACTCACACCAGGTGCGTGTGCGTGCATGCCCAAAATCCCGAGAGGAGAATGGAGGAGAAGGGATTGCGAGTGATTTCTCGCTTTCTGTCTCTCTGTCTCTCTCTGTCTAGAAAGCGAGCGCATGCGCCCTATAACAAAAAACTCTCAAAAAAACAAACAAACAAACAAACAAACAAAACAAAAAAACTCCCTGTAGTGGTTGGGGCACTGGACTCGCACATGGCCAGCTGTGGTTCAAGTCCCGGATCCAGAGGCTTGAAAATCACGCTGAGCACATGTGTGAGTGTGCCCAGGGTCGCGGGAGGAGGGTGGCTCTTAAAAATAATAAAAGCTCCTTGGGACCAGCAATTAGTGTAATGGCTATGTTGCTGGACTCCCATGTAGTCGATCGCAGTTCGAGTCTTGGACCAGGTGGCTTAAACCCACGCCGGGCATGTGTGCGTGCGTGCCCAAAATCCCGAGAGGAGAATGGAGGAGAAGGGATTGTGGTGTGGCCATCCCCCAGGGAGGTGATTTCTCGCTTTCTATCTCTCTGTCTCTCTGTCTCTCTGTCTTTCTGGCGAGTGCATGCGCCCTATAGAGAAAACCTCTCCGAAAGACAAAAAAAAAAAAAAAAAAAAAGCTCCTTACAGAGTTCCCAGTCTAGTCGTGCCCAGATGTCTGATTCCAATGTCGCTTGGGAACCCGGAGGACTGATGAACTAAACTTCCCCGTCCCGACTCGGGGGGCACGGCCGGGTGGGGCGCGCTGACAGCCGCCTGCCCTGCAGGTGAGATCGCCCTGTGGTCCCTGGTGGTCCTGGCCGTGGAGCGGTACGTGGTGGTCTGCAAACCCATGAGCAACTTCCGCTTCGGGGAGCAGCACGCCGTCCTGGGCGTCGCCTTCACCTGGGTCATGGCCCTGGCCTGCGCCGTGCCGCCCCTCGTCGGCTGGTCCAGGTACTGGTGCGGAGCAGAGGGGGCAGCCCCAGGGCTCCTCAGAGGGCCTCCCGGTCGGGACTCCGACTCCGGCTGTCTGCTCCAGGCAGCCCTGGCCCAAACGCCCACCCCAGCGACACCCCCAGGTGGGGGGCTGGGGCAGGGGGAGAGGACGGACCTCTGAGCCCGTGTCAAGGGGACCCCGAGACGCCCCAGCCCGTCACCTTGGCCAAGCCCCTAATCCTCCATTAAGCCAAGGCCGCACTCCAATCCGCTTTGGCCCAGTGCCCCGTGGCCCTCCACCCCGACCTTGCCCTCACCCCCCGGGGAGGTCAAGGCTTCCTAGCGTAGGTGGGGACACGTGGCCCTAAGGACTGGCCAGACCACTGTCTGCAGAAGGGGGCTGAGATGAGAGGACCGGACAGTGGTTCTGTCACTCCCTGTCCTTTTGCTTCCAGAAGTTCCATTCTGTCCCCCTGTCCTCCTCTGTCTTCCTGGGGTCCGTTTCTCAGGCTTTGCTGAGACTCCCCACACCCTGCCTCTTCCCTGTCCTCCCCAGTCTGGCCGTGACAGCCCTCGTAGTGACCAGTGGACACTTGGCCTTCCTGAGGTCAGTCCTCAGAAATCATGGGCCAGGGACCATCAGTTAGCGTAATGGCTATATCGCTAGACTCCCATGTAGTCGACCGCGGTTCGAGTCCCGGACCCGGTGGCTTAAACTCACGCCAAGCGCGTGTGCGTGCGTGCCCAGGATCCCCAGAGGAGAATGGAGGAGAAGGGATAGCGGCGTGGCCATCCCCCCTGGGGGGTGATTTCTCGCTTTCTGTCTCTCTGTCTCTGTCTGTCTTTCTGGTGAGCGCACGTGCCCTATAGCAAAAACCTCTCTGAAAAAAAAAAAAATCATGAACCCCGTCTCTATACTAGACACCAGGGCCTCTCATTCCTAGAAGCCGCCCAGAGATCCCTTAGACACCCCACGCGGCCATCTTTGGCCTGAAAAACCCTCTCCCCCTGCTGCGGGGAAGACCCCAGTTTGTACAAACCACCTCCCACCAGGAGCGTGGGCTCCCTCGCTCCCCTCTCCCCGGCAGCCTGGCCCATACAGGCTTAGGGGGTGGCAGGCCCGGTGAGGAAATGCCGGCGGGAGGGTGGCGGGAAGTTGTAGTGACACGGCCAGACTTGGCAGGGCGCCTCGCATCCCCCTCCAGTCCCTCCTCCCAACCCCTCGGCCCACTGTGCAGACTGGGCAGGAGGCCCGGGAGGAGCCAGCCACAGCACAGCACCACCGGGGGGTGGGTGCAGACACGCGGGCCTCCCTGTCCCTGTCCCAGGTACATCCCCGAGGGCATGCAGTGCTCCTGCGGGGTGGACTACTACACGCCCACGCCCGAGGTCCACAACCGGTCCTTCGTCATCTACATGTTCGTGGTGCACTTCACGGTCCCCATGCTCGTCATCGCCTTCTGCTACGGGCAGCTGGTCTTCGCCGTCAAGGAGGTACGGGCCGGGGGCTCTCCTCCCTGCCACCCTGCCCCGGGCGCGGCCTCAGCCTGGACTCAGCCCCGTGTCCACGCAGGCGGCCGCCCAGCAGCAGGAGTCGGCCACCACGCAGAAGGCGGAGAAGGAGGTCACCCGCATGGTCGTCATCATGGTGGTCGCCTTCCTGGTCTGCTGGGTGCCCTACGCCAGCGTGGCCTTCTACATCTTCACCCACCAGGGCTCCGACTTCGGCCCCATCTTCATGACCGTCCCGGCGTTCTTTGCCAAGACCTCCGCCGTCTACAACCCGGTCATCTACATCATGATGAACAAGCAGGTGCCTGCTGCGGGCTGGGGTGCTCCGGGCCCGCCCCAGCCCCAGGGCTGAGGACAGGCCACTGGAGCAGGCAGGGGGAGCTCCGCCAGGCTGTGGGCAGCAGGACTCGCAGCAGCCTCGTCCGGGGGCTCATGAGAAATGCAGAGTCCTGGGCCCCACCCGGCCTGCTCGGAACCTGTATTGCTTATTTTAGGGGGTGGGAGAGTTTTTACTATAGGGTGCTTGTCAGAAGGACAGAGAAAGACAGACAGAAAGCAAGAAATCACCCCCCAGGGGGGATGGCCACGCCGCAATCCCTTCTCCTCCATTCTCCTCTCGGGATCTTGGGCACGCACGCACACGCGCCTGGCGTGAGTTTTAAGTCACCGGGTCCGGGACTTGAACCACGGTCGGCTACGTGAGAGTCCAGCGACATAGCCATTATGCCATCTGCTGGTCCCAAGGGGCCTGCATTTCCAACCAGCCTTCCAGTGTGGGAAGCGCTGTCCAGGTGGCCGGAGCACAGAAGCCCACTGTAAGAGCCAAACAGCCCAGGGCAGGGCATGGGATGGTGTGAGCGCCTGTGAAGTTCAACTAGGAGCTGAAAGGGCTTGTTCTGGGGTCAAGCAGATGGCATAGCAGTTGTGTTGCTGGACTCCCACCTGGTCAGCCACAGTTTGAGTCCCGGGCCCGGTGGCTTCAAACTCACACCAGGCTTGTGTGTGTGCGTGCCCGAGATCCTGAGGAGAATGGAGGAGAAGGGATTGCAGTGTGGCCATCCCCCCTGGGGGTTGATTTCTCACTTTCTGTCTCTCTGTCTCTCTCTGTCTTTCTGTAGAGCGCATGAACCCTATAGCAAAAACCTCTAAAAAAATAAAAATTTAAAAAAAGGGGTGAAACCCCAAAGTCCCAGAATGAGGGAGACGACTGTGAATGCCGTCTGGGGGCCTGAGTCTGTGTGGACGGAGGCGGACGTGACCCGCCGTGCCCGTCTGCTGCACCTGACGCGTGCCCTTTGCCTTCCAGTTCCGGAACTGCATGCTCACCACCATCTGCTGTGGCAAGAACCCGCTGGGTGACGACGAGACCTCTGTCACCGTCTCCAAGACGGAGACCAGCCAGGTGGCCCCTGCCTAGGCTCTGCCAGGGACTCTGTGGCCGACTGTAGGAGTCTCCCGTCCTCAACACCCACCCCAGCCTCGGTCGCCCCCAAGGAGCCACACCTGTCAGAGTGAAGTCACTCAGGCTCCCTGAGGTTTTGTTTGTTTGTTTGTTTTTTTCCCCCAAAGAAAAATTTAATGAGAACAAAATGAGGCTTTCCATTGGACGGGAACAGCCTGAGACGGGACGTCCACCAGGACTGCGGATCTGCCGCCCCTCCCCCGGCTCATCTCCCAGGGACAGAACCCTTGCTCTCCGGAAGTGTCCCCACTTAGGGATAAGTGTTTAGCACAGCACGGGCACACAGTAGGTGCTTTAAAAATGCTCGGTGGCTGAAGGGAGGGGCTCGTGGGGAGACGAGTAAGACGAGTACAGGGAGACTGGCAGGAGGGCCTGCCTGCCCTCTGAGACCCTGAGCAGCCTGCTCACCCTGGCTGGGGCCCTGGAGCAGTACAGCCCCTCCCTGGGCCTCGCCTTCTCCCTCTGTGACCCGGACTTCCCAAACCTAGACCCACCAGGGCACGGCTGCTGCCAAGATCAGACCTAGACATGTGTGTGTGTGTCCACAGGTGTGCACGTGTGCACAAGTGTGTATGTGTATATGGGCGTGCGCGTGTGTATGGGTGTGCATGTGTGCACAGGTGTGCATGTGTGTGCGTGCGAGCGGGTGTGTTTAAGCACTTTGTAGATTAATAAGGAGCTGGACACGAACACTGACTCATACAATCGGGGTGATCCCCTCTTCCTGACAGTGACTCTCTGGAGACAGGCAAGGCCCCAGGCATTCAGACCATGGGCTTTTACTCCACCCCAGGAGGATTTGCAGTTCTCCAGGCATCAAGGCCAGGCCTGGCGGGGTCTGGGCAAAGGAGAGACAGTCATGGGGAAGCAGAATGCAGTCATTAGACCCAAAAGACACTGGGGCTGGGAGCCCAGGCCTGGGCCCAGGCTCCATCTCCAGGGTGGAGCCCAGGCCTGGGGCCTCCCCTTCCCAATGTGAGGTCGAGGGAAAGGCCTTTCAGCTTCTGGAAAGCCCCGCTCGTGTGCCCCAGCGCCCCACCTAAGGCCTGAGCAAGCTTCCAGAAGCACCTGCCCTCATCCAGCGGAGAGCTGGGCTCTGCTGTCGTCCCTGACCAGAGAGCTCACACACCAAGCCTGGGAAATCCAGCTCCCCTGGGGACACTCCTGGTCTCAGTTCCCACATTCCTGGCTAGACAAGCCCCTGTCTCCCGCCACCCCAAGTTCTTCCCTGTTCTAGAGAGTCTGCTCTGACATCGGGGCGTCACAGCGGAGTCGCCTCGGTAACCATCCCTCCCTCTCCATGCCACCGAAGTGGGAGGTCCCAGCTCTCCGAGCTCTGCCTGGAGAATGAGGCCCGCGGGGGCTTTAAAAGCTCAGCTGCTACACTTGACAGGAGTGGCGGTGGTTTTCTCACCTACTCTTTAGCCATAGCATGGATGGAAACTGCTGCTTCCCCCTGACCCCCTGACCCTCAGCTAGCCAGGTCAGGCAATGAGCAGAGCACCCTGGGGGGTTGGGGTAGAAAGAGACAGCCTAGGAATAGAAATGCCCCAGCTTTGGAGTTACAGAGACCCCAGTGATCATGCGGCTGCCAGCACTCTTTGTCACCACTCTCAGCTTCTTTATCTGCAAAAGAGGATCTTTAAATGGGCCTTCAGGGGTTATGAAGACCACGCAGTGGGTGGGCAGACGGGGAGAGATGCTGGCTTTACCAGAGACCCCTCCCCCCGGGGAATGTGACAGCTCCTGAGTGTTGTCCTCCTTCTCCAAGGTGGGAGAGGGTGGCAGGAGCCTGAGACAGAAGGTCCCATGTCATGGCGGGCTGGAGTAGGTAAGACCTGGGCTCTCCCCGTTTGGCCCTCTGCTGTCCCCCTAGGTGACGTTCACCATGAGTCTTTGGGTGCAAGTGGGAGGAAACCCAGCTCAATCGGGCTGAAGTGAAAGGGAGACCTTATTGGCTCATGTAAGCAACGGCCCAGGGCTTCGGGCACAACTGGGTGCCGGCGCTCGGGGACGTACTCGGCCCTGTCTTTCCCTCTCTGCCTACACTTCTCTCCGGGCTCGGCTTCATTCCCAGGCTGATTGGTCCCAAAGGGTGGCGGAAATGGCCCCCACACATCCAGGGTCACCACGGCCCCCTAGAAATGGACTTCTTTCCCCCTTCAGCTCTTGCCAACGTCCCATGCAGAGTTCTCATTGGCCAGGCCTGGGTCACATGCTCACCCCAAAGCCTGGCACCATGGTCAGGGTGGAGACTCATCCTCGGATGGGACAAGCCCGGGTCACCTGATCCCTCTAAGCCAATCACATACCCTCCCCTACGGCCTAGACAGGCTCAACCTCACATGAGCCAGAGGTGTGTGGACAGGGAGAGGAGGGCTCCCTGACACGAGCCCCAGACGCTGTCACCAGGGGAGGAGGGCAGGAGGGGGGCAGGAAACAGTCCCGGAGGGGTTGGGCTCTACCAAAACCAGTGACGTCAGGAGCGTGGGCAGACCCGTCTGCCACAGCAGGGACAAGAGTCCACGTTCTCCCCCTGCACCTCAGAGGCCGTGCTGGGCTGGGAGCGTGGCCAGGGGGGAGGATGTGGCACTTCAGCCTCTGTCCCACAGGCAGCCGCCCTGTCACAGTTACCCCAGGCCACTTATTCTGAGGAGTGGCACGTGGGCCCCAGCCTCTGGGCCGGGGAACAGTGACTCTAACCCCAGAGCGTTCTCTGTCTTTCCTGGTGGAGAGGAAAACCTCCCTACTGCCTTGACTGACAGCCACTCGCTGGCCACCTGCGTGGAGAAGGGAGATGGAGGTTGACTTTTATTTTTTTCCTTTTTAAGAGAGACTTTTGCTTTAGGGCATGTGCGCTCATTGGAGAGACAGAGAGCAAGAAATCCCCCCGGGGGATGGCCACGCAGCAATCCATTCTCCTTTTGGGATCTTGGGCACACACGCACATGTGCCCAGTGTGAGTTTTTTTAAAAAATTTTTGGGGGAGATTTTTACTATAGGGTGCGTGCGCTCATCAGAAAGAGAAAGACAGAGACAGAAAGCGAGAAATTACCCCCCGGGGGGATGGCCACGCCGCAATCCCTTCTCCTCCATTCTCCTCTCAGGATCTTGGGCACGCATGCACACGCGCCCAGCATGAGTCTAAGCTACCGGGTCCAGGACTCGAACCATGGTCAACTACGTGGGAGTTCAGCAACACAGCCATTATGCTAACTGCTGGTCCCCTGGCATGAGTTTTAAGTTGCCGGATCCAGGACTCGAACTGGGAGTCCAGCGACATAACCATTATACCATCTGCGGGTCCCGATGGCTGCTGACATAAGCTGTGGAAAGGGTGTCTCTGCCCCATCTCCCAGCTCCAGGTGGATGACAGATCCACGGGGGCCTGTTGTCTGCAACTGTGGCCATCCAGCCACATCGGAGGAAGCCCACCCAGGCCAGGGCGGGCGGGGACTCCCAGATTAACTGACGGAGCCCGTGTCTGACCTGGCCAGCTCCAGGGTCACGAAGCTCTCTCACCCCAGCGTGGTATGTGCACCCTCAGGGCAAGCCCTGAAACTGTCATTCTAGGACTCGGACCCCTCAGCCGGAAAGGGGGGGAATCATCGCACTTGGTAGAGTTGTCTAAAGGGATTCAGGAGTTGTTGCTATAACCAATGCTGTACCCAGGAGGCATTAAATAAATGTGAACTCAGTAAGCGTGGACCACCTTCAAAGGAGGCAGGCCCCCCACGGACATGGTGAAGGTAGCATGCTAAAGAGGGGGCACCTGGGAGAGGGGAAGTTAGTGCTCACCACCCGCAGTGTGCATTCCCTCTGCTGATATTAGTTCTCTCTCCCTACGTCCTCGCACAGCATCTAGTCTCCCGACTTCCCTTCAACTGTAAGGCATGGCACTAAGGTCTGGCCACCAGAGTGTACTCAGAAGCGCTAGGTGAGGTCTCCAGGTTGTGCATTTCAGAGAAGAGAGGCGCTTTCCACATCCTCTCTTCTTTCTTTCCTGCTGGCTGGGATGTAGTCATGACGACTGGAGCTGCAGCAGCCACATTGGATCACAAGATAGACTCTGAAGCTAAAGAATGACAAAGCAGCAAAAGAGATGGAGCCTGGGTCTCTCTCACGCTGCCTGACCAGCCCTGGTCAAACCTAAATGCAGAGTTTCATGAGGGAATGGTTCCATGGTTTCTTGTTTAGGCCGCTGGTATTTCAGAGTTCTAGCTGATGTCTTAACTAACACAGAGAGGGCTTCCAGGTCTGAGCTCAGTGAGATCTCGGGACAGGTCCTCTCTGATCTTTGGCTTCTTCATGTATAAATAAAATAGCGAATGTGAAATATGTCTATGGACATTGAACACAGCAGCTGTTGTGCACATCGATTGACCTAAGGCAGGAAAGAAAAGTCACCACGGTCCTGACATTACAGGGGCCACCGTCCCCCAAAGCAGACACCCTGTGGCTGCTCAGAGTTCAGAATCGCACTATTTTTTTTTTTTTTTTTTGGAGAGGTTTTTGCTTTAGGGCATGTGCGCTCTCCAGAAAGACAGAGAGAGAGAGACAGAAAGTGAGAAATCACCCCCAGGGGGGATGGTCCATGCCACAATCCCTTCTTCTCCATTTCCTCTCAGGATCTTGGGCATACACGCACACACGCCCGGTGCAAGTTTAAGCCACCAGGTCCGGGACTCGAACCACAGTTGACTACATGGGAGTCCAATGACATAGCTATTATACCATCTGCTGGTCCCCAGAACCGTACTCTTTAGAGCCATTATAAGCCCACAGCGAGCAGGACCACATGCTCCAGGACAGTGAAGAAGTTTCCAGCAGAAATGAAACCCTTTGCGGGTCTCCGTATGAAAGTCGCATCAGGCCCCTCCTGGTCGCCTGCAGTCTGACACTCCTCATTTCCATTTTCCTGCAAAAAGGCAATCCTCGGGAGGCATTTTTAGATCACGCTGCGCATTTCAGAACTTCTTCCTTCTGAGCACAGCTCCACCCTGGCACAGCCTGGGAGCGGAGTTTCAGACGATGCTCGCTGGCAGGGATGTTTATATCGCTAGTTCTCCATTCTTGGAAACGCCCCATGACTGTGAGCACAATCGCTGCCCCCGTGCGTGCCAGCTCCCATTTCCTCTAGCCTTGTCCCCTCTCCTGCTCTAGCTGGTGCCAGAGGATGGTTTCAGGCCTGCTCCCATGGGCCGAGCTTGGCTCTGGCCCCGGGGCAAGCCAGCACCACCGCACTGGGCACTGGGCACCTACTGTATGCTGGCCGCCGTGTTGGCAAAGGGATACCACCAGGAACATGGCAGGCACAGCCCTGCCTCTGCCCCAGAGCTCACGGGTGAGAGAGGGGCAAGGCCGACTTGGAAGTCAGGGCACCCGGGGCTCCAGGGGCAAGACCAGGGGCAGCTCCCAGAGGAAGGGCCCCTGGCCTTCCAGGACAGCAAATGCTTTTCCGAGGAAGTGGCAGACAGATCTTGATTTATTTACTCACTTGGTTTTCACATGTTTTTGTTTATTTCTTCCTTAAAAGGGAGAGAGAGAGAGTGTACCCCCAATAGGATCTGCACACATTGATCCACCAGTGCCCCCAGCCCCAGCTGCCCCAGATCATGGACATACACATGCCCACCATAATTAGGGAGGTCTCCAGACACAAATCCAGAACCTTCCCCTGGGGGTCAGCCTTGCAAAGCCTCATGTTTTACCACTGCGCCAACATCTGACCCCAAAACACAGTATCTACTCATACAGAGGCCTAAAGGATGAATGGGAAATAGTTAAGAGAACATAGGTGGGGGAGAAGAAGGTTTAGCCAAGTGTATCAGTTAGCTTATGCTGCATGACAAATAAGCCCAGAATGTCATGGCTTAAAACGACATATTGTTGTTGATGATTTGTGAATCAGAGTGCGAACCAAGCTTGGTCAATCTCTGCTTGGCTCATTCAAACATTTGTGATCTCCTGAGGACTGATGGGAAGACAGAGGGAACTCGTTAGGCTCTGGCAGGCTAACAAGGCTTGCTCCTGTGGCAGCAGGACTGGCGTAGCATCCCTTCCACCTCAGTCCATTGGTCAAAGCAAGCCCCAAGGCCAGTTCAGATTTTTGTTTGTTTGTTTTTGAGAGACTATAGTACGTATGTGCTCACCAGAGGAGGCAGAGAGACAGAAAGCGCGAAATGATCCCCTGGGGGATGGCCACACTGCAATCCCTTCCCTTCAATTCTCTTCTCAGGATTCAGGGCATGCACACATATGTCTGGCATGAGTTTCAAGCCACCAAGTCCTGGACTCAAACCACGGTCAGCCATGTGGGAGTCCAGCGCCTTAACCACCATGCCTCCTGCTGGCCCCAAGCCTGCTCAGAGGTAAGTGTGGAAGAAGGGGCCGTGACATTGCAAGTGGGCGTGGACATGTGAAATGGGAGCACCGTCGCACCAATCTAGCATGTAGAGGACGCACAGAACATCCAGGTATCAGCACGTTACCCTGAGAGCACAGCGTGGTGGGGTGGTGGGGTCCTAGTGGGGTGTCCCCAAGCCAGACCGAAGAGCTCAGACTTTCACCCAGGAGGGCAGTGAGAGCCACGGAGGCTGCAGGGCAGGAGGTGGGGGAGGATTTCATTTCAGAACACTGTAACGGCCACAGCCTCCCTCAACCCAGACCTTTGAGGAAGGAGAATCCTCAGGGGAAATTGAACAATGAGAGATTACAGGGAAGGAAAGATAAGTTACTTAAAACCAGTCCCCTCCAGGGCCGGCCAGTGGCATGGAGGCTAAGGAGGCTAGAGCCCACATGGCTGACTATGCTGTTCAAGTCCCGAATACGACAACTTAAAAACATGCTGGGGAGGCCAGCAGGTGGCGAGGTGGTTAGGTGTGGGACTCCCACATGGCTGACCACGGATCAAGTCCCAGCCCTGCTGGTTTGCTTTCTCATTTTCTCTCTTTCTCTCTCGCTCTCTCTCTCGTCAAATTAAATAATAATCATAATAATGGGACCAGCAGTTAGAGTAATGGCTATGTCACTGAACTCCCATGTAGTTGACCGCGGTTCAAGTCCCGGACCCGGTGACTTAAACTCACGCCAGGCTTGTGTGCGTGCGTGCCCAAGATCCCGAGAGGAGAATGGAGGAGAAGGGATTGTGAAGTGGCCATTCCCCCGGGGGTGATTTCTCACTTTCTGTCTCTCTGTCTCTCTCTTTCTCTCTGGTGAGTGCACGTGCCCTAAAGCAAAAACAAAACAAACAAACAAAAAACCATGCTGGGTACATGTGCATGCCAAAACCCAAGAGGAGAATGGCGAAGAGATTGCAGCATGCCCCTCCTCCCCTACCCCCGAGGGTGATTTCTCACTTTCTCTCTCTCCCTCTCTCTCTCTGGAGAGCACATATACCCTATACCTAAAAACAAAAGACAAAAGCCCATCACCTCCAAATCCTGGTTCCAGAGGAAACCACGGCTACTACCTTGACATGAGTCCTCTGGGACGTTCTGTGCCTTTGTGCAGGCACACACGCACACATGCACACACGCATGCACACACACACACACGCACCCCAAGAGTCTGTCTTCTCCGAAGTGGGAGCAAATTCTCCAGATGCGTGCTGGTCCCCTCCTCTGCGGGGCTGTCTGCGATCCCACGCTGTGAACCTACACCCCTGACAGGCCCGCGCTGTCGCCTGGGGCGAGCGTCCCTGTGTGTCTGCGGGAACGTTCTCCGGGTGAACTCCCAGTGGGATAAATGGGGTGTGCAGCGAGTCCGTCTTCGGCTGTGTTTTGAGCCACTGCACTGCTTCCCAAGGACTGCTCCGCCTACCTTCCCAACAGCGAGGAATCTGTCCCATTCCTCACACCAGCAGGAATAAACATTAGAGAATTTGTCACAGGGCCAGCAGGTGGCGGGGTGGTGAGGGCGCTGGACTCCCACATGATCGACTGCAGTTCAAGGGCCAGACCTGATGGCTTAAAACTCACGCTGGGCGTGTGTGCGTGCGTGCCCAAAATCCCAGGAGGAGAAGGCAGGAGAAGGGATTGCAGCGTGGCCATCACCCCTGGGGCGGCAGGGTGGGGTGCTTTCTCACTTTCCCTCTCACTGTCTCTCTCCGGGGAGTGCATGCACCCTATGACGAAAACCTAAAAAAGGAAAGAACATTTGTCACTCTGCTGTGTGTGAACTACAACCTCAGCCTTATTTATTTATTTATTTATTTATTTATTTATTTTTTTTGGAGAGGTTTTTCGCTATAGGGCGCGTGCGCTCGCCAGACAGAGAGAGACATAGAGACAGAAAGCGAGAAATCACCCCCCAGGGGGGATGGTCACGCCGCAATCCCTTCTCCTCCATTCTCCTCTCGGGATCTTGGGCATGCACGCACACGCGCCCGGCGTGAGTTGTAAGCCACCGGGTCTGAGATGCAAACCACAGTCGACTACGTGAGAGTCCAGCGACACAGCCATTACGCTAACTGCTGGTTCCCTTTATTTATTTATTTATCCTATGAGTCAGAGAGACAGAGACAGAGAGAGCACACATGCCTTACAGCGACAAATAAAAACAGGGTTTTCGTGCCCCAATCCACCCCCGGCCTCCGCCAGCCCCGGATCACGCATATACGCATGCTCAGTGCAGGCAGCGAGGTCTCCAGACACAAACCCGAATCCCTGCCCCGTGGGTCAGCCCCCCGTGTGCCTGCTCCGCCACACCCAGGTCCCTTGTTTGGAGAGGCTGCAGACCACGGCTGCGCAGAGAGGAAGCCGGTCAGCCCGGCCCCTGGCCACCCCCTTGGAAGGTTTCATTGTTCCCCCAAATCCTGTAGCACAACTTCCAGGAGAGAAGGGAGGAGGTGCCAGGCTTCGGGGAGTACCTTTCTGAAATTGGCTGGGCCTCAGCTGCCTTCCTAGGTGTGCCAAACTCGAACTTTCTTCTTGGGTCAGAAAACTCATGCCTCTTTGTAGTTTCCATGTGAATTTTCCTGAATGCCAAGAAAGTCGCGCACGTGTCTTCCTAGCCTTTCCGGTCCTTTGTCCGTTTTCCCAGTGGGCATTGCTCTTGTTTATGAAGACTTTTGCAAGCCATTTTATTTTAAAATTGTTCATGCAGGGCCAGTAGGTGGCGTAGTGGTTAAGCTGTTGGACTTCCACGTGGAGGGCCGCAGTTCGAGTCCTATACCTGGCAGCTTGAAACTCATGCCGGGCATGTGTGCGTGTGTGCCAAAAGTCCTAAGAGGAAAATGGAGGAGAAGGGACTGCAGCATGGCCATCCCCCTTGGGGGGTGGTTTCTCGCCTTCTGTCTCTCTGTCTCTGTCTTTCTGGCAAATGCACGTGCCTTGTAGTTTTCACTATCAAAAAAAAAAAAAAAAAAAATTGGTCACTTGTTTCTTAATTTCTTTCTTTCCTTTAATTGCCAGAGACTGTGTGTACTCACCGGAGATGGACAGGGATGGAGAGGGCGGGGGGAAATCCGCCCATGGACCGTGGTTACACTGCAGTCCTGTCTCCTCCATCTCTACCCTGTCCGGATCTGGGACATACACATGTGCCTGGTGTGATTCTCAAGCTACTGGGGCTAGGACTAAGACCCAGGTCAACCATATGGGATCCAGTTAACTGAATCGCTAGGCCACAGGGCCAGACTGGTTTCTTTCTTTCTTCTTAAAGAGTTATTTATTTAATGTTATTTACCAGTACTATTATTATTACTTTTTTCTAACCAGAGACAGAGACAGGGAAAGAGAAAAAGCAAGCTACTGGGTCCAGGACTCGAACTGTGGTCAGCCATGTGGTAGTGTCCAGTGCCTTAGCTAGGGCCACCTGCTGGCCTCCAGCCCAGTTTCTTTCTTAAAGCAACGGAACAACAGGACAGCACCCCCACCCCCCACCCCCAGGCCTCCGGAGAGGCCACTCATTGCCTGCCCTGGGAGGGGGTGTGTTCCGGTCAACTCCCTCAGGTTGGCCTCTGTTACTTTTGGAGAAACGGAGGCCTGGGAACAGGAGCAGACGCGGGGGCGGCCACTGCCCTCCTGCTGGGATGAGCGGGCCTCGGCGGCTCCTGCACAGCCCAGGTGGCCCTGGATTCCGCCAGCATCTCCAGCCCCTCGTGGACGTGGACGTGGACGTGGACGGGCACGGGAGGGCCAAGCTCTCGGCCCAGTCATTGCCTTGGGAGCTCAGACCCAGAGAAGCCCAGAGACGCCCCGGACCCCGCAGGAGTGGCTGGCCAGGCGGGGCTCCCTGCAGGCTCCCGGCCCCTCCCAGCTGATGGCCCTCAGCCCAATCAGGGCTAATTGGTGGAGCCGCTGCGGGTACATAAGCCAGGCCGGCCGGCTGCCTCACGCTGCCCAGGGAGGAAGGCTGGCCGGTGCTCGGCCTGTCCATGGCCTCGGGACGGAGCTCGGCGGCCGCCTCAGCCGGCTCGGACTCTTCACCCTCCCCGAGGCCCTCCGGCTCCTCAGCAGGCCCGGCCAGGTCTCGCGGGTCCAAAGCGTCAGGTGAGCAGGAGGGGCAGCCCCCGCCCCGCAGCCGGCAGCCATGCCAGGGCCGTCCCGGCTCTTCCGATGCCCCGGCCTCCCAGCCAGGCCCAGCTCCCAGCCTAGAAGCCGCCAAGGCAGAGCAGTCGATGCCGAGGCCGCGGTAGCAGGGGGCTGTGGGCAGCACGTGCTGCTGAGAGCCCGGGCAGCTAGGCACGTCCTGCAGGAGGGACAGGTGAGGGGCATTTGGTGCACACCTGGCCACCCCACGGCTCAGCTGGGGAACAGCTCGGGGTTTCTCTGGATACGAGGGCCCACGGAGGCAAACCAGGCCCAGCTCATGTCTGCAAGGAGCACCTGTCTAACGGTGAAGCCTGCCGCATCCCTAGGTGCCTTTGGTAACATGATGTAGAGCTATAGGAGTCAGAGCCATTCTGTAACTCACCTGGAAGTCAGGGAAGGCTTCCTGGAGGAGGTGATCCCTGAAGGATGAATAAGCCTCAACCGAGGGACATGTTCTGAGTATGTGCAGGGGCTCCTGGGGGAGGAGCCGGTGCCAAGGGTTACTGGGCTGAGGTGGCACCCTAGCTTGGGCACTCGGGGACAGTGTCTGAACTGAGGTGTTTAGAGGCCATGAGGGATAGCAAGAGCTTCCCAGGTAGCCCCCCAGGCAGAGGGACCCGTGCCACTGGCTATGTGGGATCCAGCTACCTTCACCACCATGCCCTGGGGCTGGAAGAGTGAACCATTATTATTATTATTATTATTATTATTTTTTTTGGAGAAGGAGAGGTTTTTTGCTATAGGGTGCGTGCGCTTGCTAGAAAGAGAGAGACAGAAAGTGAGAAATCACACCCAGGGGGGATGGCCACGCCGCAGTCCCTTCTCCTCCATTCTCCTCTCGGGATCTTGGGCACGCACGCACATGCGCCCAGCGTGAGTTCAAGCCACCGGATTCAGGACTCGAACCGTGGTTGGCTACATGGGAGTCCAGCGACATAGCCATTACACTAACTGCTGGTCCCTGGAAGAGAGAATTCTTTAAAAAGAGAAACACGAAGAGCCTCACCTGAGATGGCACTGCCAGCAGGGAGCCCCACGTCCTCCCAGGCCGCCCGCCCACCCTCCGGGGGCCCAGTCGTGCCTCCTCACGGGGTCCAGGGTGGCCTGGGCTCGGGTGACGTCCTGCCGTCGGTCGTCCCACAGGCCCGAGCTGCCAGGGCGTCCGTGCGGGGCCCCATGCCCCCACGATGCTGTGCATGGTGGTGGAGGCCCTGGAGACCCTGCAGCTGCGGGAGCAGCGGCACAACCTGTCGGTGACGGCCATCAAACGCTACGTCCTGCACAAGTACCCGACGGCGGGCGGCCGCCGCTTCAAGTACCTGCTGCGACAGGCCCTGGACAGCGGCCTGCGCCGCGGCCTCCTGGTCAGGCCCGTCCACTCCAAGGCCAAGGGAGTCACCGGCAGCTTCAAGGTGAGCCGCTGCGGGCCTGGGCTTTGGCCCCTCGCTGTCCCCGCCTCTGTTCTTCCCAGGCTCAGCTGGGACCCCTCTCCTCGGGAAGGGCTGGTGCATGCCCCCTCAGAGCTGTCCCCTGCCCTGTCACCCTGCGGTGTCCGTCTTTGTCACTCCTGGGCCATTTTTGGAGACCAAGAACGGTCTACTCTGTTTGCTTCTGGCCCTGACATCACCAGGAGAACCTCAGGGACCCAGATCGGACCTGTCTCGTCATCGCCTGCCCTGGGATTCCTGCCCGGCTCGTGCTGCTACAGCACCACGGGAGACTTTCTTTAAAAAAAATAATAATAATAAGGGACCAGCAGTTAGCGTAATGGCTATGTCGCTGGACTCCCATGTAGTCGACTGTGGTTCGAGTCCCACACACGGTGGTTTAAACTTGCGCCGGGTGCGTTTGTGTGCGTGCCCAAGATCCCGAGAGGAGAATGGAGGAGAAGGGATTGCGGCGTGGCCATCCCCCCTGGGGGGTGATTTCTCGCTTTCTATCTCTCTGTCTCTGTCTTTCTGGCGAGCGCACGCACCCTATAGCAAAAACCTCTCTCTCAAAAAAAATAAATAAATAAAAATAAAAGTTTATTTACTTATCATTATTTTTCAATTTGACCAGAGAGAGACAGGGAGAAAGCAAGCTGCCAAGGCCGCGACTCAACCTGTGGTCGGCCATGTGGGAGTCCAGCGCCTTTAACCACCACGCCACCTGCTGGCCCTTAGGGGCTTTCTTGACGTCCCCATGGTTACTGGGTGACCTGTCTCACGAATCCCGTTCTCGGGGAGCTCCGGGTGAGTCCGAGCTTGGATGGGAACTTGGCAAGGTTAGGTGGACAGTGTGGCGGAGGAGCTGGGGCAGGTGGCCGGTTGGGCTGGAGGCCCGTGGCTGGGCGTGGGGAGGGGCGGGTGGGAGAGGTCTCTGGGGACATGGGGTTCAGGATGCCCCTGAGCTGGCAGAGTAGGAGGGTCGTTTCCCGTCTTGGGTGACAGGGAGCTGTGAAGTGTGGGGGCAGGACGGAGAGCTTCAGACGCAGGTGTAGAAGGTCCCGTCCACCCTGCCGCTCCCACCCTCTGATGGTTCCCACCCTCTGATGGTTCCCACCCTGAAGGTGAGCAGACCGAGGCCCGTGGGCGGGAGAGAAAGCTCGGCCGAGTCCCTGGAGGGGGTGGGAGAACCGTGACCTCAGCTCTGTCTGTCCTCGGAGCCTGTGCTCTGGGCTGTGGAGGGGCGAGGCAGGGAGGGCCTGGGGATGGGGGAGAGTGAGGGAAGTCAGAAACCCTAACCCATTCCCACAGGGACGCGCGGGGCTGAGAGTGCTCAGGAGAGACCCACCTGGCTCCAGCCTCGGTGGCGTGTACTCCTAAGACCTGTGCTCATGGCTGGGGCCATGTTGGAGGTGCAGGTTCGAAGCCCGCTGTAACCTAAAGGCCAGGGGAGGTGGTGTGGGCCTGTAATCCCAGTGACTCATGGAGGCTGAGGCAGGAGGAGCGTGAGTTCGAGGCTGGCCTGGGCAACATGGTGGGCCCTGTCTGAAAGAGAGCTGGGCGTGGGTGTGCACATGCCCAGCTGAGAGGCCGAGGCAGGGGGATCGGGACATGGCAAGACCCTGTCTTATCAGCAAGTGAGTGGGACCAACAGATGGTGCAATGGGTACATCATTGGACTCCCATGTAGCCTGACCATGGTTCAAGCCCTGGACCCAGTGTCTTAAAATTCACACCAGGCACATGTGTGTGGGTACCCAAACTCCCAAGAGGAGAAGGGATTGCGGCATGGACATCCCCCCCAGGGAGTGATTTCTTGCTTTCTGTCTCTTTGTCTCTCTCTGTCAAGTGCATGCACCCCACCCTACCGCAAAAATCTCTCTAAAATAATAATAACCTTTTTTTGGGAAAGGATTTTGCTATAGGGCGCATGCACTCGCCAGAAAGACAGAGAGAGACAGAGAGACAGAAAGCGAGAAATCACCCCCCAGGAGGGTATGGCCACGCCGCAGTCCCTTCTCCTCCATTCTCCTCTCGGGATCTTGAGCACGCATGCACATGCGCCTGGTGTGAGTTTAAGCCATCAGGTCCAGGACTCGAACTGCAGTTGACTACATGGGAGTCCAGCAACATAGCCATGACGCCATCTGCTGGTCCCAATCGTAATGATTTTAAAAAGCGAATGAGAGAGACTTGCAGACTGACGTTTCTGAGGACGGGCGTGAAAGGCAGCGTCGGGCCTTTGGGAGGTGCTGTGTGTCCCCTGTCCCCGGCCACCTGCCTCGCCGGGAACGGAACCTTGTTCTTGGAGTCTTCTAGAACGGGGCCCGGGACACCCAGAGCGCCTGTCCTCAGCCCCACCGTGTCTCTCCCTCCAGTTAGTTCCTGAGAGCAAGAAGAAGAATCAGCCCAGGAAGAAGCCCAGCCACCCGGCTGAGAGTGCTGGGGAGGCCAAGAAGAAGGGCCCCCCCAAACCAAGCCAAGCACAGGCGCCAGCCAGCACGGGCAAGGTGGAGGGTGTGGCCGGGAAGCCAGGAGATGAAAGGAAGGCCCCCCCAAAACCAGCGGCAGCCAGAGAGAGAGCCCCCCCGGACGGCAGCCAGGCAGAGCCGGGCGCAGCTGGGAAAGGCCCCCGCAAACCAGACAAGGCCACGCGGTCCCCTTCCGGAGCCAGCCGGCCCCGCGGGGAGCCCACGGGCACGGGGAGCAACAGCCAAGGTGGGTGCGTGGGGACCGCGGCCTCCGCAGCCCAGAGCTCCGGCTGGGGCTGAGGGACCGGGAGGGCTTCCTGGTCTGGTGCATGTGCCCTGGCACCGGCCTCACCCGGAGGGACAGAACTCCACGACTGACGGACAGGGCCAGACCTGTCAAGGCGTGCAAATGGGAAGCAGGGAGGCACCGAGAACCCAGGACTCACTCCTAAGGCACGAGGATGCAGGAAGACCTCCTGGAGGAGGTGTCCTGGGTAGAACAGCCTGTGCAAAGAGCAGGAGCCCTAAAGAGGAGTTTATTTATTTATTTATTTTCTTTAAAGAACTGTTTTTTGTTTTGGAGAGGTTTTTGCTATAGGGCGTGTGCGCTCGCCAGAAAGACAGAGAGAGATAGAGAGACAGAAAGCGAGAAATCACCCCCCAGGGGGGATGGCCACGCCGCAATCCCTTCTCCTCCATTCTCCTCTCGGGATCTTGGGCATGCACGCACACGCGCCCGGCGTGAGTTTAAGGCACCAGGTCCGGGACTTGAACCGCAGTCGACTACATGGGAGTCCAGCAACATGGCCATTATGCTAACTGCTGGTCCCTTTAATAACTATTTTATTTAACTTTATTTATTTATTTTAATTTGACCAAAGAGGGACAGAGCAAGAGAGTGAGAGAGAGAAAATGACAAAGAAAGCAAGCTGCTAGGTCTGGGACTCGAATCACAGTTGGCCATGTGGGAGTCCAGCGCCCTTAGCCACCACGCCACCTGCTGGCGCCAAGAAAGGGGAGCTTCTGAGGGACTGCAGATGGTTCCGTCTGTCTTCAGTGCTGGAAGGGAGATGTATGAAGGGCAGCCTGGAGTCTGCGCGTGACGTGGAGGGCAGTGGGGAGCCATGGAAGGATTCTGGCAGGGAGCAGCTAGGTTCGGAGTCCCTTTTTTAAGCATCCCGACGGCTCCGTGGAAGACAAACTAAAGACGAGGCTGCTAGGCCTGACAGGAGCCCTGGGCGTGGGCAGGTACGGAGCAGGGGTGCCTGGCTCCAGCCAGCCAATGAGGGAGCTCATGTCACTTGCAGGCCTGGGCACTGCGGCTCAGAGTGGCTAACGGCTCCCCCTAAGCCACACAGCCTGTAAGTGTCTGAGTGAGGACCGGGGGCCCAGGCAGGATGGGGCTTTGGAGCCCCGGGCCTTCCTGCCCTACAAGCAGCTCCTCCTGAAAAGAGTCCACACATGACTACCACCCTCCCCCTCCAACTTCCAGGAGGTGCCGAGTCCCACAGGGAGCCCAAGGCTGTGATTGCGAGTTCAAAACCCACAGCCGGCAAGGTAGGTAGCTTGCGCCCTCCCTGCTCTGAGCATGCCCTGGGTGTCCTGCATCTACCCCGGACTGGCCCACGTGGAGGTGAGGTAAATTCCTCTTCTTCCAAAACAGCCCACCTTCTCCTGCCTGGCCCTCTGGCACTCTTGGGGTTCCGTCAGCCCACTTTACTGATAAGGGGCTGAGGCTTAGAGGGGTACCCCGTGTCCAAACCTGCTGTGCCCCGCCCTGCCCCGCCCCACTCCACTGACCCCTGTGCCTGGCTTGCTCTCATAGGTCAAAAAGGCAGTGGCCAAGGTCCCCAGAGGGGCAGCTGCCCCAGGGCCTGGGGAGGGGCCCAAAGCCAAGGAAGACATCCCTCCAGAGGGCCGAGGCTCCAAGACGGGGCTCAAGCCACCGGCCAGGAAGATGGTCGCCCTCAAGGGCCCGGGCAGCTCTGCGCTGCCCGCCAAGGCCTCGGCCTCCAAGCCGACCAAAAACAAAGCGGGCCGCGGCCCAGACCTAGAAGCTGGGTCCTAGCTCCGTGAGCGGAACTGGGTGCCTGTGAGGTTTTCTGGGCTTTTCCTCCCTCACAAACCAGCATTCTATTTATTTATTGTACTCTATTTATCAATAAAGAGTTCTTTATTTTCATCTGCAAACTGGCCTGGGTGCTGGCTGAGACTCGCGGATGTCCCTGTTAGGGCTCCCATGGCCATCTGCTGACACTGACTGTTTACCTGGCCTGCTCTGGCCCTGGGAGACAGCTCAGTGTGAGGGACTGGGGCACAGGAGAGATGCTTAACCCCGCCCTGAGATCTGGAAGGCTCCCAGGAGGAGGTGGTTTTTTACCTTAAAGGAGGAGTAACAGCTGACACCAACTTGCCACCTCCTGAGTGTGCCATCTAGGCACCAGACCTTCTAGCCGTTGCTGAGCTGCCTCAGCTGGCACCTGCTGGCACAGGGACAAGCCTTCCTGCCACACTCTGCTCTGACTGTAGATGCGTCAGCAAAACGAATGGCTACTCCTGTGTTTAGTCATTGGCGACCGGGGCTGTTTGTTACGCAGCAGCCGCCAGGACAAAGGCTGTGGGTAGATCAGGGCTAGATGGTGAAGGGCCTCTTAGGCCAAAAGTCTGCAGTCCAGGCTTAATTTTAATTGTTGTAAGGAGCTGTCGGAGGACAGTGAGTAACAGTAACGCTGGGGGACAGGGGAGGAGCAGAGGCCAGCAAGGAGGCCCTGCCACAGTCCAGGGGAGAAGAATGGTGGCCAGCCAGGCTGGGTCATGGAGGGAGGGGCTGCAAGTGGCTGCTTCTGGACTGAGTTTGGAGGTGCGTGCGTGGCTTGCTGATGGGCTGGCTGTGGGAAAGGTCAGCGCCGAGGCCCCAGAGTGGAGCCCGGGTAGTCAGGTGATGGCACAGTGACCGTGGAACGCACCGGTGAGAACTCAGCTGGGCGAAGGAGGAGGCTGCCGAGAGATGGTCCAGGTCATGGCTGAGCCAGGGAATTCGAAGGAGTTCGAGTTAGCTGGACAGGCCTTAGGAAAGGCAGACAGGTCCAGAGGGAGACCGAGGCTGCCCCACACAGGCCTTCAGACGGCTCCTTTCTACCCCTGCTCTGCCAGCCTGGGGATCTCACTTCGTCTAGCTGTGCTGACAGCTTCCCCGGGGGGGCTGAGCCATGGTTGCCAGGAGGGCCCTGGGGGGCAACGTGAGCAGATGGCGGGGCTGGGCTGACACACCCCAGGGAGGGGTCTACTCTGAGACCCCTAGGGCTGTGAGGGGCACCTCCATGCAGGCTCTGGTTGGGCCATCACTGGGCAGCTCTCCTCCGCGAGCTGGGGCCAGGCCAGTATCTGCCCAGTGGCCGAGCCTCCACCTGCCACCCTCGAGCCCCTGTGCAAGCCACCTCCCTCCCCTGCAATACTCTCTCCTCTTTCAAGAGGATCTTAGCTAGAGGAAGCTACATCGGGGGTCCCCACCCTCCTGGGTTCCCTCTGATAGAAAGGACAGACCCTCTCATGCCCAAGGCAGCCGGCAAATCTGCAGGGCCCCAGATCAGAGGACTGCGGATGGCTCGCGGAAGTTGGGCTCTTAGTCTGCTGAGAAATGACCCCAGAAATGAGAGATGGCCTCCATTCGCGAACGCATTCCTCAACTTCGAGAAGGAACTACATGTTAATCAGACATTAAGACAGGCTGTGGAATATTTAATGGCATAGAAAGATGTTCCTGACATATTGTCGCGGGGGGGGGGGGGTGATCAGGCTGCAAAGTGATGTGCACGCCCCGATCCCCAAGCTGTGCTCTCGGCCCACCCCATACTGCACGCTGTGTGGACGGCACTCCGAAACCTTCCCGCTCACGGCCGCGGGGCTGGGGCAGCTCTTGTTTCCCTACGTGTCCGCCTCCATTTCTCCGGGAAACACGTTCTCGATCCAGAATCACACCCTCCCCCTCCCCCCCAGAGCCTATCAAATGTGCCGATATCTTAAATTAGAAAATCTGCTGCTTAATAAAAAAGAATCGGTGCCTGGAATAGAAAACGTACAAGATAAAGAAGCTCTCTCTCCACCCAGAAGCCACTACAGGCAAAAGCTATTTTTAAAGCAAAAGATTGTTTACTTTTCTCACTTTTTTTTTGTTCTCATTAATTCTAAAACTGCTATCTGTGGGATTTTGTTTAAATCTTAGGCATTTGGGGGGCCTCGTTCTTACTGCTGATAAATGTGTCTGACTGGTTTTTTTTTCCATAAAGGGGAAAGCGAGCTGGGTTTGCTGGTAATCTGGAGGTGGGGTTTCTAGTGAGCTGGGGTGAGTTCGGAGCCCACCAGGTGGGCAGGGGTGATGGGCAGGGGTGTGGACCCGCTGATGCAGGCTGACTGTCCTCATGGCTGTGGGGAGGAGGGAACAGCTTGCCCTGCTGGGAACACAGCCTGGGTCACGCTGGCCTTCGGAAACCGGCCTCTGCATTCCTGTCTGAAAACCTGAGTTTGTGGGACCAGCAGTTAGCGTAATGGCTATGTCGCTGGACTCCCATGTACATAGTCAACCGCAGTTTGCGTCCCGGACCCGGTGGCTTAAAAGTCACGCCGGGCATGTGTGCGTGCGTGCCCAAGATCCCAAGAGGAGAAAGGAGGAGAAGGGATTGCGGCGTGGTCATCCCCCCTGGGGGGGTGATTTCTCGCTCTCTGTCTCTCTGTCTCTCTCTGTCTGGTGAGCGCACGTGCCCTATAGCAAAAACCTCTCAACAAAAAATTAAAACAAGAAAAAAACAACAAAAAAATGGGATTAAATAATTCTAAAAAATGCTTTATTGAGCTAGATCGTGAGTGCACACGTGACGAGAGAGAGATTAGCAGCCTCTGCAGGGCCTGGCCATGCCACGATCCTCTCCCTCCATTGCTCCGGCCCGCAAGGTCCTGGGCACTCGGATCATTTCAGGCCGACCTGTCCAGGGACCACGTTCTCCATGTGAGGTCGGCTTCTCTTGAGCAGTGAATGACCCGGGTCCAACCCCAGACCGTGGCATGATCCAGCCAGGGCCCCCACCCTTTCTGTTCGGGGTGCAGAGGCTGCCCGCCCTGCCCCCACACCCCCGGCCACCTCAGGACAAAGGCTGGAGCCCACGGTAGGTTTTCCCATCAGGCTTTTATTATAAAGAAAGTTCTAGAGACTCTGGTCCACGCCCCCCTCCAGCCTGGCACTGGCTGGGCCAACTGTGAGGAGGCTGGACCAGACCAGGATGGGCATGTCCTCGGGGTGCAGAGGGGGCTCTGCCAGGTCTGCGGGCCCCTGGAGCCCTGTTTCCAGTGTTACATCGGGAGCCCTGGGGACCCTCCCCGGGACCTCTGCACAGGTGGCAGCTGTTCACAGTTGGCGCGTTTTAAGTTTTTAATATAGAAAAGCTTTCTAAAAAACAAAAAACCAAAAATGACAAAAGGTGCTGTCCTTAGAAACACGTCCAGCAAGATCGGGTAGCCCAGCTACAGCCTCGGTGCGTCTTCACCTCCCTGCCCTGGAGACCAGACCCCCCAGCACCATCCCCCCCCCACCCCCTGCCCTCCCTGGCTCAGGGAGGCCTGCAGAGCCTCTGTCCCGCCCCAGCCGTGGGCACCGCCCATCCTAGCCACTCCACTGCAACCCCGTGGCCAGGGTCACACGGGAGACGGCCACAACGCTTTGGTGGCTGAAGCAGAAAGCATTGGAGGGCGGGTTCCAGGAGGCCTCCCCTCCACCGCTCGGATGAGGTAGTTCTGGCCTGCAGCCTCCGGGCCAAGCAGGCTCCCCGTCTCCAATCTGTGCTGGGCCGCCTGGTGGGCACAGCCCAGGCCGTGCTGGGGGACGGGGCCGCCTCCCCGGCATGACTGTGGCATTCAAGCCTCCCACCCCAGAGATCAGCTTGGGTGGACGGAGGGAACAGCAGTGTCCACAGGGGCCGGGGCTGGGGCGCCTCTGCCTGGCTCAGAGGGGCGCCTCACCCGCCCCCAGGGTCCACGTGCTCAGTTTTCCTGCAGGCCCGGGAAGCAGGTGACGTGGAGGCCGGTGGCCAGTGGCGGCTTCTCCCAGCAGCGGAGCTGACCGGCCTCGGCTCAGGCCTCGCTGTAGCACTCGTAGATGTTGTCCTCCATCAGTGCCACCACCTGCTCGAACTTGTGCTGCAGCTGCGTCCTCCGGGCCGTGGGGTTGGCCTCCAGGGCGCTCATGATCTGGGGGTGGAGCAGCGGGTCAGCTGGCCACACCCGGCCCCGGCGGAGGTCTCACCGGGGGGCACACACCACCTACCGGCCTCTGCCAGCGACCAGCCCTGCGGTGTGAGTGCTTAGAGGCGAGTCCCTGGGCAGAGTCGGGGCTGCCCCAGGGCAGGTGTTCCCGGCGGGCACTCACCTGCGGGCGATACCTCTTGGCGTATTTATAAATCTCCGCCATGGCCACGTTGGTGTTGAACTCATTCTGGTATTTCTGTGGGGAGCGAGTAGGAAGAGGGAGCGCCGGTCACCCCAGCTGGCCTGCAGAGACCCAGCCCCACGCCCTGCCAAGCCCCCCGTGGTTAAGTACACAGGCCCCTCTGGGCGCCCGGGCCCTGATTCCAGCCTCGTCTGGGAAAGAGACGCGGATGAAACCATGACAGCCCCGAAATGCCCAGGGTCCGATCCGGTGTCCCTCCACCCCCCCGGCCCCGGCCGCCTGCTGCCCCGCACCCGCGACTCCTCGGCCAGGTGGGCGTTCATCTCCTGCTCGCTGAGCGGCGTCATGTCCTGGATCTGCTTGTAGTAGCGCTGCACGGCCCTGCGGTACTCGGGGATCTCCTTGGCATACAGGAGCTTGTTGGTGGGCGAGTCCTGGCACAGAGGGGCCACAGGTCAGACGCGGGATGCCGGAAGGACGGTCGGTCCTTCTCTGCATGAGCCCTCGTCCCCATGGCCACGTCGATGGCCAGTGGGTGGCCTTGCCGGTTGAGCAATCACCTAGCCCTGAATGTCCCATGCCAGCTCTGGCCTTGTCCCCTTCTCCCCCTCCTCGACCCTTTTGTCCTTTTTTAAGACAGGGTGTGGCTGTGTCGCACTGCCCCTGCCCGGGCCTCCAGCTGGGACGAGGAGCACGCCACTACACCCGGCTGTGTCAGACACAGTCTGTCTGTGTTGCCCACACCAGACTGGAACTCATAATCCTCCTGCGGTGGCTGCCTGGGTCACTGGGATGACAGGCATGTGCCACCGTGCTGGGCTCTGGGTGGGACATAGGCGTCCCGCCTGGCCCCAGCCCATGGGGTAGCAGCCGCGCCACACGGCACCACCGCAGCTAGGCCCCCGCAGCCTTTAATTTAATTTATGCATGAAGGTTTTCGCCACAGGGCATGTGTGTTCACCAGGGAGGACAGAGACAGTGAGGGGACAGTGAGCAGTCACCCTCCTTTCTCCTCCTGGGACATGCACAACTGCCCAGCGTGACTTTCAAGGCACTGGGTCTGGGACTCGAACTGCGGTCAGCCATGTGGGAGTCCAGTGCCTGAAGCACCATGCCACCTGCTGCCCACCCCCCAGCTGCCTTTCCCATCTCACCCCTGTCCTGGTTTTTACCGGACAGTCATGGCGATGACCTGGAGGGAGAGACCTGCTTCTTCCCCGGGGAGAGCCGCCTGCCCCGTGCAGTCCCGGCTCGTGTCCTCGTTGGGGCTCCTGGTCTTGGCTAAGATTTCTAAGTCCAAATGCTGGCTCCGTGGGGTGCCTCCCCCCACATCGCGCCCGCCTGAAAGCAGGACGTGCCAACGACGCTCCCAGTTCCCCGTCACGGTCCCCTGCCTTCTGCACGAGTACGTGACAAGCAGTGGCATTTTCTCTCTGCAATCCGTGACTAAAGGCAGGACCACGCACACCCCCCCCGCACACCCAGTCCTGCAGTGCCAGGTCCAGTCATCCAACTGCATCGTGCTCACGGCAGCCAGAGCCCGTCCCTGCTCCTGCCAGGCCCCGGGCCCTTAGCCGGGAACGTCCCTCCCTCTCACTGCCACCCTCTAAAGCCACTTGGGTCTTGTGGCCTCAGACCGAGCCTTGGGCGTCTCCCTCCTGTGTGCATCTCGGGTCCTGGGCACCTGCACCCCTCACCCAGTGGGCACTGAATGCCCTGCTCGATGGCCCTTGCCCTTCAGGGCTGCTGCCTGGGCCCGGCTGACGTGCTGGCGAGCCCCCGAGCAGGTCGTCCGTGTCCACACTGGCGTCCACACCGGCGTCCTCACCTGCCCAGGGCCGGCTGGCACAGCTGACGCAGGTGTGGCCGGTCTGGGTGAGGCGGTTTCTGGGCATCTCTGCTGTCTGACGACCCGCTCCCCGGCCCCCGCCTCAGCGCCCGCACGGCCCCGCCCGCCCGCCTGACCTTGCCCAGCTGCAGGTCGGAGATGGAGCAGGCGTCGATGAAGGCCTGCGCGATGACCGACAGGCAGGCGTCCATGTGGTCTGTCTTGTCGATGTCAAAGACGAACTGGGGGTTCTTCAGGATGTTCACCCAGAACCGGAGCGGAAGGCTGGGGTGGCAGCGACACAGGCCTTGTGAGCCGGGAGCCCGCCCACGGGGGCCGGGGCAGGGGCACAGAGTGGGCTTCGTCCCCGGGGGTGGGGGGAGTCCAGTCACGCGAGATGCCACCTCGGGGACCTGGGCCGCTCCGCCTCGGCCAGCGGGGGTGGCGGAGCGGCCTAGAGCAGGGTCCTGCCAGAGCGGCAGGGTGCCGGGCCCAGCCAGGTCTGGCTCTCATTAGAGGCCGCCTGCTGGGCAGCCCTGACTCCTCCCCTCCCCCCTCCTCCCCCTCCCCCAGCCTCCTCCTGCAACAGGAAGTCCAGCAGTAACAGGGCCACCCCACAGCAGCTGAGGGAGGGCAGACAGGGTGGCTGGAGCCTCGGCCGTGGCCTTGGGAGGCCTGAGAGAGAGTTGGCAACTGTCCCTTGCCCCCAAGCCCAGGGCCGTGGCAGCCTGGGGCTATGCCCCACCCCCCAGTGCTCTGGAAAACTCCTGCCACTGCACAGAAACTTCTGGGCCAGTGGCATTTTCTGAGCATTTCAGCAAATTCTCAGTGGGGGATGGGCTGTGACCCCCCCCAAAGGCTAAGCCATGCCTTCAAGGAGGGCTGTGAGCTGGACATGGGATGCAGGTCAGGGGGTGTCCAGCCTGGCTCTGCCGTCCCCAGGGCCCTGTGGTCTTGGCAGGTGCTGCCACCCCCCGGGCCTCAGTGTCCCCGTCTGTAGGGTGGGGCTGACGATGCTGGCCCAAGGCGTTAGGAGGGAGAACGATGGGGAGACGGTGCCTACAGAAAACTCCTCGGTGTTGTTCTAGTTCCTTCTTACAGGGGAGGCCACTGCGATGGGCCCAGCTTTACGGCTGGGAGGAATGCCAGCGAGAGGTTGTCACTCACCCGAGGACACTCAGCTGGGAGGGCGAGCAGGCAGGGTCGGGCCAGCTCGGAGCGCCCAGCCACTGCCCCGCGGCTCACAGGCGTGCCGAGTCCCCTCCCGCCTGCCCACCTGTTGGTCTTCCAGATGTGCAGGGTGTCGGGGTCCGAGATGCCCCTCTTCTCAGCCTGCTCCTCCAGGAAGTCGAAGAAGTACTTGACAGCCAGTGGGGGCTTGTCCTCGCGGATGCTCAGGATGGCCTTGAACAGGTCGTCCAGAAACTTCTGCAGCGTGCCCTGTGGGGGCGGGCGGCCGCCAGCAGCCTGAGCCACAGGTGGACGGCAGTGGGCACCCTCGGTGGCTCGGGCTGGCACTCGGCATGGAGAAGCCGTGTTGGCATAAGCGGGTCCCCTGACTGTGGAAGGGCTTGTGAGACCGCCTCACGGGTGCACTGACAGGACGGGTCAGGCCAGGGCTGAGAACACGTGGGCAGAACGTGGCTGCGGGGGTGCCGGCTGTGCCGCCCAAGCTGAGTGGCCCTGGGGACATCGCCGACCCCTGGGGCCCAGGCGGGCATGCGGGGCACCTATCGGCAATACGCCGGCAGTGAGTCCCTCGCAGGGGGCACCCTAGGCCCACGAGATCTGTCCCAGGAGTTCACCCGACTCTCGGGGCCAACGGGGCAGAGTGCACGCCCCTCCCCGGCAGCTGGCCCTCCCCAGGCCAGAGCTGAGCCCTGTACCCCCCACGGCGGGCCCACCTTGGTAGACAGCAGGCGGGTCAGGTAGATCTCGGGGAGCACTTTCTTGCGGTGGCTCTGCCGGTGGGACTTCTTGGGCTCCGCCAGCTCGTCTGTGGGCAGCACCTGGGAGGCCGGGCAGTGGTCAGCGCCCACGCCTGGCACCCTCCCCACAGGCCCCGGGAAGTCCGTCCCATGCCCGGGGCGCCTGGTTCTGCCCACAGGCTGTGGTTCCCTCTGGATTCTGTCTTCCCCCCACCCCAGCCTTTCCCAGGGCCTGGGAGCACTTTTCCCGGAGACCCAGCAGGGCAGAGAGCCAGGGCCACTCCCAGCGAGGGCCTGGCTCCGCAGGGCCCGGGCCGGGCACTCACCAAATGGAAATACTTCTCTGTGTCCAAGTCTTTCACTGTGAGAGGAAAACACACATCATAAATAAACAGGGAAAGCCGCAGAGCCAGAGAGGGAGAGAGACACCGAGCCAGAACGGTGGGGAATGCGAGAAACAGAGACGGAGATCCAGAGAGACACTCAGAGAGAATGAGATGGAGAGACAGGCTGAGTCGGGGAGGGACAGAGAGGAAAACGCCAAGGCAGAAAGAGGTAATAGACAGAGACACAGTGACGGACAAAGGATGAGTCAGAGACAGTGAGACCTCCACAGCGATGGAGACAGAGACGTGGAGAGAACAGAGAAAGATGCTGTTGCAGAGGGTGTGGGGGACCCCAGGTGACTGGGCGGCTGTCCCCCCTCTCAGCCCTCCCTGCTCTGTCCCCGAGCTCAGACCAAACCCTGCCCTCTGCCCCTGAAGGGACCCCAGATCCAGAGGCAGGCTCCCACGGGAACGTGCGGGGTGGGTGGGGCAGGGCCGCGGCGCTGAGCCCAGATGGTCACACCAACCTCCCCCGGCCTGGCAGTGGCTCTGGCCCCTTACGCCCACACCCGCCCCGGGGCTGGCGCCAGCTGCCCACAGGCAATCGGCTTAAGGGGGCTGGGCCGGGCAGTCCCGGGCAGAGGGGTTGGCCTGGCCCTGGACGGGGGGTGGCCAGAGGGGTCCCCAAGCCTACGTGCTCAGCTACCTCGGCCCAGTGTGTTGTCCTTCTTGTCTGTGAGGCTCATGGCCAGAGAGGCACCCTCAGGAATCTGATGAGGGAAGAGCCCAAGGTCAGGGGTCAGAGGTCGGCTGGGAGCCGGGCGGGCGGGGGTGGGGCGGGCCGCACCTTGTAGTGGGCCAGGGTGTTGAGCTTCTTGCGGCCGTCCTCCACCACCGAGGTGTCGTCCAAGTCCCTCAGGATGTAGCTCTGTGTGCTGGACGCAAACCACTCTGCGAGGACAGTCGGGTCAGAGCCGGCCGGGGCAGGCCCACGGCCCACGGGATGGGACTCCTGCTCTCTCTGCAGAACCCCAGGCCAGCCATGCCCCCGAGCCTCTATGTCCCCAGCTGTAAAATGGGGACAGGGAGCAGAATGGGGAGGGGCGTAGAACATGACGGTGCCAGGGCGGTGGCACAGAGATGGCTCTGGATGTCCTTGTCCCTGGGTGGCTAATGTCACAGTTACTGCTGAGACAGGAAGAGGGACCACGCGTCAAAGTGGCCACACACGTTCCTCGGCTCCCTGCTGTCTCCAGGGCCAAAGCCTCCAGGGTCTGGATGACCCAGCACCTGCCTGGCCTCCAGTCCTGCCCCGCCATCAGCCCAGTGGTCACCTGACGCTCCCGGCTTTATGTGACAATCGCCACGCCTGCACCGCCACCCCGAGCCAGGGCTTAGAACAGGCCTGGCAGAGTGTCCAGCAAAGGCCGCAGTCGTAGAACAGACAGCCTCAGCCTCGCAGGCTAACCGAGACTCCTACGCATCCTTCAAAGCCCACTTGGGGGGCTGGCAGGTGGCGTGGTGGTTAAGGGCACTGGACTCCCCCATGGCCGACCACAGTTCGAGGCCCAGACCTGGCGGCTTGCTTTCTCACTTTCTCTCTCTGTTTATATCCCCCTCAGGTCAAGGTAAAATAAATAAGTAAATAAAGTTAAATAAAATAATTATTAACCAAAAAATCCACTTGAGGGGGCCAGCAGATGGTATAGTGGTTATGTTGCTAGGACTCCCACAGGACTGACTGCGGTTTGAGCCCCAGACCCGGTGACTTGAACCTCACACAGGGCCACAGGGCGCATGTGCATGAGTGCCCAAGATCCCAGGAGAATGGAGGAGAAAGGTCACAGCGGGTGGCCATCCCCTCTGGGGGGTGATTTCTCACTTTTCCTCTCACTGTCTGTGTTTCTTGCTCTCTGGACACCCTAAGGCCGAAATCTTTTTTTTTTTTTTTTTTTTTGAGAAGTGATGGCCCCTCCCTTGGGAAGCCTCTTCTCAACACTAGTGGCTGTGGCTTGCAGCCTGCTCACACGCAGGGCTCCCCGCCAGAATAAGAGCTCCCTGCTGTTGGGGGCTTTATCCCGTCCCCTCAGTGTCCCCAAGCCCGGTACAATGCCCACGGCTCCAGTGCGCCGGCCCGGCCGAGGCACGGGTGGGCCTGCAGGAGCGGTCCAGGGCCGCGCCCACCCACCGAGGTCCACGTCCTCGACGCGCGCGGCCACTGCGAGTAAGGCACGTTCTTGCAGAAGGCGTCCAGGATCTTCTCCTTGACCTGCGTCAGCGTGTCGGTGTCCATGGCCCGCACGCTCAGCGAGTCCATGCCACAGCCCTGGAAGGACACGTTCAGGTTCTGCAGAGAGAGGGTGGGGGCGGTCAGTGCCACGGGGAGCCAGGGCAGGGCTGCAAGGAGGGTGGCCGTGGCCCCCGGCCCCGCGCCGCGCTCACCCGGGGCTTGGCCTCGATGTTCTCCCGCAGCAGCCACTCCTCGTTGAGCGTGTAGCGGGCCTTCCCGGTGATGGCGTCGATGGAGCCCTTGTTCACCTGCTGCTTGATGGCGCACAGGAGCAGGAAGAACGGCTCCCCGACCGTCTCCTGCGGGGGGAAGGCTGTCAGGGCGCCCAGCCCCCCCACAGCCCCCAGGTCGGTGGCCATGCGGCGGCCACCCCCAGGGCCTCCACCAGCCCCCTGCCTCTCCGTGGCAGCCTAACGTCCTCCTTTTGGGCCCTGGAGCCAACACCGTCCCCCAGGGTGTCCGCATGGACTCTGATAAAACACCACTGGCAGAGCCAGCAGGTGGCATCGTGAGGCTCTCAACTCCCATGCGGTCAGCCACGGTGTGAGTCCCGGACCCGGCAGCTTAAAACTCACACCAGGTGCGTGTGTGTGCATGCCCAAAATCCCAAGAGGAGACGGGATTGCGGCGTGGCCATCCCCGCGGGGGGGTGACTTCTCACTTTCTGTTTCTCTGTCTCTCCAGCGAGTGCACGTGCCCTATAGCAAAAATATCTCCCAAAAAAAACACACAAAAAAACACAAAACACCACTGGCTACGGGCTACATATTCATATTCATCCCACATCCCAGCAACCCTGCCAGGTATGGCACATCCTCCTCGCTGTGTAGTTGCGGCTCAGAGCAACCTGCTCAGGGTCACCCAGCTGGGAAGTGGTAGAGCTAGACTCGAACCCTCCCAAGCCTGCACCTCTTCTTACTAAGCTGGAGCCTCCCAGGGAGAGTTTAGATGGGACCGGAACACAGATGTGGCCTCAAGTGACCCAGATCACAGCCGATAGCCACGGAGAGGCTCAGGACAGAGCAGGCACAATACCCCTTCTCCCGCCAGCCCCTGATCCACAAAGTGCCCCAGGCCAGAGAGGGCCCGCTGCCAGCAGACCCCTCATGCCGATTTTCAGAGTCACTGCGGAGCATGGGAGCCAGGAGCCCCGCTTCCACGAGCATGTCAGGGCGAACGGGGAGCTGCGTTTGCAAATGAGGTGTGTAATACCATTAGGCAGACCTGGCAGGGCTGCGGGGCCGTGGGCCAGGCCTCGTTCCTGCTCCAACGCTCCGTGTTCTGGAGGAGGAAGCGGGCTCGGAGGGAAAGGCCTGAGAAGCCGTCCGAAGGCCCAGCGAGCTGACCAGGCCCCGCTGTGGTCCCGACCGCCCGAACACGGCAGCCAGTGGAGGCCGAGGCACCCAGTCCAGCCTCTAGCCCACCCTCACACCCCGCTTCCCCAGGAGGCCCTTGTGAGCCCCGGAGGCCCGGGGCAGAGGCGCATTTGATGGGAGGAGACCAAAGCCCAGGGTCCAGCCAGACGCCCGAGCCCCGGTTCCGGGCTGTGGCAGGCCCGTGCTGTTACGTGGCGGCCAGCTGGGAACACAGGCCCCCGCGCCCTGCTACGGCTGGGGGAGGCCGGGGCAGAACGCTGGGAGTTCTCTGCTCCTGGGACCTTTGGTGGCCTCCCAGCCTTGGCCTTGCTGTCCCCGGGGCCCGGCCTCCTCCCTGCACGACTCTTGCCCTACAAGCCCTCAGGCCCCAGCTCCAGGGAGTCGCCATGACCCTCGGCAGGGTGTGAGGCCCCGAAGGCTGGGCCCTGGCATTTGTCTCTGCGTCTTGGTCTCTCTCCCGAGACTAGGAGGGGCCCAGGACCAGACCGGGGTCTGCATTAGCCCTGGGCCCACAGCAGTGACCGAGACACCCCAGGGAGGGCCGGACGGCAGGGAGCAACGTCCTGGTCACCAAGGTCCCTGACAACGCCTGCCGGCCCGTGCTCCGAGCCCTCGGCGGCCCAGCCAGCTCTCCTGCACCCCGGCTCCCCGTCTGCGCCGTGGGCCCTACGACCTGGCCCTGTGGTGCCGGGCCGAGGCGGTGCTCACCCGCAGACAGCTGTACATGCAGATGGACATCCAGTTGGTGAGCATCTTCTCCACCACCGACTCCGTGCGCCGCAGCATCAGCTTGGGGTTCTTGGCGGCCGAGGCGTCGATGAGGTCGACCAGCAGCTCCTTCATGATGCTGGTGTAGTACTCCAGCTTGCCGTGCAGCGCGATGGTCAGCAGGGACGCCAGGCTGCACCTGCGGCGGCACGGCGGGTTGGCACGGCGGGTCTGCTGCCCCGGGACAGCCACACGGCGTGGCGGGCCGGGACAGACACACCTGGCCGCTGCGGGATGCTGAGCCTGCCCCGCCGTGTGGCTGGGTGAGCGGCTGCAGCTGGCAGCTCTGGGACAGGGACTGTGCGGCACGTGGGGTCAGCACAGCTGCACCTGGCAGCCCTGGCACAGGCTGCATGGCACAGTGGCGCCGTGTCAGCAGTCCCGGGACAGAGGCCACATGGCATGTAGGGCCGGCACGGCCGCAGGAAGGGCTGCGCCGTACGGCGGTCAGTCCAGCCACAGCTGTCACTGGACCCGGCACTCGGGCCTGTCTGGGGGCAGCTCACGCACGCTGGGTGAGTGGGGACAGGCTCCCTTGGACAAAGGTCCTGGGCCTGGCCCTGCCGGCCCCGGAGTGGCGTCTCACCGGTCGCGCACGGCGAAGTCCTTCTGCTGCTCCAGCGCGTGCACGAAGACGATGAGGAAGTGCTTGTTGCTGAGCAGCGAGGAGAACAGGCTGACGCCCTCCTCCATGTGGGGCCGGCAGCTCTCGGGGATCTGCGGGCACATGTGCGGGGTGTCCGAGGGGCTCTGTGCTCCCGCCTGGCCCGCAAGCCAGCTCCCGTGATGTCCTGGGTGCTGGGGGGCTCACTACCTCCCAGGTGGCACCTCGGACCCCGGCTCCGGGAATGAGGGTTCAGCTGAGGTGAAACGGGGGCCCAGGAAGGGCAAGGGGGCCTGGAGGGGACCAGCCCCGCTGTGGGGGTGCCCAGCTGTTCTCTAACGGCAGGTGGAACCGGGTGCACAGGGGAGCAACCCCGTCCTGCCCTCCCGGCCTGGAGTCAGCCCTGCGTGCCGCCTGGTCCTGGGGCGCTGGGTGCCCACGCACAGCGGGTCCCGTGAGCTGCTCGAGAACCCAGGGGTACGTGCAGGGAGGGCACTCACCTTCCACTCGCCCAGCAGCGGGTGGGTCTCCTGCACCAGGGGGCTGCCCTGGGAGCTGAGGGTCTGGGAAGGCACCACATAACGCTCTTCATACAGGGAGGAGCACTGCGGAGGGAGAGCCCAGGTCTCAGGGGCCCGGGGCGCCCTCACCCACCCATAGAAAGGGGGGCTGCCTGGCCTCTGCTGGGGGAGACTGCCAGGGAAACAGCTCCACACAAAGGAAGAGAGACAGCGGGTCACACACAGGGGGCATCCCGGGGGGCTCCCTGGAGAGGGCCACAAGGCAGAGGAGCCAGCAGGAGCCGAGGTGCAGTGATCCACGAGGGCACCAAACCTCAGAAGCAGCTCAGTGTGCAAAGGGGGAAACTGAGGCACAGGGTCACCCTCCAGGGGTTGCCATGGGGGTTGAGCTGCACCCGAGGTTGGGAAGGGCCATGGACTGTGCCACGGCGAGTTATACACGGGCTGTTGCAGGGAACGGTGTGTGTGGACAGGGTGAGAGTCAGGGCTGGCCATGGGCGTGGGCGCCGGACAGGTCAGGGAAGGTGGAGGTGGGCAGGGCAGCGCCTCTGGACAGCCAGAGGAGGCATAGTAGGTGGGGCAGGGTCCGGGGGACAAGAGGGGTGTGAGACCGAGATAAGCCTGGCTGGGACGGGCCCGAGGAGGGCCTGGCAGGGCATGTGGGGCCCCGCTGGCCCTGCTCGCCATCAGTGGGAGGGGCAGGTCCAGCACCCCAGGAGGCGAGCAGGCCCCATGACTGCCTTCTGTACACACAGGTAAATCTCAACTGGGCGGAGCAGGGCAGGTGTCCAGGGCTGCCGTGGACAGGTGCACGGGCTCCGCACCGCTCAAGGGGCCCCACTGCACGCAGGAGCCCTCGAGGCGGGCACAGCCCGGGGAGGCTGAGTGGTCCCCGCGGTGGCCAGGGCACGTTCAGGGCGGGCTCAGGCTGACCTTGGGGAAGAAGGTGCGGGTCACAAAGTGCTTGTACTCCAGGAAGGGAATGCCCTGGCTGCGGTTCAGCTCCTTGGTCAGGTCTGTCATGTCCGTCTGCAGCTCAGCGAAGCCTGGCGGGCGGGCAGGCAGCGGTGAGCCGCCTGCAAACCCACCTCGGACGGGAAACCCGTGCGCCCCGCCGAGCCCCACCAGCTACCTTTGCGGATCTCCTCCCGGATCTGAGACTCCATCTCCTCCATCTGCAGCAGCGTCTTCTGCCAGTAGCGCTCCGCCCGGCGGCTCTTGGTGCAGAAGACAAACAGGGCTGCGGGCAGGGAGAGGAGGGTCAGCCCCCTGGGAAGCGTGGTCAGCACCTGCTGGGTGCAGGGCTGGGATCTGGGGGCAGCGCGCCTGCCCACTGGCTTTGGCTCCAGCTCCAGCTCCTCCGAGCAGGGACAGTACCCTCCGCGGCTCAGTCCTCCCCGCCCTGGGCAGAGCTGCTACAGGGCTCAGGGCTCAGGGAGAGGCCAGCAGGACATGCCAACACCCCGCCCCAAGGAAAGAAATGTATGTGCCCAAACGGTGGCTCACGGTGGCTTTCCCCTGTGAGAGGTATGGGTGCTGTGTTTTTCATTGCTTTTTAGCATTTTCTAGTCCTTCTATAATGTCTAGGTGTTACTTGTGAATTAAGAAACTTGATCCAGGGACCAGCAGTTAGCGTAATGGCTATGTCGCTGGACTCCCACGTAGTCGACCGCGGTTCGCGCCCCGGACTCAGTGGCTTAAAACTCAGGCCAGGCGCGTGTGCGTGCGTGCCCAAGATCCCGAGAGGAGAACGGAGGAGAAGGGATTGCTGTGTGGCCATCCCCCCCGGGGGATGATTTCTCGCTTTCTGTCTCTCTGTCTCTGTCTGTCTGGCGAGCGCACGCGCCCTATAGCAAAAACCTCTCAAAAAAAAAAAAAAAGAAACTTGAGCCAGGGGCAGCAGGTGGCATGGTGGTTAAGGCGCTGGATTCCCACATGGCTGACCTGCGGTTCGAGTCCTAGACTTGGCGGATTGAAAGTCACACCAGGCACATGTGCATGCATGCCCAAAATTCTAAGAAGAATAATGGAGGGGAGGGGACTGCAGCATGGCTGTCCCCTGGGGGGGTGATCTCTCACTTTCCCTCTCCTGTCTTTCTCACTCTCTCCCTGGCAAACACATGCACCCTGCAGGGGACATTTAAAAAAAGAAAAAGAAACTTTTGAAAATAGTATTACCTTATAATCTCTTTCTGAGCTGAGAAAGAAAATATAAAGGGGCCTTCAAAAAGTTCACAGAAAATACATATCCTAATAAAAACTATGGATGGATTTCAAAATTTGCACCAAAATAAACTCATACTTTAATTCCATTCTCCATGAACTTTCAAATCCTCTTTCATATACATATGCATACAGTTTTCAGAAGAGACTGTAAAGAAATATACAAAAACAAACTGGGCGGGGAACAGCAGTTGGCATAATGGCTACGTCGCTGGACTCCCATGTAGTTGACTGCAGTGGAGTCCCGGACCTGGTGGCTTAAACTCACCCTGGGCGCGTGTGCGTGCGTGCCCAAGATCCCGAGAGGAGAATGGAGGAGAAGGGATTGCAGCATGGCCATCCCCCCGGGGAGGTGATTTCTTGCTTTCTGTCTCTCTGTCTCTCTGGTGAGCGCATGCACCCTATAGCAAAAAAGAACAAAAAACAAAAAAAACCTATCTAAAAAATAAAAATTACAGGTTGTTAATAATAGGTATTTTTTTCTTTTTAGCGTCTTCCAGTTTTCCATAAACTTTTTTCTTTTTTTGGAGAGGTTTTTTGCTATAGGGCGCATGCGCTTGCCAGACAGACAGAGAGAGACAGAGAGACAGAAAGCGAGAAATCACTCCCCAGGGGGCATGGCCACGCCGCAATCCCTTCTCCTCCGTTCTCCTCTCAGGATTTTGGGCATGCACGCACACACGCCTGGCGTGAGTTTAAGCCAGTTTAAACCAGGTCAGCTACATGGGAGTTCAGCGACACAGCCATTACACTAACTGCTGGTCCCGAGAATGGGACCATTACATCAGCGGTGCTGGCTCCATAAACTTTAAAAAAAATTATTTTATTTAACTTTATTTATTTTATTTTAACTTGACCAGAAAGGGACTCTCTCTCTCTCTCTCTCTCACACACACACACACACACACACACACACACAGAGGGATAAAAAGAGAGAAAGTGAAAAAGCAAGCCACCAGGTCCAGGACTCGAACCACAGTCGGCCATGTGGGAGTCCAGTGCCCTTAACTACCACACCACCTGCCAGCCCCTTCCCTAAACTTTTCTACATTGAATATGCTCTTTTAAAAGAAAAAAAAAAGGGGGGGGGGGGTATCCAGCACATAGCATAGTGGTTAAGGCACTGGATTCCACGTGGCTGACCGCAGTTCGAGTCCCAGATCTAATAGCTTGAAACTCACTCTAGGTGCGTGTGCGTGTGTGTGCGTGCCCAAGATCCCAAGAGGAGAATAGAGGAGAAGGGACTGCAGCATGGCCAACCCCTCTGGGGGGTGATTTCTTGCTTTCTGTCTCTCTCATGAGTGCATGTGCCCTTATAGCGCGCGCACACACACACACACAACTCTAAAAAAAAGAGAGGAAAAAAAAAAAAAAGGAGCACAACATTATTGAGCTACCGTTCACCTACCATAAAAAAAAAAAATCATCTGCCTAAGGTGCACGAGTGGATGGTTTGGAGCACAGCCCACGGGTCCTAAGTTCCCATGACCTTACCTCGGCACATTTTCACTGCCCGAGACGACCCAGCCCCACGGGGCAGCTGCTTCCTGCCCCTTCCTGCCCACCCCCAGTGAACACTGGGCTCCTCCCTGCCTCCATAGCTTGCTCGCTCCGTGCTTCTTCTACGCCGGGGCAGCGTGGGGCCCCTCGCGGGCTTCCCTCCCTTTGCACGGAGTCTCCAGGCTGGCTCGGGCCCCAGCCCACTGCACACGTCCTTCCTGTCAGAGCTGACCAGCATGCGACTGCATGCCCCTACCGTCCGCCCCCTCCAGGCTGGAGCCCCCCTACCCCCTCCAGGCTTTCGTCTGCTGCCCCAGGGTCCTGCCCCTCCTGTGTGCGCTCCTGGTCCCGGGGTGGGGGCTCCTTACCCACCACGGACAGCACCAGCAGGACGCTGCAGATGACGATGGACACCACGATGGCCGTCTCGCTGCCCCCCAGCTGCAGCGTAGCGATGGTCTGGTTGAAGTTCCCCACCTGGATCTGGACAGAAGTGGGGAACGGGGATGTGGCTGTCTCGGACTCGAGCCCGGAGTCTTCTCTCTAGCTGTGTGGCCTGGGGCAAGCCAGCTAACCTCTCTGAGCCTCAGATACCACATCAACCACGCAGCGATAAGCCACGCCCACGTGTCCTGTGGCCACGGAAGACTAAATGAGTTGACGTTTTTTTGCTAAGCTTGAGTCGCCCCAGGGTTGTTGCAGACTGGGAGGGAGTGGAGGAGGGACACTAGCCCCGAGTGTCTGCAGGGCTGACTTAGGACCAGGGGAACAGGTGAGGTGAGGACTCTGAGGGCCGAGCGAGGACTGGGATGCGGAGAAGGGGGCGCTTTCCCCGTCAGAGCCATCCTGGGCCACACACACTGCCTGGGGAGGAGTGAGCTCCCCGTGCTAGGAAGCATGCAAGCAGCGCGTGCAGAAAAGCCCCCCTGGGTCCTCTCTGCTCCTCCTGCCATCCCCTCCATGACTCCCTGTGGTGAGTGGCAGCCAGGCTCGGGCTGAGACACCAAACAGGACAGGATGTCTTACGGTGTCTGAATGCCCAGCCCACCAGGCACAGAGGGGCCACTGCCAAGGTCTTGGCCTCCGTCTCCTCCTCTGTTAAGCGGGGATGCAAAACTGCCCTGCTTGAGACCAGCAGATGGCATAATGGCTATGTCACTGGACTCCCATGTAGCCGACCGTGGTTCGAGTCTCGGACCCAGTGGCTTAAACTCAGGCCGGTGCGTGCATGCCCAAGATCCCGAGAGGAGAACGGAGGAGAAGGGATTGCAGCGTGGTCATCCCCCTGGGGGGTGGTTTCTCACTTTCTGTGTCTCTGGTGAGTGCATGTACCCTATAGCACAAAAAACAAACAAACAACTCTGCTTTGCTCGCCTAAGCTATAGGGCACGAAAGCACTCAGCAACTTCTGAGCTGCAAGGTGAGGAAGGGGCGGGCAGATGACCCCGGTGGCACTGCCGTCCACTCACCGTGATGGGCAGCTGGCCCTCGGCTGCGCCCAGGGACTCATTGACCGAGCAGTGGATGACTCTGTCGGAGACGATCTGGATGTCGCAGGCCACTTGGCCGATCCTGACCCGGTACTCGTGGCTCTCCAGCCCCAGGCTGTCCTGCTCCTTCTGTGGGTGCGATGGGGACGCTCGTGGGAGAGGTCCCCGTGGAGCCCCACGGCGCCCGCCCACCTGGTGTCCCCAGCTCACGTGGATGACCAGGGTGAGGGGCTCCCCGGGGTGGTGCTTGATCCACTTCTCCCTCTTGGCGGTGGAGAACTGCGGGTTGGGGAGGTAATCCAGGCTGAACCTGCTGCTGCGCTGCGCCTCCTCGGGGTCCAGCAGCTCCTCCGCCGCCGCCGCTTCGTCCGCGTAGACCTGCCCGTTGATGAAGAAGTCCACGGGCGCCGAGGCGTTGCTCAGGGCCCCGGGGGACGGGCAGGTGATGAGGGTGGAGTTGAGGACCTTGCAGAGCTGTCAGAGCAGGGCCAGGGCCGGGCCAGACAGGCAGGGAGAGATTAAGGTTCAGACAGACAGAGACAGAGACGCAGCAGGGGAGCCAGGTCAGCCAGGGTCCCCGGGGTGGGGGGGCCCAGCCCAGCCAACCCGACCTCACCGTGGGCTCCCGGCCGATGTGGTGCACCGCCATGGACACCCGCTGCACCATGTGGAAGCGCTCGCCCGCCACCGTGATGGTCCTGCCGCCGCTGTGGGGACGGACACCTGTCAGCCCAGCTCCGCGGGCGAGGCCCCGCCCAGGGGTGGTGGAGTCGGGTCTCACCTGACCGGGCTGCGGCGGGGACTGATGGCCGTGATGATCGGGTTCTGCATGTACCAGAAGGTGAGGTTGGTGCGGAGGCAGCCGCGACGCTCGAAGCGCACACACACGGGCACAGCGGCCGGCAGGGCCCCCGCGGGCACGGTGCAGGCGATGCTGGAGGCCGCGCGCCTGCGGGCATGGGCAGGGTTAGCCGGCACCGCCTCCCACTGCGTCTGCCCATGCCCCGCACCTGGCCGACCCTGGAGCCTCCTCCACCGCCCAGCCTCGCCGGCTCCCCTGGCGGGCAGTCCTTAGCGCCTGACCATGGCCTGTTCTCTGCCGCACCCCTTCTCAGGCTGAACTCACGCTGAGGACACCTCTTCCCTTCCTACCCAGACTCTATTGCTGCCCATTCCACCGCCTCCAAGAAGCCCTCCCAGATTTCTCCTGCTTCCAGAGACCTGAAAGCACTGCCGTCTCCCAATCCTGCCCTTCCCGGAGGCCTGTGCTGGGCTTATCTTGATGGCCCCAGTAGTGTCCATCCACAGGCCTGGTATAGCCGGTGCATAATAGAGACGTGTTTCGGCGCCAGGCTCCGGGCCACACCCCTGCCACCTCCAGGTCAGATGGAGGGCTTTGGAGTGTGCATGGCGACTACCATGTTCACTGCACCTATCGCTTAAGGGCACCTACTGTGTGGAGGCAGAGCTGTTCCTGCTGTGTTTTCTTCTTTAATTTTTAAATTTAATGTCATTGTTCTCATTGTTTCATTTTAGGGACACACAGAGAGAGACAGAGAGAGAGAAAGTGAGAAAGCAAGCTACCAGGTCTGGGACTCGAACCACAGCTGGCACACAGTTACACCGCCAATGAAGGCCCAGCCACACTCGGCAGGAGGACATCACCCCGCCCCCACCAGCCCGACTCCGTGGGGTCCGGTCTTCGGGACCCAGGGGCTTACACAAGGTCCGTGCAGGGGTCTGTGTTGTTCACCAGGACCTGGAGCTCGGAGCCCACATGCAGGTCACTCCCGTGGATGGTGATCCGGGTGCCCCCCGCCTTGGGGCCCATCTCTGGCTCCAGGGAGTAGACCAGGGGCAGCTGTGGGTAGACAGCAGGCGGTGGGCCTGGGGCCAGCCCCGGGGAGTGATGCAGAGCCCAGGGGGTGGACTGCGGCCTCCCTTACCACGTAGGAGAAGCGCTCCCTTGACTTGCCCTCCTTGGAAGCGTTCACTGTTACCACCTCCGAGAAGGCCTCTGGGGCTGGCCCCGTGGCACACACGATCCTGGAGGGGTGGGCAGCTGCGGTCAGCAGGGATGGGCAGGGATCGCTGGGCTCAGCCCCCCGCCCGGCACCCTGGTTCCATAGACCAACACCCACCCACCCACTTGCAGCCGGACACACCCAATGGCACTGCCCACAGCAAGAGGCTGAAATGACCCGTCCATTGCTAAAGAGCCCCTGCCCAGCCCCCACCAGGCCCGCCCTGGCACCAGGCTCGAGGGCTCCCCGGACCACGGCTCCCCACGGTCCTGCAACTACAAGACAAACAGGTGGGACCAGAGGTCTCTGGCCTTGTGAACATGTGCCGCGCTGGTACGGGAGGGCTTTAACTGCAAGTCTAGCTCAGGGCCTCCGCCAGGAACCGTGGTTCTTGCTCAAAGCATCTCCAGAGCTGAGGCCTGTGGCCCCAGGCTGTCTACTGCACATTGTTTTCAGCAGTAAGGCTTTCCTTGGGGGAGGGCTGGCTGGGGTGCAGGGAAGGCTTCCTGGAGGAGTGGGCATTGGAGGGCTGTCGCAGCAGGAGGCAGGAAGAACAGTGAGAATGGCTTCAGCAAAGGCCAGGAGGCTGGGATTGAGGGTGAGCACAGAGCGCCGCAGGCACTGCTGGGCGTGGCGTGGCGTGGCGTGGGCGTGGTCGGGCGTGGCGGGGGGCGTGGCCGGGCGAGGCGGGGGCAGGGCCCGCCCGCGGTGCTTTCTGCTACTCACTCCTCTGATACTGTGTATCTGTCGGCCAGTGGCTCACAAGCCACGCTGCCGATCCACACGCCGCGGGCCACGTCGCTGAGCCGCCGGCCCAGGTTCCTGCCGCGGATGGTCAGCAGAGTCCCGCCGTCCAAGGGGCCACTCAGGGGCTCGATCTGCCGGGAGGCCAGATGGGGGATGGATGGGGTCTTGCGCTGGGACACGGCAGGCTCCCCTCCCACGGTCACCCGCGTCCAGGGGAGCTAGAGGCGTGAGACGTGCTACTCAGAGGACAGGGGCTCGGGGAGGGCTGGAAAGGCCTGTCACCTGGAGTGTCACGGGCTGCCCATGGACGTGCCAACAAGAGTCTGGGGATGCCACTTAGGGACACCGAGGTGGACTCCCAAGGCCACACGGCCTGCCTCCCAGTCAAGCGGATCAGCCTGGGCTGGACACAGAACACGGGCTACACCCAAACCCTTCCCTGAGGGTCCTTCTGTTGTAGCCACAGAGCCCGGGCAGCTTTTGGTGGCCTCGGTGATCACCGATCGGGCAGGGTTTCTTGACCCGGCTCTGAAACCCAGTGACACTCGGCCTCCAGCGCCTCCTGCCCCCGGCCCATGCCCTGCCTGCCGCTCTCCAGGCACTCAGGACCATGTGCCCACTACCCTCCGGCTCCCACGCCACACGGTAGCTCCCAGAGGGGCCCCAGCCTTGTTCTTGGGTAGCACCCACGTGTGTGCCTGGGGGTGTCACAGAGCCTTGTGGGAGCGTGCGTGTGCACGTGCAGGTGTGTGGGTGTGATGCGCCTGGGGGGGCGTGCTTACCGCTCTGATCTCAGGGGCGGGGCAGGCGCCCGGCAGGGGCTGCAGGGGCCCCCTCAGGCGGCAGCTGTCACTCCACACACACAGGTGACCCAGGTCCTCGCGACCCAGGCACTGGGAACAGTCGGGGCTGCCCATGGCGCAGTTGTACACCTCGACTGGGGAGACACGAGGCAGCACGGGTTACCATGCCCTGGCACGTGCTCCAGCGTCCCTGTCCCTCCACACTTGTCCTCCCGCACCTCGTCCAGTCCAGACCCGGCCTTGCTGAGCATGGCAGCCATGTGTTACAATAGGACGCTTCCAGCCGTTGAAAACAATGTTTCCAGCCCCTATTACAATAGGAGACCGAGGCCCAGAAAGAAGGCATGGCTTGCTGTGGGCCCATGATGCCCAGGCAGGCTTGGCCCACCAGGGGGCTCTGCGATGCCAGGGAGCCAAGCACAGGGCTCTGAGGGTGCCAGGGCTTCCGACCCGCAGACCAGCCGGTGCCCTCCACGGTGGGATGGGGCAGCCCCTGTGGACCGACAGGCCCCGCAGAGCTGGCCGGCTACGCTTACTAGGCCAGCCGCGGGTGCAGGAGTCATGCAGCTCTCTGCAAAGCCCAGGCCACGCGGAGGCTCCCGGGGCACGTCCACAGTCTCCCCGCACACACGGGCGTGTGGGTGCCCTGCGCTCCGGCTGCCTCGGGCTGGAGGGCCCTGTCGGGGGGTGCCTGTCCCCCTCTCTCTCCCGGAAGGAATTAGGACAGTAAATGCGCCCAGCACTGATGGGTGGCACCGGCTCAGCCTGGCCTGCTCTCAGGCCTTTGTGGGCATCAGCGCATTGAACCCGCACCACGCCCTGGTCACTTCCCACGGCGACGACAAGGCTCAGAGAGGTACGGCACCTGAGCTTACGCGGCCACCGGCACGGACACACCTCAGAGCGGGCTCAGGGGTCAGAGTCCTGTGGACCAGCAGGGAGATGCCTGCGACCGAGGGTCCGGCATGGAGCGGTGCCCAGGGCGGAGCCCCACGCCCCATGCTGAGTCCCTGCGGCCACGCGGAGTGGGAGAGATGCCCACCTGTCATGGGGTCAGGGCTGTCCAGGAATCGAGGTGGCCGCCCCTTCAGCTGGAGGTGGAGCGGGAACTCCTGGCTCTTCTGGGTCGTGTGCAGCTGCAAGCAGACAGCCGGGGGTGAGGCCCGGGAACGTCTGGGTCCCTGCGCGGAGCCAGGCCAGGGCAGCGCTGCGGGGCTGGGGGAGCCGGAAGGCGGGAAAGAACAGGGCATCTCCTGACCGGCCTCCCTGGCCCCGACCCCGCTCTCACCACCACTTGGTTACAGCGCACGGCAGAGCCGTTCACCCACACGGCCTCGAAGTTCTCTTCCGGCCCGAAGCTGCACTCGAGGGCGGCGCCCTGCGGGAAACAGGGGTGTGGAGGAGACCTGCGCCCGCACCCACCCCTCCCATGCCCAGCTCCATCAGGACCCGTCAACTGCTGCTCTGAACTTCTGACCATCTCCTGGAACTCCCTCTGGCCCCTCGTCCCAGCTGAGGGTGGGAAGGATAGCGCGAGCACCCCACCTCGGGCCCCTGATGCCTCTCAGACCCCAGGGGCCTGACCCAGGGCCTGCCACTCAGCTACCAGACCCACTCCCTGTGGGACTGCACCCACTCTTGGGACGCACCGTTCCCCACCCCCCACGCCCCACCCAAGCCCAGCGCCACCTGGACACGCCGTGGCCCGCCAGCACGCCCGGGCTCACCCACCGTGGGCCCTGCCCAAGCCCAATCCTCCAATGGGGCAGCACCTCTTCACCCCCAGCCCAAATGTTCCATGGTCCAAGATGCCCCCTCAGCTCAGAGCGGCTCCCTCATCCACCCTGCATGCATCTAGGCGTGTGCTGGGGGCCTCCGAAGCCCCTAACGCCTGTCCCCCACCCCGCGTGTGCTGTGGCGAGGACCCCCCTTACCACTCTGCCAGGTGCCGTGTCTATGCGCCTCTCCTCGCCAACTGGAGGGCGAAGGCTGGGCCCTCTGACCCCCGGGGCAGCTGTGGGAAGGCTCAGGCTCTGCTTAGAGAGGCACGGCCCTGAGCCTCACCCTGCTCCCTCCTGGCGGTGATCTGCCCTCCTCTCTGACCCTGGCTTTCCAGAAGGTTCATGGCCCCCCCCAGCTGTCAGGGGTATAGGGGGACGCGGAGACCCTGGCCCCAGCCCCTGGGTACCCGCCACGTGTGCCGCGTCTGCAGGAGTGCTCGGCGTGTGTTTGTCGAGTGACTCCACGCGCGGCTCCCCACCCCCACAGCGTCCCCCCCAGGAGCAGCTGCGGTAGTATTTGCTGAGTGGACAAACCCCAGCCCTGTGCGTGTCGGGGCAAGCCCAACCCGCCGTGTGGCAGAACTTCCTGTTTTCGTCCTTGTCGCTGGCAGAGTGATACCCTCAGGAGAAGGCAGGTCAAGTCCCTGCCCGCCCCGTCTGGGGTCCCAGCCCGGAGCTGGGAAAGCCCGCGCTGTCCCCGCTGTGCTGAGCTGCCAGTGGGACCCCCCTCAGCCCTCAGCACGGAGGGTGGCAGATCCGGCCTGTCCTGGGGCTCCCTGGGGTGGAGGCTCAGCAAACAGCTGGTGGGGAGCCCAGGCCGCCCCCACCAGCCTGCCCTCGGGATCCCAGAAGCTGACCCTGGGGCCGGAGGGCAGGGATGGTGCTGGCTCCGTTACCCGGCCCGAGAGACCCAGACGGCAGCCAGATGAAGGCGTGGGCCTCCCGTCCCCTACTCCTGTGGCCCCGGGAAGCAGAACCATTCCCCCAGCTGCCCAGACCCTCACTTCTCCCAGAGGCTTTGCCCCAACCTCACAGCTTGGGGCTAGAGGCCTGAGGGCACCCCCTCCCGCCCCGCCCAGCCCCAGCCCCTGCCACGCGGCTTCCTGACACATCCCAGATGCCGGCACGTGGCCCCCACGTGTGCCAGCTCCTCCGTGGAAGCGACAGATGGCAAGTCCCAGGAGCGGGGGAGGGGTGGCTGGCAGGTTTCCAGGATGCGTCAACACTTCCCACCCAGGACGCTCCACCAGGAGGGGCCCAGAAAGGCAGGCCCCCTCCCCCAGCCCTGGGGAGGGCAGAGCGTGGATCTGGAGTCGGGGCAGCGCCAGGCCAGCGTCTTCTACTCCCCCTTCCTCGTCTTCCCCTTCTGGACAACGGTGGATAGGTAGGGTGGTGGCCGGGTGCTCTGGCCAGGCTGGGCAGTGGGCTCAGGTGGGCTGGGTGTGTCCAGGCTCGTGAATTATCTTGGGGACAGGGAGGGGGCACCTGTGGGCAGTGTCACCATGGGGCCCAGTTCTACCAGGGGAGCTTAGTCGGGCCGGGCTCTCCTCTCAGGGTGCTGGCCAGGGTCGCTCAGAGGCTGTCTGACACCTGCTGTCCCTGCGGCCCTCGCCACCCACTCCCCCTGCCCCCGGCCCTGAGCGGGGCTTTCTCACACAGAACTTGGCTGTTCACAGGAGGAAACTGAGGACACCAGCACCAGGGGTCAGTGGAGGTCCAGAGCAGGGTCACCACCGCTGACGGCGGGCAGTCAGGGTCTGCATGTCCCCAGCCCCTCCCCAGTCCTGCCTCTACTTACCTGGAAGAGGGCAGCATTGGCCAGGGGCACCAGGATGTCCTGGGAGCCGCCCGTGGGCACGGGTGCCAGGGGCGAGGGCAGGGTCTGGGGGCAGTCTTGGGGGCTCTGCGGTGGAAACACAGGGAGAAGGTCACACGGGGCATTGCAGAGCAGAGGAAGGATCCCCCCCACTCCCCGCCACCCCGGCCCAGCCCGTGTGGCCTGCGCCAGGGAGACACCAGCGGCCCGGGTGGCCAGGGGGAGTAAACGCCAGGAATCGGATCTCACAGCCACGCCGCCGGGGCCTCCGCCTCTGCCTGACTCCCCACCACCACCCTGTGGGCCGGCGGGTCTACGAGCCCCCGTTTTACAGACGAGGAACTGAGGGAGAGCCCAAACGCCCTGCCCAGGGGCAGAGCCACACTCCTCCATGAGGGCTCCTGCTCAGAGGAGGCCAGAGACTGGGAAGGTGGCTGGCCTCCCCTCTCCATCTGGGCCTCACCTTTCCCACCTACACAAGGGGCCCCCAGCTGGGCTCCCTGCTCTGCCTCCTCCTACCCAAGTCTGACAGGGGAAGGATCTGACCAGGAGGCACCCACGGAGCCGCGTCCACTGGAGGAGATAAACTGTGGGGGCCTTCACAGGATCTTTCCTTTTTATTATTCTTTTTCTTTTTTCTTTGTTTTTTTTTGGAGAGGTTTTTGCTATAGGGCACATGCGCTCGCCAGACAGACACAGGGAGACAGAGAGACAGAAAGTGAGAAATCACGCCCCCAGGGAGGATGGCCGCGCCGCAATCCCCTCTCCTCCATTCTCCTCTTGGGATCTTGGGCACACACGCACATGTGCCCGGCGTGAGTTTAAACCACCGGGTCCGGGACTTGAACCGCGGTTGACTACGTGGGAGTCCAGCGACATAGCCATTATGCTAACTGCTGGTCCCCCTCTTAGAGTCTGGGCACAAAATCAGCCCTGGAGGGGATGGGGAGGTCAACACCAACGATTCCCAGCAGGGGTACCAGGGTCCACAGCAGTGACCATGTGGTGACGATGACAGCTGAACCCCAACGCCCCGACTCCCCCTGGAAGGCACGCTCTCCCACCACGGCACTGCACTGCAGGAGCTGAGGCCCGGGGAAGCCAAGCGGGCTGCCTGAGTGGCTTCCGGCTGGGAACGTGCCGACGACGGTGCATTTCCGGGGGTCGGTGCCCCGTCAGCCCATGGGGGCCTTGGCTGAAGAAGCCACACGGCCGGGCCCAGGGGAGACGTCCTGCCTGGCCATAGGCGCCAGCCCCGCTCCTGGCGTGAGCACGCACAAGCTGCCGTTCCTCTGGCTTGAGCTCTTAGCTGCGTCGTGGAGCAAAGCTGCTGTGGGAACCAGCCCTAGGTCCCTGCAGGCCCCGGGCCACCGTCCCTCTGGCTTGAGCTCTTAGCTGCATCGTGGAGCAAAGCTGCTGTGGGAACCAGCCCTAGGTCCCTGCAGGCCCCGGGCCACCGTCCAGCGCTGTCTCCTGTGTAAACCCTGCGGGCTTCCAGAAAGCGGAACCCACGTGTTTCCAATCGGGCTTCACAGCTGCTGCCAGGCCTGCTCTGCAGCTGGCGGGGCCGGCGGCTGCTCCTCTGGCTCTGGCCCTGCGGTGTGCAGGGGCCAACAGGAGGGGCCAGGGCCAGGGCTGGGGCCGTCCCCGAGGGGCCCCGGTTCCGATATTCACCAGGGCCACTTGGATGTAAGTACCCCTCCCAGAATGGAGTCCTGCGAGTCCTGACAGCACAGCCAGCCTTGGCGCCTCCCCCAGGCCCTGCCAAGCCTCCAGGGGGCCTCCAGCTCCTACCCTCTGCCTCCAAGCCTGGCCCAGCCTTCAGGGAAAGTCCCCGTACAGGCCAGTGGTTGGAAAGACTGAGCCCATGCCCAGGCCCCAGGGGTCAGCGGGTGCTCCAGGTTCACTCTGGCCTCAGCGAATGAGTCAGGGACTGTATTTATATATGACTCCCGGGGAATAGCAGTTGGCGTAATGGCTATGTCGCTGGACTCCCATGGAGGTGACTGCAGTTCGAATCCCGGACCTGGTGGCTTAAACTCACGCCGGATGCGTGTGCGTGCGTGCCCAGGATCCTGAGAGGAGAATGGAGGAGAAGGGATTGCAGCGTGACCATCCCCCCTGGGGGGGTGATTTCTCGCTTCCTATCTCTCTGTCTCTCTCTGTCTGTCTGTCTGGCGAGCGCACGCGCCCTATAGCAAAAACCTCTTCAAAAAAAAAAAAGAAAATCTTTTTTTTTTTGGAGAGTGTTTTTTTGTTTGTTTTTTGTTTGTTTTTGCTATAGGGAGCATGTGCTTGCCAGAAAGAGAGAGACAGAAAGGGAGAAACCACTCCCCGGGGGGATGGCCACGCCGCAATCCCTTCTCCTCCATTCTCCTCTTGGGATCTTGGGCACACACGCACACACATCTGGTGTGAGTTTAAGCCACTGGGTCTGGGACTCAAACCGTGGTCGACTACACGGGAGACCAGCGACGTAGTCATTATGGCATCTGCTGGTCCCGTCTCTATGAGAAGTTCTAAAACCCCAGTTCTGTGGGGCCAGGCCCTGGGAGCTGGGGTTTTCTGCTGTGACCACAAGATCTGGGCCACGCTCTCCCACCTCAGTCCAGGCTGGGACGGAAGAATGGAAGGGGCAGAGCCCGGGGAGCCCCGATGAGGGCTGAGAGCACCCGGCTTCTCGGGGGCCTCACCCCCCGTGGTTGAAGTTCACAGACAGCAGAGTTGGGGGTGGGGGGCATGGGCTCTCATGGGTCGGCCGGGAAACCAAGTCCCCGTGACCATGGCAACAGAACCCCATGGGCCAGGGTCCCCGAGTCCCCCTGACTCGGTCCTCCCTTCCCTTCTTCACTCCCACAGCCCCTGACAACTCCCCCATGGCTCTGCGGAGCCACTTTCTATTACTCTTAATGACAGTCCCCCACGATGGCCCCTGCCCACGGGGCCCGCCCTCCCACCTGCCCAAAACCTCCTAACTTTCAAGGCCTACAGCCGCGCCACCCTGGGGACCAGCCTCGGGGAGGCCACATCACCCCTCAGGCACCTGACACGAAGGACATACCTGACTTCTCCCCTCCCCCAGCACTTGGAGCCCCCCTCAGCATCCTCCCCTCAGTCAGGCTGTCCCCACTTCCTTCACACAGGGACCCCTGGGGCACACGGGGAAAAGAGAGGGTGACACAGCCCCCAGACCTCCCTCCTCTGCTCCCGTGGGCTCTAGGTGGACGTGCAGATTCCACCCAGAGAGGCATGGCGCCTCTGTGGCTAGCTGGCACTTAGTTAAACACCAGATTCAGCACGGCTCAGGGCCTCCTGCAGGCATTACAGCGACCCTGTAAGACAGGCTTCCCCGAGCCCCCACCCCAGCTCCTGGACCACACAGCGCAGCCTGGGGAGAGCCGGCCCACGGGCCACTGCCAGGGAAATGCCTCCCAGCGGTGAGCTCCTACACAACCGTCAAGACCCAGTACAAAGCCAGCCCCTCGCCGGCCCAGCTACAGTCCCGACGTGCAGGGTAGCTCTTAGTCAGCAGCTCCAGGGCCAACTACAGAGCTGGTGCTGACAAGTTCAATCCCAGCTCCCTGCCCTAGAGGCGGGCCCTGTTTTACAGATGGGGAAACAGAGGCACAGAGGGTGGCTTCCGGTATTACACAGCCACCACTCACACCTAAGACCCTGGGGCCCTTCCCAGTGCCCGCGGACGCAGGTGGACAACACGCACTCTGTCGATGCTCCCTGGCCTAACCTGGCTGGGCCCCCTGCACTGGCCATTGGGGTCAGATCGCAGAAGGCAGGCGCTGGCACCACTGAGTCCCACAACAAGGCTGAGCCCCACTGTGCGCATGCCCTTGGGCAGCTGAGCGGGTCCCCATACAAGAGTGGGAGCCCTGGCTGCCCCAGAGGGGGACACCATGCTGCTCAGGCCCTCCCCTACGGCTGAGCACCGCAACTGCCTGGCCACCCTCCTGGCGCTGGAAGCTCAGGTCTGAGTTAAGCATGGTCCTGCAGGTCTCCTCGGAGCAGGCCTGAGGGTCTACGGGGCGGGGGTGAGACCAGAGATCCAGGTATCCAGGTGGAGACACAGAGCCACCGCCCCCCCCCCCCCCCCCCCCCCCCCCGTGCTGCTGGGGTAGACGGGGCTCCAGTGCAGAGAGTCTCTGGGGACTGGGCTGCCCCCCGGGCATGCAGGCCCAGGGTGGGGCCCCAGGGCCCTCCTGCGGGGCACCAGGGCAACAGAGGGCCTGGTGGCTATGTGAGCTGTGCCATCCGGAGCATGGGTGGACACATGCGTTTTCTGGAGAGAAGGCTACAGGCAGAGACCCAGTGCCCCACAGTGGCCCCTCCCAGCCCTGATCTGAGACTGGCCGGGCAGCCAGGTCCCAGGGCATGAACTGGGGCTTCAGGACCCTGGTACGCGCTCTGCTGGGTCCAGCCATCCCGCCGGGCTAGGTCTTCGCACTCCAGCCAGGGCCCCAGGAATCCCATGTGGTCATGCCTGGCACAAGGCAGGGGTAGCCTCAGAGGCTCGTGGGGCAAAGGAAGAGCAGCCTGGCAAGTGGACACAGCCCCGGATGCCCAGGGGTGAATAGCTGTGTTTCCATGCCAACGTGTCCACTGTGGCCCCAGCCTCCTGACAGACGAGACTGTCTCAGCGTCCTGCAACGGCGAGAGGGCTGCACCTGTGGGCCCCAGAGGCCCTGCGAATGTTCATTTCCCAAGGCCGGCCATGTCTCCCTGCCCTGCGACCCCTGCAGCCCCACCTGCCCCTGGGCCCCAGCTGCCCACGGGAAACGGAGGCAGGGACGGTTCCATCCTGCTTCTCATTTTTTTTTGTTTTTTGTTTTTTTTCAAGAGGTTTTTGCTATAGGGCGCATGCGCCCGCCAGACAGACAGAGAGAGACAGAGAGACAGAAAGTGAGACATCACCCCCCAGGGGGGATGACCACGCCGCAATCCCTTCTCCTCCATTCTCCTCTTGGGATCTTGGGCACGCACGCACATGCGCCTGGTGTGAGTTTAAGTCACCAGGTCTGGGACTCGAACCGCGGTCGGCTACGTGGGAGTCCAGTGACATAGCCATTATGCCAACTGCTGGTCCCTAGAATGCGTTTCTGAGACCCAGTCTTCAGGGACTAAACACTGACGCACAAGAAACGCAGAGGGGGGCGTGGCCGGTGCGCCCGCACCTGGGCGAGCCCATGTGGCATGTGACGAGCTCTGCAGGCCCTGAAGCCCAGCGCCCAGCAGGAACCTATGACACGAGGAAACAGCGGGGCGGCGGCTCCCCAGCCGGGCTTACCGTGGGGTTTGGTGAGGCCTCGCACTGAGACTGGTTGGAGACGCACGTGTGCTGCTGGGTACACCAGAAACAGGGCCACTGCGCCGACAGGCAGCTGGTGCAGCTGGAAGACAGGGGGCTCAGACCCTCGGCTCCATCCCCGCTTCACCCTGACCCCACCACCGGGACCGGAAGGCAGATCCCGGCACAGGGCAAGGTCTTGGTCTCTCGTCATCAGGGCTGCCTGGGAGCGGCTGGCACTGTGTAAGCTGGTGAGCTCCCCGCGGCGAGGGGTGTGTGAGCAGGAAACAGGTGGCTGGGCCTTACGGAGATGACAGTGCGTGTCGTCAGGGCACTGGCCTGCGCCCCTAGCGGCCGGGTGTGCACAGAGGCCAGGCACTGGGTGGGGCGCGTGTGCTGTGTGGATGAACGGGCCGGTGGGTAAAGGACTGGGGCCTGTCTGCCTCGGGGGTAGAGGGTTTTCTTCCAAGCCCGTCCCAGGGGTCCCGCTCCTCTTCCCATGCCCGCAGCTCGCCGCTCACTCACGCCGTGTGGGGGTACACCTGTCCGATGCGGCTGCAGTCGTAGATGGTGAAATTGGCCCTGACGATGCTCCGCCCGTTGACCCTCACAGACATCTTGACGATCACGTGGTCTGGAACGGATGGGGTGCCAGGCTGTGCTGTCAGGACCCCCTGGACTCGCATCGGGGGCCCCACAGCACGGCCGAGCCACTGCCCGACGGGCTTACCCTGGTGCAGGGGGAAAGGCGGGAACTGGTCCCTGGGCAGCAGGTTGCAGTAGGCGATCTGGTGGCCGTAGGCGGGGCCCGGCACCCGCGCCACAGTGAGGATGTCCCCGCCGTAGTCACAGGCCATCTCCATGCCGCTGAGGCTGGGCAGGCTGCCCGAGATTTGCAGGATCATGCCCTGGGGGTGACCGGCCCTTACTCTGGGGGCCAGACCGCTGCCCTCCCTGCCCTGCCCAACCCTCAGGCTGAGAAGGACCCAGGTCTGCCCCAGTGTGCCCTGGGGAGAGGGCGCCCACAGCCAGGACTCAAGGCCAGAGTGTGGCTCCCCACAACGTGACTCTCTGGGCCCATCTCCCAATCTGCAGCTCCCTCCCATCTGCCCCTGTGACCTCAGTGACTCCAGTGACCTCTTCCCTAACACTTGCCCAACACGCTGACTCGGCCCCCCTCGGGGTCTCCGCACTGCCCTCCTTCCTGTGTTTGCTTAAAGGTCACCGCCCACCCGACCTGGCTATGTCGTGGGCAGCCCTCACTCATCCCGGCGCCCTGCTTGGTCTCTCCGACCCCCAGTACTCGCTGCCTTCCTGTCTCTCCCCGGAACAGGCCAGCTCTCGTCCCCCTCACTGACCCGGCCCAGAGCCTCCAGCTGTGCTTGGCGCACAGTAGGTGGTCAGTAACGTGTCTGCTCAAGGGGACGCCAGGAGGGAAGGACGCTGTGGTACCTGACCATGGTGGGATAGAGGGGTGGGGGGGACGCGGAGCCCCAGGGCTGAGCAGCCTGGAGCCCCCCTCCCCACCAGCCAACGCTGTCTGCTGTAGCCCACCAGGCAGGAGCCACTGGCCACTGACCACCTGTGGGTTCTGCGCATCCGGCTGTCACTGAGCTCTCTGTGCTGAGGCCAGGAGAGGGGCATGCTTGCTCTCCACCCCACCTCCAACTCGCCCTCCTCCTGGGACTCCACCCGCCTGCCGAGTTCAAAGCCCCGCTCTACCGCACCCGAGCTGTGTGGCCCTAAGCAAGTCCTCTGCCTCTCTGTGCCGTCTGCGCATGTGTGAAACGGGAGTGTTCAGAGCAGGCCACAGGCGCTCAGCCGATCCCAGTCACTGCCCCATTCACTGCACCCGGGTCAGGGGTGTCGCCACTGGGGCTGGGTGGAGGGAGGCTCCCCAGGTAGACCCGGCTCCCGGCACTCACGGGGTACTCCCGGTGCACGTCGATCTCTGCAGGCAGGACGGTCATGGCTGGGCAGCGGCCCGGGCCCTCGCTGGCGCTGGTCCAGAAGTGCCTCTGGCTGGAGTTGGCGCAGTCCTGCTGCAACGCGCACCTGCGGCGACCTGCGGGGTCAGGGCGCCCGCCCGCCGCCAGCGCCAGCCCAGCCCGGCCCAGCCCTGCCAGGGGGCCTCACCGTGTCTCCAGGGCGCACCAGCCGCAGTAGGCGTCGGCCGCGCCCACGCAGTCCTCGCAGGTGGAGTACACGTCACACGCCGCCACCCTCACCCTGGCCATCTGGAGACGGAGGGGGCCCTGCTCAGTGGGCTGCCGTCCCTCCCTCGGGGAGGTGGGGAGGCAGAGGGCGAGGGCCAGAGGCTGGGGAAACTGAGGCAGGGTGGGCCGGGGAGGTGCGGACGGGACAGAAGGCGTGTGCGAGGGCCAGGCGAGCGTGAGGGCTGGGCCGGGCCAGGGCCCCAGCCTACCTGGTGGGTCGTCATCAGATACAGGTACCCCGGGTCCGCCGGGTCGAACTGCATCACGTGGTGCACGGGCTCCCCGTAGGCCGCCGTCACCCCCCGCCTGCTCACCACCTGCATGCTCTCGTTCAGGCTGATCTGCGGGAGGGCGGCCGTCAGGGAGAGCCCCCGGCACGGCGGCCACCCCTCTGTCTCAGCCCACGGACCCTGGGAGCTCGCACCTGCACCTGCACCTGCGGGAGGGTGGGGCCCGGCGCTCCGCCCCCGCCCGGCGGCCACGCCCACCTGAGCCCTGACCCACCGGGCACCTCCCACCGCGGCGGGAGGGTGGGGCCCGGCGCTCCGCCCCCGCCCGGCGGCCACGCCCACCCGAGCCCTGCCCCCTCCGGGCTCCTCCCACCGCGGCTAGGCGGGCTCTCCGGTTACCAGCCTGGGAAGGGCAGGGCCTGGTCTTCCACTCGGGTTCCCCACTTGGGAGCCGGACTTGGACAAGCCCTTCCCTCCCCCAGCCTGTCTCCCGGAGCCTGTCTCCCCCAGCAGTTGGGGCGGATCACAGTCCCTGCCCCTCGAGGCTGTGGTGAGCATGACTTGAGGACACTGGCCAGGCCCCTCCGCACACACGGACATACACTGACAGACACACACAGACACACGCACAGACATACAGACACAGAGACACACACAGACACACACAGACACACACAGACACACGCACAGACATACAGACACAGAGACACACACAGACACACACAGACACACGCACAGACACAGACACACACAGAAATAGACACACACGGACACACACACAGACACATGCACAGACACACAACAGACGCACAGACACAGACACACACAGAAATAGACACACACGGACACACACACAAACACATGCACAGACACACAACAGACACACACACACAGACACAGACACACACACACAGACACACACGGACACACACACAAACACATGCACAGACACACACACACACAGACACATGCACAGACACAGACACACACGCACACAGACACAGACACACACAGACACAGAGACACACACAGACACACACACAGACACAGACACACACACAGACATATACACACACAGGGACACATACATATATACACAGACACACACTCATATACAGACACACACACAGACATACACACACACACACTCATACACAGACACACACACACTCATACACAGACACACACACATACACACAGAGACACACACAGATACAGACACACACAGAAGCACACACACAGCCTCTTGCCCCCCTTCACTCACGAGGACAGAGGGCCAGAGCCATACAAAGCTCCTGTCCCGGCCCTCCCTCCTGCTACAGGACAACGCACTCAGCCTGGAGGACCCGACTGTCCGCCTGACCCCAGCCGCGCTCCACCCCCTCCACCCAGCTCGCACAGTCCGGCCTCCAGGCCTTCCCCTGCGTGCACCGTCTTCTGGAACATTCCTCCCCGCCCCTCCACTAATGTGCAAACGAGGCCCAGATGCCCTCCGACACCAGTCCAAACCGCTGTCCCCAGGCAGGCTTCGGCCCTCCCCTTCCCAGGCGGCCTCTTTTTAAATTGATTTCTTCCATGAGCAAGAGGACAGAGAGGGCACGCCAGCACCCCAGCAGTGCCCCGACGCCCTGTCCACCCCAGCTGCAGCCGCCACGGACCGGGCAGGCGCAGGCCCACCGGGTGGGTAGAGGAGGGGTCTCAGGACTAGAACCAGGAACCTTCCCGTGGGGAGCTGCCTTGGCCGAGCCTGGCTCAGCCCACTCCGCCACCCCAGACACTCATTCATCCCACTTCCTCAGCACCTATGAAGCACCCTGTCCGGGGCCCTGGTGAGATTTCAGCAGGATGTGGGCGATGAGGTTCCTGGGCTGGCCGGACCTGAATCAGCCCTGCCTGTGACGGGTGCCCCGGGGTGGCCATGTCCCCCTCGAAACCTCAGTGTTCTCACGTGTAGATGGGGACCGTGTGGCCCCTTGTGTGGGTGTGGGAAGTGGACGAGATGGTGCCCGTGGCTTCGAGGCACCGGGCAGACGTGGGGTTAATGCCGGCAGCTTCACGGGCAGAGGCTGGAGGAGACTGTTCGCTGTCCCGGGAGGCCAGGCTCAGTTTCCCCAAGACAGACGAGGAAAGCAAGGCTCTGAGTTGAGGGGTGACTGGCCAGGGGACACAGCTGCCCCGGGGGGAGCCAGGATCCGAGTCCGAGTATCTGACCCCATAGGGAGCCCCCTCAACCTCAGACCTCTCTGCTCTCCTCACCCCTGCTGGCGGGTCTTGGGGCTCTGATCCCCACACAGTCCAACTGAGGGGTCTGCCAGGCTGCTGGCTTCCTGACAGGGAGCCCCGGCGGGGCAGGGGCAGCCATCCACCTGGGGAACAGGCCAGCACCCCCCCATCCCGCCTTAGAGTGGAGATACCAGATTATTAACCCCAAAGACCTCACCTCTGCTAGGTGGCCGGCGGTGGGGGAGTCGCCCTACTTGCCAGTGTGGGGGAAGGACTTCCGCCATCAGCCCTTGGCAGACAGGGAAACTGAGGGCGAGAGAGGACCAGCCTTGCCCAAGGTCAAACAGCAGGCGGGGGTGGGACCAGCAGTTGGCGTAATGGCTACGTCGCTGGACTCCCATGTAGCTGACCGTGGTTCGAGTCCTGGGCACGTGTGCGTGCGTGCCCAAGATCCCGAGAGGAGAATGGAGGAGAAGGGACTGCAGCGTGGCCATCCCCCCTGGGGGGTGATTTCTCACTTTCTGTCTCTCTGTCTCTCTGTCTTTCTAGCGAGCGCATGCGCCCTATAGCGAAAACCTCTGGGCGGGGTGTGGGGGGAGAACAGCAGGCAGGGCAGAGCCCAGGGACCGGAACTCAGAGGCACCTGGCCCCAAAGCCCCGGGCACAGAGGCCCCGAGACAAAGGCTGTCCCCTCTGTACGGGGGCCACTTCGTGTGGCACTAGTGGGAAACCAGCGTGAAGTGTCGGCGGCAGGGACACGGAGGGACCTTGGATGGACCGCCCGCCCTACCTTGAGGAGTCTCCCGCTGGCCGTGCCCAGGAAGACGGCCGTGTAGTTGTTGACGCTGGCCACGGCCACGGAGGTGAGGCCCGGCGCCCGGAACACAGGAGTGGCCTTCAGGGGCCTCAGGATGGACAGCGGGTGCTGCAGGTGGGCCGCCCCGCAGTCCAGCTGCTCCGGCTGCAGCTGCAAGAGAAAGGGCCCGTCAGACCATGGTCCAGAACCTTCCTCAGCACCCTGCCACACAGCCGCTGCTGCCTGGGACCTCAGCACCAGAGCTCACAGAGGCCCTGGCCCCAAGCCTAGGCCCGGCCCCGACCTCCGCTTTAGCCAGGAGCTCCCCAAAGGAAGACTTAAAGGAACACGGGAGGGACCAGCAGATGGCATAGCAGTTATGTCGCTGGACTCCTGTGTTCCCTACTGCAGTTCGAGTCCTGGACCCAGTAGCTTAAAACTCATGTGCCATGCACGTGTGCGTGTGTGCCCAAGATCCTGGGAGGAGAAGGGATTGTGGCATGGCTATCCCCCCAGGGGGTGAGTTCTCACTTTCTCTCTCACAGCCTCTGTCTCTCTCTCTGGCGAGCACGCATGCCCTAAGGCAAAATCCTCTACAAAATCTCACCCTGGTGAGGGGCGTGGTTGGCTGTGACTTCTAACAGGCCAAGGAGGTTGGGGTGAGCGAGAGCTCCACTCCACTGCCCTTGCAGCTAGACCTCTGGCTGGGGGCCGTCCACACCAGACCCCCGAGCCATCCTCGGCCACCACACACCTGCCCACGCCCAAAGCAGTCCCTCCAGCCTGGCTGGCTCTCTGTGTCCCCGCAGACACCGGGCCTCCTCCTCCAGGCCCTGGCTCTGACCCCAGGACCAGCTTGATGCCCTCTCCCATCTTCAGTCACGCACACCTTCATCTGTCCACACCGCAGCTGGGCAGAATGGGGCCAGGCATATCTGAGTGCGCCGTGCTGTGTCCCTGCGGGGGCAAACGGCGCCCCCTCCCAGGAGCCCGGCGCTGCAGGAAGGGCCTCATCCCAAGCCATTCCCTGAATTTGGTCCTGCCGGTCCCAAAGGGCCCCCAGGAAGCGCTTCTGATGACCACTGCAAACCGGGGACCGTGCAGACGTCAGGGGTGAGGGGAGAGGTTCGTGGGCGCGACCCTGCGTCCGATGGGACCAAGCACACGCATTACGGCTCGTTTCCCAGGACACCAACCCCCTCCCTCAGGGACACCAAAATCCGTATCAAGTGCGAGAAAGGTCGCAGGATTTCAGGACATCATTGGGGAAGACGGTGCCCACCCGACACAGCGGCAGCCATGACCCAGAGCGCAGCAGTGGTCGCTCTCCGGGAATTGACACTGCAACCCCAGGACACTGCTGGCCGGATCCCAGCAGCCCCGGCAGGCCCCCTCACATGGAGAAACTAAGGCTGGGGGCAGGCAAACACCGGCTGACCTGGCTCCAGCAGCCCCCGGCGCCCTGCCCGCACCTGGCCAGGGGACGACTGCAGCAGGGACCAGGCGGGCCAGCGGAAGCAGCCCCGGAGCCGTCCCGCACAGCACAGCCTCGCAGATTTGTTTCAACTTCCTTTTCTAGGGCCAGCCTATTGCATAGCGGTTTTGTCGCTGGTATCCCACAGGCCCAACCATGATTCAAGTCCTGACCCAGTCTTGAAAATCATGCCAGGTGTGTGCACGCCCAAGATCCTGGGAGGAGAGTGGAGAAGGGATTGTGGCGTGGCCATCCTCTGGAGGTGATTTCTCACTTCCCCTCTCACCATCTCCGTCTCTCTCTCTCCAATGAGTGTGTGCACCCTAGAGCAAAGACCTCTAAAATAAATAAATAAACATAATAACCAACTTATGTTTTCCAATGATTTATTTAGGTTATTATTACAATTTGCTCTAGGGCACATGGGCTCACCAGAGCGAGGCAGAGACCAGGAAGTGAGAAAGCGCTGCCAGGTCCGAAAGTCGACCACGGTCAGCCATGTGGGAGTCAGTGCCTGGACCACCAGGCCACCCACAGGCCCCTTGGTTCAACCTCTCTGTGTTTGTTGCCTGCCTGAGCAACTTACACACACGGTTTTTGCGCAAGTTAAGCTAGTTTAAAAAAGAAAAGAAACCACGATTCATCATGGGTCCTTCTGTCCTTGGGCAAATAAACACGGTGAGGCCTGATGGGCTTCTAGGCCAGGCCATTTCTGAGAGCTCCAGGGGGTGGATAGGCTGGCACCCACCCATGGAGAGGGTGGGGCTGGGGCACCCCGGGCCAAAACCCATGCACGAGCTATCTTCCGGAGGATGGCTGTGGGTGACCTGGACGAGTCACTTCACTTCTCTGAGCCTCAGTTTACTCGACTACAAAACGGGCCCCGCTCCCGCACCTCCCTCATGGCGATCAGGCTGTGCTAAGCACAGTAGGGCCGCACACGGTACCCAGCTGCCCGAGTGCCGGAAGTGCGGGCTGATACCGCGCTTCAGACACGGCTGCTACTGCTCACGGCGGGGCAGACCAGGCCCACCGCCCAAGATTTCCAGCCCGGCCGCGTTGATCTTCACCTCTCAGCTCTCCCAGGCCCCCCAAGTTTCCGGGTTCACCCTTCTCCCCACCTCGCCCACTCCCAAACACAGGTGCCAGGAGAACCCTGGAAAAACGCAGAGCGGGTCTCCCCTGGCTAAAGCCACCACGGTTTCCAGGACGCTCTGAGTGAGTCCCGAATCCGAACTCCTCCCATGCACCCTGACCTGCTCTTTCCCCTCCTTGTCACCCTCGGCCTCCCACCCCCGAAGTCACACCAGCCTCATTCCTGGTCCTGCATGTCAGGAGCTTGGCCCGCCTCTGCCCTGCTGCACCAGGCCCATCTCTCTTTGCTTTTTTTTTGTTTTTTGTTGTTGTTGTTGTTGTTGTTTTTGCTATAGGGTGTGTGCGCTCGCCAGAAAGACAGAGAGAGACAAAGAGACAGAAAGCGAGAAATCACCCCCCCCCCCCGGGGGATGGCCACGCCACAATCCCTTCTCCTCCATTCTCCTCTTGGGATCTTGGGGACATACGCACACGCCCCAGAGTGAGTTTAAGTGACCGGGTCCGGGACTCGAACTGCGGTTGCCTACATGGGAGTTCAGCGCCATGGCCACTGCGCCAACTGCTGGTCCCTCACCTGTCTCTCTTGACCGGCCCATAACCAGTCTTCTCATATGGTATTGTCTGGTCCCCAGGCGCCTGCCTTCATCCGGTGTCGAGTTGGGGGCAGCCTCGGAAAGGGGGTGCAGAGCCAGATCCCCGCACAGCCCCTGCCATCCTGCAGCTGCAGGGAAGGGGCAGGCAGCTGGGCCCTGGCCAGGGTTCTCAGCCCACCGGCTGGGAGGGACGCTTTTCCCCAGGTTACACAACTTCTCTTCATCGAACATGGATTACCTGCGGCACTCAAATCCTGCCTAGGGGACACAAGCCCCGGGAGGTCCCTTTGGGGCTTTCTGCCCTGAGCCCCCAGCCTCAATCAGCCAGGGTGGGGGTCCTGGGAAAAGCCAGGCCAGGCGCCCAGGCCCAGCTCGGGGTGATCTGCGGGCCAGGAGGCAGGGGGGCGCGCGCTGGGAATCCGCTCTCACCCGCCTCACCCGCCCGCCCTGCCGTTCACAAGCCATTAATTCTGCACCGAAGGAATTTTCTAAAAAGCCTTTCCCCCAACTTTTTTTCTCTTATCCTAAAAATAAAATGAAAAAAAAAAATTTTAAAGGAGAAGTAGACCGTCGAGTGATCTGTGCTCTGAGAGGGAAGCCGATTCTCCACTGTCAGGGGAAATCGTTCGGCTGCAGATTGGCTGGAAAAACGAGCGGGGACGGAGGGCCACCGGGCCCAGGCAGGGGGCGGGGCCGGCCAGACGGGGGCGGGGCCGGTCAAGCAGGGGCGGAGCCGGGGCGGGGCGGGGCGGAGCCGGGGCGGGGCCGGGGGCTGCGAGACCAGCGGCGGTTCTGAGCTTGACCTGGGCTGAACTTGATCTCCCGGGGCCTTTCGATCCGTACACCCCAAGCACCACCCCGACTATATCACGCCCCCCGAAATTCCTCCGCGAGCACCACCCTCCTTAAACGCTCACTTCGCCGAAGTCTTTCAAAACACAACGCCCGCCGAGAGCAGTTAGGCCCCCTGCCCTCCGCCCTGCAGCCCGCAAGGCCACCCGACTGCAGCACAGGCCGGCCTGGCCCGCCCCCCCTGCGAGCCCTGGCTTCGCGGCGGGCCCTCCTCCGATGAAGCTCCAGCGCCCGCCCCGCACCCCGCCTGGCATTCGAGGCCTTCGTCATCTCAGTGGCTCAGGCCTGTCTGGGTCCTTCCCTCTGCCCCCACTCCGCTCCAAGTTCCTCAAACGTGCCCGCGTCCCACAGGGGCCCCGGGACCTCTGCAATGCTGTTCCTCGGCAGCCTGCACCTGCTCTCCCCTGGACCCCCAGCCAGGGGGGGTCTTTTTTGTTTTAATTGCTAGATAGGTTTGCATGCCAGAGATCGAGAGGCAGAGAAGGAGAGAGAGAAAGCGCCCCTCAGTGGGATCCGGACACGCTGCCATCCTTCTCCTCCATTTCTCCCTCCTGTCGGGACTGGGGCCTGCACACACATGCTGTTGGTGGGTTTTCAAGCCCCCAGCCACAGGATTTGAATCATACTTGGCCATGTGGGACCTGGCTGGCTGTGCATGGGGCTTCAGCACTGCACTACTGACCAGCCCAGTCCTTTCTGAACTCAAGCCATTCCCTTTCCAGTTGTGCCCATGTAGCAATTTGCAGGGAGCCATTCTGATGTGGCTCAGGAAAGAAACCTTCCCTTGTGACTGTGCTGGGCTGGCCACCACTTCCACAATTGCCACGGAAGTTATATATGAGTTTCTCCAAGGTAGGGACTACGGTAGGGGGTGAGTGTTCACTAAAGAACAGGAACTAATTTTGACTAAAGTGTGAATGACTGCCTCCACCGGCTTCCTTTCCGAGCAGAATGACTGGGATCCACACAGCGCCCTGGACACAGGAGAATACGGGACAGGTCAGCTGTAGACCTCTTGTTGAGTAGCAGCACAGGCATAGGTGTTCAGGCCCAGAGAGTCCTGGCTACTAGCTTGGGTTCCTGAGAGCCTCAGTTTACCCCTCTGTAAAGTGGGGTGCAATGGCTCTTTGCAGAGAGCAGGATGCCCCTCTGGCTCCAGCTGGCTGCCTCCGGGGGCCTGCACTGGGCTCTGCCCAATCTTCCATGAAAACTCGGAGGTATTGATCTCACTACAAGCAGTCATGGTGTGGACTCTCGCTCCGTAGGGAGCCAGCCCGAGGGAGTGTGTCCAGGGCCCGTTTCTCGAACTTTGCACCCGGCAGAGTCTGCAGCCCCCAGCAACCCCGCCCACCACAGGCGGCACTCAGCGGAGGGCGGGGCGTGGCAGAGTCCCAGGCTCCTCCCAGTGCAGAGGATGGGCTCTCCCTGGGCTCTGTGCGGGAGAAGCGGGCCCTTCCTGCGGAAGCTGTTGACAGTTACAGAACCGCCGTCCTGGGACAGACAGGCGTACTCCCCCTGGGGGCCTGTGCAGCTCCCCACCCAGGAGGGCCTGGGCCCCTCCCACTTACCCCACAGCAGCCAAATGGATGTTTTCGGGTTTTTTATTTTTAAGACATTTATTTACTTAATTCCATTTGTTATTATTATTTCTTTAATTTGACCAGAGAGAGAGAGAGAGAGAGAAAGGGAAAGTGAGAAAGCAAGCCGCCAGGTCTGGGATTTGAACCATGGTTCCATGGTTGGTTGTGTGTGAGTCCAGCGCCTCTAGCCACCACGCCACCTGCCGTCCTGGTTTTTTTTTTTTTTTTTTTTTTTAAGATTTATTTTAGTTTATTTATTTATTTATTATTATTTTTTAACTTGCTATAGTCATAGAGAGAGACAAAGAGAAAGAGAGGAAAAGTGAGAAAGCAAGCCGCCAGGTCCAGGACTTGAACTGCTGTTCGCCATGTGGGAGTCCAGTGCCTTAACCACCATGCCACATGCTAAAGGGCAGGTTTGAAGTGCAGGGCACCAAATGCAATGTGGAACCGGGAAAAGAGATATCCTGGGATTAAACCTGGAGTTGGGTAGAGTAAAGGCCCAGAGCTGGGCAGCTGGGGCAGCGTAGCGGAGGGGGAATGCTCTGCGACATTGAGGCCACAGGGGAAGGTCCCAGGGTCCCCCTGTACACTCCGGGCACCCACATGCCCATGATCAGGACTACCGGGAGCCAGGGACACATGGCAGTGTGAAGACCGAAGGGCATGGAAGAAATGCACATTTTTAAAAGTTCACTTATTCACCAGCAGGTGGCGTGGTGGTTAAAGGCACTGTATTCCCACATGGCCGACCACGGTTCAAGTCCCGGACCTGGCAGTTTTCCTTTCTCTCTCTTTCTCTGTCCCTCTCTGATCAAATCAAAAAAATAATAACAACAAATGGAATTCAATAAATAAATCTTAAAAAAAAAAGTATCGGTGCTGGCTTTTAGCTTGGCCTCCTGCACCGTCGGCGGTAGGGAAACGGGAGGGGTGTAGGGGACCGCCTGACTAGCTTTTCTGCACCTCTAAAGTGATCCCAAGTCCAAGTGTATTTCTTATACCGCCTGCAAAGTGGGCCGTGTCTCCGCAGCGCAGCAGCTTCACGGCTCCCCGGTGCCCACATAAACCCAGACCCTGCTCCTGAGCCACCAAGGTCCTAAGCCGACCTCTGTGGCCTCTCCATCCCCGGCCCTGGCCAGCTCCTCCCTCAGGCTGGACAGCCCAGGCGGGTGGGGGCCTCAGGACCCCCCAGTGGGGCGATCTGGTGCCCAGCAGCTGTCTGAGTCCAGCCCCGTGCCCGGTCCCAGGACCCAGGCCTGCGGGAACACGAGTCTTGCTCCATCAGGCCAGGCTAGGCTCTCCCGAGCAGGACGAGGGACAGCAAGGTCACACGGCAGGGGGCGCCAGGCCTAGAGGAAAGGGGCCACTAACCCACGTTGCTGTCCCCTGCGTCCTCCCCCGCCCCTGCTCCAGGGGCCGCCCTGTCAGAGGCAGGTGCTCTGGGCCGCGCAGACGGGATGGTGGGGCTGGAACCTTGCCCAGGGCTCCCCAGCCGGAGCGCCTTCCCCTTCAGCAGGCACTGCCTCTGGGACTCTGCCACCCCACCTCCGCTCCAGGGTAAACTGAGGCACGGAAGAGCCAGGGGCCTACTATGTGCTGGCCCTGGGCGGAGGCGGGATGGACTGGGTTCTGGGGGCCCCTGGCTAGGGGCTGAGCAAGGGAACCCCAGGCCTCCCGGGCTGCACCAGCATTTCCTGGGTGGGTGGGGCAGGTGCAGGGGTGGGCCGGCCAGGCCAGACAGGAGAAGCACCCCTGGGGAGTGCTGGGGCGACAAGGCACAGAGAGGCACAGACGCTGCCTCAGGACACACAGCACAGCGCCCACCTGGTCCGGGGGCTGGAGACAGATAACGCAGGACCTGGCAGCGGGGCAGACCCTCCAGAGTCTGGGGACCCGCCTCCACTTCCGGCGTTCCCCTACCCAGCCCCAGGGCTCCGAGGCCACCCAAGTGTGTACCACCACAAGGTCCGCGTGAGCCCGCCGTCCGGCCGCCTGGGGGGACACACGGCCTGCAGGACACCACCCACTGTGATGGGCACATCCCAGAGTGACGGCCCCGGCTGAGGGCAGAGCCGGGCTGCTGCGGCCCGCTGTGCGTGGGCACCCTGCAGAGCACTACGGCACCGGGACACGCGTGCTCTTGTCACGTCCCCGTTTTACAGGCGACGACACCGAGGCTGCTGGTGGGCCAAGGCCTGTGGCTACTTTTTTTGTTTGTTTGTTTTGTTTTGTGACTTCCTCTGAGAGAGGTAAACAGAAAGAGGCCACCCGCGTGTCGTCAGGACACTGTCCACGCCGGTGGAGGCCAGCGTGGATCATGGGCACACACGTGTGTACTGGTCGGCTGGGAGGCCTCAGGACGGGCACACAGGGCCTTCTCTGTGGGAAGCCACCCCTGGGCGTCTCATGGCTCTAACTCACTGTGGTCCGCCTGGTCCCCCGTCTGTGAAAAAGGGCACAGCAGCTGACCTGGCACCGGGCCACCCGGGGGCTCGGCCCACGCCTGCCTGCAGAGACACCCTGCAGAGACCCCGGCCGCCGAGACGCCCTGCGGGACAGAGCTGGCTGGGGCCCACGGCCCTCTCCCAGGACAAGGCAGGACAGGCAGTGAGGCCTGGCCCTCTCAGGCCGGGCTAGCAGGCACCGCCTGGGCCCGACGGCGGAGCCATTGTTTGCCTCGCTGGATGCGGCCCCCAGACACTGGCTCCCCCTCCTCGGAGCTGTTTCTCATTCCGCCCGCCCCATTTCCACTCCCTCCCTGGGTCCCCCAGGAGCAGAGTGGGACGGGCCAGCGTTCTTCCCTGGCCAGAGAAAAGCTGCTCACTCCCGCCAGCTCGGTGGGGGCGGTGGCAGAGCGAGGCCACCCAGCCCTTCCTCCCCCTGCAGTGGCCCGTCCTGGCCTCCTCTCTGGAAGGGGACTCCAGGCTGGAGAGGCTGAGTGGGAAGCTGCCTCCACGACCCCGGGGCTGCGGGGCTTTGGAGACCCCAGCTCACGCCGCTCCCAGCCCTGGTCTGAGGGCGCTGGCCTCAGTCCAGCCTCGACACCTGGCCACAGCAGTGCCCCACCAGGACCGCCACCCGGCCGGTCCCAGAGTCACCCTACAACTGCGTGGGGCTGCAGCTGGGACCTCAGCAAACCTCTCTGGGCTGAGTCCCTTCTGCTGGTCACATGCAGATGCCCCAGGGCTCCCCACTTTCCACACCCCAAGGAGGAAGAGACGGCGTCATGATAACACGACTCGATGGCGTGACCCCAGGAGCTCCGCACGACCTCCAGGGTGGAGGAGGCCTCTGCCTGTACCACCTCGGGTGGCCCTCACACAGCCTCCTGAGTTGGTGCTACTCAGGAGGCTGAGGGCTGAAGTGACCTGCCTAGGGACGCCCAGATGCAGGCAGGCGGGCTCAGGCACCCTCCCCGGAACCGCGGCCTCGCCACTTGGCCTCCCCACTTGGCCTCGACCCAGCGCTCTGTCGGGAGCCCCAGCAGCTGCTGGGAATTCCGCTGCTTGGAGTGGGACAGGTCCTGGACTGCAAGCTGGGGAAACTGAGGCCCACGGGAGAGGCCCCTTCTGGAGGCCCCGTCACCTCAAAGATGTGGGCAGAGGCCAGAGAGGGGCGGGCGGGGGCTGGGGCCACCCCGCCTGGCAGCCGTCAAGGCCTCTGCCCGCTGCCCCCCCATTATTTACCGATCAGAGCATAAAGTGCTCGCGATTAACGCCCCGCTGGGGCCTCCCGGCCTCGTAATGGAGCCCGCTTCCTCCCTCCTCCGGAGCCTGATTTATCGGGTTTCAGGGTAAAGGACGCAGGCTGGGGGTGGGGGGAGCTTCGGGGCGGGCAGACCCTGGCAGGGCCCCGAGGATCAGCGGACAGCCACTGCAGCCACCCGACGCAGGGGTGGGGGCCTGCTAGGGCGGCCCGGCCCACGCTCCGGCTTTGCCAAGACCCCGGCTGCATTCTGGGGGTCGCTGGATTCAATCCGCGGGGTCGGCGCTCACCGACTGCGGACCTGACCGTCCCCACTCTGGGCTGCTGGTTTCCATGGCGATCACCACATCTCGTCAGCACTACAGAGGCCCCCAGGAGCCACCTGGTCCCGCCACAGTGGGGGCTCCAGCTCCTGCGGGCACCTGGCGGGACCAGTGCCATCTGTAGCCGCAGGGTCCCGTCCAGGGTCAGACGGCTGGGCCTCCCTGCCTCTGCAGCCACCGCCCCCAGGACAGACCTACCCTCGCCCGCAGGGCCTGCCACCCAGCCCGGGTTCCACCTCCAGGCCTTCACACCTTGTCTGAAAAACCTTCCACCATCCAACACCCCCTCCTCCAGGAAGCCTTTCGCCCCCCACCCCCACCCCGCTCTCCGGGCCGAGGCTGGCCAGCAGGTGACACCAGGCCCAGCATGTCTGCTGTCAGGACCCCCTCCCTGACCATCTGGGGATTCCTGGAGAGCAGGCGCAGGATCTGATCTGCCCTTCTGGGGGAGCTGCCCCTCCCAGACCCCCACACTAGACACCCCTCGGTCAGGAGCCCAGACAGGCCTGGCACGCCGCTGGGGAGGCCCTGGGTGCTGTGGGAGAAGTGCGGACAGCGCCAGGCCGGGGAGAGGGGCCCACGCCCGGGGCTCCGGACCCACTGGAACCGTGGTGGACGTTGGGGCTGTGCTGCTCTGCAGGCCTCCCCAGGCCTCACAACCCCAGCAAGGGGGGTTGCTGCCTCTGCTTCCTCACCTTTACGGTATCGCAATCACCCCTCCACTCCTCCTGCTCACACCCCTTCGTTAGAGCTCTAAGAGGAAGCAGAGAGTAAAGGCGGCAGGCACAGCGCTGCAGTCTGACGTCTGCTCCACCTCCGACTGGCTGTGTGACCTTGGGCTAGGCGCTTAACCTCTCTGGGCTTCCATTTCCCCTTCTGTAGACTGGAAAATAACACTCTTCCCACTCTGTTGTGGAGGGGATTGAAAATACACTACATGGGAGGCTGACTCTGTGGTGCAGCTGTAATGTGCAGTTTGAGAGAAACGGAGCCCACACAGCAGCTGTGGTTCGAATCCCCAGCCCGGCCGGCCTGAAATACACAGGGCACACATGTGCGTTCTGGAAGGGACTGTGGCCCGGCCCTTGGAGGTGCTCATCTCTCTCCCCACCCGGACGTGTGCATGCGGTTGTCACGAAGACAGGGCCATGAGACCTGCCCCAGGGCACAGGCCATGGCGGGCAGATGGAGTCTGAGTGTGGCTTCCCTGCCACCCACGGCCCACCTCGGGCCGGGAACTGCGGCCAGGAAAGGGGAAGGGACCCTCTGTCCCAGCCTGCAAGTTCCTCCTCCCTATGTGCTGTCTGTTCTTGGAGCCACCAGGACCCGGGACGTGCCCCCGCTTCCTTCCTCTCCAGAGCGCCCCCGCCTCGTGCACCCCAGGTGGGGGCAGGCGGACATGGCAGGGCACGTCCCAGCCGGGCTGCCGTAGCTCTCACGGGGCCGCTGTTCTCTCCGGGCTGAGCCCCCTTTGCAGACAGGGGAACGGCGTCCCGGAGAACATACGTGACCTGCCAGGGAAGGTGCGGAGGCGGCATTGGAATCTGGGGTCCGGGGGAGGGCCAGCTCCCCGCCAGCTCTCCCCGGGTGCAGTCCAGGGCGGTGGCAGATCCTCCGGCCACCCTCCGGGGACAGTAAGGAGCTGCCCTGGAGTGGGGGAGGTGGCTGCCCAGCCTAGGCCCTGAAAGGTCCCCAGCTGGGGTCAGGACCCCCACTGGCAGCGCTGAAAGGGCCCTGTCCATTCATCCTTCAACTCGCGGCCCTCACTCTGCACCCCAAGGGCCAGGCGCACCTCTTCCAGATGGCCTCCCTGCCTTCCTTGAGACCACGTCAGCCCTGCCCCCAACTTGTGGCCTGGTCTCCCCGATGCCCCGCCAGCCTCGCCCAGCTCGGGCCCTGAGTCACTGCAGTGTCACTCCCGGCCACCATCAGGGCCTGCTTGGCGGGCTGTCACGGAAGGGGTCCTTGTACAAAGGACTGAACCGGAATCCTCGCGGGCCTCGGTTTCCCCTGCTGTCACCTGGGGATAATTATGTGCAGTGCTGGCCTGACCCGGGCAGGGGGCGGCTATGAGGCCTGTCAGTCAGTCCAGGGGGCCTCTGTGCTGCCCCCACCCTCTACCCCTCCTCCCGCTCACCGGGCCCACCGATCCAGGACTCTCCACCGAGAGATGGCAGCCACCAGGCCTGTTCCTGCCGCTGCGTCCTCCTGCCTCCGCGCTCCACCAGGGTGCAACAGCACAGGCATGGCCACACCCTGCCTCGCCCTCCCCTGCTCCCCGCGGGGTCTCCCTGCGCTCACCTCCTCCTGGCCCTGCCTCCTCTGAGCACCCCGATGGCCGTCCCACACACAGGGTGCTCTTCTCACACGCACTGTCTTCCCCCGGGACGAACACCTGCCACCTCCTGGGCAGCACGCGTGAGATTGTAAGCTACACGCACGGGAGGCTCGGGCCCTCCACAGAGAGCATGAGGCCCAGAGAGGGTAAGCGACTAGCCCTAGGTCACACAGCTTCGGGGCAGGAGAGTAGGGCCCAACACCCACTGTGCCCCGTGGCCCTGCGGGTTGAGACCTTCTGAGGGCTGGGAGGGATGGTGACCGTGTCCTGACCCAGTGCTGCCTGTCTCCAGGCTGGAAGGCCAGAGCCCCACGTCCTACTCCCCGCCAGTGTCTCCATGCGAGCCTCGGCCACAGGGAGCTCACGCCCGAGCCCCTCCCCGAGCCTGGGGAAGAAGCCCGCCCTGGACGCTCCTCTCCCTCCGCGCCCACCTGCTATTTCAGCCCCACACTGGCGCACACACGCCTTGCTGACGACGTGCCCGCCCACCGCGAGCCGGTTCGAAACTGCCGGAGAGTTTTTTTCCACCTTTACTATAAAAAGACACCTTGAGATGACAGCAACCCACATTTGCCGGCCATTTTCCTTATTATTTAAAAATACAAACACCGTGGTCATTCGACAGAGGAGGAGAAAGATTCGGGGAAGGGGAGTCAGACTCGGCCTGCCCCCACCTGCCGGGTGACCCTGTGCCTGGGTTTCCCCCACCCCGAGCACAGGCCAGTCTCTCATGGACTTCTGTGAAATAGGCTGTGACTGGAGGAAAGGGTGTAAGATGCACGCCATGGCGGCTGCTCACTCACTCGATGACTCTCTTAAAACAGTCCAGGTGGGACCAGCAGTTAGCGTAATGGCTATGTCGCTGGACTCCCATGTAATCGACGGTGGTTCGCGTCCCGGACCCGGTGGCTTAAACTCACACTGGGCGCGTGTGCGTGTGTGCCCAAGATCCCGAGAGAATGGAGGAGAAGGGATTGCGGCGTGACCATCCCCCCTGGGGGTGATTTCTCGCTTTCTGTCTCTCTGTCTCTCTCTGTCTCTTTCTTTCTCTGGCTAGCACACACGCCCTATAGCAAAAACTTCTCAAAAAAAAAAAAAAAATTCCAGCAGCCCCAATTGGGGACAGAGTAGGGGGGCCCTCGGAGGCTGCGAGCACCTTGGAAAGCTCTGTGCCCTCACCCCCCACGCCCCTCCCTTCCCCACAGCATTTGCTGAAGTGAGGGGCAGGGGGGAGGTGCTGTCTGAAAGGCAGACAGCAGGGGCCAGGTCCTGCCGAGCCAGAAGCCGGAGAGTCAGAGACCACCCGGCTGAGGCTCTGAAGCCGAGCGCAGTGTAGGAGATTCCTGGCAGGGCCCGGGTCCAGTACGAGACTCCGAGTGGGGCCCAACTCTGTGGGTGCGGTGGGAACGTGCTGTCCGCGAGAAGCCGGATCACACATGGTGACTGGAGTTTGAAGCCCCAACCTGGTCGGCCTGAAACCCATGAGCGCCCGGGATTTGACAGGCGAGAGGGTTAGGGGAAGGGAGTTGTGGAGTGACCAGGCCCTCTCTCTCTCTCTCTCTCTCTCTCTCTCTCTCACTCTCTTTCTCTCTGGATCATGCATGCACACGTGCTCTCTCGTGAATAAAGAAAGAAAAGAGAAAGACTTGCAAAGCAAGAGCAGGGAAGCTGTGTTTCCAGGGCCTGGCCGAGCCACCCACTTGCAGAGCAGATGGGGAGCAGTCCTGGCCCCGTGTCCAGCCCTCCTGGCTCCCCTAGGGCTGGGGAAGTCAGGCCAGAAGGGACAGGGTGGGAAAGGGGGTCTAAGACCCTGGCATCTCCCAGCCCCGATGCCTGTCCTACAGGCAGCTGTTACCCCCCGTCACCCTGACCCACCTGCCCGCCAGCTCAGATCCTGGTACTGACCAAACCCCCATCCCGTTGGCCCAGGGCCTGCAGCAGTCCGCAACCTGCCAGCTCCCCTCCATGCCCTCAGCACCCACCGGGCAGGCCGCATCTGCAGAGACCGAGGGGCCCCGTGTCTGCGGCTGCCCAGCGCCCAGGCGGAGGCCTGACTCACAGGAAGTGCCCGAGAAACTTGTGGGCAAGCCAGGGGGCTCCTGCCTGCAAGGAGCGCCAGCCCCTCACCTCTCCCTGCCTCCGCCTCCTTGTCACCAGCGACCGGGACTCGCTAAAACATAGGCGTCCTTCAGTGTCCGTGGGGACTGGCTCCAGGACCCCCGCAGACCCCTCATAGAAAACCCCGCAGGACTTGCAAATCACCTGCCCGCATTCTCCGTCTACTTTAACTCTCTCTCAGTCACGTGTGAGCGATCTGAGCTCAGAGATAAGTGGAAAGGAAAATACAGACGTCTTCGGTGTGGCTCGCTTGGGGAGCCCCCTCCCCTTTAATAACAGCCAGCGGGGCCTGGCTATGCTCAAAGCTGGCTGAATCTGAAGATGTGGACTCCCTGTTAAGAGGAATCATAGACTGGCCCCAGTAGTTGAAGGTTAAAGGAGTCGGCTCTCACATAGCTTACCGCTTGGTTCGGATCCCAGACCCGGCAGCTTGGAAAGCAAGCTCCAGGGGCCAGCAGGGACGTGGTGGTTAAGGGTGCTGGACTCCCACATGGACGACTGCAGTTCGAGTCCTGGACCTAGCAGTTTGCTTTCTCACTTTCCCTCTCTCTCTCTCATTCTGTCCCTTTCTGGTCAAATTAAAAATAAATAAAGTTAAATAAAATATTGTTAAAAGAATTATTATATTTCATTTTATTCATTATTTTTCATTTTTTATTCCTTATCTTTATTTATTTATTTATTTATTTTTTTAAAGTTGATCAGAGAGAGAGAAGGAAAGTGAGAAAGCAAGCTGCCAGGTCTGGGATTTGAACCATGGTCAGTCATGTGGGAGTCCAACCACCTTAACCACCATACCAATTGCCGGCCCCAGATAAAATAAATACTTAAAAACAGAAAGAAGGAAAGAAAAACATGCCCCAGGAGGATAGAGAAATGGAGAAGGGACAGCAGCAGGACCACACCCATTAGGGTTCTTTCTCCCGCTTCCTCCCTGCCTCTGCCTCTGTCTCTGTCTCTGTCTCTGGGAGTGCATTATGCCCTCTGGCAATTATACACGGTCACGGCCAGCACTTCACATGTATTATCTCATTTAATCCTCACAACAATCCATTTTTTTAAGAAGTTTTTGCCGTAGAGTGCATGTGCTTGCGGAGACAAAGAGACAGAGATACAGAGAGAAGGAAAGTGAGAAACCCCCCTTCAAGGAGGGGTGGCCACACCGCAACCCCTCCATCTCCATTCTCCTCCCGGGATCTTGGGCACGCATGCACACGCATCTGGCATGGTTTTGAAGCCACCAGGTCTGGGACTTGAACTGAGGTCACCCACGTGGGAGTCCAGCCATGTAACCGCTACGCCATCTGCTGGCCCCGATCCATATCACAATCCTAGACACACGCTCCCGCTCCCGTGTGACAGAGGAGCGACCGGAGACCACAGCGCTCCTCTGGAAACCCTTCCCGGCGAAGTTCTGGGGAAGTCCTGCTGCACCCCTGGCCCCCAGCCGCACCCCGCCTCCAGGCCTGAGCGCCGGCTTTGGCCTGCACCCCTGCCACCTTCCGCTGGCTTCACCTGGTTCCTCCTAACGGCCATCCACCTCCCCCGGAGAGTGTCAAGTAGTTTTCTTCCATGCAAAGAGGGCTGGGCCTTCCCAGGCAGAGGCGGTGACCCAGCAGTCTCCATGCTGCCGTCTGCACCCCATCCCAGCCAGCCCGACGGTGGGCCCACGCACGGGGTCTCCAGCTGCAAACCCAGACCCTCCCGGTGGGTCGCTGTCCCGGACTGCTGTGCTTCACGGCTGCTCCACTGTCCGACGCCCCCTCCCCTCGAAGACCGCCCCCCCCAAGCCTGGAGGGTCCCTCCAGGGTCCTTGTGCCACCTCCTTCCTGCATGGTGCACCTCTCCCTAGCCGCACATCTGTCCCCTGTTCGTCGTGAGCGGCCATCGGGCCCCAGCACACAGCTCGGGGCTGGACACACAGCAGGGCTTAGTTCACCTGCATGGCAGAGCCATCGGGGCTGGGTGGGAGAGGGCGAGGGCTGTAGCCAACCAGGCCAGCCACGTCTGCTGCCTGGGACCAGGCCCCGCCCCGCGCAAACGAGCCCCTTGGGACATGGTGAGGACCACAGCCGGTAACCCCGGTATACAGGCTGAAGTGTGCCCGGCACTACCGAATCCATTACCGACGGGGAAACGGAGGCTCAGACATTCAGATGCTTGTCTACAGGCACACAGCCGGGACATGACAGAGTGGGACCAGAACCCAGGCAGCCTGGTACAAGCCCAAGTTCTTAACCTGTCACCGGGGAGCTGGCAACAGCCTGGGGCAGGAATAACAACCCTCACCCACCCCTGATGCCACCCAAGCTAAAGGCTCAGACCCCAGGGCCTTGGGTACATCCAGGGACACTGCGGCCGAGAGGCACCGGCCCGTGCCCCGTGTCCACGGTCAGCTGGTAGGAAAGAGCGTGTGGAAAACACACAAGGGGTAGGGGCCCTAGTGGGGACCGGCCTGGCCTTGGGGTGGAGGAGGCCTTGGCCGCGCTGTTCCTGGGGCTGTGTCCCTGGGGAGGCCCTGCCCCTGCAGGGGGAGGGAAGCCTCAGGCCTCTTGAGCAGGGTGAGTCACAGCGCCAGGCCGGGCTGAGGACGAGGGGCCGTGGGAACCAGGACAGCGTTTGCCAGAGGAGGAGGGAGAGAATGCGGTGGCCCGAGGAGAAGCACGGACCAGCTCGGCCCTGCACTGGGCTGGAGGGTGGCCTACCCTCAGCCCTGGCCCCGCAGGCCCCTCCATCTTCCAAAGGGCTCCGGAGCAGGGCTCCGCTCCCCACTGACCCCCAGCAGCCCTGAGACTCCCAGCGCCTGTCCTGCCTCTGGCACCGGAGCCACTCCGTCCTGGGGCAGTCCACCCGGCTCGCCCACCTCGACCTTCATTCCCAGGGTGGCAGGCGGGGTGAGTGGGAGGCGCTCGCGGAGAGGAATCCGCGTGCCGTCAAAGCCCCAGTGTTGGGCACGCCCACGGGGAATTCATCTCCCAAGGCCCAGCGCAGACCGCACAGAAGGGACAGACAGGGACCCAGGGTGGGCCTGTGATCGCGGCTGGAGAGGGCTCAGTCCCCCATTGTGCAGAGAACAGGCTTTGAGGGCGGTGGAGAGACATGGGGTTGAAGTGGGCCCCCCAGACTGAGTCCAATGGGGAGTGCACAAAGCCCAGGGTGGGAGGTCAGGGAGTCCTTGCACAGCGTCATTCCTCGGGGTGGAAAATGGGGACCAACAGACCCACCCTGGGGCCTCGGGAAGAGGCGGTCCCTTGCTGGGGAGCTTCCTCCAAGAGAACCATACGAAGGCCCCTCCTGCACCCCCGTCACGTCCCCTCAAGGTCAACACACAGCCGTGTGCCCCCACTCTGGCCCAGCACAGCCTCGGACACCCCGTTCCCATACCTACCCACCCTCGGCCTTCTCACTCCACCCACAGCCCTCTCCAGTCCCCAAGCCTCAGGCCCACCTCCGTCTGTGCTCCCAGCACCCAGCCCCGATCCCAGGACTTCCCCAGCAGGCACTCTGAGTCCCGGGCATGAACACAGGGCTGAAGGCCACGGCCTGGATTCAAATGCCGCCCCGCTAGCTCCCAGCTGTGCTAGCCTGAGCAGCGACTTAACCTCTCTGTGCCCGTGTCTTCATCTGTAAGACGGGGGTGAGACTAGAGCCCTCGTGGGTGGCTGTAGGAAAGAAGCCAGTGAGGGAGTGAGCGTGGGGGATGCTTAAGTCACTGCCCAAGTGTTTCCTGGAACTGGGTGTTGAACCAGCAGATAGAGGCCGGCCTCAGCACCCTCCGATCGCTAACCAAGTGCTTCCAGGCACTCGTGCGTCCCAGATCCGTGTCCCTGCTGCACACCTAACTCCGTCCTGCTGCCCCGGAGTCCCTCCCCACACTGCTGCCGGCCCAGGTGCACTGGCAGGCACACCCCTGTTGCTCCCTTTCTGCCCCCCCACACTGCAGGGCCCTGGTCCACACCTGTGAGTCTGCACCGCTGCCACGCCTGTGCACACATCTGCCCATGGCGGGCTCTCACAGCCCACGGGCACGCGCCTCTGTCGGCACGCATTCACCTGCGTTCTCCCACGTGCACGGCTGGGCTGGGGGTGCACCGTCTCTGCAGAGCCTGCAACCTGGGCCCCACCTGCTTAGATAAGAGTACTTGTACCCACTCGGGCCCCCGCGGGCGGCAGCAGAGCCCCCTGGGGGACACCTCTACTCCCCCCCCCCAGCACACCTGGATCCCCGTACTGGGCACCTGTGGGCGGTAGCACACTCCTGGGCCCCTGCACACGCGCATCGGGGTCCCGGGACGCTCACACCGACGACCTGCTCAGCCTCCGACCCGCTGGGTTTCGCACACGCGCACCCTTGCGGGTCCCCAGCTCCCGGCCGCCCGGGGGACGTACCTGGATGTTGCGCTTGCGCTCGCAGGCCGGCCCGGTGCCCTGCACCACGCTGTCAAGCACCGCCACCACGTCGGGGGCTGGCTCCACGAAGCAGGCGGTGCGCGCGGCGCGGATGGCGGCTCGCACGTCGGCGAAACGGAAAGCGCAGAGCGCGGCGGGAGCCGCACGGACCGCGGGGGCCCCCTGGGGCCGCTCGAAGACAGCAAAGAGCAGCTCGCGCGCCGGGAAGACCGACACCAGGCGGCTGTAGAGGTCGCCGCGGCCCGCGCCGCCCCCGCACTGCAAGCCCAGCTGGATGTAGGACTCGGTGAGCTTCTTGGCGTCGCCACCCGCGCCGCGGGGCAGGCAGATGCGCGCCAGCAGGCTCCGCGCCTGGCTCTCCTTGTCGCCGGCGCGCGCCTCGCTGTTGAGCGCCAGGTAGGCGTAGGACGGGGCGCCCCGCGGCGGCTCGGGCGGGTGCAGGAAGGCACGCACGAAGCCCAGCTTGTGCTGCTCCTTGGCGCCCTGCTTGATCTTCAGGATGTTGTCGTCGGAGGGGTTGAGGTCGAAGGTGAAGAGCTTGGCCAGGTCGCCGCGCGCGTCCAGGGAGCGGATGGCGATCTCGGGCGTGTTCTCGAAGCGGTGGTCCTCCAGGCTGCGGTTGCGCGGGAAGAAGGCGCTGCCGTAGCCGGTGTACGTGGCGCCCACGAGCAGGCGGCTGCCCGCGGCGCCGGCGGCCGGCGGCAGCACCAGCCCCACGGTGGACGCGTTGGGGTGGTTGGCCGCCACGTTCAGCATGCTGGGGAACACGGTGACCGGCTCTGCGGGCGGCGCGGCGGGCGGGAAGCGCACGGCCACGGCCGAGATGTTGCCCCGGCGCCGCAGCTGGCAGAAGCCCTGGTAGATGGAGCCGCACACGACCACCAGGCCCTGGCCGGGGTCCAGCTGCAGGATCTTGTTGTAGTTGTCGGTGAGGCGCCGCGGGTGCTCGCACGAGGCCTGCGGCAGCTGCGGGGCGTGACACAGCGGGCTGTCGGCCACCGGGCCCACGGCCGCCTCGGCCTCCAGGCTCAGGTTGGCCCCCGACAGCTGGTACAGGCGGTTCACGGCCGCCAGGTACACGGTGCCCGCCGCGCCGTCCAGGGCGAAGTTGTTGGTGGGCGTGGGCGACGGGAAGCGGCGCTGGATCTCCAGGGCCCCGGCGCGCGCCGCCCCCAGGAGCAGCAGAAGCAGCGGCAGCGGGCACCGCGGCGGGGCCGGGCGCGGCGGGCGCGGCGGCGGGGGGCTGGCGGCGGCGGCCCGGGCGCTACGGGGTGCGCCGCCCGCGGCGCGACGAGCCATCAGGGCGTGCGCGGGCTGCGCGGCGCGGCGAGTGCATGGGGCGCGGCGCGGCCGGGAGCCGGGAGCCCGGAGGCGGCAGGAGGCGGGGGGCGGGCCCGGGCCGCGAGGCGCTTCCTGCCCGCGCCAGCCGCCCCCGGCCCGGGCGCCCGGGCCCGGCTCAGCCGCGCTTCGCAGCCCGGGGGCGGGGCGGGGGCGGCTCCGCTGCGGACACGCCCTCGGCCCCGCCCCCGCCCCGCCCGGCCACGCCCCGCCCCGCGCCCTCCCCTCCCCGCGCGGCCCCGGCCGCCCCGCCCGACTGTCGGGGGTCCCGCCGCCCCGCGCCCTGCAGCCTCGCTCCCCGCGCGGCCTCTGCCTCGGCACCGCTCCTCTCGCTCCCTGCTCGCTCTCGGCCGCTCGGCCTGTCTCCTTGTGTTCTTTTTCCTCCCTTTCTTCCCCGCGTCTCTCCCCCCCCCCGTGTCTCTCTGTCTCTGTGTCTCCCACCCCCAAACTCCGTGTGCGTCGCGTGTCTCTCTCCCAGTCTCTGGGTCTTCTTTCTCTTTTCTCTTTCCCCGCCTCGACCAGCCCCGCCCCAGGTCCCCTGTCTCAGTCTCGCCGGTCACTGTCCCTGACTCCGTCCTCTGTCCTCCTCTCGGGACTCCCTCTGCCTCTTCCCCCTCGGACGTCTGCTTCCCTCCTCCTTCCTCGGAGGGCCTCGGTCCTCCTCCCTCTCTGCCTTCCCGGTCCACAGCCTCTGCCTCCATCGCAGCCCGGCCTCTCCCCTTCCTGCACGTTCCTAGGCACTGCCCAGGCCTCGGCATCCCGGGGCCAGCTGGGCAGGGATCACCCGGGCCCTGAGTCGCCAGGATCTGTCTCTCAAACCCCAGGCCCATAACATGGCTGAGGGGATACCGGCCGGGCGTGGGTACTCAGGGTCAGATACGTCAGGACACACCAGAGTGGAAATATTTCAGACGTGTGCCAGGCCAGGGGGCAGCTGGGCTGGACTGGCCACAGCCAGAGCAAGGCCTCGTGGGGTGGACCTCAAGCCCACGGGAAGCCCACCCTGTGCATTGTCACCTTGTCACTCCTACGCCTCGCCGGGTCCCAGACCTAAACCCCCCCTTTCTGGAAGATGGGCCACACGCTAGCTGGCACTGGGCCCGGTTCCCCAGGGCGCAGGTGGGCACTGGGTCAGACAGTAGCTACCAGAGTTGGCCGCGTGAGCCTGGGGCCACCGAGGTCCACAGCTCCCAGCTGGGGTGGGCCACTCTCTTAGGGTCCCCTCTTACAGATAAGAAACTGAGGCCCAGAGGTGAGAAGGCCAGCCCAAGAGGCACAGGCCCTAAGGGCAGAGCTGCAGTGTTTGGGGCCCTCAGGGGGGTGTCTGTCACACCCCAACTGCCACTGGGTGCCTGGAGGTCTCACTCTGGGCGTGGCCTAGCCTCACCCTCCCTTGCTCCTGCATCGCCAGGAAGGAAGGGCAGGGGGTTGCTTTGTGCCCTGCAGGGGACGCAGGAAAGGCCCAGCCAGCAGCCACCCCCCACGCCCTCACCCCAACACCCAGGCCATCCGGCCCTGGCCCTGCCGCCTGCGTCGCTCCAGCCCCCTCCCCAGGCTGGCCAGGGCTTGATGGCCGGGGCATTGAGCTGCAGGAAATTAGAGCCCCCAACCCCTTCCCCCAGCTCAGGGACACTAATGTCCCTCCTTCAGATTGACAGCCTGTGCCACCTGTGGAATGCCACCCCTAGGGCTCCTCCTGGCCTCCCCCACTGCCTCGTAGGGACCATCTGTCCGTCTGTTCCCCACTCTCCCTGTTTTTGTCTTCTTGCCCCTCCCAGTCTGTCTCTGTCTCTCCCCATCTCCCGGTCTCTTCCCCTCCCTCGGCCCACTCTGTCTCTGTGGAGGTTTCCTCTCTCTCCGCCCCTCCCTCCCTATCTCCCACCTCATCCTGCTCCGGCCCCTCCTCCCTTCCTTCCTGTCTGGGGCTCTCTCGCCGCATCCTGCAGCTCCCCCCACTGAGCCTGGCGGGGAATGGCGTCTCCGCTCAGCCCGGCGCTCCGCTCTGTGGAAGACGGTTCTGGGCACTCAGTTCGGACTCCCGGCCCGGCCCAGTGGTGGGCTCAGAGCCACCCTGCGCTGGGGGTGCTGGGGCAGGTTAGACTCCTCAGTCTGCGCACCCGCTCCTCAACTGGAGCTGGGAAGTGCTGTGCAGCCTGGGGCAAGGCCCTGCCCTCTCTGAGCTTCAGTTCCCTGTGCTGAAAAAGGAGGGCAATCATGTTTTCAGTTGTGTGCTTTTGACATCAGGCGTGTGCACTGGGAGATGGGGCTGTAGGGGTGGAGACGAGGAGGAATCATACCCCAGGGGATGGCCACACTGCAATCCTGTCTCCTTCCTTCCCCTCTCGGGATTTTGGGCACGCGCACACAGGCACGGTGTGATTTTTTTTTTTTTTTGGGGGGGAGAGGTTTTTGCTATAGGGCCCGTGCGCTCGCCAGACAGAGACAGAGACAGAAAGTGAGAAATCACCTCCCGGGGGGGATGGCCACACCGCAATCCCTTCTCCTCCATTCTCCTCTTGGGATCCTGGGCACGCACGCACACGCGCCCAGCGTGAGTTTTAAGCCACCGGGTGTGGAACGCGAACTGTGGTCGACTACATGGGAGTCCAGCGACATAGCCATTACGCTAACTGCTGGTCCCGCACGGTGTGATTTTCAAGCCTCCTGGTCCAGGACTCAAAACTCATAGTCAGCTATGTGGGATCCAGCACCCGGACTGCCACACCATGGCTGGCCCGGAGCGAGGACAATCGTGACAGCACACAGGCCCCCAAGAGGTTGTGCGACTTGAGAATATGATGGAGCCAGGGCCTGGCACCTGGTGGGCACTGGGGGACCTGGTGTTTCTGCCCCCTGTGGCCCTGGTAGAGCCCCGGAGTGGGGTTACTGAAAAGGAACGCAAGAGCCCCAGGCCCCTGTCCTGCCCTGAGCCTCGCGTGGCCAGTGGGACCGCTGCCCCCTAGGCAAGTCCCGTGCCCAGCGCTGCCTGCATGAGCTACACCAGTGTCCCCACCCGCTGAAACGCTGGTCTCATCGGACCCATTTCACAGATGAGGAAACTGAGGGGCCTTAGCAAGGGGTGATTCGAACCCGGGTCTGTGTCCATATCTGTGCTGTCTCCCTCCACTCACTGGCTGGGAGCTCCTTCAGGGCAGGGAGGGCCATGGCAGCGACCACCCTACACTTCTAGCGGGACAGAGAAGTGGTGACACCATGGTCAGGTGAACAGGGAGGGAGGAGCAAGCTTCTGGCTTCCCCGGCTCGCTGAGGGGCCGTGGGTGTCCTCCGGAAAGGGATTCTAAATGGAACCGCGGGGCAATGTTAGGACCCTGGGAGAGGGAAAGAGGTTGGGTGGGACCCAGCACCCACTAACCGGGCATGCACCACCAGGGCACCAGCCGGGGTTAGAGACCAGCCGGCCCGAGTCACGGTGGCCGGGGCGCTGCAGCGTTGGCTCCTTCTGATGAGGGCGAGAAGGGCTCGGGTTGGAGGCTAACTTGTCTTTGATGACCATAACATTTGTCACTGTCCTTTTTTAATAAAGAAGAGGTCCCAGGCTCAGGGCTGTTGACATCAGCATTCTAGAATTTACCCACAGAGCTCTGTTTTCTCCGCATTGGACGTCACTTTCTGGTCTGGCTCCGGGCTCCTGGCTTCCTGTGGGCAGGACTGATGGAAGACTTCTTTCTTTCTGTCTGTCTCTCTTTCTGTCTGTCTTTAGAGAGGTTTTTGCTGTAGGGTGCATGCGCTCGCCAGAAAGACAGAGACAGAGAGACAGACAGCGAGAACTCACCCCCCCCAGGGGGGATGGCCACACCGCAATCCCTTCTCCTCCATTCTCCTCTCGGGATCTTGGGCACACATGCACATGTGGCTGATGTAAATTTTAAGCTTCTGGGTTCGGGACTCCAACCACAGTCAACTACATGGGAGTCCAGTGATGTAACCATTATGCTATCTGCTGGTCCCAGCCTCTTTCTTTCTTTTATCTTTTTTTTTTCTTTTTGGAGAAGTTTTTGCTATAGGGTACATGCGCTCGCCAGAAAGACAGAGAGAGACAGAGAGACAGAAAGGGAGAAATCACCCTCCCAGGGGGGATGGCCACGCCGCAATCCCCTCTCCTCCATTCTCCTCTCGAGATCTTGGACACGCATGCACACACGCCCAGCGTGAGTTCAAGCCACCGGCTCCGGGACTCGAACCGCAGTCAACTACATGGGAGTCCAGAGACATAGCTATTACACCAACTGCTGGTCCCCCCAGCCTCTTTCTTTCTTTTTCTTCTTCCTTCCTTCCTTTCCCTCCCTCCCTCCTTTCTCTCTCTCTCTCTCTCTTTTTCTTTCTTTTTTTTTTTTTGATGTTTTTGCCATAGGGCACGTGCAATCATTGGAGAGAGACAGAGAGAGAGACAGAGAGAGAGACAGTGAGAAATCACCCCCAGAGGGTGATTTCCTGGGGGGATGGCCACACCACAATCCCTTCTCCTCCACTCTCCTCTCAGGATGTGGGGCGCTCGCACATGCGTGCCTGGCGTGAGTCCAAGCAGCCAATCCAGTTGGCCATGTGGGACCCAGGGCCTTAGCCATGACACCACCTGCTGGTCCCGCCCCACGCTATCTTGATAAAGGCATTTATTGACATCTTTGAAAAGTGAGTTGGGACCAGCAGGTGGCATAATGGTTACGTGGCTGGACTCCACATGGCCGACTGTGGTTCAAGTCCTGGACCCAGTGGCTTAAAACTCACACCAAGCACATGTGCACCCAAAATCCCGAGAGGAGAATGGAGGAGATTGCGGCGTGGCCATTCTCCCTGCAGGAGGGGGTGATTTCTCACTTTCTCTCAATCCGGGGGGGGGGGGGGCACATGCGCCCTATAGCAAAAATCTCTAAGAAAAGGAAGAAGAGTGAGTTAATTTATAAACAAACGTGAAGTAGGCCTTAATCCAGGCGGTATAAAAATGCCTGACATTCGGGGAATCCTGGGAAGTGAGCGGCACCTCCAAGGATGAAGATGCGGGCCCAGAGGCAGGCCTTTCCTGGGTCGGGGCAAGGGAGGTAGGCTCGGAGGAGGCAGGCCTGGGCCCCTGAGTGCCGCCGCGGAGGGGTCCCCTGTGTGCCCAGCAGAGCGCGAGGAGGAAGAGGAGGAGGAAATGTTTTTCTTCTTCAATTGGAAAAAATAACAGTGGGGCCAGGGCAGAGCAGGGAGGAGGGGGCGCCTGCCCTCCCGCCTCGGGCTGGCCTTGGAGAACATTTTCCCTGCAGGAAGCCCGGCCCGGCCGCCTCCTCCCGGCAGATCCCCAAGGACAGGTCAGCTCCCCGGCCTGGGCCCGCAGAGAGCCGCGGCTGCAGACTCTCAGGGCTTGGCTCCCCGGCAAGCCGAGAGGGGTTTCGCAGCCCCGGTCTACACTGCGGTCAGAGAGGTGGCCCCACCGGCCTGCCGCTGCCCTGGTACCCAAGCCCTCTCTTACCCTGCGCATCCCCCTGCCCCGGCCCGGAGCTGAGAGGCCTGAGCGCCAGGCCCAGCCCCGAACCTAACCACCTAGTCACTTGGGTGACCCGTGGCACCACTTCCTCTGGGCCTCTGTGTCTGAGTCTGGAAAAGGGGACTGTACTCCACCTCACAGGCCGCCGTGAGGATGGCCACACACACCTCCCACGCCTGGCCCGTCGTGATGCGTGGTAACCACCGACGTTCCCCTGCTCCTCCCCCCGGGGCGCCCCTGCCCCGTCACCTGTACCCCACGCAGCATGGCGGAGGCCTGGGTAATGGCCATCTGGCAGCAGGCTTAAGGGGTCCTCCTCTCTCCAACCCCCCAAAGGGTCTCGAGAGGCCTGTAATTGTTCCCCTCCCTCTTCTCAAAACATGGAAGCCTGGGACCAGCAGTTAGCGTAATGGCTATGTCGCTGGACTCCCATGTAGTCGACCACGGTTCAAATCCCAGAGCCGGTGGCTTAAACTCACGCCAGGCACATGTGCGTGTGTGCCCAAGATCCCGAGAGGAGAATGGAGGAGAAGGGATTGCAGAGTAGCCATCCCCCTGGGGGGTGATTTCTCGCTTTCTGTCTCTCTGTCTCTCTCTGTCTTTCTGGCGAGCGCACACACCCTATAGCAAAAAGCTCTCCAAAAAAATAAAAATAAAAATAATTATTAATTTGGGCCGACAGGTGGTGTGGTGGTTAAGGGCACTGGACTTCCACATGGCTGACTATGGTTCGAGTCCCAGGCCTGGGGGCTCGCTTTCTTGCTTTTTTCTCTTTCTCTCACTCTGTCCCTCTCTGGTCAAAATAAAATAAAGTTAAATAAAATCATTCTTTAAACGCTATTTAATTTTATCATTATTTTTAATTTTGCCGCACAGCATGTGCACGAGGGAAAGTGAGAAAGCAAGCCCCAGGTCCGGGACTCAAACCCTGCTCCACCATGGGGGAGTGCAGCGCTTTAACCACCACACCACCTGCTGGCCCCTGGGCTCATGTGTTTAAACTGCAGGCCGTCAGTGCCACCGGCACAGCTTCTGTAGGCGACGGCCACTGTGGCCAGGGGCTTTGGGCCCTCTGCGGACTCCCTGCCCTGCCTCCCGATGACCCCTGGAGGGCAGCGGCCTCGGAGGCCCGGCTGCAGCGCCCCAGCTGGCCCTGCCCTGGCCGGTGGGAGTCCAGCCCCGTCACTTCTCTTCTTTGTCCCCAGGGAGGGGGAGGAAATGGTTCTCATTCCTGCACGCGAGCGGTGCCCTCTCCCCATTCCGCACGTCCTTGCCCTCTGGTCAGGGGACGCGGGGCCAGGGCGGGGACGGCGTCCCCATGTGCCCGTGGCGGGCGCCTGGCCCCCGAGCCCGGGCCCCTTTGTCCTCTGTGCCGGGATAATGGGCGGCATTCTCAGACGCGCCGTCATGGGTCTGGGCTGTGAAGGGACGGGCCGCTCCACACTGAGGCCTCTGTCAGCGGCCGCGGAGGGCAGGGCCGCCCCGGGGGCCCCCACCCACATTCCCAGGCCCAGCCTCGCAGGCGACAGTCACGCTGGGGGAGCCGGGGCAGAGCAGGCAGCAGGTGCTCTCCACCATGTCTCCAACTAAGGACCGCAGGACAGGGACGCCCTGGCAGAGGAGGGCAGCGACTGGTGGGTGAGCACCTACTGTGTGCACCTGCTCTTCCTAGCCCCTCCTCAGAAAAGCCAGCACGGGGCCAGCAGATGGCGTAGCAGTTACGTGGCTGGACTCCCACGTAGCCTACTGCAAGTCGAGTCCCGGACCCGGTGGCTTGAAACTTACACCAAGTATGGGTGCGTGCGTGCCCAAGATCGGGAGGAGAACAGAGAAGGGATTGCACCGGGATCGACCCCCCCTGGAGGTGAGTTCTCACTTTCCCCCTCACTGTCTCTGTCTCTCTCTCCAGTGAGTGCATGTACCTTAAGGCAAAAAAACCTCTTTTCTTTAAAAAAGCCATTGAGGTTTCTGCTGTGGGCCGTTTGTGGTGGATTCTGAGGGGCAGGGCGCTGGCCTGGGTTCAGACCTACATCCGTGTGACCAAGCCTATTCCGGGGTGTTAAGTACGCACCTACTGCGTGCCCTAGGGACACAACGGTGACCACTCCCTGACTGGACCAGCAGGCCGTGGGGAGCAAGCCCGGCAGGCTTCCCAGAGGAAGTGGTCCCTGAGCCATGTTTAGGGCGCCCACACAGCCAGAGTCCAGCGTGAACCCTGCTTTCCGAGGCCGGGACTGTGAGGCCCAGTCCCCGAGGGGGAGGCTGAGGCCCACAGGAGCAGGCATCCGTCTGGGAGAGGTGGCCACAGGGACCCAGGTCTGGCCTGTTCTCCAGGAGCGGGGCCCGGCAGGGGCGGGGGACCCCGGGCACTGCTATGGGGTCATCATCCTGCTCCGGTCCCTGCCCCGGGCCTCCTACCTAAGTGGCCTGCGTGCGTCCCTGCTCCTCTCTGGGCCTCAGTTTCCCCGTCTGCGGGACAGGCTTGAGAATCCCTCCCTCTCCGAGCGGGGGGATAGAATGCCGTAGTCTCTGCAGAGCGTCTAGGCAGGGCTGGGCCTTGGTAACTACTCAACCGATAGCACCGAGTACCCAAGCCACTGAGGGGGCCAGCCGGAGGCGTGGTGGTTAAGGCAGCCGGATCCCACGTGGCTGACTGTGGTTCGAATACTGGACCCAGTGGCTTGAGAAACACTCTGAGTATGCAGGTGTGCGTCCCCAAAGTCCTGAGAGGAGGGGCCAGCAGATGGCATGGTGGTTAAGGCGTTGGACTCCCACATGGCAGACCACGGTTCGAGTCCCGGACCTGGCCTCCTGAAACTCATGCCAGGCATGTGTGCGGGCATGCCCAAAATCCCAAGAGGAGAATGGAGAAGGGATTGCAGCGTGGCCATCCTCCCCCCAGGGGGTGATGTCTCACTTTCTCTCTCACTGCGTCTCTCTGTCTCTCGGGCAAGTGCATGCGCCCTCTGGCAAAAACCATAAATAAGTTTTAAAAAAAGATCCCGAAAGGAAGCGTGCATAGAGGAGAAGGGATTGCGGTGTGCTCATCCCCGGGGGCTGGTGGTTTCTCACTTCCCCTCTCTCTCTGGGGAGCGCACACATTCTCTGGCAAAAAATTAAAAAGCAAAACAAACCAACCAAAAAACACAGATAGAGGAGGCACTGGTGTGCCCCCTCCTGCCCCCAGCTTCTTCCCGGCCCTGCCGTAGGGCTGGGTGGGGCAGAGCAGGTGGGTTTTCTGCCAGACGTGCAGGAGGACCGCCCTTCTCCACATCCTCCACCTCCCCGTGCCAGGGCCTCACGTCAAACCCTTCCCGGCCCCTGCGGCTCTCACATGCCCTGGGGCTCGGCTTCCCCACGGTCAGATGGGATGACGCACCTGCCTCTCAGCAGAGCTGGCCGTGCCGTGGCCCTCGCTCTGCCAGGGGCTGCGTCTCTCCTCACTGGCTCCCCGGCGTCTGGGGTAGACTGGGTGCCCCTCCGGGCGCATGCCCCCCCCCCCCCCATGCCCCTGTGCCGGCCCTGATGGGGCAAGCACGTGAGCTTTGGCAACGTGGCACCACCAGCGGCTGGCCCTGCTGCAGCCCTCGTGCGAGCTGGGCCGTCGGAACACCGCGTGCGTGTTAGCGTGTGTACCCCTCACGCCACCCTACAAAGAAGGCACCACACACCCACTTTACCAGGGGGAAACTGAGGCACAGGGCAGTGAAGCGACTTGCCCGGGACGGTGCACGGCGGAGCCTCGATTCCTCCCCAGGGCCCATGCTGGCCTGGCCCGTGCCCCTCTGCAGATCCCATCGCATAAGGGCCCCTCCGCGCCCCGGGGACATCTGAGAACTCACTTCTCCGCTCTGGTGGGCCCTGGGAGCGGGGATGGATGGCAGTCCAGGGGCACCTGTGACCCCCCAGGTCCCCTCCCTTCCGGCCACCCCCAAACCTCACAGGGCCACAGGGCCCCACTCCCACGTCTGCAAGGGGAAGGGCTGCCTGCAGGGGGCGCCTGTCCTTGGAGGGAGACCAACAGGGGCCCTACGTGGGCCAACTGGCGACAGCGGGCCCCACGCTGGCTGGGCACCTGCACAACGCACACGAGGCCACGACGTGGTCTCTCCAGGGCAGGGCAGCCAAGGCGCCACTGCGGTTCCGCGCCCCAGGGGCGAGGGAGAGGCTGGCGCGATCGGCAGGGCCTGGATCACCGTGGTCTCGGCCACCTGTGTGACCCCCAGAGAGCCTAGTGTCCAGAAGGGACACTTAGTCAGTGATGCCCTTGACTAAACACCTACTACGTGGCAGTCACCGGGGACACCATGGTGAGCCTGCAGGCAGACCCAGGGCTCAGCCCTGCGGGGGATTTTAAAATTTTACTTATTTTTTGGGACCAGCAGTTAGCGTAATGGCTATGTCGCTGGACTCCCACGTAGTCGACTGTGGTTCGAGTCCCGGACCCAGTAGCTTAAACTCACCCCGGGTGCATGTGCGTGCGTGCCCAAGATCCCGAGAGGAGAATGGAGGAGAAGGGATTGCAGTGTGGCCATCCCCCCGGGGGGTGATTTCTCGCTTTCTGTCTCTATGTCTCTCTGTCTGGCGAGTGCATGCGCCCTATAGCAAAAACCTCTCCCCCCAAAAAAATTATTTATTTATTATTATTGTTACTATTATTCAATTTAGTGGAGAAGGAGAGAGAAGGTCAGTGCTAAAGCAAGTAGCCACATCCCCGACTCACCTGCGGTCAGCCATGTGGGAGTCCACCACCCCAGCCACCACGCCACCTGCGGGCTCCGGGATGGACGGGTTTTATGTTTTATGTGTTTATTTATTTATTTTTAGAGAGAGAATTTGCTATAGGGCGCGTGCGCTCACCAGAGAGACAGAGAGAGACAGAGAGACAGAAAGCGAGAAATCACCCCCCAGGGGGGATGGCCACGCCACAATCCCTTCTCCTCCATTCTCCTCTCGGGATCTTGGGCACACACGCACACGTGCCCGGCCCAAGTTTTAGCCACCAGGTCCGGGACTCGAACCACAGTCAACTACATGGGAGTCCAGTGACATAGCCATTAGGCTAACTGCTGGTCCCGGTCTCAAGTTTTTAATCTGGTAAATACAGAACCACAACGGGCCGCCACCCCACACACGGGCGATACCAGATGGTTCTAAAAGTGTCTCACCTGAGACCTCGAGGGTCTTCCTCAGGCCCCTGGAGTGAGGTGCACAGGGTGCCGAGGACTCAGGAAGGGGCAGGGAGCATCCTGGCAGGGGACAGGGCGGCCTGGAGGGCGCAGCTTGGAGCCCCGGGGGTGCAGGAAGGACTTGGGGCGGGACAGGGGAGCCAGCCAGGGGCTCGCAGAGGCTGAGGCCGGGCAAGGCCGGGACTGCCCGAGGACCACCGGGACAGGCCAAGCTGACGCCAAGGACGGCAGGGGTAGGGGGGCAGGGGTGGGGGCAGGTCAGGAGGAGGGCTCACCAGGGTTGGGGGTGCGTGGCTGTGGGGTGGCGTGAGGACAGGGAGGCTCCAGGCAGGCCATCTCAGGACTGAAGCTTCGCCAACCTGGGGCGCCTCCGGTGAGCCGAATGCACTGGGGAGGGGTGGGGTGGGAGGGGTGGGGGTCTGGGGCCCACCCAGGCCTCTGCCAGTTGGTGCAGGTGCCCTCTGCACCCCCCACACACTGCCTCCCCCAGGTGGGAGCTCCGTGGGCGGGGCTTCTCAGACAACCCAGGGCAGGGCCCGCCCACTCACCCAGCTGCCAGCAAGGGGCACGTGGGGCAGCCTTGGGCGGGGCACCCTGGAGCGCGGGCACCCCCATCTGCAGTTACTCAGCCCGGTTTCCCTGGCCAGAGTCCTCTCTGTTGAGGAACTGGTAGCGGGTTCTTTAGGGACTTTTGGGTGACACCATCGCCCCTCCAGAGCAGCCGGCATCTCCCTGGCCCGTACTTCCCCTACCCCTACGCAGAATCCGAGGCCCAGAGGCCTGACCCCCCTGGTCCACGCCACACCCCTGAACTTCCCTCCCGTTTCTCCCCCTGGCTCAGGCTCCATGGTGTCTCCAAGGCTCAGTCTGGCCTCTTCTTCCAGGCAGCCTCCCCAGATCTCCCAGGCTGGTTAGACTTCCTCCTCAGGCTCCCATGCTGTCTGGCCCTTCCACCATCCAAGCGTCCACCCTGGTGACCATTTGTGTGCTGTCTCTGCCCGCCAGAGGCATCCGACGACGCTGAGACCCGGGCCTGTGGGGGCCGACCGCGTCCTCCCCATCAGGCCGCTGGGCTCGGAGCAGGCTTACGGGGCCCACAGATGAACGGGTGACAGAGCGGGTGACCTCCAGGACAGCTCGACGCAGGGAGGCGGCCTTGACTCCCTCCTGCGATGTCCCCAATGTCCCCGCCTGCCACTTGCCCCATCGGGGAAGGTCGCCACCCCCCCCCACCCTGCCCTGCTGTCTCTAAAATACAGGTTTCCCAGCGAGGACAGGACGTGGCTGGGATGACACCCACAGGGCACGGTGCCAGCCTCACCTGTGTCCCCCCAGCCCCAGCTCACAGTCACAGTGGGGACACTCGAGAAGGAGGCTGTGGCCCTGAGGGCTCTGAGTTCACCCGGCTTTGACTTTGGCTGCAGGACCACGGGCAGGCCCCTCTCTCCCGGCCTCTTTCTTTTCTTTTTCTTTTTTTGGAGAGGTTTTTGCTATAGGGAGCGTGCACTCGCCAGACAGACAGAGACAGACAGAGACAGACAGAGAGACAGCGAGAAATCACCCCCCCGGGGGATGGCCACACCACAATTCCTTCTCCTCCATTCTCCTCTCGGGATCTTGGGCACGCACATGCACACGTGCCTGCATGAGTTTAAGCAACCGGGTCCGGGACTCGAACCACGGTCGACTACATGGGAGTCCAGCGACATAGCCATTACGCCATCTGCTGGCCCCTCTCCCGGACTCTTTCCGACCTGCGTGTGGCGGGAGGCTGCACCCTGAGGACCCCCCACCCTCGCACAGCCCCGGCCCACAGCCTTGGGAATAAGAGCAGTGGACTGCTGCCAAGGCCGCCCGAGCCAGGCCCGTCCCAGGACGCCCAGGGACTGCCACCTTGGCCGGTGGTCCCATTTCAGCTGGAGGACCGGGTACAGCAAGCAGGGGCTGCCCAGTCACAGAGGACCCAGGGCCTGGCCCAGCGGTCCCACCATGCGCTAAGCAGGGAGGGCGGCCCCACCCCTGTGCCCTCAGCTCCGGCCTGCGCTGAGGGAGGGCCTACATGTGCCGTCTTGTCCCTGGGACTGGGGCGGGAGGGGGCCTGGCGGACACAGCAGGGCAGGGGTGAAGAGAAGGCAGGGGCTGGGGCGGTGCTGCTGGGAAACACCGGGAAGTGAGGAGGGAGCCACGGGGACCCAGGCGCGCCCTGGGCTGGTGGGCATGTGCGGAGGCCCCAGGACTGGTCCTCCTGCAGGTGGAGCCACAGCCAGGCCCCCCGTGGGGGTGGGGGGAGGGCGAATGTGGGCGTGGGGGCGAGCACCTGGGCATTCACTCTGGCTGCAGCGCTGGGGCTGAGCAGGGAGGGGTGTCCCGCAGCGAGGCAGTGCGGGAGGAGGGCTCGTCCCTTCCCTAGGGCTGAGGGCCGGGTGCTGGCAGCCCTTCTGCGGAGAGGAGGCAGAAGACCCAGGCCCCCTAACTCCGGCCAGGGTCTTCCTGCACAGGGCGGGTGTTCTGGGCCTGTGTCCTCTGGACCCGGATGGGGGTGGGGAGCCGTCCAGGGTCTGGAGCTCGTGCTCAGGAGTCCTGATCCCGGCTGGGGCGCCCTGCGCCCCGCCCCCACGCCCCGGCTCCGCATCCCCCCCCCCCCCCCCCAGCCACCAGGGCGGACCCACGGGCCGGACGCCCCGCCCCTTCCTCCCACCCGTCGAAAGGTCACTTCCAATCACCCCCTATCAGTCCGCCCCAGCCCCCCCAGACTACTGCATCCGTCCGAGCCCCGCCTCCCCCTCCGGGCTGCCCTCCCGCTTCCTCTCCCCAGCGCATTTCCCCGAGGGACGTTTTCAGATCGCAAATCTGTTCCTGTTGTTTTTCGCCAACTTCAAACTCTGCAAAGTGCTTAGGTCAGAGTCCCGTCCCTTTCCTGGGTTCACGGTCTCCGGGGCACCCGCCCCTCTCCGGGGCGCATGCGCGCGGCTGTCCCCTGCCTGCCACCCCTGCCCCTGCCCGAGGTCCCTTAGCGCTGCGTCCTTCTGCGCTCCTCGGCCCGACGGCCCTGCGGTCGGGGACCCGCTGGGCGCGCTCTGTCGTCCAGTCTGCGGATGCCCCCGGGAGGGGTGACATTTGTCCGGCCACCATCGGGACCCCAGGGCCAGATGCTCTAAGCAGATGTTCGTACATCTGCAGATGACAGCTAGCTCCTGGCTCGGTTGCTGTCGCACAGAACAAAGGCGCGGTGGGTAGCGGGGTGGTGACCTGGTGGGCCCCGGGCCCCCACCTGCCCAGCCGGCCGGCAGCTATTTCCAGCGTCTGGAAACAGGAAGTGAGTCACGCTGGACGCCCCGCACCTCGGGTGCGATTCATGAGCGCCTGGACGGAAGGGCCGGCACCGCCCAGGGCGGCAGGAAGGAGGCCTGGGGGAAGAGGATGGGGGAGACCCTCTCCCCAGCACAACAGGCAGCCTGTGGGGGCCCCTGGGAGCCGGTGAGGTCAGCACGGATGTCCCGCCACACCTGGGGACTGCCCAGAGAGGCCGCCGCTGTGAGCCCCACCTGCAACCCAGCCCCCCCCCCAGGCCTGGCCTGCAGAGGGCTCCCCGGAGCAGAGGGGCTCACCGCCCTTTACAGACGCATGGGGAGGCAGGGCTGGCAGAGACCCCCAGGTCAGAGAGGGGCAGCTTCCGTTCCAGCCCCGCTCTCTCACAGGCACCTCTGTGTGGCCATGGAGGTGCCTGCCTTCCAATTCCCCGGGGGATCAGAGACGTGGAGACTTTCTGAGAGGTCGCCCCAGGAGCCTGGGCCAGGTGTCAGAGGCTCTGGCGGAGCTGAGGGTCTTCCAGCCCTGGGGTGAAGCTCTGGCTCCGTCTTCACTTACACGCCGGGCCCATCAAGGCACCCCGCCCTCGGGCCTCGATCCTCCATCCTTACCGAGGATGGCAGGCTGGGACCAAAGTCAGCACGCCCCAAGCTCAGCACCGTGGGCACGGAGTGCTCCCCCCGTAGGGGTCAGAGGGCCCCCTTCCTCCCTGCCCCAAGCCCAGGCCCCAGAGACCCCTGGGTGCCCCCCCATTGCAGACAAGGCGGTTGGTGCTGGCAGGACAGGGAAACGGGGCGGCCCCATGGGAAGCAGGAGGGCGTGGGTGCTCTCCCCTGGGCTGCTGTGCCCACGTGTGCCAGGGCGGGGCACTGACCCAGGGGAACCGGGCTCACGGCCCTGAGCGCCAGGCCCAGACCTGGCTGATCCTGGCCCTGCAGCTGCAGAGGGCACCAGGGGACTGGCCGCGTGGGTCCCCGGGGTCCGGGGCAGGGAGAGGCAGGGCCCCACACTGCCCGGCCGGGACCTCTGCCTGGGGTGTGACGGGTTTCCTTCCGGATGCCTGAATTTCTGTTTGCATCAGAGTATTTATTATTATTATTAATTTGGAGAGTTTTTTTTGCTATAGGGTGCGTGCGCTCTCCAGAAAGACAGAGAGAGACAGAGAGACAGAAAGTGAGAAATCACCCCCCAGGGGGGATGGTCACGCCGCAATCCCTTCTCCTCCATTCTCCTCTCGGGATCTTGGGCACGCACGCACACACGCCCGGCGTGAGTTTAAGCCATTGGGTCTGGGACTTGAACCGCAGTCGTCTACATGGGAGTCCAGCGACATAGCCGTTACGCTAACTGCTGATCCCCCATTATTGTGAAAAATAAACATGGGGTGGGTGAGATGCTGGTGGCAGTGGTAGCACAACTGGCCCTACAGGGGTAAGGTCCTGGGTTCGTGTTCCCGACTGCCCTGCGCACGTTGGGCGTGTGCCTGTGACCCTGGCTGGCTGGACAGGGGTGGACCTCAGGGTGAGGGTCCCGTTGGGGATGCCTCCCCTGTCATGGAAGAAATCAATCTTAAAAGGGAATTTTTAAAAATTATTTTTTATTTCATGTTATTTGTTATGATCATTTTAAAATTTGCACATGTACTCACCAGAGACAGAGAACCTGTACAAGAGAGAAAGCAAGCCGCCAGGTCCCGGACTCGAACCATGGCTGACCATGTGGGAGTCCAGCGCCCTAACCATCACACTACCTGCTGGCCCCCAAAGGGAATGTTTTTAAAATAAAGTTAACATGAGGCAAAGCTATGGGCAGGGACTGTGGGATTTTTACAGGTGTCAGAGGCCAAAGCACACCTCTGATAGCTGGAGGAGGGTGGTGGTGGTGCAGGGGGGCGTCTAGGCCAAGGGCGGGTGCAGGGTGTTCAGACCGCCTGTTCCCCAGAGGGACAGACTCTCAGCTCCCCCTCGCAGGTGCAGAGACAGCTCACCTGCCTCCCCGCACACCCCAGACCCTGCAGTAAACTCAGTTTCCAAGGCCGGACTCTGCCCCGGTGGGCCACAGGCCCCGCTCCAAGAGGCAGCTGCAGTCCAGGTGGGATTAGAACCTGGGGCTTTCTGAACCCAGAACCACTACCTTGCAGCAGGTGCCACAGTTGATGGAGCTCTGGGAGCCATAAATGAGGTGGCAACTGGTCAGGGCTGGGCGGGTGCGACGTTTGAGCTCCACAAAGCCTGGTCTGGGTGTGGTGCAGAGGGCCGGGCCAGGGTCTGCATCTCCCGCAGGAACCTCCCTCTTCCTCGCACCCATTCCAGCCGCTCTCCCTCCTCTGGACCTCAAGGCCACCCAGGGGACAGAGCCCTGACCTTCAGGGCATCCTGGTGCCCACCAGCATGGCCGGACACGGCGGGAGGGTAAGAGGGAGGCTGTAAGCCCCCAGGTGCTGCCGCAGCTGGCCTATGGGGTGTGCACGACCCCGGCCCCGGTTCACTCCGTGTGCACGACCCCAGCCCCGCAGGGAGGCCGGGAAAAGCAGGAGGGTGTGGGTGCGCTATTTTTAGCACCGGTAATGGGGGGGTAGGATTTATGGGGCGGAGGCTTTGTGCCTGTCTCCATGCCCTGGACACTCCCAGCCAAGACCCCACGGCCTCCGCACCCATCCCAGCTCCAGCCCTGGCTGAGCCGAGGCGCCCTGGGCCCTGTTCAGGATTGGCCAGCCGGTGCTGCTGCCCCATTCCAGAGAAGGGAACTGAGGCCCAGAGCCAGATACCGAGCCCGGCCCTGTGTCCCTGTGCGTCTACGCCCCCACCCCAGCTCCTCTCCCATGGCGTTCTCCCCAGCTGCCCCCCCACCACCGCAGGTCCCCCAGAGCAGACAGTGGGACCACGGACCAGGGACCAGCTCCCTTCTGCATGTTCAGGGGGTATCCACGGAAGGCCCTCTAGGCCCAGCGCTAGGCACAGTCCCAGAGGAGACGGCTGGAAGCCAGCGTGACCAGCCCACAATGGAAGGCTGAGCACAGCTGTAAGGAAGCAGGAAGGTGCTGACACCGCTTTAGGCTTGAGGGGTGGTGATCAGGGAGGGCTTCCTGGAGGAGGTGATAGCTAATCTCAAAGAGGGCCAGAGGGGGGTACAGTAGTAAAACTCTGCTCTTCGAGGCACTCCCATATGGGAATGTTCAGGTCTGGAGACCTCCCTGAGTCAGGCCAGCATGTTCCCGGCTGAGACCGGGGCCTGGGCGAGGGCTGGGGGTGGATTGTGGCATCTCTTTCTGGGAACAATTTTTTTTAATAATTATTTTATTAGATTTTATCCATTATCATTATTATTTTAATTTGACCAGAGAGAGAGAGAGGGAAAGTGAGAAAGCAAGCTGCCAGGTCCGGGATCCGAACCATGGTTGGCCATGTGGGAGTCCAGCACGCTTTAACCACCATGCCACCTGCCAGCCCCTCGGGAACAAATTTTAAAAATAAACTTTAAAAAAGCAAAGAGGGGAACTAAATGGTTGTGTCACTGGACTCCCCGTAGTCAACCACGGTTCGAGTCTCGGACCCGGTGGCTGAAAGTCACGCCGGGTGCGTGTGCGTGCACGCCCAAGATCCTAAGAGGAGAATGGAGGAGAAGGGATTGCGGCGTGGCCATCCCCCCGGGGGGTGATTTCTCAGTTCTGTCTCTGTCTCTCTGGCCAGCGCACATGCCCTATAGCAAAAATCTCTCTTAAAAAAAAAAAAAGCAAAGAGGTACAGGAGTCACCAGCAGGGTGACGGGGGGTCAGGCAGAGACCTCCTGTCCCTACCACTTGCCCCTGCCTGACCTCCCCACCTCACCCCCCACACACACACCCCGCTCCTCCGCAGACCGGAAGGCGAGGTGGGCACCCAGCCTGCAGTGCTCAGATGAGGAGAAACCGCTCGGAAGGACAAGAAAATAACATTAATCCCATTGTCTCCGCTCCCAGATCCTGCCTGGAAAACAAACACAGAATCAAACCCCAGCTGGAGAGGCTGGGTCCGGCCAAGCTCGGCTGTGGGGGTGTGGGGGTGTGGGGGTGTGATGAATGGTGGCCGGCGGCCCGGACCCTCATGCAAGAAAGGCAGCAGAGCGGGAAAACACCTCCGGGCCCCCACCAGCTCGAAGGCGCCATGCAGGGGTGCAGGGGGACCCGGCCAGTGAGGGTTCACAGCTGGGCTCCTCCCGGACCAGTTCCAGGCCTCTGCCCACGGCCGAGCTGGGACTGCTGTCCCCAGAACTGCAAGCTTGTGGCCCCGGCCACAGCTGATGGGGTCTGGGAGCCACTGATGGGGAGGAGTTGGGCGGGGTTCCCCAACTGTCCACGGGCCCATATCTCCCATGGCCAGAAATGCCCACTCTGCTCCTGCCAGTGGAGGCCCGGGGGCCCTGGGGTGATGGCACCCCCTCACCTCCAGCGGCCCCCTGCAGCCTGGCTCCCCAGGGCCTGCCCTCCGCCCCCACTCCTCCCTCTCGGCCCTCCCCTGGGCCTGGCCTTTGGACCTGATACCCCTGCCCGTCCTGCCCTGCTGAGGCTGGGGCCCAGGGGGGCCTTGGGAGGCGAGGCAGGGCCTGCCAGTGGGCCCCGGGAGGGCTGTGCACGGCCGTCAGGGAGGACAGGGAGGCCACGCTGGCCGCCCCACCCTGTGGTCCCTTGGAAGGAGTCTGTGATGGAGCTTTGGGGCCTCCCGTCCCTGCCCCCTCCCAGCACACGGGCAGCATCAGCCCCTCTGGGTGCTGGGCCCTGGTGGGGCTCGTTGCAGGGACAGACCCCGAAGGCCGCGTGGTGCGCGGTGGCCCCTCGGGAGCCAGGCTGCCCCCAGCAGGGACCCAGTGCCGCCTCCTTCCCACTTCCCTCCGGGCTGACCTCAAGGGCCCTGCCCGGGCTTTTCCCAGCGCGGAGGCCGGAAGTGCAGGTCCGGAGTGTTTGTTCAGGCCGGCCGGGGCTCCTGGCAGGCGAGGCGGAAACGCCGCAAGATGTTTGTCCAAGCGGGGGTCGACCTCCACCGCCAGGAGTGGGGGGACCGGCCTGGCTCGCCCGCGCCCGCACCCACACCCGGGGGCGCTTACTCCGGCCTCGCGCCTCGCCCGCAGGGCCAGGGCTGCACACAGTAGGCGCTTGGCGGTAAGGGGTGACGCGGGAAGGAGGCGCAGCCCCAGCTGCGTGGCCTCTTCTCCGAGCTCCCCTGCTCCCCACCCTGCAGCCACCCTTCAGGGGACCCGCCGCCCCACCTCCTGGGCAGAACGGAAGTGGGACCCCTGCTTCCCACCCACCCTGGCGCCCAGGCCTGGCCGCGACTTCCTGCCCTGACTGGTGCAGTACCGGGCCCTCGGGTCCCCCTCCTGCGCCCTCACCCTGAACTGGGTCACCCAAATCTGAAGAGAGAAGCCCGAACCCCCAGAACCTAAGCGTGTGGCAGTGTTTGCAGACGGGACCTGGAAGGAGGTGATGAAGTGACAATGAGGTGACACTGGGAAGGAGATGGGACACAGGCACATGCAGGGACATCTCTGAGCCCAGGAGGGAGCCCTGGGAGCAACGACCCTCTGACACCTCAGACTTGTGCCCCAGAACCGGGCGGCACCTGGTTCCGGGTCTCACTTGTTGAAGCCCCTGCCCTGCCTGGTTATGGCCGCCACCACCCACCCGGGCAGCCCCAGCACAGCGCCCGGCCCTGCACTCCTGCCTCCAGGCCTCGGCTTGGGCTGGTCCCTCAGCCCGTAGGCCCGTCCCATGCCACCAGGGCCGCCTCCTCCTGCAGCTCAGGCTCCTCGTCCCCTTCAGAGAGGCCCTCCCTGGCCCAGGGCGCCCAGGTACTCCCCCATCTCCCACCGGGCGGTCGTGTCCCTGGAGCACCGCAGGGCAGGCCAGACCCCTGTCCCCACCTCCCTGTCTCCCCAGACCCAGGGCCCAGGGAGCTGGGAGACACAGCCCGGCCTGCAGGAGCCCAGGCCTCCTGGACCCCACTGGGCCCCAACAGCCACGAGGCCCGCCTGCCTGCCAGGGGCCCAGCTGCAGCCTCCCTCCTCCTCCCAGGTACCCCCCCCCTCCCGTCCACACTCAGCACCCCCATGCGAAGATTCTTCCAGAGGCTTCTCTCTGGGGAGGGAGGCTGGAGGGCCGTGGAGACTGCCCTCGCTTGTGCATTGGGTACCAGTGCCAGGTCTGGGTGCCTGGGGAGGTTCCCGCCTGCTCCGTCCTGGGGCTGGGGGTCTGGGCTTCTGCCCACCTGGGGTCTCACCGGGGGCCCAGCCAGCCTTCCGTCTGCGTCTGGACTGGGGAGCAGGACCTGAGGCTGGGAACCACCGGGCCTCCCTGGGCGGGGGGCTTCTCTGGACCTTTGCCTGTGTACTCTCTGGAGAGACAGAGAGGCTCTCCGGAGAGAGACAGAAGGAAAGTGAGAAGGCACTTTCCATTCTCAGGATGTTGGGCACCCAGGCAGGCAGCTTCTCAAGCCACCCAGATCGCCCAGATCTGGGACTCGAACCCAGTTGGCCGCGTGGGATCCAGCCACAGCCACCTTAACACACACGGAGAACACCTGACAGCAGAGGGAAGGTGCCAACTGGGTTTCCCAAAGGGCAGATTTAGAGCCCCCTGCTGTCCTGACATGTGACTGGGAAAAGGCTCGTCTAGGGACCAGGGCCGGCTGGGGTCAGGGCTGGACACCAGGTGGCCCAAGGGAATTTCTCAGGGCTCTGGTGTTCCCTGTCCTGCGAGGGCTTACAAGGGCTGTCCATGTCCTGCGATGCAAATTATCCCCAAAGAAAATGTTTTTCTTTTTTTAGGAGAGAGATTTTTGCCATAGGATACGTACTCTGGCCAGAGAGACAGAAAGAGATCGGCCCCTCTGGGGGACGGCCAGGCTGCAGTCCCCTCTCAGGATCTTGGGCACGCACGCACACGTGACGGGTGAGTCTGAGCCGCCCAGTTGACTTTCCACGTGCGAGTCCAGCGACATAACCGTTACGCCACCTGCTGGTCCCCCGACAATGGTTTGAAAACACACGAGGCCCCCCTCTAGCCAGCCCGCGCCAGGCCTGCCGGCGGCGGCGCCTGCACCGAGCTAGACCCGGCTGACCCGGGGCCTGTTGGTCAGCCAGGCCGGGGAGGCCCAGAGGCGGTCCGGAGGGGCCCACGTCCACATGCCGGCCCGCCCAGCCACTGTCTGTGGCCACGCCCGGGGGGACTCGGCCTGAGCTGCGGGGGAGATCATGCCTGGAGCTCGGGAACCAGCTCGCGGCGACCAGCCAGAGGGGACCGGGAGGGGAGGGGCGCGGCCGGGGGCGGGGTCAGGGGCGGGGTCTCCGCCAGGCCCCGCCCCTGGCTCGGGAGGGGCGGCCGCTCCCGGCTACTTCCCGACCCTCCGCTTCCCACGCTGCACCGGCGACCCCAGCGCCCCTCGCCGGGCCGTGCAGGGCTCGTGCAGCGCGCTCCCCAGAGGGCAAGGCCCCCAGCAGCCTCCCCACCCCATTAGACCCCGCCAGGGGCCTTGAGCCACTCAGAAACCGCAAGTGCCTCGAGAGGGGACGCTCCCTCACGGATGGTCGCCAGGAGCAAAGTTGGAGCCCGAAGGACCTGGCGCCAACGTGCCAGCCTCTGCCGAAGCCCGCTCGGTGCCAGGCGCTGCGGACGCACCCGAGACCAGCCAGCCAGGGTCCCGCGGGGGACAGTGGGGCACAGCGAGCCGACCACGACCGAGTGCGCAAGGGCAGGGAGTGGTCGTGAGGGCCCCATGTGGGGGCGACCTCGGGATGAAGGCGCAGAGCGGGCGGCGGCCGGCATGAGGCGCGTGGCGGCTGTGCTGGGTGGGACTGGGGACAGGGGGTGGCGAGGAGGTCGGAGAGTCGCCTTGGGGAGCCCAGACTCGAGCACGCGGGGAGCCCGTCTGGTCCTTTCGGTGCCCAGGCCGCAGCTTCCCTGGCCGTAGCAAGCGTCAGAGCTGGCGGCGCTGACATCCTGGTTCCGCTCACGATGAACGCGGCTTCGCAGCGGTTCCCGGGACACACGCGTGGCATGGAGGGAAGCGAGGCCCGCAGTGCG